>JAQPZY010000929.1:15000-764972 GCA_029931535.1 Margaritifera margaritifera
TTATCAAATGCCTTCTCCGATGCCAACATGTGTTATTTTCTGAAGATTTTATACATTTTCTAGTTAAAAGTCTGTCAATATTTGACCCAAACTTCTCAATATCCATTGTTTTTGCCAAATGACACTATGATAGTTTATAAATGGCACGTACATGTACATGTTACTATGGATACACTGCGATGCTGGTATTCCCTTTAGGTATCACGGTACCAATTGTTTTTCCATAGACCTTAATGTTAACATTTGGTGAAATAAATATACCTTCTCTCCTATTTTAGCATGCATGTCACACACTGTCATAGAGAGCAATGTTAGATTGTCAATTTGACAGTGATAGAACCAGGTACTCCATTGCATTTAAGAGAGATAACTCTGCTGGAACTAGACAGGGGTCAGAGTTGTCCAGTCACAACAGACACATTTTCAGTGATGTGCAACACATTTTTAAAAAATCATAAAAAATGCAAAACATGATCTACATATGAATTGACATAATCTCACATGTTGCTAAGAGACTCAACTTTTTTTTAAGCCAGACAGAAACTACAACTCTTACATAATACACCAATCACAGCTAGTTTTGTTGTTTATTTCTGAATACAATGTTCCCTACACCTTAAGCTCCAGTGGACCCCCTGGGCTTGCGCAATTGGTACCGTGATACCTAAAGCCAACCTTAATTTTTTCAATAATCTGTGATATAGCTCTGGACTGTACAAGTAACAAGTGTACTTAGTCTCGCTTGTCAAAAACAATTGTATGAGGTACCAAGCTATGTTTTATATTGATGTCTTTGGAAATGTCATGGAGCTGTTTCAACTGCTGTTTTCATACTTGTGCTCTACTACCAAACTATTTTTTGGGAATAAAATGAATTGTTTTAACTATGAGTTGTGTTTTATTCATATCAGCACTTATTGAACTTTACATGGGTGATATGGGATAAATCACATTATGTCATATTATGTAATAACTAGGTCAAAGGTCAATGTACTAATTAGTATGTAAACTCCTACTTCAAAATGGAGAATTTATCTAAATTAAAGGACTTTATATTTGTTTAGTAGACAAAGAACTTGACATCAGAGACAGGTGGACATGACTCAATCTTATTATAAAGTATAAGCTTTCAACACTTTACACCAACTGCAGATACATGAGGTCACTAACCCCTAGTCCTTGCACAAAGGTCAGCCTACCCATCATCTCTGCAACACAAATATAAAGCTTTCCTCCTTTTTGTAGTGAATAAAATTCATGCAATAAGCCAATCTGTCTCCAAATGTAGCAGATCCCAGCTTCCAAGCACTTATTTTTGATTTGGGGTGAAATTTGGGGAATAAAATACAGAAAAATGCCAAGTAAAAACAATAAGTACAGCAAGTCAAATGGAGTTTTAAACAGGAGGAAAATGTACATATAAAAGGGACATGTAGCTTATAATAAAGGAATCAAAAGAGACAACCACAACATAGAAAAAAATGAGAAGGAAAAGTTTGATTGCCTTACCTTAGCGAATTATATGAAGGCAATGCCACATTGGTCCAAGGACAGTCCTGAGGCATCAGTACTATTACATCCCTCATAAGCGCAAAAACTTCATGTGAAGCAGTGTGCATTCTCATCTGAAATAAAAGGGTAAATAATTTTAATCATATAGATGCATATAATTTATATTGGTCCTACACATACAATTAACAAAAATTGGCTTAAATGAGGCACAAGCACAAAAAAAAAAAAAAAAAAAAAAAAAATCTGTGTCTGTTGTTCAACCTTTTAAATTTTGCTGTAAGAAATGATTAAATCAGTTGTACTTACACTGGCATAAAGATTGAGGGCTAATATAATATTTCACACTAAATCTTTCCTTTATTTTCATAAACAAGTACTGAAAATGTGAGTTTCTATTTTTTCAAATGTCATGTATGGTGGAAGGGAGATAATTGAATGAAATACATAAGTTGTGGTATTTTTATTTCTGCCAATATATTATCCATGTAACATAAATTAGTTCATGAAAACCTGTATTAACATGCATGCAATTATATTATCCAAAAATAAATTATTGATAAAGTGTAGAACCTAAAATTGAGGCTTATGTATGTAGTGGAGACCTTGAAAGTGATTTAATTTTGTTCTCAGAGATGAGGAGGAGGAGGCTGCCTCATATTGAATAGTTTATGTTCTCTAGAATGCCGGTATATGGATTGCAACCTTGCGTAAACATGCCAATATGATCCCATGCTATTCTGGATTCTTGCGATGCGACCCAAAGTTTGAAGAACAGTGTGGACTTGAATGGAAGGAATGGGCAATATGTGACTAATGTGGTTACCACTCAGAAAAATTTGGCCATATATGAGGAAATTCCAAAAGAAACAGTTGGACAGAAATAAATATGATTAATTGAAAGTCAATAAAGGATTATAAATGGGCACATGCAAGTGTCAATGGGAAATGCTAACTTAAAGAAATGGCTCTTGTCTGATGATATTCCTGCTACTTCTACAAAAGGAAATGCAACATAACTTATCTTTATATATTGCATGAAGAATTTCAAGACAAGAAAGTGTACAAAAAGGGACAATTATTGCATGACAATAAAAAGAAAGTGGGAAGGAAGACCATATCTATAATAAGTTGCCTAAAATTACTCTTACCAGCATATCCTCTATGATACAAAGTGATCTACAACAACTGAAGCACCTTCTTTGAACCCTATAGTGTTCTCTATCATGTTTTATGGCATGCTTTTCCAGAAGTAGATATGTTACTGTTTATACATGATTTATCATGATATGCAGGTAAAAATGTTAATATTTGGCCAAAAAATCATCCACATTGTGCTTACATAACTTATTTTGTTGCATGTATGACAATCTCTGAGCTGACTCCACTGATATAAAGCCATCAGGCCATACAAATCTCTATCTGCCATAGCCATCTTTATCAAATGCCTTCTCCGATGCCAACATGTGTTATTTTCTGAAGATTTTATACATTTTCTAGTTAAAAGTCTGTCAATATTTGACCCAAACTTCTCAATATCCATTGTTTTTGCCAAATGACACTATGATAGTTTATAAATGGCACGTACATGTACATGTTACTATGGATACACTGCGATGCTGGTATTCCCTTTAGGTATCACGGTACCAATTGTTTTTCCATAGACCTTAATGTTAACATTTGGTGAAATAAATATACCTTCTCTCCTATTTTAGCATGCATGTCACACACTGTCATAGAGAGCAATGTTAGATTGTCAATTTGACAGTGATAGAACCAGGTACTCCATTGCATTTAAGAGAGATAACTCTGCTGGAACTAGACAGGGGTCAGAGTTGTCCAGTCACAACAGACACATTTTCAGTGATGTGCAACACATTTTTAAAAAATCATAAAAAATGCAAAACATGATCTACATATGAATTGACATAATCTCACATGTTGCTAAGAGACTCAACTTTTTTTTAAGCCAGACAGAAACTACAACTCTTACATAATACACCAATCACAGCTAGTTTTGTTGTTTATTTCTGAATACAATGTTCCCTACACCTTAAGCTCCAGTGGACCCCCTGGGCTTGCGCAATTGGTACCGTGATACCTAAAGCCAACCTTAATTTTTTCAATAATCTGTGATATAGCTCTGGACTGTACAAGTAACAAGTGTACTTAGTCTCGCTTGTCAAAAACAATTGTATGAGGTACCAAGCTATGTTTTATATTGATGTCTTTGGAAATGTCATGGAGCTGTTTCAACTGCTGTTTTCATACTTGTGCTCTACTACCAAACTATTTTTTGGGAATAAAATGAATTGTTTTAACTATGAGTTGTGTTTTATTCATATCAGCACTTATTGAACTTTACATGGGTGATATGGGATAAATCACATTATGTCATATTATGTAATAACTAGGTCAAAGGTCAATGTACTAATTAGTATGTAAACTCCTACTTCAAAATGGAGAATTTATCTAAATTAAAGGACTTTATATTTGTTTAGTAGACAAAGAACTTGACATCAGAGACAGGTGGACATGACTCAATCTTATTATAAAGTATAAGCTTTCAACACTTTACACCAACTGCAGATACATGAGGTCACTAACCCCTAGTCCTTGCACAAAGGTCAGCCTACCCATCATCTCTGCAACACAAATATAAAGCTTTCCTCCTTTTTGTAGTGAATAAAATTCATGCAATAAGCCAATCTGTCTCCAAATGTAGCAGATCCCAGCTTCCAAGCACTTATTTTTGATTTGGGGTGAAATTTGGGGAATAAAATACAGAAAAATGCCAAGTAAAAACAATAAGTACAGCAAGTCAAATGGAGTTTTAAACAGGAGGAAAATGTACATATAAAAGGGACATGTAGCTTATAATAAAGGAATCAAAAGAGACAACCACAACATAGAAAAAAATGAGAAGGAAAAGTTTGATTGCCTTACCTTAGCGAATTATATGAAGGCAATGCCACATTGGTCCAAGGACAGTCCTGAGGCATCAGTACTATTACATCCCTCATAAGCGCAAAAACTTCATGTGAAGCAGTGTGCATTCTCATCTGAAATAAAAGGGTAAATAATTTTAATCATATAGATGCATATAATTTATATTGGTCCTACACATACAATTAACAAAAATTGGCTTAAATGAGGCACAAGCACAAAAAAAAAAAAAAAAAAAAAAAAAAAATCTGTGTCTGTTGTTCAACCTTTTAAATTTTGCTGTAAGAAATGATTAAATCAGTTGTACTTACACTGGCATAAAGATTGAGGGCTAATATAATATTTCACACTAAATCTTTCCTTTATTTTCATAAACAAGTACTGAAAATGTGAGTTTCTATTTTTTCAAATGTCATGTATGGTGGAAGGGAGATAATTGAATGAAATACATAAGTTGTGGTATTTTTATTTCTGCCAATATATTATCCATGTAACATAAATTAGTTCATGAAAACCTGTATTAACATGCATGCAATTATATTATCCAAAAATAAATTATTGATAAAGTGTAGAACCTAAAATTGAGGCTTATGTATGTAGTGGAGACCTTGAAAGTGATTTAATTTTGTTCTCAGAGATGAGGAGGAGGAGGCTGCCTCATATTGAATAGTTTATGTTCTCTAGAATGCCGGTATATGGATTGCAACCTTGCGTAAACATGCCAATATGATCCCATGCTATTCTGGATTCTTGCGATGCGACCCAAAGTTTGAAGAACAGTGTGGACTTGAATGGAAGGAATGGGCAATATGTGACTAATGTGGTTACCACTCAGAAAAATTTGGCCATATATGAGGAAATTCCAAAAGAAACAGTTGGACAGAAATAAATATGATTAATTGAAAGTCAATAAAGGATTATAAATGGGCACATGCAAGTGTCAATGGGAAATGCTAACTTAAAGAAATGGCTCTTGTCTGATGATATTCCTGCTACTTCTACAAAAGGAAATGCAACATAACTTATCTTTATATATTGCATGAAGAATTTCAAGACAAGAAAGTGTACAAAAAGGGACAATTATTGCATGACAATAAAAAGAAAGTGGGAAGGAAGACCATATCTATAATAAGTTGCCTAAAATTACTCTTACCAGCATATCCTCTATGATACAAAGTGATCTACAACAACTGAAGCACCTTCTTTGAACCCTATAGTGTTCTCTATCATGTTTTATGGCATGCTTTTCCAGAAGTAGATATGTTACTGTTTATACATGATTTATCATGATATGCAGGTAAAAATGTTAATATTTGGCCAAAAAATCATCCACATTGTGCTTACATAACTTATTTTGTTGCATGTATGACAATCTCTGAGCTGACTCCACTGATATAAAGCCATCAGGCCATACAAATCTCTATCTGCCATAGCCATCTTTATCAAATGCCTTCTCCGATGCCAACATGTGTTATTTTCTGAAGATTTTATACATTTTCTAGTTAAAAGTCTGTCAATATTTGACCCAAACTTCTCAATATCCATTGTTTTTGCCAAATGACACTATGATAGTTTATAAATGGCACGTACATGTACATGTTACTATGGATACACTGCGATGCTGGTATTCCCTTTAGGTATCACGGTACCAATTGTTTTTCCATAGACCTTAATGTTAACATTTGGTGAAATAAATATACCTTCTCTCCTATTTTAGCATGCATGTCACACACTGTCATAGAGAGCAATGTTAGATTGTCAATTTGACAGTGATAGAACCAGGTACTCCATTGCATTTAAGAGAGATAACTCTGCTGGAACTAGACAGGGGTCAGAGTTGTCCAGTCACAACAGACACATTTTCAGTGATGTGCAACACATTTTTAAAAAATCATAAAAAATGCAAAACATGATCTACATATGAATTGACATAATCTCACATGTTGCTAAGAGACTCAACTTTTTTTTAAGCCAGACAGAAACTACAACTCTTACATAATACACCAATCACAGCTAGTTTTGTTGTTTATTTCTGAATACAATGTTCCCTACACCTTAAGCTCCAGTGGACCCCCTGGGCTTGCGCAATTGGTACCGTGATACCTAAAGCCAACCTTAATTTTTTCAATAATCTGTGATATAGCTCTGGACTGTACAAGTAACAAGTGTACTTAGTCTCGCTTGTCAAAAACAATTGTATGAGGTACCAAGCTATGTTTTATATTGATGTCTTTGGAAATGTCATGGAGCTGTTTCAACTGCTGTTTTCATACTTGTGCTCTACTACCAAACTATTTTTTGGGAATAAAATGAATTGTTTTAACTATGAGTTGTGTTTTATTCATATCAGCACTTATTGAACTTTACATGGGTGATATGGGATAAATCACATTATGTCATATTATGTAATAACTAGGTCAAAGGTCAATGTACTAATTAGTATGTAAACTCCTACTTCAAAATGGAGAATTTATCTAAATTAAAGGACTTTATATTTGTTTAGTAGACAAAGAACTTGACATCAGAGACAGGTGGACATGACTCAATCTTATTATAAAGTATAAGCTTTCAACACTTTACACCAACTGCAGATACATGAGGTCACTAACCCCTAGTCCTTGCACAAAGGTCAGCCTACCCATCATCTCTGCAACACAAATATAAAGCTTTCCTCCTTTTTGTAGTGAATAAAATTCATGCAATAAGCCAATCTGTCTCCAAATGTAGCAGATCCCAGCTTCCAAGCACTTATTTTTGATTTGGGGTGAAATTTGGGGAATAAAATACAGAAAAATGCCAAGTAAAAACAATAAGTACAGCAAGTCAAATGGAGTTTTAAACAGGAGGAAAATGTACATATAAAAGGGACATGTAGCTTATAATAAAGGAATCAAAAGAGACAACCACAACATAGAAAAAAATGAGAAGGAAAAGTTTGATTGCCTTACCTTAGCGAAATATATGAAGGCAATGCCACATTGGTCCAAGGACAGTCCTGAGGCATCAGTACTATTACATCCCTCATAAGCGCAAAAACTTCATGTGAAGCAGTGTGCATTCTCATCTGAAATAAAAGGGTAAATAATTTTAATCATATAGATGCATATAATTTATATTGGTCCTACACATACAATTAACAAAAATTGGCTTAAATGAGGCACAAGCACAAAAAAAAAAAAAAAAAAAAAATCTGTGTCTGTTGTTCAACCTTTTAAATTTTGCTGTAAGAAATGATTAAATCAGTTGTACTTACACTGGCATAAAGATTGAGGGCTAATATAATATTTCACACTAAATCTTTCCTTTATTTTCATAAACAAGTACTGAAAATGTGAGTTTCTATTTTTTCAAATGTCATGTATGGTGGAAGGGAGATAATTGAATGAAATACATAAGTTGTGGTATTTTTATTTCTGCCAATATATTATCCATGTAACATAAATTAGTTCATGAAAACCTGTATTAACATGCATGCAATTATATTATCCAAAAATAAATTATTGATAAAGTGTAGAACCTAAAATTGAGGCTTATGTATGTAGTGGAGACCTTGAAAGTGATTTAATTTTGTTCTCAGAGATGAGGAGGAGGAGGCTGCCTCATATTGAATAGTTTATGTTCTCTAGAATGCCGGTATATGGATTGCAACCTTGCGTAAACATGCCAATATGATCCCATGCTATTCTGGATTCTTGCGATGCGACCCAAAGTTTGAAGAACAGTGTGGACTTGAATGGAAGGAATGGGCAATATGTGACTAATGTGGTTACCACTCAGAAAAATTTGGCCATATATGAGGAAATTCCAAAAGAAACAGTTGGACAGAAATAAATATGATTAATTGAAAGTCAATAAAGGATTATAAATGGGCACATGCAAGTGTCAATGGGAAATGCTAACTTAAAGAAATGGCTCTTGTCTGATGATATTCCTGCTACTTCTACAAAAGGAAATGCAACATAACTTATCTTTATATATTGCATGAAGAATTTCAAGACAAGAAAGTGTACAAAAAGGGACAATTATTGCATGACAATAAAAAGAAAGTGGGAAGGAAGACCATATCTATAATAAGTTGCCTAAAATTACTCTTACCAGCATATCCTCTATGATACAAAGTGATCTACAACAACTGAAGCACCTTCTTTGAACCCTATAGTGTTCTCTATCATGTTTTATGGCATGCTTTTCCAGAAGTAGATATGTTACTGTTTATACATGATTTATCATGATATGCAGGTAAAAATGTTAATATTTGGCCAAAAAATCATCCACATTGTGTTTACATAACTTATTTTGTTGCATGTATGACAATCTCTGAGCTGACTCCACTGATATAAAGCCATCAGGCCATACAAATCTCTATCTGCCATAGCCATCTTTATCAAATGCCTTCTCCGATGCCAACATGTGTTATTTTCTGAAGATTTTATACATTTTCTAGTTAAAAGTCTGTCAATATTTGACCCAAACTTCTCAATATCCATTGTTTTTGCCAAATGACACTATGATAGTTTATAAATGGCACGTACATGTACATGTTACTATGGATACACTGCGATGCTGGTATTCCCTTTAGGTATCACGGTACCAATTGTTTTTCCATAGACCTTAATGTTAACATTTGGTGAAATAAATATACCTTCTCTCCTATTTTAGCATGCATGTCACACACTGTCATAGAGAGCAATGTTAGATTGTCAATTTGACAGTGATAGAACCAGGTACTCCATTGCATTTAAGAGAGATAACTCTGCTGGAACTAGACAGGGGTCAGAGTTGTCCAGTCACAACAGACACATTTTCAGTGATGTGCAACACATTTTTAAAAAATCATAAAAAATGCAAAACATGATCTACATATGAATTGACATAATCTCACATGTTGCTAAGAGACTCAACTTTTTTTTAAGCCAGACAGAAACTACAACTCTTACATAATACACCAATCACAGCTAGTTTTGTTGTTTATTTCTGAATACAATGTTCCCTACACCTTAAGCTCCAGTGGACCCCCTGGGCTTGCGCAATTGGTACCGTGATACCTAAAGCCAACCTTAATTTTTTCAATAATCTGTGATATAGCTCTGGACTGTACAAGTAACAAGTGTACTTAGTCTCGCTTGTCAAAAACAATTGTATGAGGTACCAAGCTATGTTTTATATTGATGTCTTTGGAAATGTCATGGAGCTGTTTCAACTGCTGTTTTCATACTTGTGCTCTACTACCAAACTATTTTTTGGGAATAAAATGAATTGTTTTAACTATGAGTTGTGTTTTATTCATATCAGCACTTATTGAACTTTACATGGGTGATATGGGATAAATCACATTATGTCATATTATGTAATAACTAGGTCAAAGGTCAATGTACTAATTAGTATGTAAACTCCTACTTCAAAATGGAGAATTTATCTAAATTAAAGGACTTTATATTTGTTTAGTAGACAAAGAACTTGACATCAGAGACAGGTGGACATGACTCAATCTTATTATAAAGTATAAGCTTTCAACACTTTACACCAACTGCAGATACATGAGGTCACTAACCCCTAGTCCTTGCACAAAGGTCAGCCTACCCATCATCTCTGCAACACAAATATAAAGCTTTCCTCCTTTTTGTAGTGAATAAAATTCATGCAATAAGCCAATCTGTCTCCAAATGTAGCAGATCCCAGCTTCCAAGCACTTATTTTTGATTTGGGGTGAAATTTGGGGAATAAAATACAGAAAAATGCCAAGTAAAAACAATAAGTACAGCAAGTCAAATGGAGTTTTAAACAGGAGGAAAATGTACATATAAAAGGGACATGTAGCTTATAATAAAGGAATCAAAAGAGACAACCACAACATAGAAAAAAATGAGAAGGAAAAGTTTGATTGCCTTACCTTAGCGAATTATATGAAGGCAATGCCACATTGGTCCAAGGACAGTCCTGAGGCATCAGTACTATTACATCCCTCATAAGCGCAAAAACTTCATGTGAAGCAGTGTGCATTCTCATCTGAAATAAAAGGGTAAATAATTTTAATCATATAGATGCATATAATTTATATTGGTCCTACACATACAATTAACAAAAATTGGCTTAAATGAGGCACAAGCACAAAAAAAAAAAAAAAAAAAAAAAAATCTGTGTCTGTTGTTCAACCTTTTAAATTTTGCTGTAAGAAATGATTAAATCAGTTGTACTTACACTGGCATAAAGATTGAGGGCTAATATAATATTTCACACTAAATCTTTCCTTTATTTTCATAAACAAGTACTGAAAATGTGAGTTTCTATTTTTTCAAATGTCATGTATGGTGGAAGGGAGATAATTGAATGAAATACATAAGTTGTGGTATTTTTATTTCTGCCAATATATTATCCATGTAACATAAATTAGTTCATGAAAACCTGTATTAACATGCATGCAATTATATTATCCAAAAATAAATTATTGATAAAGTGTAGAACCTAAAATTGAGGCTTATGTATGTAGTGGAGACCTTGAAAGTGATTTAATTTTGTTCTCAGAGATGAGGAGGAGGAGGCTGCCTCATATTGAATAGTTTATGTTCTCTAGAATGCCGGTATATGGATTGCAACCTTGCGTAAACATGCCAATATGATCCCATGCTATTCTGGATTCTTGCGATGCGACCCAAAGTTTGAAGAACAGTGTGGACTTGAATGGAAGGAATGGGCAATATGTGACTAATGTGGTTACCACTCAGAAAAATTTGGCCATATATGAGGAAATTCCAAAAGAAACAGTTGGACAGAAATAAATATGATTAATTGAAAGTCAATAAAGGATTATAAATGGGCACATGCAAGTGTCAATGGGAAATGCTAACTTAAAGAAATGGCTCTTGTCTGATGATATTCCTGCTACTTCTACAAAAGGAAATGCAACATAACTTATCTTTATATATTGCATGAAGAATTTCAAGACAAGAAAGTGTACAAAAAGGGACAATTATTGCATGACAATAAAAAGAAAGTGGGAAGGAAGACCATATCTATAATAAGTTGCCTAAAATTACTCTTACCAGCATATCCTCTATGATACAAAGTGATCTACAACAACTGAAGCACCTTCTTTGAACCCTATAGTGTTCTCTATCATGTTTTATGGCATGCTTTTCCAGAAGTAGATATGTTACTGTTTATACATGATTTATCATGATATGCAGGTAAAAATGTTAATATTTGGCCAAAAAATCATCCACATTGTGCTTACATAACTTATTTTGTTGCATGTATGACAATCTCTGAGCTGACTCCACTGATATAAAGCCATCAGGCCATACAAATCTCTATCTGCCATAGCCATCTTTATCAAATGCCTTCTCCGATGCCAACATGTGTTATTTTCTGAAGATTTTATACATTTTCTAGTTAAAAGTCTGTCAATATTTGACCCAAACTTCTCAATATCCATTGTTTTTGCCAAATGACACTATGATAGTTTATAAATGGCACGTACATGTACATGTTACTATGGATACACTGCGATGCTGGTATTCCCTTTAGGTATCACGGTACCAATTGTTTTTCCATAGACCTTAATGTTAACATTTGGTGAAATAAATATACCTTCTCTCCTATTTTAGCATGCATGTCACACACTGTCATAGAGAGCAATGTTAGATTGTCAATTTGACAGTGATAGAACCAGGTACTCCATTGCATTTAAGAGAGATAACTCTGCTGGAACTAGACAGGGGTCAGAGTTGTCCAGTCACAACAGACACATTTTCAGTGATGTGCAACACATTTTTAAAAAATCATAAAAAATGCAAAACATGATCTACATATGAATTGACCTAATCTCACATGTTGCTAAGAGACTCAACTTTTTTTTAAGCCAGACAGAAACTACAACTCTTACATAATACACCAATCACAGCTAGTTTTGTTGTTTATTTCTGAATACAATGTTCCCTACACCTTAAGCTCCAGTGGACCCCCTGGGCTTGCGCAATTGGTACCGTGATACCTAAAGCCAACCTTAATTTTTTCAATAATCTGTGATATAGCTCTGGACTGTACAAGTAACAAGTGTACTTAGTCTCGCTTGTCAAAAACAATTGTATGAGGTACCAAGCTATGTTTTATATTGATGTCTTTGGAAATATCATGGAGCTGTTTCAACTGCTGTTTTCATACTTGTGCTCTACTACCAAACTATTTTTTGGGAATAAAATGAATTGTTTTAACATTGAGTTGTGTTTTATTCATATCAGCACTTATTGAACTTTACATGGGTGATATGGGATAAATCACATTATGTCATATTATGTAATAACTAGGTCAAAGGTCAATGTACTAATTAGTATGTAAACTCCTACTTCAAAATGGAGAATTTATCTAAAATAAAGGACTTTATATTTGTTTAGTAGACAAAGAACTTGACATCAGAGACAGGTGGACATGACTCAATCTTATTATAAAGTATAAGCTTTCAACACTTTACACCAACTGCAGATACATGAGGTCACTAACCCCTAGTCCTTGCACAAAGGTCAGCCTACCCATCATCTCTGCAACACAAATATAAAGCTTTCCTCCTTTTTGTAGTGAATAAAATTCATGCAATAAGCCAATCTGTCTCCAAATGTAGCAGATCCCAGCTTCTAAGCACTTATTTTTGATTTGGGGTGAAATTTGGGGAATAAAATACAGAAAAATGCCAAGGATAAACAATAAGTACAGCAAGTCAAATGGAGTTTTAAACAGGAGGAAAATGTACATATAAAAGGGACATGTAGCTTATAATAAAGGAATCAAAAGAGACAACCACAACATAGAAAAAATGAGAAGGAAAAGTTTGATTGCCTTACCTTAGCGAAAAATATGAAGGCAATGCCACATTGGTCCAAGGACAGTCCTACACCAGTCCTAACCCTACACCTTAAGCTCCACCCCCCTGGGCTTGCGCAATTGGTACCGTGATACCTACTCTTCAACCATGCCTAGCGACCTAGGTTACGACTTAAAAGGATTTTATGTTTGACGGACGAGAGATAATACAAAATGTTTATATATTTGCTACTTTTGAGTGTAAACGGACAAGTAATGCTAATTAAATTGTATGATAATCCTCAGTTGCATCACTGTTTGTAGAGTATCTGTTCGGCACAACCCGACCTGTTCGGCGTGCCGGACATGCAATGATTGGTCAGAATTACGTAACATGACTATTTTCCGAAGAGTATAAATAGGAGCGAAATTTGAAGGTCGGCAGATAGCTGTCAAAAGTAATAGCGTCCATATATACATATCTCCATCAAATATAAACATTACTGTCTTGAGGTATTTATAATGACACATATACTAAACCACATTAAGAAGCTAATAGATAATTATATAAATAAGATAAGTCAATGAAATTGTATTTCTTTATCATCAAAATAGAGACTAAAATGACATATGTAGTACAATAATCTGAATCAATTCAATTCACTGCTACTGATTCTGGTTTAATGCAAAACTAATATTGTGCCATACTAAAAATAAGCAGCTATCTCCCGCCACACTAAGAATTCGAGGTTTATTTACAAAATACCTACACTGTAGGCCATCCATTTCTTGCTGAATGATTAGATTGGGGTTATGAAGGCCAGCATATAATAGTCTCTGTATATTACACATATTTATATACTCCTTTTTTAAATTGTCTTTTCCTTTTATTAGCATTTTATCATAATTACACAGTCAAAAATAAAAAGGTTCTGAATTGAAGAATTTTTAAAACTTATTATTACAATTATATAAGCTTCCACATATACCCCACCCCAATCTGTTACAATATATATATATATATATATATATATATATATATATATATATATATATATATATATATATAACCATGTTTAGCTTACCAAATCAGGATGAGAAATCGAAAACACAATTGTCCAAAGAATTAATTTAATACTCTAAGACCACGAGCTCGATAAACAAAACCATTCTTTAGCTGAACTATTCTTTGCAAACAATGAAATTAGGTGGGATTTCCACTGTTGCAAGAAAAATACAAATTATACTTATGCATGTAATGCAGGTGCATAGCGAGACGTATGAGCAGAATTCACGCGACCAGATTAATGGATCGACGTTGCACAGTTTATCGCCCCAGGTTTAAAAAAGTTAGCAAAATCAACAATGCCTGACAGCTTACAGCCACTTACAAGCCCGCATTCACGACATCAGATCGGAATAGAGTCATGGCTAATGTATAAATACAGCTCGTTTCTCATTGTAATACAAAAAAAGACACCCCCTCCCCCACCCCCAGTATTCAACAGTTTAATTAGGATGAATATATAAACTGTACGTTTCTGAAGTTAGGACATACATTTAAGCTTTTTGGTGGAAATATGTATTCTCATATATTCTTATTACAACTATAAAGAGCAAGATTTAGAGAACTATTAATTAATACATACATACATACATATATACATACATACACGCGCGCGCGTGTGTATGTGTACGTCTAAACACATGTTAAAACCAACATACACATAAGTAAGTACATGGTAAGCAATGAAATTACAGGTTTAGTCAGTGTTCATTCAATACATACATGTTCTCTTTGATAACTGTTCAATATGTGATCGTTATTTATACGACAATCAATAGAGATTTATATCAAAAGAAATAGTGCAAAAAACACATTCTTGAAATAATCTTTGATCAAATTTACAATAAAAGTAATGAATTAAACATTATTTGTAGCCAGGAAAAATAAAACAGCGTACCTGTAATACAGACACGAAAACAAGACTAGTTTTCGTCACAGCAAAAAAATACATCTTCGTTATGACATGGTTGAATGGCAAATGCGAAAAACAAAAGTTTTCCAGCGCGCACGTGCACATGAAGGGGTTAAAGTTCAGGGACTTTGCACTGGTTTGTTATTTACTGGGTGGCTCATACCAACCATTGGAAGAAAAGACAATTTCTACTTATAGGCCTAGTCGGCCTTTAATCTCAAAGACTTATATTTGCAAGAAACATCTGCGTGGATTATACATGAAATTATCACATTAAAACCACATGAAATAATTAGTTTTATCAGAGATTTGTGTGTATATAATTGTATGGGATTTATTAAAAAAACATTATTCTATGATGTATACATATATATATATATATATATATATATATATATATATATATATATATATATATATAGAGAGAGAGAGAGAGAGAGAGAGAGAGAGAGAGAGAGAATTACAAATATACACCAAACAGAGCGGAAAGTGCTGTCCCTGGATCCTGCAGGAGAATGCCTGATAACACTAAAAAAAAATGTTAGATATAATAAATAAATTTATCATACAGTTTAGAGAATTTTAATTCGTACACTACGGGCTATGGCACCAATCCCCTTTCACCAACTCCTATACCATCTCGACCATGCACACATTATAAAAAAATGATGATATAAAGTCGCTGGTATAGGCATTCGTGCGTAGCAGACATACCCGCATGTCGACCCAGTAATTAATTCTCATCTAAATACACAGTCCATCTGGATTCCCTCTACAGAAATCAAGGTATATAGAAGTTATTATAGAGAATTACAAATATACACCAAACATGCTATCCCTGGATTCTACAGGAAAATTTATATTTATTAGGTGTTAGTGTGTGTAGGGAGTAATTCTTAAACATTTTAGGTTACAAACAGATACATGACAAATTGGGGTGTGCATTAATACCTGCCAACCATTACGCTTTTGGCGTAATCATTCCGCTTTTTTCACCTAATTACGTCTTACGCTCACCTGTATATGGAATACATTTTTCTGGTACATTCAAAAAATAATAATAACGCAATAAAAAGTTGTTTTGTCATTTTTATTATCATCTCTGTAATCCCACACATATTACAAATCTGAGAATATTCTGGAAAAAAAAGAAGTCTGCTGCATAAGAATAACATAAGAGTATCGTCCAACCACCCGATCTCGTGTTAATCCTTCGATCGTGCGCCATTTTCTCGCGATCTAACACGCTTGTTTCGAGATAATGACGTCATCGACTGTGTCACCAGCGTTCTTCAAGACTGACAGCATTTGAATTAAATAGTAAAATCAGACCAAATTACATTTAAACAGGTAATTTCATGTAATTTCAAAAAATCATAATGAAAATCTATATTTTCACTAATGCCTTATTTGTGTTAGACATTTTGGTCTCGAGTTTTCTAATATATGCTAAAGATAGCGCCGCCGATCACATGATGGCTTTGTTTACATATCTTGAACAGGAAAACCAAATTTGGGAATTTATGCAACGTGATAGCCAATGTAAATATTTCGTTTTAATCATGTGGGATTCTTATACCAAGTAAGAAAAATTTACACTCGAAATGTATATTCACTACGGACTTTTTCGTTTCAGTATTATTTTCCTAATGGACATATATTCTACATAAAAAGACATTGAATCTATTATAATAAAATGTGTATCCATTCACCAGTCTATTTTTAAATTTCTCTCTACCTCTGTCTGTCTGCCTGTCTCTCTCTCTCTCTCTCTGTCTATTGAGTCATGCATTTATATGGTAAAGAACAAGCAAGCAGTAATGTAAGTGCACAAACTGCATACAGAATGAACGGAATTTTTTTTTCTTCATATTTAAATTTTAGTTTTTTATTTCAAAAACATGGAGACGCTATAAACTAATAATATCCATGCCTTTACCTTGACCTAACTGGCACATTCCGGTCATATGCCACATAACATTTTAGTTATTGTCACGAACCATGGATGCCACTTCCGGAAATAAGCAAAATTACACACGCTCGGAAAAACGGTAATTCTGAACTAATGTACATGAATGCCAACATTTTTTTAACGATGATTAAATGAAGTAGATATAGTTGAACACTTTTTATGGTTTTTTTAATAGATTCTCACAATATTATAACGAACGCGTTAAAATTCACGTTAAGTGCACGAAAAGTGTTTGCTCGAGGCTACATTTGTTATAGACCTCCGGGTACTTTCCTTATTTTCTGTTTATAGCAGCTATATGGAATCAGGACACAATTAATACTTCCGTTGTGTTACCTACGGATTTCCCCACGACAGTTTTCCTTTCTGTATTATGTGTTTTTCATTCTGTCTTTGGGCACTGTCATTTTGTGTTCATGGATTAAGATGTGTTACCTACGGATTTCCCCACGACAGTTTTCCTTTCTGTATTATGTGTTTTTCATAGTGTCTTTGGGCACTGTCATTTTGTGTTCATGGATTAAGATCATCTTTTCTGTCTGCACTGTCCTTGGCTCCTGCTTAAACCTGTGCATAGGAGTGATCACCCTTGGAATGACTGTCCAATAAGCCTTTGCAGTAATCAGATTTCCTGTTTCCGGGCTGAGTTCGATACCGAAGATGAGCCTGTATCATATTTCCCCGTCTTGCCAGTATTCGTTTCCTGGTTTCCTGACGCTTATGATACAACTGATGGTAAGTACAGGTTTGATCCATTTCATTCAGTGATCTCAGAGTCCTTGGTGAAAGTATACCTCCCAAGTGTTTTACTTTTCTTTTCAATGATGTTCCAAGTCTGTTATTGAGCCTGTGTATTGTTGAATGCACTCTTGCCTCAAAGTTTCTTGAATAGTTAACATTTTTAGGTACGGAAACACTGATTGATCTGTTCACAGCCTCACATTTATGTGTGTTTGTATTAAGTTGCAGTCAGTCTTTGTACAACATCACAGGAAAGTTTTATTTTCAGCACTTCCAGGAGAATATTCTTATCACTTTCTGTCATGTTTAGATGAGTTACTTGATGAAGTCCCAGAAATGCAAATCATATCCACCAACTGTTATTACTTCCTCCCCCACAAACCTTAGAATAATGCTGACATTTTTTGCAGTCCCCAGAATAACATTGTAGAGCAGAATCCAGTACTTGGGGAAGTTGACATTGGATAATTCTAACATCACCACCAGTGTCTTCCATCATTTGTTTGAAGATCAAAACTGCAGTGGGCTTTAACATCTTGACTGAGAATTGTCTGCTTAAGCTTTTTTCCTTCTCTTGTTCTTATTCCCAGAAACATATTTTTCACTAAAAGTTGCAGAACTGCACTGTTTGAGATCAGGACTCTCACATCTGTTGTCTTGATTGCCATTACGATGGATGATATCATTCCACATTTCCACATTTTTATTCATACAGATCATACGTGTCCCCTCATGCTCATTGACTTCTGTCTCTTTCAGGGTCAGTCTTGCTTTGGATGATGGCCGTAGAATTCTAGCAGACCCAGGTGTGCCATTACAGTCTGGTGACACAACTGACTGGAGACCCCCACCTGTCGGCTTTGTCACTGCCATGAGAGAGAACTTGTCTGCATCCATTCTTCTGGTCACTTTAGCAGATGCAGCACTGGAACTTGGTAGAGTATCATCAGTCAGAAATCTGACCCCTTTGTTATGTGGAATATTTCCTGGTTTAAAAAAAGTTTTCTTCTTCTCGGTGTACCCTTTCATGGTTTCAGATAAAATAACTGCATGTAAAAGTACAAGAATTATCCTCTCTCCCCCTTATATAACTGGGAAAAGATGTGCTGCCCTGGTATCATATAACTTCACAAACTCTTCAATACCATTGGATCCCTAGCATCTAACAGCTCCTCCCCTTAAGGGGTGAAAATTACATCACTACCTTAGTTACTACCCCTAACTAGCGTATTCAGATGCTACCAGATTTCAGGTGCTACCTATTATTGACAGGCCCTGGTTTAATTACTTCACACCTGATAAGGAAAACCATTGATGTTTGTGATAAAGGATCGGAGACATGTTGCAACAGAACAAAATTTGTCAACTTGAGTTTTTAAATTTTCATGAAAATTTAATTTAAATTCAAATTTTTAAATAAAAATGTATCCTATTTTAAAATGGACTCTCCACTGAGAGTTTAGCTGCCAGGTTTAATTTCTAGTAATTTCCAGATTTGTATGAGGACTAAAAACTAACTACAGTTTATTTCAAGTGTTGATCTTAATTAATAAATTCACCATTCAACTTTAAGTTTTGTTCATTGTTCACAGTCGGCCATTTTGAAATTCATACTGTTTGTAATACAATGGTGTCCGATATAATTTATATGGATGCATCAAATTCATTGAAACTTTGCAGCAGTATTTCAGACACATTTATTTGAGTTTTTTTCCATTCAGGTGAAAATGTCTGACCCTGATAGGAATCAGGACACAATTAATACTTCCGGTTCAGTACCCACGAATGTAGTCCGAGTCTATTTTTAGATCCTTTTTTCCTCTCTCATTTTGGTGGTGATGTATGCATTAGATTTAGTCATTCTTAGTATTGATTTAAAGGAAATTGGTTATTGTTTAGAATATGAGCATTATAGTGTGGTTGTCTGTGTGTATTTTGGCGACAGTGCACAGTATGAGGCATTGGTGCTGATCCGAAAGTGAAATCTGTGACTCATTGCATGTTGCTTTGTTTACAGTCCAGCCATTCACAAGAATGCCGGTTAACCTTTGACAAGAACTTCAGCGTGAGTTCATCTTTGAAGATACTTTACAGCAACATATGATTTATTACGATTTGGACACAGTGGAAAGTTCAGTACTGACAAACAAATGTAGAGACTATATATCTGGGACTGAATTGTTCACTCTTAATATTTGTAATATACAATATCATACTATTTACTATCATTTTGTCAACTCCCAAAATCATTCATGTCAGTTGTAAGTGAATGGGAGTCTGAGCAGAAATTTCTCTGTTAAATTGTATGGGGTATTTATATATGTATGGTCAGTTTCAGTGACTGTTTATCATTGGATTTATTTGATATGTCACATTGTAAGCTTAGCAGGGTCCCACACAGCAATATATCAATGTTCTGACCTGGCCTATTGTTTGTTGATTAAACTTTGATCTCTCCTAATTAGTTAGACTGTTGTTATTACCTCCCACTCACCCCCACCCTCCACACAACATTGCTGCTGCTATTAGCACCACCAGAACAATAATGGAAGGTTAGGAACTATTTTTTTTATACGAGACTAAAATTACTTCTAAAGTACATTATTGACTTTACTTTGTGGTTTATTTCTACTAAGTTAGCTAGAACAGTTTATACAACCTTTTCAGTTTTGTCATTGACAACAAACATAGTGATTCTGTCATTCACTCCTAAAATCTGTAACTCCAAAGTCCCTTCTCGGCATTCAAGCAGCATTGTAAAGGAATTTTGGGTCTGTCCTGATGCCATAGTGATAAAACAAAGACCAGAAGCATTCAAGGTTGCACACGATATTCAATCTTTGAACAAATGCAGGCAGTCACAACTCACAATATAGACAATGCAATGCTTTTTGCCGCAAAGTAGTCACTTTTCTAAAAGAGTAATAACATCATTAGTTTTGCATACAAAACATTTTCCTTTATACCATTTTCCTTGATCATGTCCAAATATGTGATATGTACATAGCTTTTGACAGAAAATATTTTGAGCCAAATGTTTAAGAAAAACTGCTATTTTTTATTGGTATAGTCAGCCACATCTGTTATAATTTTCTGTTTCTTTGTATGTATGTAAGTAATTTGTATGCATTAGCCTCATTATACTACCTTCCTTTTTCAAATACTACTCTCTGCTGTATGGAAGACTCAGTTATGGGGGAGGTAACTGTGCTTTGCACCTCTATGTTAAAGCTATTTCCATCATGACAAAATAACATATTTTGGGCTGAACTTACTAGATATGGGAAAATAATGGAGATTATAATGTATTTTCTGGCTCTCTCTGTAGATGTATAGCTCTGCACTTCTATTTTAATGAATATTATTCATATTTCAGTACAGATACACAAAAACAATTACATAACCTGTTGTCGCTCATTCTTCCAAGTAATTTAACTCCACAGGAGCACATATATTTCAGAGAAATCATAAATAAACATACTGTTATGAAAGGTGAATGCTGCCAATGGAACAGTCTTGCAAATAGTGATCAACAATTCTTTTGATAGCTAGAATGTAAATTGTCAAAAGAGCGGATCATTCTTTTCTCTTGGCATACCAATTCCCCTAGCCAAAATCAGAGTTATTCTGCCTTTATTAACTGATGGTGAAAATAGTACATGCTTCGTCTTTGATGGATTTTCACAACAGGAAGAACATTTTTACATTCATGGGATTGAAACATTCTAATTAGTTCACAAAGTTTGCTTCAGTTAACAATACAGTTTTTTCTCTTAATTTCTCATGTTTCCACTGAATATTAAAAGTGCATCAGTATCACGTGTTTCTTTTCTTTTTGCAGGTCTCAATTTGCATGGTAAAATATTAGGATTAATTGACCGGTCATGCTGATAGAAGTACTAGCTTGAACCTGATCCAGATTCTAATCCTGATCTAAGTGCACAAGATATTGACTTTGACGAACAGATTTGGCTGCCGCAAGAGTTGTGTTTTGTGGTATGTACTCATTACAAGCCAAGCGGTTGAAATGATTCCATATCTGGGACTGAATTGTTCACTCTTAATATTTGTTCTATACTTTATCGTACTATTTACTATCATTTTGTCAACTCCCAAAATCATTCATGTCAGTTGTAAGTGAATGGGAGTCTGAGCAGAAATTTCTCTGTTAAATTGTATGGGGTATTTATATATGTATGGTCAGTTTCAGTGACTGTTTATCATTGGATTTATTTGATATGTCACATTGTAAGCTTAGCAGGGTCCCACACAGCAATATATCAATGTTCTGACCTGGCCTATTGTTTGTTGATTAAACTTTGATCTCTCCTAATTAGTTAGACTGTTGTTATTACCTCCCACTCACCCCCACCCTCCACACAACATTGCTGCTGCTATTAGCACCACCAGAACAATAATGGAAGGTTAGGAACTATTTTTTTTATACGAGACTAAAATTACTTCTAAAGTACATTATTGACTTTACTTTGTGGTTTATTTCTACTAAGTTAGCTAGAGCAGTTTATACAACCTTTTCAGTTTTGTCATTGACAACAAACATAGTGATTCTGTCATTCACTCCTAAAATCTGTAACTCCAAAGTCCCTTCTCGGCATTCAAGCAGCATTGTAAAGGAATTTTGGGTCTGTCCTGATGCCATAGTGATAAAACAAAGACCAGAAGCATTCAAGGTTGCACACAATTTTAAATCTTTGAACAAATGCAGGCAGTCACAACTCACAATATACACAATGCAATGCTTTTTGCCGCAAAGTAGTCACTTTTCTAAAAGAGTAATAACATCATTAGTTTTGCATACAAAACATTTTCCTTTATACCATTTTACTAGATCATGTCTAAATATGTGATATGTACACAGCTTTTGACAGAAAATATTTTGAGCCAAATGTTTAAGGTGGCAGGGGACAGTTTTGTAAATTGGCCCCTGTCAAATTTCTTAATTTAAAGCTATGATGTGACTTTTTGAGCTATTATTGTTTAATAATTAAAGATATGGATATATTTGTGAATTAGTTGTTTCGGGCTTGTGTTGTTCTTTAAATTGATGTGAGGCATGTACACCTCCCATAGTCAGTTCACAGTATGTAGACAGTGAAATACCAATAGTTGGCTAGGAAGCAGAGCTAGCCACCCATAGTCGTAAACATGTGGATTCAAGGCAAGAAGAATATCTCAAAAACGGCTTGGATGGCAACTATTTTGAATTGCATCAAGCTGTATAGCGCACAATGTTTTATGGAAAAATCACCTAGGAAAAGGACTTGTGTTTGCACTGTGAGCATCACTTGGTGTCCAAAATGACCTTCGGACGTGAAAAATGCAGGTATAAATTTGGGGTTGGGGTGCATAAACTTCTTTTGCTATGAACTGCCATTGACTTGTCAGGTCAAGTGAATACTATTTTTATGCTTTGTTTTAATATAGCTATCCAAAAATATGAACCTTTTTGACCTCACTTGTGTATTTTATTTTTTATGATTTTTTATATTATTCTAGTGGATGCGGCATTAAATTTGGGCATAAAAACTGTCCCTTGCACCCTTAAGAAAAACTGCTATTTTTTTATTGGCACAGTCAGCCACATCTGTTATAATTTTCTGTTTCTTTGTATGTATGTAAGTAATTTGTATGCATTAGCCTCATTATACTACCTGCCTTTTTCACATACTACTCTCTGCTGTATGGAAGACTCAGTTGAGGGTGAGGTAACTGTGCTTTGCACCTCTATGTTAAAGCTATTTCCATCATGACAAAATAACATTTTGGGCTGAACTTACTAGATATGGGAAAATAATGGAGATTATAATGTATTTTCTGGCTCTTTCTGTAGATGTATAGCTCTGCACTTCTATTTTAATGAATATTATTCATATTTCTGTACAGACACACAAAAACAATTACATAACCTGTTGTCGCTCATTCTTCCAAGTAATTTAACTCTGCAGGAGCACATATACTTCAGAGACATCATAAATAAAAATACTGTTATGAAAGGTGAATGCTGCCAATGGAACAGTGTTGCAAATAGTGATCAACAATTCTTTTGATAGCTAGAATGTAAATTGTCAAAAGAGTGGATCATTCTTTTTTCTTGGCATACCAATTCCCCTAGCCAAAATCAGAGTTATTCTGCCTTTATTAACTGATGGTGAAAATAGTACATGCTTCGTCTTTGATGGATTTTCACAACAGGAAGAACATTTTTACATTCATGGGATTGAAACATTCTAATTAGTTCACAAAGTTTGCTTCAGTTAACAATACAGTTTTTCCTCTTAATTTCTCATGTTTCCACTGAATATTAAAAGTGCATCGGTATCACGTGTTTCTTTTCTTTTTGTAGGTCTCAATTTGCATGGTAAAATATTAGGATTAATTGACCGGTCATGCTGATAGAAGTACTAGCTTGAACCTGATCCAGATTCTAATCCTGATCTAAGTGCACAAGATATTGACTTTGACAGACAGATTTAGCTGCCGCAAGAGTTGTGTTTTGTGGTGTGTACTCATTACAAGCCAAGCGGTTGAAATGATTCCATATCTGGGACTGAATTGTTCACTCTTAATATTTGTTCTATACTTTATCGTACTATTTACTATCATTTTGTCAACTCCCAAAATCATTCATGTCGGTTGTAAGTGAATGGGAGTCTGAGCAGAAATTTCTCTGTTAAATTGTATGGGGTATTTATATATGTATGGTCAGTTTCAGTGACTGTTTATCATTGGATTTATTTGATATGTCACATTGTAAGCTTAGCAGGGTCCCACACAGCAATATATCAATGTTCTGACCTAGCCTATTGTTTATTGATTAAACTTTGATCTCTCCTAATTAGTTAGACTGTTGTTATTACCTCCCACTCACCCCCACCCTCCACACAACATTGCTGCTGCTATTAGCACCACCAGAACAGTAATTGAAGGTTAGGAACTATTTTTTTTGTACGAGACTAAAAATACTTCTAAAGTACATTATTGACTTTACTTTGTGGTTTATTTCTACTAAGTTAGCTAGAACAGTTTATACAACCTTTTCAGTTTTGTCATTGACAACAAACATAGTGATTCTGTCATTCACTCCTAAAATCCGTAACTCCAAAGTCCCTTCTTGGCATTCAAGCAGCATTGTAAAGGAATTTTGGGTCTGTCCTGATGCCATAGTGATAAAACAAAGACCAGAAGCATTCAAGGTTGCACACAATTTTAAATCTTTGAACAAATGCAGGCAGTCACAACTCGCAATATACACAATGCAATGCTTTTTGCTGCATAATAGTCACTTTTCTAAAAGAGTAATAACATCATTAGTTTTGCATACAAAACATTTTCCTTTATACCATTTTACTAGACAATGTCTAAATATGTGATATGTACACAGCTTTTGACAGAAAATATTTTGAGCCAAATGTTTAAGGTGGCAGGGGACAGTTTCGGAAATTGGCCCTTGTCAAATTTCTTAACTTAAAGCTATGATGTGACTTTTTGAGCTTTTATTGTTTAATAATTAAAGATATGGATATATTTGTGAATTAGTTGTTTCGGGCTTGTGTTGTTCTTTAAATTGATGTGAGGCATGTACACCTCCCATAGTTCACAGTATGTAGACAGTGAAATACCAATAGTTGGCTAGGAAGCAGAGCTAGCCACCCATAGTAGTAAACACGTGGATTCAAGGCAAGAAGAATATCTCAAAAACGGCTTGGATGGCAACTATTTTGAATTGCATCAAGCTGTATAGCGCACAATGTTTTGCGGAAAAAATCACCTAGGAAAAGAACTTGTGTTTGCACTGTGAGCATCACTTTGGTCCAAAATGACCTTTGGACATGAAAAATGCAGGTATAAATTTGGGGTTGGGGTGCATAAACTTCTTTTGCTATGAACTGCCATTGACTTGTCAGGTCAAGTTAATATTATTTTTATGCTTTGTTTTAATATAGCTATCCAAAAATATGGACCTTTTTGACCTCACTTGTGTATTTTAGTTTTTATGATTTTTTATATTATTCTAGTGGATGCGGCATTAAATTTGTGCATAAAAACTGTCCCTTGCACCCTAAGTGCGCGGAGCTTATCGTTCGATACCGGAACTATCCATTGCAGCTAGATGCAGTGTATGAGTGATGGCAACTACACTTGCAATTTTCAGTGTATGTATTATGATCATCAGGGCCAGATTATGGCTATGATGGCCTAAGGCTAATTGGAGATAAGGGCCTAAGTATGTTCTACATTATTTTACATATTGCAAAAACAAATCTTAGTCATAAAACAAATTTATTTTTTTAGGTACTTAAGTCCCCTTTTTTGCCCCAAAAAATTTAAATTTTCAAAAAGGAATTTAATTGAGAGTACCATGGCAAAATAAAAAAATGAACATTAGACAAACTTCAAATTGCAATTAATTATTTTAAAATATTTAATATGACATCATACGCACATGCTCATGGCGACTCGTTTGGCTATGAAATAGCCATTGTGCACTGAAATCGGAGCTATTTTCTAAAATTTCAAGTAGTCCACATGCAACAACCAATTTCATATTTTTTCAGAATATAAAGGCATGCATGAATAATGAATTATTAAGATATCATTTTGGTTGTCGCTCTTTGGTATCTTGCATCACTATAACGATCACATGTAAGCTACATCTTAACTGACGTTTTTACTATACTGAACACATAAAATGATTTTGACATACAAATTAGTTTTCTGCAATAATCAGCATTATAGTATAATTTTTTTTATTTATTTTTTATCGACAAAAATTTACCTGACATGTTTAACTATTGCATGAAGACAACAGTTACTGCATGCATTAGGATATTGGCATCATGGTTTAATTGAGAATTGACTGCAGGAAAAAAAATAGCCGCAAGTATTTGGCTTCTATAATGACCTGTAAAATAATATGAGCATCAGTGGAGAATCTTACACAAGTGCCTATTTCAATTAAAATCTAATAAACGAGCTGAATCATTAAACACTCTCAAAAAACTTAAAATATTCAACGTATTTACTAAATGTCATCTGAAATAATCTTGAATGTAATACCAATGTTACTCAATAAGAACCGCAAAAATAGTATAAAGAATTTACTTTAAATTACATTCGGATGCCTTGGTCATTACGCCTTCACATTATATGTCATCAAGCCATCATTCGTAATGTCATTGGGTGTTATTAAAAGTGTGTAATATTGGAAATATGATATGGGTATATAGATCTAAATAACACAGTAGCCGTGTGATAAATTCATATATTTAATAAGATTATACACATTAATGAAACGGCGAAAATATTTACATAGACTTTGTAATTATTCTTTTTGATGCCAGACGCTTTCTTTGAAACGCCAAGATGTGACGTCATGATGTCAAAAATGATGAAACTGATCACAGGTTCAAAGTCACATCATGACGCGATCGCACTTGTTCTTTTATTAATTTCTAATCGAAGTATGGTGTAAATGCCATTATAGAGTAAGCTGATATATCGTAGCATTCGACCGTTGTTAACGATCACGGTAAAGAGTTTGTTGCAGTTAACAAGCCGCTGCTAGTGATTAAATTAAAGTTAAATAACAAAATCTTCAATAAATAACTTTTTAACACTTACCACTCTTTTTCCTCGAGAAAGTGCTGCCATATTTACTTGAAGAGATTTCCCCCAAATCCTTGCTTTTCAAAAATGTGTAGGAAAATGTTCCCGTCAAAGTCAGGTAGTAGTATTTTGTACTTTAGTAGTATTATTAACTTATCGCGCCTATCGGCATGTGTGACACACTCAGCAAGGCTACTTATAACGGTTTCATAGCAAGTATATAAATTTTACCCAGAGTTTAAAACTTTAAAAGAAAAATGTTTCATTGATATTTTATATTAACTAATGGCAATTTCTAGAGGGACTTTAATTCAAACTTTACTTATGTTTTTATCTTAAATATGCATACTTGTATATACTGTATAGTTATGTGGTTTGACCATAACAGAACAATGTTTAAATACATATATTTTGTTTCAGTTTTTGTGTTTGTAATATTCTTTCTTTGTGTTGTCCGCCTTGAAATAGGGACCCATACATCTCCAAAGTCCCTGGCTAGTGTCTCAGACATACTGCACCGTCCTTTGTCACGTTTGTTCCGCCCGTCCCCCTCTCTTCTTTTCTCATATTTTTGCTCTCATTGTTTATCATTATTGTAAAGCTAATACGAGGAAATTATGTAGTAGGTGCGGGTGTTTGTGTGTATTCGGATGAATCTGAAGTACTTAATGTCACATATATTATAAATCCATGTATTTAATTAGAGAATTTAGTCGAGGGGGAGGGGGCATATTGATGTATACTTTCGGAACATATACATACTTTCAATGACTGCAGTACTCAAAATATATCTTTTTAATATTTTGGCATAGAAAGTATTTCTTGTACTAAATTTAATAACAGTTGACTTTTGTTGATGGAATGAAGAACGATTACCCGGGAAGTTTTGTTTCGGTTTTGGTCAACAAGCAGAAGGACATGTTGTTGTAGGTGGGTAGTCACGTCACTTTTCAATGATAAATCTAGACTTAGCCAAGGAGTGTGTTGAACGATAGAGCGAAAGAGCAGGGATCTTTGGGTATTAAGTAAGGGGCAATAGAAAAACAAAGTGTTCAACATCTTCATTATCATAATCACATGCACACGTGGACGAGTTAACTAAATTCACCATGTAAAGGTTGGATTTGAGGGGACTACCTTAATGTCTAAGTTTAGTATGTAGGATATTAAGGTGACGTTTGCCAATAGCATAATAGGGTGGTGACCCGTTAGTTGAATCAGAGAAAAGTTCTTAAAAATAGAAAGATTTAGAGGATTTCGAATATCGACAGGGAGAGAGTTCTAAAGACGAATCGTATATGGGTAAAAGGTCGTCTGAAAATATAAAGTCTGGTAGAGATTGGTGTGATACTTTAATAGTTACGTAGACGATAATGAGATGCGTCATATCTCCTTTGTGGAAGAAGGTCGCTTAAATAGTTAGGTACTTGATTATTTATAATGGAATACATTATGCATAATCTCTTCTTTTTCCTTCGTTGTGCAAACCAAACAGTTTCCGCATAAAGAGACTATCGAGAAGAATTAATGGGTATATACCTGTAACGATCCGTGCAGCTTCCATCTGATTTTTTTTTCTTCCCCATTCTGATCTTTCCGAATCTTCAATAGAGCAATTATCCCAGAGACTTCAGAAGCATATTCTAAGATTGGACGTATGAATAGTGTATATAATTTAGCCGAAGTTGTTCTCTTAAAAGAGTATTTTATCGCGCTCAACATAGATAAATATTCGATGCGTTCTGAATAATCATACTAATATAATTAGTCCAATTAGCATCAGACGATAATGTCAACAATTGGTCTGTAATTAGACGATAGTGTTTTGTCTCCTTTCTTATAAATCGGCATGTCATGCGCTAGCTTCCACTGTGTTGGGAACACGCTGGCTTCGAGTGATTTATTTAAAAATATTTGCAATGGAACATACATTTCTTCAAATATACTTTTTAACAGTTTATAACTCATTTGATCGGTTCCAGCGGTTTTGTTTAGGTCAAGACCAGTTATTACATCGATAATTTCTTGTTTATGTATAATGATGTCAGAAATAAAAGTTTGATTTCTAACTTCAAAGTGCGGTAACTGTTTATCATTATTTTTTAAACGTGTAACAGACCAAAATTACCAATTCAGCAGCTCGCACTTTTCCTGATCACTTGTTGCAAAGTTAGAGGATCGGTTCGTAAGTCTAAGTGGAGGTAATAGGTTCAGTGTCTTTGAAGAATGTACTTGTTATCTCATTATTTTCCAATAAGGTCGAGGATTTAATTCGATGGCAGGGCTTGAACGCGCATCCTTTCGGTCGCAGGTCTGAGACGCTAACCACTGAATCACGGTGGCTCCTATCGAGATTAATATACCCATATGATATTTTCCAATATTACACATGTTTAATAACACCCAAAAACACCGCAAACGACGGCATGACGACATATAACTTGAAGGCGTAATGACGAATGCATCCGAATGTAATTTAAAGTCAATTCTGTAACCTATTTTTGTGTTTTTTATTGAATATCATTTTTGTCATGTCATACACATAACATAATCTTACATTTGAGATTATTTCAAATGAAATTTATGAAATACGTTGAATAGTTTCAATCTTTTGCGATTCTCGTGAAAGATCCTACATTGTTGTTCATTTAATTTTACATGTCATTATAATCCTTTATTGAGTTACACTTTAGTTACAAAAGAGACAACTTCATTTTGCCGAGCCCTAAAATCTGTGTGCCAATTTAAAACTTATTTCATCCATACTACACTAGAAGGGCTCATGAAATGCTAGCAGTTTACTTGGCCTCTAATTCACCTTTCGGGAATAATACCTGCGGAAGACTGCTCCATCTCATCAGTGCGTAACTATGGAAACTTTAAATCAGTGACCTCTTCTCCAGTATGGAGATGTTAGATTAACACTGAAATCAGCTGTCTTATATAATGTTCTGTTCTATTTATCTGCAGTTTAAAGCTGGGAGAATTATACCAAGAGAATAGCAAATAAACCCTTCTGTAAAATTAGCAAACTCGCACTTTTTCATTTTTAAACTAGTTTCTCTTTCATCACTCATTTACGAATAATTAAAAATATCTGAGTAGTAACTAAGAATATATAAATTCTTCAGACCGAGACCCAAATTTCATTTTTAAAGTTTCGTATTTTTTATGCTTACTTTCTACATACATTTTAATTTTTTTTTCAAGAAAATATGAAATCTAACAAAAAATAAAGGAAAGTCTTATTATTTTGAAAAGTTTTTTATAAGGCCTAAGGAAGAAAACAACATTATACGTTCAAAAATATAAATTGTAATAATGCATAATATGTTCATTTGAATTTTAAGATACATTTTATTTTCTTGGCTTTGTTGTTCATGTGGTTAAGTAATAAGGTCATTGCAGTGTCCAATCCTATGAGACGTTAAAGCAGAAATAAATTCTTGTTTACTTAGTTTTAGTTCAATGGCATAAAGTTGACGATTTAAGTTTCGGGTGACTTACATAAAACTAGCTCCAACACGTAGATGTAAACAGCATGATTTATAAGCACGTCATGTTACACAAGGACCGATTTTGGAAATGTGTTTTTTATTGCGTGTATAAATCTCACCGATATAGTATCATCTTTTGTTGAAATAACTTCTAGCTTTAAAAAAATATGAAAAAAATTAATTGTGAAAATTGTTTCGTGTTCACATGGTCTGCACACTTAGTGTGCATAATCAAAATACTCTTCAGAGCGTATTTGTGGTTCACATTTTAATATCGGAGAGATCATTAACAATTCCCATTATCAAAGGACGACCGCATTATGATTATCCCTTGTTTATGTACTACATTGATTGTTAATTGTTATTCAGACAGCAAGGTGACAGCCTGTTGGTTCCATACATTTACTCAGAAATAGATTATGGCGTGCATAAATAAACTCATGTATCAAAAGATCTGTTTTGATATTTCAGATGTACGTAATTTTCACCATCAGCAAAGTTTCTACATGACGCCTACCTGTTTTACATAATTTGAAACCATTATATCATTCATAAAATCACGAGCTGATGTTTTTTTCTTCTATTGTTATAGCGTGTTATGTGTTATGTCTTTGGATTGTATAATTTTTCCTCATATTTACTACCGATGTTATATGGACCTAAGAATTAAAACTAATGCATCATATTAAAATATAGGCTTGATAGTTGATGTCTTTCTGACATTTTTGTAACAGATTCAGGTTTAAGAAATGCTACAATATATGGAGAAACAAATTATGTTTCCAAATGTTTACCATTGGCCGATTTTTAGGAAATTTCATTAGTTGCTCTTTTACGATCATATATAATTTTAAATTCCAAAGATCTGCACGAATTAAAATTTTCCCGATCTCTTATCCGGTTACTAAAATGGTGCAAATATAGAATGATGTGAAAATTACCTATAAACGGTATATAGTGCGGCCAGAAAATTATAAAATAATAAAATGGTATTGCTGAAGTTAGATTTTTAAAAAATACAGGTATTGTGGAATCTATGTAATTATTTCACTTGCGTGAAAAATAGAAGAAAAAATTGTTACCAATTGTCCAAGGTTGCTTTACGTATGCTAAAATACGGGTGACAGTAGAAACAGGCAGACGAATAAGCAAGAGGCTGTTTTACCGACCATATTAAAAGAATAACATTCTCTCTGACCTGATAATTTTGTTTAGCTTGTGTTCAAAAACTCATTTCACCATTTATATTTAAAAAATGCAATTTTAAAAAATCTCAGCAATGATGTTTTTATTTATTTTCGGCTGTGCAGTTGAATGAATTCACACAATTAAATCTTCCAGATAATATGGACTTTTGTATTTCCTTTCAGTTTTCATTTTGTATGTGTGTTTTCAGGAATTTGTTCACTTCCTCACAAAATACAAATACTTCTTGCTTCCAGTGCACTCTTATTGGTATTTTTATTTTCTTCTATCACGAATACACACATTTGACACTTAGTATTACCCTTGCCTGACTGCCCGTCAGTCCGTCCATCCATACGACTCATACTACCTGATGTCTGCAAAAAAATATTAATCCCTTCAGAAGGTTTGCAGCAATTTGTACAACAGCGTTTATTATTATAACAATGCCCTACAGGCTATACCCAGTTTCACACCATCACTTGCCTTTGTTAAAAATGTTGGCATTCAGGTCGGTTTTTATAAAGGTGATGTTTCAGTTTGGGATCTAGGTGCTAAGAAGGTACAAATAAAATGTGAATATTGAAAGAATTTGTGAGAAACATGTCTACTCTAACTATAACTTTCGGTTTTCTGATGTCGACTTTCGTGCCAACGTTGAAATTAGTTCAGATCTTAACCAAGACAGAGACACGCAACTTTCCCTGAATATCTTCTTTATAACCTGCAAATGGATTTGACGAGGGTGAACAAATAAAATCCATAAACAAAACAACCCCGAATCCAAATCTCTGAAGGGAGTAGAAAACAAATGTTCGGTATTTTAGTTTCGTCTTGGTGTTCTTCCTTCTATACGCCCGTCTTAACGTTCCTTATAAAACCTAAGATTTTTTACCGTTCAAACATGAATTATGTTAATAATAATAATTTATTTCCAAAATATTCCGTACAGGGATAAACATAAGGTGTCTAATATAAATACAATAGCAGAAAATCCACCTATACGAGTCATGACTACTAATACCATTACTACTCCTCCTACTACGATAATAATAAGATGGGATTTTCTTTCCGTTGCCTCCTTTTACCATGTTGAACGGCGCTGCATGTTTCTTGTCTGTGGGGATTAAGACCTGTACAACCTAACTGGTCATGTTGTACAGCAGAAATGTAAAAACTGAATCGACACATGTGGCTTTTATGTTTGAGCTCTTACATTCCGAATTTTTCAGATGAAAACATTTTAAATCTCGCGTTGTTGTGTCGTAAACACCAAACCAAAGCAATTCATTTTTGCATTGGAATATGTTTTATGAATGTTTTAAAAAATGAGTCGGGGATGACCTTTGTCTGTCTATAATGCTGTCTCCTCCTAAACAGCTTGGTGGAAATGTAATATTCTTTCTAGTACAGTCAACCCTTGTTACAACGACCAAGCTCGTGTCCAACCAATTTGTCGTAGTAACGAATATGCCGTTTTAAAGGTCGTGTATCTTTAATTTAGAAAAGTGGTCCTCGTCTTATCGTTGGCAAACCAATGCAGCAGTGAGAAAAATTGGTCAGAAATCAAACTCTATACATACTTCATATCTGATATAATCGTAATTATTTTTAAATCTTATACAAATTTTCCTTCATATAAAAACTCGTTTCTAATAATGAATGTATATGTTATTCTCTGACATATTCCAGGTAAAAGTAAAATCACCAGGAAGTAAGTGCAATATATAAGGAAATACGCATGTTTGTTACGGGCAAATTGCTGTCCGAGTCGGAACCTGAATATTTCGTAATAAAGATAGCATTTACCTTCGAACATGTTTGTTCTCACCAATATTAGACTGAACGCGAATATTCCGTTGTAATAAATGTTGTTTAAATGAGAATTGACCGTATACTTTGTCATTTTTTTAACGATCAGGAAGAAAGGTGTTTTGTTTTCCTCTGGATACATTTGTATAAAAGAACATCGAATATTACTTTAGAAAAAATATATTTTCCATTTTCCGATATATATAACCCATGATTCAAAGGTAGCATAAAACTGATCGAATTCAGCTACGCTGTTGACTTGACCTCTGTTTAACTTTTGGCCCTACAGTAAAATCAGTCTATCGCAGCTAGGAGTACAATTGCCATGGGAACAGCAATTAACACAATTGCTAACCAGGCCTCAGTTTTGCACATTTTTGTTTTGCGAGTGAATATTCTCTTTGTTTTTTTGTTTGTTTTTTTTTGTTTTGTTTTTTTAGAAAGCAACAAACACTTTAAATAGTGATATTGTTAATATTATGTGAAACGAGAAAACGAGAAATAGCTAAACAAAATTACTTAATACAAACATGAAATAATTACAGTTTTCAGAATGAAGCAAGGTAAACACTTGACTTCGATGTGATATTACAAATATGAGGTCCAAAATGAAATATTATTCCATAGTACATTGATAAGCATGGAAATATCACATCAAAATAGAAATTAGGACTCTGATATATTTCCTTGTATTTATCGAAATATCAGATGAAAAGAGAAATTGGAACTCTGATATAATCCTTGCATTCGTGGAAATATCAAATAAAAGAGGAATTAGAACTTTGATATAGTCCTCGTATTCATTTCTCTTCGCTTTTTGGAGAAAATTGTGCAAGAATAGGACTTAGGAGACTTAATTGCATATATGCTTCATTTTACTACCAGACTAAGGAAAAGTGTTGCGCGTTGCATGATATGTACACAATTAATCGGTTTCAATGCACTTATGTTTGTACCACACCATTAAGACAAATGAAGGTTACTCTGACGTATATTTCGCCTTTTACTGGCTTTCATTAAGTTGTTGTGTTTATCTCATGACCTCGGGGGGGAGGGGGGGTTGAAATGCTCTATACAGACTTTCCTACCTAGACTCATGAAACTTGACGAAGGGAAATATCTTGATAAATACTTTACCCGTATTGCAAAAAGAGTTATATTTGACCTATATTTTATTCTTCTGTGACTTGTTTAGATTTTATGTTTAAAGTCAATTTCGTGTGTACTGTTCATTTTCAAGTTATGAAGCTTCATAAATGAATGCATCTTTGTTAGTAACACACCTTACAACCAAAGGTCACTGTGACCTACAATTTATGCTTTACTAACATAATTAATTATTTGTGTTTAGCTCATGACATAGCTTTCATCATGCCATATACACATTGGCCTTCACAAAAGTACCTTTATGACAGTGCGGTTCAAAAAAGAAATAAATATGCATATCCAGTTGCAAACTTTCCCAATTTATGACTAAAGATTTATACTGTGATAGGTTACTCTTAGTAAGTAAAATGTGTATTGTACAGTGAATGAATAGGTATTCGATGAATGGACTGCATGCATTTCAGCTGCAGTGGCTACTCAAGATAATTACTGATGCACGAACTATACTTGTAAGAGTTGTCATACTGGCTGTCACTCCAGGGATACTGGCAGTTAGTGATTTCCACCTTGTAAAATCTGGCGTCTAGGGTGGACAATAATACAAGTTTCTGAAGCTGATTTTATTAGCAATGGTTTGCAAAAAAGCAGAACAAATATCCTTGTGTTTTATCAACTCCTTATGGTTCCGCTGCTTTGATACTGCAAAAAGGAATGCTCTTTATTGTTTTATGAATGTTATGCCCTGTGACAATGGCCAACATTTTGTAGGTCACGATCACTTTGGCATTAACTTATGCATGGCAGTTGTAGACTTCGAAAAGCTTCGTAGAGGCGAGCTGTGTAATCGGTAATTGCATTCTGGTTCTCAAAGAGTTCTGATAAATAAATAAATAAATAAATAAATAAAAACACCAAATGTTATCTTTAGAAGTTACCATGTGTGGTTTATACATTGCACGGGGCGTAATTCGTCGTTTCACTCGGCATCTTTTCAACTCAGTAACGCCTGGTAACGGTCATAATTTTACCTAAATATGAGGGTCTTTGAGATCATCGTAAATGTATGGACGAAAAGAAATAAGCGTCTTTTATGCTCATTTCAAAAGACTTGTGCGCATTTCCGTGAATTCGTCATGCCTAAGCAGAGAATAGCACAGAAAATGACCCCCCTCCCACCTTATAACTACAAAGCCGACAAAACTTGTATTGAATTGAATATATTTGGTGGTACCAGTTTTTGTGGATTCCGTAGCTGCTACAAACTGCAAATATAAAGACCCAACAAACAATTATTTATCTGTGAAGATAACAGCACCCTATCACAATCAGAGACATATACACGAATTCATACACTGACGAAAAAGTTTTTTTTTTTTTTTTTCTTGCAAAAGCACGCAATTTCATAACCACGAAAATTGTATGAAGTCACATTATTATGGACAACTATGCAGCAATCTGAAGTGGACTTCTGTGATAATAAGGTGAACGTCAATTTACTGCGTCACACCTCCCACCACTTAAAAAAAAAGAAACAAAAATATAACACAAACATTATTACACATATCGAGACGCTGGCGTGTTGACCAAGATCTATTCGCTCAGTGTATGCCGGATATAAAGACCGATTTAAACAATAACTCTACACTGTAACTGATTGACGGTCTTTAATAAATACTCGGCCTAATTTCGAGGGTGGGGGCCTTTTATTTTAAATGAATAAATGGAGAAGAATAAGAATGTTGTGGTAGTATATTATTTCCACTCTTCTAAGCCTACAGAAATGCGAGTTACAAATGTCCTTTTACATATTAGGAATTAATCACGCCTATTTTTCCAAACAAAGAAAAGTGTGTGCAATCCAGAGACTGACCATACAAACTTGAGACTCGATTCATCCCTTGAATTTATGTGTCGTAAGTTGAAGATACTCTGAATTTCCAAGTTAGCCACCAGGAGGACTTGGACCACGGAAACAAAATATGACTAATATTAGTTAGGGATGGAGGGCGGGAAAGAGACTGTGTAGTTTGCTAAACTTTTATTTTACAATACCGTTAAACACGTTTGTTTTAAACATATTTTATTGTCATTTAATTTAATAATATGGCATTCGACACGAGTTGTCTAACTCATCTAGATTTTTTCCCAAAAGATGCAAAAATGGTCCAAAGATGCCATTCGTTTAACAAAGATTCGAGTATATGTGAAAAAACAAGGTCAAAAATTTCATCTATTAAAAGGCATGTAACATTTCAAAGGACAAACATAAGAGACATATACCTATATACATCAATAAAGAAGCAATGCGAGAGAGAGAGAGAGAGAGAGAGAGAGAGAGAGAGAGAGAGAGAGAGAGAGAGAAGGGTGAGAAAAGACATTGCACTGGTTACAGCCACTATTATTTATTTTATAGATTCGTTACTTAGAATATAATTGTAAGCACTAAAAATGTCTAGTTCCATGGATATATTTATGAACATTTAGAAATATTACAGAGTTTGTTTCTTTACTTATATCGACGTCACATTTAAATGATAAATCTAGACTTAGACTAGGAGTGTACTGAAAGATAGAACGAAAGAGCTGGGATCTTTGGGTATTAAGTAAGGGGCAATATAAAAACAAAGTGTTCAACATCTTCATTATCATAATCACATGCACGCGTGGAAGAGTTAAATAAATTCACCATGTAAAGGTAGGATTTGAGGGGACTACCTGCGTGTCTAAGTTTAGTATGTATGATATTAAGGTGACGTTTGCCAATAGCATAATAGGGTGGTGACCCGTTAGTTGAATCAGAGAAAAGTTCTTAAAAATAGAAAGATTTGGAGGATTTCGAATATCGACAGGGAGAGAGTTCTAAAGACGAATCGTATATGGGTAAAAGGTCGTCTGAAAATATAAAGTCTGGTAGAGATTGGTGTGATACTTTAATAGTTACGTAGACGATAATGAGATGCGTCATATCTCCTTTGTGGAAGAAGGTCGCTTAAATAGTTAGGTACTTGATTATTTATAATGGAATACATTATGCATAATCTCTTCTTTTTCCTTCGTTGTGCAAACCAAACAGTTTCCGCATAAAGAGACTATCGAGAAGAACTAATGGGTATAGACCTGTAACGATCCGTGCAGCTTTCTAATCTTTCCGAATCTTCAATAGAGCAATTATCCCAGAGACTTCAGAAGCATATTCTAAGATTGGACGTATGAATAGTGTATATGATTTAGCCGAAGTCAACAATTGGTCTGTAATTAGACGACAGTGTTTTGTCTCCTTTCTTATAAATCGGCATGTCATGCGCAAGCTTCCACTGTGTTGAGAACACGCTGGCTTCGAGTGATTTATTTAAAAATATTTGCAATGGAACATACATTTCTTCAAATATATTTTTTAACAGTTTATAACTTATTTGATCGGTTTCAGCGGTTTTGTTTAGTTCAATGTCCTTGTAGAATGTACTTGTTATCTCATTATTTTCCAATAAGGTCGAGGATTTGATCCGATGGCAGGGCTTGAACGCTCATCCTTTCGATCGCAGGTCTGAGACTCTAACCACTGAGCCACGGTGGCTCCTATTGAGATTAATATACCCATATGATATTTTCCAATATTACACATGTTTAATAACACCTAATAACACAGCAAATGAACGGCATGACGACTTATAATTTAAAGGCGTAATGACGAATGCATCCGAATGTAATTTAAAGTCAATTCTCTACACTATTCTTGCGTTTTTTATTGAATATCATTTTTGTCATGTCATACACAGAGCATAATCTTACATTTGAGATTAGTTCAAATGAAATTTGTGAAATACGTTGAATAGTTTCAATCTTTTGCGATTCTCGTGAAAGATCCTACATTGTTGTTCATTTAATTTTACATGTCATTATAATCCTTTATTGAGTTACACTTTAGTTACAAAAGAGACAACTTCATTTTTGCCGTGCCCTAAAATTCGCGTGCCAATTTAAAACTTATTTCATCTATACTACACCAGTAGGACTTATGAAATGAAGGCAGCTTACTTGGCCTCAGGAATAATACGTGCGGGAAACTTCTCTATCTCCTCAGTGTGTAACTATGGAACCTTTAATTCAATGACCTCTTCTCCAGTATGGAGATGTTAGATTAACACTGAAAACAGCTGTCTTATATAATGTTCTGTTCTATTTATCTGCAGTTTAAAGCTGGGAGAATTATACCAAGAGACTAGCAAATAAACCATTCTGCAAAATGAGCAAACTCGCACTTTTACATTTTTAAACTAGTTTACCTTTCACTCGTTTATGAATAATTACAAATAGGTGAGTAGTAACCTAGAATATATAAATTCTTCAGACCAAGATCCAAATTTCATTTTTAAAGTATCGTGTTTTTTATGCTTACTTTCAAGATACATTTTAATTTTTTTTTTAAGAAAATATTAAATCTAACAAAAAATAAAGGAAAGTCTTATTATTTTGAAAACTTTGCTTTTTTTTGCTTTTTTTTTTTATAAAGCCCAAAGCAAGACAACTATATTATACGTTCAAAAATATAAATTGTAATAATGCATAATATGTTCATTTGACTTTTAAGATACATTGTATTTTCTTGGCTTTGTTGTTCATGTTGGTTAAGTAATAAGGTAATTGCAGTGTCCAAACCTATGAGACGTTAAAGTATAAATACATTCTTGTATAGTTAGTTTTAGTTAAATGGCATAAAGTTGATGATTTAAGTTTCGGGTGACTTACATAAAACTAGCTCCAACACGTAGATGTAAACAGCATGATTTATAAGCACGTCATGTTATCTGCACAAACATACATATAATTCTATAGGCAAAGCACATTTGTTGTGAAGTAAGGCGAAGTTTTACGGTCAGAACTACTAGTTGGGGAAATTTTTTAATAATCGATACTTAAAAAGCTTTTGTGAACGAAAAAGTAAAAATATCATTTTACATGCACACCCAATTGACTCGGTACTAAATAACGTAATTGTGTTCTTTTGCCGTACAACACCAAACCGAACCAAACTGGGTCGAATTTTCGTTCAGAATGATGGATTGCCCTTGAATGTGAATAAATGCTAGCTAGTTCATAATAGCAGTGTACTGCATATTCTGAATGGTCTCGCTGTCAGTGGGTTTCACAGTTGTTTTCCCTCACTTCTTGTTTTAACTAAGGCCCGAAATTTGCTTTAACCATTGTAGTGTAATTGACAAGATCTGAAAAACAAACTAACATCAACATTATACATGGATATCTGGAACCTACCATACACATTTATCGAAAAGTTTGAAAATTGAAAAAGTTATATACGCTTACAAAATTGAATAATGCGAAAGTAATCTACTGCCATATCAGAAAAAGATAAAGAAAACGGAAGTTGCTCGACCTGTATTATAAAACTGTTCTATTTGGAGAGGAATATCATGTACGCTAACTATATGACTTAAAAGTTTGTCAAAGAAAACGAAGTAATTTTAATACCGTATTACGGTTGCTTCATAATAATATTAGTATTAAGTAGCTGCAGCCTCCATAAGGGTTTTATCTGCAACTGTTCTCAGTTTTTGTATGGCAATTACACTGCTATTTGAGTGATTGTTATTTTGATTGATTTTTGATTGATTGATTAATTGTCATCTAATAAGACTTTAGTGTGATATAACAAGTTTCGGAATAGTACACCGCTCTGGAGATCGTAGGAGTTAGCTGGATTTTAGCGTTTATCGTTTATGCCATGAAACTAACCTGGTAGTCAATGATTATTTCTGCTGACAAAAAGAGTAATGTCTTTGTTGTATAATGTATGTATGAATCCTCTCTCTCTCTCTCTCTCTCTCTCTCTCTCTCTCTCTCTCTCTCTCTCTCTCTCTCTCTCTCTCTCTCTCATACGTGCAAATTAAATGTTGACAATATGATAGAATGTTTGTGTTTACCATACTAAATATTTCGTGGCGACTTCATCATTTTCAAGCCGCTTTACTTAAATAAATCGAGGATGTATACAACGTTATTTCTATTGTATTTTGAAGAGTGTTTTATATCAATCTCAACACAAGGAATACAAGTATACCAAAAATTAAAAATTAAAAAACAAAACACAACATATCTAATTTAACAGAACTATAGCACTGACGGCTGGTGTAATAGCATTGATGATCTATAATTCCAGAAGTGAAGTACACTGGTCAAACTGGATCTATTATAGTACATGTATGTACAGAGTAACTAGTGGATGGGGATAATTTTCTAATACATACTTGCAAAGTTTATTCTTTTGTATTGTTTTGACTCTAATAATGAAAAGATACACTTTAATGTTACACTAATCACACAGCTTACTTTCCAGGTAACTTAAATTATACATCTGGCAATTCAAAATACACTGTAAAGGTGTTTTGTATAAGTGTTTGCTATTGTATAGGGGACACGAAGATATTTTTATACAGTTTTGTGATCCCCAGGTAGCACTGTGTGTAAACCTTACTTTAAAGATACAATAGGATATGAATATCTAATACATTTACGGTATATAGGCTGGTCTCGTAGAACAGTCTGTGTTTTCGCTGTGACTAAAAACGCATTTAAACAATTTGGAAGACAAAATAAAGTGTAACGATACCTGATTGACACCACTGCACCTGTAGACAGATTGGTGCCTGGTGTATTTATATTTTGTGTATTTTTAAACTCATTAACCCCTGGAGATTCTTTTAATTTACGCCTGAAAAGGGGGTAGGAAACGCATTTTTGGGATTACTTCTGAATGTAACCGCACACATCTGCTTCAGAGAGATTTTCGTTTAGCCGGATGTTTAGGTGTATAAAAAACGTTGTATTTTTACTTCTTTTTTTTTTTGCGTATTGGACCCAAGATTTTCTTGTCCTGGTCACTTTTTACTCCAAATTTCAAACTTATTCTACTTTTTGCAAAGGTTCACCAGTCCGTGTGCAGTTCGATCGTTCGTTAGTTGGATTAACGACGTGTGCGGCCATTCGGCCATTTACGTCGATCCGTGTGCAGTTCGGACCTGTTGGCTTTATATCTGAGTAAAAAAGTCTGAATCCGGACGCAAACTCCGGTTCCGAAACGGGTAACTTTTGGCCTACAAATAATCGGGTCTCAAAAATTAGGTTGTTTCCGCTGTACCTTTTAATGCGAGTAGAAAGTCGACATTATTTGGTATCATTGTAGAGCTACATCTGTCGACTCTCTCTTCTGCAGTACCATTCACTTTGGTGTATCCTAAATGATGTTGACATTACAGAGCTCGGAAGTAGCATACAACCTCATGACGCGTAAATAAGTTAATGAGACTTCCTTCACAATAGAACTATGGATACAAGCATGATGCATAATCTGTAAATCAAAGTCATCAAATCGCTAACTGACGAAGGTATATACATATAAAAGTATATTGAATGCATACACCAGTTTATGATTTGCTTGCACATATAGTCGCAAGTCTTAAAGTGTGATGACGAAAGACAGATATTGCTAACATGAAATGTTTCTTATTGGGACTGATCATCTTAATGATAAATGTTTGACTTCTAGCTATATATCTATTGAAGTTATATGTACGTAACTTCCTGATTCGGTTTGTCTTAATTCGATCTCAGTATAACAGGATCTGTGATGAGTTGCACAGCCGTTCTATCCTGTTCTGAAAACTACAGTCCATTGAATAATGCAGATGTTGCATATCAAGAGTTTTTTTTCGATTGCTTTACACGCGTGAAACCTCACGGTAAACAGGGCGTTTTGACCTTACATTCAGGTAGGATAATTACGCAATTTTGGTACAACACTACTAGGAATCTGTAGGTATTTTTAATAGTAGTTTCATGTACTTCTTTCTTATGACGCGTCATGGATTTATTTGCTTGTATTGGACATGTACATCATGATTGTATCCTGTGTTTCCCGTCGCTGTTGACACACATCTAAGAAATATTAATAAAAATGCACTAGCTTTTCGTCTTCTTGTTTAGCTATGTTATTTGTATTTGATGTTTGGATCTAAAGGGAGATCATAAATTTAGGAAATCTGTATTTTGACTGCACAAATCTCTTTACAAGTTTTCCACCGGGCAATCGAGGACATGACTTCGGGCGTGTGTATCGCCACTTTTGGAGGAAAATACACTCCAAAATCAAGAAACAAGCAACAAGTGTGTAAACAGGGACCTACCTACAAATCATGCTTTTACATTGTTTTTGGGCTAAATTTGTTCGTAGAAGCAAGATTTGACCCTTTTTCCAACCGAGAACTTTCTCGGTTGGATACGTGTCCTCAGTACATTGGTGTGTAATCGCATGAATGTTCTCTATTCACACCAAATATAAACGCACCTAAACTTGTACTGTGTAGACTGTAGAAAGAGTCTTGAAGTATGACGTAACTTTAGTTCAAAGAACAGGTTTTTGGAACAAATCGCACTCATTGGAGCTACTAGATCATGAAAATGGGCGAACAATGCTCTCATGTATATTTGTCACCTCGTGATATGAAATTCGACACATTTTTCTTTTTTGGGGGTGGTGGGTGGGTTGGGGTTACATTTTTGATAGTTGATTTACCACACACAGGTCGTCGTTCTACGTTTTCAAGATTAATCTAACGTGTACCTCGTGATTTATAGTGATTAAAATTAAATGTAGCAGCAACTATTGTCAAGGTAGTGATCATCATTATCATCATCTTAAATGGTGGTGATTGCAATGATAATAAATGGCAGTGGAAATATGAATATCCTCGAGGAGTTAGGGAAGGTCTATGCTTTTTCATATCTTTAAATAGCTTAGCAAAGAATTTCCTATATAGGGTATTGTTTCACCAGGTTTTTCAGGACAACTAATCTTGCAGATATAGCCGATTAAACAAGAATGCACATTATGGAGTCGCTGATATATGTCAAAACAAAAACAAAAAAAAAAATGACGGAAAAATATAACGGTTGCACTTCTTTGTGTCTTTGTATTTGACAATGTTTGCTTGTATTTACTTTTATTTTTGTATAAATTCTACAAAATTTGAAAATAAACTTGAAATCTTTCATTGTCTTGAGCCAAGTGAAAACTTTTGGAATAGTTGTACTTGTTCTAAATAAAGGTCATTCATGTTTAGATCGCCCCATTGTTGATCTCTCTCTCTCTCTCTCTCTCTCTCTCTCTCTCTCTCTCTCTCTCTCTCTCTCTCTCTCTCTCTCTCTCTCATAAGCTAAAACAAAATTGCTTGACAGATACAGACGCCAGTAATCGATTTGTCAGATCACGATACCGAGGTACAAAATATTTTTTGTTATATATCTACTGAACATCTGAAGGTACGTTAGTTTGAAAAATTGTAGGGCCAACAGTCAGAAGGACTACTGGTGCGACGATTCATTTGCGACCAACCATTTATATGTCATGGGGGGGGGGCGGAGAAGTTCCCTGCTTTCAAATAGCTTGGAAAATAACAAATATTAATTCCCTGGTTTATGCCGAAAAAAAGAATTCCATTAGATTTTTTTTTAAATTGACTTGTGGTTATGTCCAGGTTCCAAAGAAAAGGTCGGAAAAATTCCCCCCCCCGCCCCCCCCCCCCAAAAAAAAAAAAAAAAAAAATTGGTCGGACCCTTAGCTTTAAAGATATTTGTCATTGGGATCATTCGTCAGTAGTTCAATAGTCAGAAGCTTTTTCTTTAGTAAAGATTGAAACCCTTTTATATAGGTTACATACACATAAAAAGCCATTTATTTTAAACACTTTTATCTAGGTTACATACACATAAAAAGCCATTTCTTTAAACCCTGTTATATAGGTTACATAAACATAAAAGCCATTTCTTTTAAACCCTTTTATATAGGTTACATACACATAAAAAGCCATTTCTTTTAAACCCTTTTACATAGGTTACATACACATAAAAAGCCATTTCTTTTAAACCCTTTTACATAGGTTACATACACATAAAAAGCCATTTCTTTTAAACCCTTTTATATAAGTTACAAACATATATAAAGTCATTTCTTTGGTCTTAAAAAGCCTTCTGAATATTAAAATTCCTGACTAAGGAACCCTGTGACAAATATCTTTAAAACTAAGGGACAGACCATTTAATTAAGACCAAAGAATAGACTTGTTTTGTGTTTGTAACTTATATAAATGGGTTTAAATCTTTAATAAAAAGCTTCGTGAAAAGTTTTGTGAAACATAGTTTGTGTCGCTTTTCTCCCTTTATATTTCGATGCACAATTGGAAACTTTACTAATAATAAGCATACAGTACTGTTACTGACGTCCCAAAAGTATATATCAGAATGATTGAACGATGACGGTAGAATGCATATATTGAATAAGACCGCTTGCTAAATACATATACAATCAGCAATGAGGCAGATTCATAGATCAATGTATGAAAGATAGTCAGGTAGATTGTTATATCGATACTTAGCTAAACAGGTAGAGATCAGAGATGGGTTGGTTGGTAGCTAGATACTAAGGCTGTTAGGATAGAACGAGTCCAATTGATCGATTGATATGGTTTGCTTGTAACATAAGTAAAGTGTTCGACAGTTTAGTGACCAACTTTATCATCATTGTTTCTCCATTACAAAATTACGTTACGGTTTCCACGGCTTGCAGAACAACCTTCCAGCCTAGTACTTTCTGAGATCAAAGTTGTTCCAAAAGTTTAGAGAGAAACATTCTCGTAATCATCTTTCCATAGCAAAATTTCTAGAGAAAAGGGTATAAAGCATGCACAACCCCAGCCCAGTAACATGGAATGGCTCAATTCCCACTGGTGTATACCGAGAAATATGTCTCATCTATTCTTGTAAAACGCCCCCACTTCATTTCTAATTCATTGCTCTTCTGTTCATTCTTCATTTGTCATATGAATTGCCATAGGATCTTGTCCGACGGACTTTTCCACTTGTGAAAATTTTAGATGTGCTTGATTGTTCTAAATGTCACTATTCCTTCAGAATTTTTCATATGGAATTGCCCGTCAAAGTAATGTACTTGAGGAAATCCTGTCCTGAAGTGCAGAGTATATAAGTGTAAGGCGGGGGTGGGTGGGGGTGGAACCCGTGTTTGCTACGACTTAAAGGTTTTGACGGACAAGAGCCACAAGAAGATACCCATGGGTCATCCCAAAATTTTAATTCACAGATTTTTATAACCCGTGGGTTTCTTACTCTTGGTAATTAAATCTGGAAGTGTTTCAGGAGAAATGCATATTGGGGTATTTTTTTTTTAAATATTAAAAGTAATGCAAAATATAAATTTAAATAATCTGTGTGTACTGGCATTTAAAGTATGATAACAAATGCACAACATATGTGACAACATATAATGACAAATGTTTCAGGCACTTTAACATAGCACTATTAGCAACTGTCAGACATTTTTTCACCAAACATTAAACTGGCTTCCAAATATTTAAGAAATTTTAACGTGGCAAAGTTTTTTTAGAAATAATACTCTGCAAATAAATTTATAAACTTAGACATGGCTTTACATGAAATAAAATTGTGCAACTACATTCTGATCCTTCATTACCACATTACACATAGCTTATGCTAGCCTGCAATTGTACATTTCCTCTAACAGTATTTATATTTCATAATTTTTCTTCAGTTGTAAATTACAAATTATTCATTTGAATCTCTAAGGTGGATTAGTTTGCTAATGTGTATCAATTGTTCTATTGACACGTATGCATATTGTATTCTAAAATTTATTTTGTATATCTGGTTTTCATCATTCTTGCAAGAGGAGGAATTATGTAACCACAAACCTGTAAGGTTCTGCTTTATTGGTATTATATACTTCTTAAACCCGGACTGGTATAAGTTGAAGTGTGCATTTGCAACAAGCAGAATGGAGAGAATGTTGACACCTCTATGCTGCTTTCATGTACTGTGACTGAAAATGGCTTTATATGTGGTACGAGGGAAACTGCATGCTGCAGAAAGCAGACAGCGGATCAAAAAATGGCTGCACACATGTGCTCGAGAAATGAACTTGAAATACCGGTAGTCCAATGTACACCAACTTTAGCAGTTATTAAAATAGGGAAAATTAATTTTGCCACAGTAGACAATAATAACTTCTAAAAGTGCAATAAATGAACTATAAAATATAACCAGAGTCCCTCAATGGGACTGACACTCTACTGGGCAAAATGAATTTCCAGGAGTTAAAGATATGACAATTTCTTCCTTTTAACTGTCGAGTATTAAAACCATCTCTGATGTCCTTATGCAATAACAAGATTTTCAAATTCGTGGCTGTGGTACTCATATTGGATGTCAACTTTGCACCAATTTCATTTAGGAAAAAGTAGACATCATTAAAAGTGTTTTGGTGAAAACCACATGTCATAATGATCATTCATTCAGGGGGAGTAGTGACAACAAGATTTTAAGTCAGTCGTCATGGCAGCCATATTTGATGTAATACTGACACCAGTTTCATTTAGAACTTGGTGAAAAACCGGTAATAATGATCATCCATTCAACATGGGGTTTTCACTAAAAGACTTCTTATGATTTTTCAGACAGTTGTCGTGGCAGCCATATTGGATATACGACTGGCACCATTTTCATTTAGGACCAACAAGGTATTATAAGAAGTCTATTGGTGAAAACCCCATATTGATATAGCCATCCATTTGGAGAGGAGTAGAGATAACAATATTTTCAAGATATGACTTTCCATTCAGGAGGAGTAGCAATAACAAGATTTTCAAGAAGGCTGCTGTGGCGGCCATTTTGGACATCAGATCGGCACCATTTTCATTTAAGACCAACTGGACATCATAAGAAGTCTTTTGATGAAAACCCCATATCAATATGACTTTCTGTTCAAGTAGACTTGCGATTAACAAGATTTTTAAGATTGCTGTCATGGTGGCCATATTGGATGTCAGATAGACACCATTTCTATTTAGGACCAGCTAGACTTCGTAAGAAATCATTTAGTGAAAACCCCATGTTGATACAACCATCCATTCAGATGGCCATATTGGATGTCGGATTGGCACCATTTTCGTTTAGGACCAACTAGACATCATAAGAAGTCTTTTAGTGAAAACCCCATGATGATATGACCATCCATTCAGGAGGAGTAGCAATGACAAGATTTTCAAGATGAATGCCATGGTGGTCATATTGGACATCAGATCAGCACCATTTTCATTCAGGACCAAATAGACAGCATTAGAAGTCTTTTTGTGAAAACCCTATTGATATGACCATCCATTCAGCAGGAGTTGCAATAACAAGATTTTCAAGATAGCTGCCATGGTGGCCATATTGGACATCAGATTGGCACGATTTTCAATCAGGACCAACTAGACAGCATAAGAAGTTTTTTTTTAATGAAAACCCCATGTTGATATAACCATCCATCTAGGAACAGTAGCTGCCATGGTGGCCATATTGGATGTCAGATCAGCACCATTTTCATGCCTCTTACCTTCTGCTTTGTGGCTGTATGGTGTTGTGGCTGTATGGTGTTGTGGCTGTATGGTGTTGTGGCTGTATGGTGTTGTGGCTGTATGGTGTTGTGGCTGTATGGTGTTGTGGCTGTATGGTGTTGTGGCTGTATGGTGTTTAAACGATTGTTAAAATATGATGGCAAAATAACTGCATAGGATAATTATGGACATCTCATGTCCGATGACTTACATATCGAGTTGGCAAATAGTAATTTAAACCCATTTGTTGGTCAAGTATAGCAAACATTGCCATTTGAGGACCTTGTGTATGTATGTGTGTCTGTGTGCATGCCATGTCTGAAAGATATTTTTTATTGGTAGGTAGACATATGAGCAAAATATGATTATAAACAGACAGACAGGTAGATTAATAGCAATTTAAAAATTATATCTAACTGTTGGAAGAATTAGCAAACATTGTACCCTTTGATCTCTATGAACCTGATCTGTTCCATCCCTATTCAACCTGTAAACTTTATCAATGACATCTCAGGAATAATCGTGGGAAGTCTTGTGTTCCTGTCTTTAGCATAATATTGGTTGCTAAATATGCATTTTTAAAATAGTACACTTTTCCTCATGGGCTGGGTGTGGGGGGCTTGTGTGCGACTTTGGGACCAACAAATACTGTCCTGTGGAAGATATGCATAATAATTATTTAAAAAGGACTGTTTAGATGCTCACAATTTCAATGTTTCACCTATACCACCAATTTAAATTGTACAATAATAACACCCGTTTATCTTTATGGTTCTGCTCTGGTTATTAAATACTTCTGAAACCGGGACTGGTATAAGGTGAAGTCCAGTGGAGAGAATGTTAACATACCTCTATGCTACTTTCATTTACTGTGACTAAAATTTCTTAATATGTGGCATTAGGGAAACAACAGGCTGCCTAAAGAAGACAGTTGATCAAAATGGCTGCTCCCACGTGCTCGTGAAATGAAGTTGAAATAGTCCAAAGTACACTAACTTTAGCAGTTATTAAAATAGGCAAAAATGAATTTTGCCAGAGTAGACAATACTCATCAATATGTGTTCATCTCACTCATTATCAAACCTGTACAACAGCTTAATGATATAAGTAGGTATTCCAAGTTTTATCAAAATCAGATCAGCAATATGGTATCCAGAGTGGTAACAAGTTCAGCCAAACAGGTGCAAGATCACCTTATTAATATGCGTGGATCTCGTTCACTATCAAATCCATCTGAGATCTGGATGATATATGCATATATTCCAAGTTTGATCAAAATCAGATCAGAAATCTGACCTTCAGAGTGGTAACAAGGTCAGCCAATCAGATGCAAAGGATTATCTTATTAATATGTGTGGATCTCGCTCAATACCAAATCGATTCAAGATCTTGATGATAAAAACCCATATTGCATGTCAGATAAATATCTAATCAGAAAAACGACTTCCAGAGGGGTAACAAGATCAGCCAATTTGATGCAAGATCACCTCATTAATATGTGTGGATCTCACTCATTTTTAACTTGACCTTTAATGACATGCACCCCCTTTCACCCACCCACACAATAATGAGCATGAAACAACTGCAACACTTCCAAGAGTAATTTTTTTTAATGTTTAGATGGTTAAAAGTATGTCCTGGAAACACTTACAATGAAGGACCTTCCAGGGCCTTTGCCTCCTGGACCGCCACCATAGTTTCCATCCTCTTGACCCTAAGCCTTCTTGTTTACACTCCCCAACAATATTCCCGGATCTGCCCCTGTTGACCAAGATCTTGATGATTTAAGCATATATTCCAAACCTGATCAAAATCAGATTAGAAATGTGGCCTTCAGAGTGGTAACAATCTAAGTCAATCTGGTGCAAGATTATCTGATTAATGTGTGGCTCTTGTTCTTCCATCCAAGATCTTAACGATATAAACCCCTATTGCAATTTTGATTAAAATAAGATCAAAAATATGGCTTCCATAGGTGGTAACAAGCTCAACCAATCAGATGCAAGTTCACCTTATTAGCATGCATGGATCTTGGTCATAATCAAACTTGTCAGAGATCTTAATGGTATAAGGATATATTCCAAGTTTGATCAAAATCAGATAAAAAAATATGACCTCCAGAGTGGTAACAAGTTTAGCCAATCGGGTGCAAGATCAATTCATTCATATGCATACATTTTACTTATTATTGAATTTGTCGGAGATTTTGATGATATAAACATATATTCCATGTTTGACTGAAATCGGATCAGAATATGGACTCCAGGATGGTAAGAAGCAATTGTCGATAGACAGATGCAGGGCCTTACAATAGCATACCTGCCATATTTCCAGATGGTTATTGAGACTCAAAAATGTGTTTTGGGGTCCCGAGGGGGGGGGGGGCAGTGCACTCACCACCACCCTAAAGCAAGATCGTCCAATTCAGAATAAGCTCTTTTCACATAAACCTATAGAAAATGACTGGAAATTCAAATCTGAATAAAAGAAAATAACACATGTTTTCTTTAAAGCATTTAATACACTTACAAACAAAATATAGTTGGTACACTTAGCATTGTCAAATATCATCACCACGCAAACACACGTGTACACACTCACAGAATCACAACCACACAGACATTTTAAAAAATGCACTAATTTTCTGTCTTAAAAATTTATTGGACATTGCAATATAGTCTTAATTAAATGCAGTCTTTGCTGCTATCAATAGTTCAGTTGGGGGTTTGAAAATACAAGTGTCATTTGCGTTCGTTTTTGCACTCATTTGAGACTGGATGGTACTGTTGTTCAAACTTCCCTGCTGGATTATCTGAGCGCATTCTGATCAGAACTGAGCTGTTCTTGCCGACCATAATGCTGGCATTATCATAACTGTATTTGATCCAGTGTGACCACGTGATATGCTGGTTCTATAGAAAAAAGAAAACATATCACATTAGGGACTGAATCTTTTGTTTCAAGATTCCTTGTAATTTTATTGATCCATACCAACTCTTTTATCTGTTGTTTGATGAGATAAAATAGGGGATCATGGCTGCTAATTACAATACTGATATTCCTGTTTGTCTCTTGTGTAATGATGTCTACATTGACAACCAATCACACTTGTGTTAAATGAATCAAGCAATTAAAAAATAAACAATCATAAATACCCTTCCAATACATTTTGACATCCAAAAAATAAAATTAAACATGATAATACATCTACTGAAGTCTTTCTGACAGTGTTATGCATTCACTATCATACACATATTTAATCACCATTCCGCATCTCACTTTTACACAGAGACACTGTCACATGGTGACCTGCACAAAAATAGCAGTCAAAACAAATAGAGAACAGGGCATATCTTCCATGACCACTGTCACAAAATTAGTTATTGGTAAGTTCATGATTACATTCAATATTTCTTGCTAAGTAAGCAGAAGTATTCTCTGAGATAATTTTTTACCTATTCATGACCGATTAAGATAAATTTTGACTTGTTCAATTATTGATAAACGCACTGAGACTGTTACTTGAAAATAAAACAACAGTTCTCTTTAGATTGTGTCTGAAAACATAAGTTCATGAAAAATTGTTTTGTAATATATCATCTCAAAATTATACTGCATTAAAAATTATTTTGGCAAACAATTTTTGGTGTCTGAAAACAAACAGCCTCTAAAGACACAGAGAAAATACAGTATTTTTTTAATGGTCTGATAGGTACTGCCACTGCCACATAATCTAGTTAAAAAGCCCATGGTGTATGGATTGGATGTAATGTCAATATTTCCAAATAACTGCATGGGATAATTATGGACATCTCATGTCTGATGACTGACATATCGAGTTGGCAAATAGTCATTTGGACCCATTTGTTGGTCAAGTATACCAAACATTGCCATTTTTGAGGACCTTGTGTGTGTATGCCATGTCTGATAGATATTTTATATTGGTAGGTAGGTATATGAGCAAAATATGATAGATTAAAAACAGACAGACAGGTAGATTAATAGCAATTTTTTAAAATTATATCTAAGTTTTTCTATTATTGAACATACTTTATTATTATTTTATGATTATTATTATTATTATATTATTATTATGATTATTAAATAGAATTTGGAAATCACAGAATATATCATAACAGTTATTAATATAATCTACATGTATGTGAAAAAGCTTGCCAGTAGCTTCCCGTTGGTCGGTGGTTCTTCCCTGAGTTTAACCCAGGTTCTTCCTCCACCAGATATATACTGGCCATGAAATATAGCCTATCGTGCTGAAAAATGGTGTCAAAACCACAAAACCAAACCAAGATTAACTATGCAACATAAGGGAATATCAAATCATATGATGTTGTGTCGTCCAATGAAAAACCATCCTTCACAGGAATCACGAGTTATTGTCATTGTTTTTGATGTTATCATCATCATCATCATCATCATCATCATCATCAAAAACAACACATGGTGCCATTGGACATACAAGTTCAAAACTTTTTTAAAAGCTGAAAATTTGCTTTCGAGGCATCAATTAACCCAGCCAAATATACCTTCCTTGTACATGCCGTAAGATGTTATCATAAAAAAAATTCTTTACTCCCAAACCCCTTAGAAAAAAAAAAGATTTTCAGTAATGTTAGCAATAACAAAACAAAGGAAGTGGGGTTTGGTTTGGTTGTGTGGGATTTAGCGCCATTTTTCAGCACATGATAGGCTACACCTGGTGGCCAGTATATTTGGTTGAGAAAGAACCTGGGAAGACCCCAGGAACAACAACCGATCCATGGGAAGCTACTGGCAAGCATTCGCACATACCCACATTGGTCAAATCGAGACTCAAACTTGTGTGGACAGAGACGAGATGTGAGAGTGACATGTAAAGGCCACCCTGAGCCCCAAAAAGAGAGAGAGGGAGACATATCTTAACCACCATGATATATGCCTGTAACCTGTAGTATGCATAAATGGTCAAAAGTCCTGCTTATAGCTCAGTAAAACTATCTGCAACTCTTGTCATAGAGGCAATTAAAAGGCAAGTGGTCAGAGGTGAACAGCCACCATTTCACAAGATTACTTAAGTAGCTGATAATAGCTAAGTCCTTTGTATACTGCTGTGGGAGAACTCATTAAAATAATTTGCTAATTTGCATAGCTAAAGTACACTAAATGGAACAACCCAATTCATTTGAAGTCCAGTAAATCAAAGAGATGTGTGTTGAAGAACAAAAGTTGTTACACATCATTGCCTTGAATGAGAATTATTAAACCATCTTTATTAAAGATTTTTGGCAAGTTCGTGATCATTGGCAACATTTAATTGAAATCTGAGTTTACTCCATATATAAAATGCAAAACCTGATTATTTTGGTAGTCAGAATAGTGTACAAGACTAGTGTGATTTATCTTTTAAGGCAAAATGTTGAAATGTAATTGTGATTCAGGTAAGGAAAAGCCATTTGTGAAGCAAGAATAGCCCAGCAAAACTAAATTTCAGAACTCCAGGTTGACAAAGTTTGACTTTGTGAAGTGCAGCAGCAAGAGAGCATTTTATTCTTTACATGTATTGCAAACACCATATCGGCATTAGCCTTTCTGCTTTGCACATACTGCAAACACCATATAGACATTGGTCATTTTTAAATGTACGGCATCTGTCCACATAGCAACTATGACTAACATCGGGACAATGCATTAATGTACAGCTCAATCCCAAAAGCAAGTTACAGGTTTAAACAATCATCAGCAGACGATGTCACAAGAGCTTAAGTACTTTTCTGCAAATTTGTTCCAATCTGTTGTTTTCAGTTGCAGATCATTTTTCAGACCTGTGTATGGAAATGTTCCTGGATAGCAATATTGCTAGCAAATGCAGTTGTAAAAGGACAAAACCAGTGACTATCATAAATAATGCAACTATACCAGTGTTGGACAAACAAGTAACTGAGTTATGCCAAAATAACAAATATTCCGTCCTGATTGATGAATCTAAAGACAAGGGAGGTGACAAGACCGTCACTATTGTGACCCGGGTGTACGACCATGCTGTGAATAAAGCTTGTCATCTACCTTCAGAAAAACCAAGATATCATAATCTAACTTGGGTGGCCACTGCATGTTTGATATTGCACCACAACAGTGCAGCTGCAGAAAGATCATTTTCTATGCTGAGAAAAATTCAACAAGATCTTTGAGGAAGTTTTAACAACAGTACCATAGTCTTCAACGAGATGAACACCAATGCCACTTGCATTGCCTTCAAACCCACTATTGAACTACCAAGAGCAGCAAAGACTGCCTTTATTCCACAATGCAATGGATGTTAAAGACAGAAACTTGGTGTATTTTCTTATTTAATGTGTGTGTGGTTGTGATTAGTGAGTGTATGCGCATACATGTGTGTGAGTGGTGATGACATTGGGCAATACGAAGTCTATCAACTATTTTTTGTTTGTAAGTGTATTAAATGCTTTGAAGAAAACAGATATTTTTTTCTTAAATTTAAATTTGTCATTTTATGGGGCATGAAAACACTTTCTGGGACTATGCTTCCTAATCTCATTTATCTATGTCAGCCATGCTCGCAATACTGGATGTCAGATTGGCACCATCTTCATCCATGTCCAACTAAACATCACAAGAAGTCTTTTGGTGAAACTCATGCCGATATGACAATCCATCAAGGTGTAGCAATAACAAGATTTTGGCAATTGAAAAAAATTTCAATTTGGGATCAACTAGACATCATAAATAGTCTAGCAGTGAAAACCCCATGTTGATATGACTTTCCACTCAATAGGAGTAGTGGCAACAAGATTTTCAAGATGAATCCCATGGTTACCATATTGAACATCAAATTGGCACCACATTTACTTAGGACCAACTAGATGTTATAAGAAGTCTTCTGGTAAAACCCCATGCCAATATGACTTTCTGTTCAAGGGGAGATGGTTTTATGGGTTTAACGCCATTTTTCAGCACATGATAGGCTATATATGGCAGCCAGTTTTTATCTGGTGGAGGAAGAACCCGAGAAAATCCCGAGAAGAACCACCGACCCACGGGAAGCTACTGTCAAGCTTTCTCACATAACCACATTGGCCGAGCCTGAGACTCGAACCCAAGCGGACAGAAGTGAGATGACAGTGATCGGTAAAGGCGAGCGCCTTAGACCACTTGGCCACCCGGGGACCCTCTGTTCAAGAGAAGCTATAAAAAGATTTCAACATGGCTGTGATGGATGCCATATTGGAGGTCATAGCACCAATTTCATTTAGGACCAACTAGGCATCATAAGAAGTCTTTTAGTGTGACAACCCCATTTTGCTATGGCCATCCATTCCCATTCAGGGTGAGTAGTGACAAGATTTTCAAGATGGCCACTATCATCCATATTGGATGTCTGAGCAGCACCATTTTCATTTATAAAACTGAGGTTGCAGGTCCTAAACAAACCCTGTCCATCCTGTATTGTTTGCTGTGGTCAGTATATGGGCAAGGCACTTTAATCCTGTCATTCAGTAAATACATAGTCTTTTATCTTTAACACCAATGAAAAAATGAACAAACTGTTTAGATCTATATACAACATATATGGCAATAAATGATGGTCAAGAGAGGCTGGGACTGTATTATGATCAAACATAATACCAATTCCCTTAAGTATAATTTTACTGCTCTAAAAGAAAGTCTTGAATCATTGGAATTTTAAAATTATGAAATGTTTTCAGGAATGGGAAAAGGGAAGAGGTATAAATAACAGATAAAAGAGAAATTGGAGTGTTTCATATCCTATCTGATGCAAATAAGCCAGTGCAACTGATGATAATAATAATTACCATCATCATCATCATAAAGAACAATACTGAAAATAAAGATGCAAATTCAGTGAAGTTAAGTCTCTTGCCTAATATGGACCTTTAAGACAACTGCAAAGTTACTGGGCAGACTTTTAAAAAAATGTCAAATTTCATTGCCCTATCTTAAAAAGGCCTGGCGCTATCTTTATGACTTATATCATGAATCAGGTCAACAAGTGAACTTTCACCTCATTAATAAATATGGATCTCATTTTTTATTGAAACCAATCGAGATCTTGATATAAGCATATATTCAAAGTATGATAAAAATCAGACGAGAAATCAGACTGACAGAAGGGTAGTAAGATCAGCAAATCAGATGCAAGATTACCCACTAGTGTGCATGGATCTTGCTCATTACTAATCTTGTCAGAGTATCTTAATGTTATCAGAGTGGTAACATTCTCAACCAATTGGATGCAATATTAACTTAACATTTGAGAGTCTTGCTTATTATGGGCCGTTCATATTTGATGTCTAGCACTGTGGGGGAAGGGGGGTCCAATTTGTGTTATGATGTCTGACAATGGTGGGGGGGGTGAAAAATGTGACGTCATGAAAACAACACCATCACCATCTACCTGAATTCAGAATGCAGTGTTGTATTGTTGTGGTGTGTTTTTCTAATACAAAGTGATTTCAAACCAATTTTTTTTTTAAATTTGTATGGGGGGGGGGGTCAAAGCTTTGTGATGTCGTATATAAGGGGGAGTCGGAGTTTTTGTGAATAATGTGACAGAGGCAGGAGGGCAGTAAAAAATCTGCAAAAATTGCATGATGTCATATGGATGTCTACTTACTGAATCAATCCAAGATCTTGATATAAATCCATATGGCAAGTCTGATCAAAATCAGATCAAAATAAGGCTTCTCGAGGGGTGGCAATCTCAGACAATCTGATGCAAGAGCACCTCATTAATATGCATGATTCTTGCTCATTATCAAACTTTACCAAATTTTAATAATGTAAACACACATTCCACATTTTATCAAAATCAAGTCTGAAATACTGCCTCTAGAGTGGCACAAGCTCAGCCAATCAGATGCAAGATCACTTAATTAATATGCAAGGATTTCACTCATTATCAAACTCCTCCAAGATCTTAATGATATCAGCAGATACTCCAAGTTTGATTAAAATCAGATCAGAAATATGGGCTCCCCTCATTAACATCCATGGTTCTTGCATACTATCAAACTCGTCTGAGACTTTGATGAAATAAACCAATATTCCAAGCTTGATTTAAACTGGATCAAAAATATGGAATCCAGAGTGGTAACAAGCAACATATACCCCGATTTGCCATCGCATAATGTGCCATCAGATCAGGATCTATGTTTGTTCTACTGATTAGTCCTTACAAACTGCATTTACCCAGATCCACCGGCACATTATGCAGTTTGCAGTTGGTATCAGCTTATATGTGAGTATATACGGTAAGTGGTTGGTGTGGTTTATCAGTTTTGTCTATTTGTTTCTCTGGATTACTTTACCATTAGACATTTTCAAAAATATTCATGACATTTCCAAGACAATGTTATAAACATGATTCTACTACATTTTATGTTAAAATGAAAATGTGATTCCCTTCACTGAATCAACATCAAGTATGGCAAACAGACAGGTAGAAACATTATACAAAACAGTTTTCTTTCTAAGGACCTGTTAAGAAAAATCCAGAGTAAAGTTCATCTAAGTAAAACCACTAATCAAATTCTTTCCAAATTGAAAGGGGTTCTAATGATAAACTGTACTGGTAAATGAAAGTAATCCTTTCTATGCAAAATATTTCTGCAAAGCAATAATTCAGATTAAAGGTTTCTTAGATATAATATTGTGTAACCCTGAAATAATACTAAACAAATATACTACCTTAAACTAGAGACATATATGTGTGTTGCATAGGTCTGTTTCAACTTGCAAATATTTCAGGATCTTTATGCCAATATATTTTTAGAATTTCATTTTTTTATTATTTAAAACATTTGGACTTTTAAGATACACATTTTAAACAACAAAAATAACTATCTACATCAGCAACAATTGAGCAATAAAAAACACTACTCTATATTATATGCAATAGGTCTGCTTCTTATGGTAAAACTTTGAAGAAAGGTTAACATTTCACAGAAATACAGGTAAAAAATGTTCTTTTTTCAGTTTAAAAACTAGTTCAAACGACGAAGTGCAATCAAGTGATCTCATCTCAACCACTGACAGTCATACTTATAAAAACATGATTTCAAGTAAATCTTTTTTTTAAAAAAAAAAGGGACCAACCTTTGTTGATACCACTGTATATGCCTGTAAACTGAAGCCTCTATAAAGAGTAAACAATCATGTATAATGCGAATAGAGGACAATCACCATTACCATGGGGGCAGTTTGTACAGTTAATTGTCACAGAGGCAATTAAACCAAAAAGGAGATCTGAGATAAATAATCACCACTCCAGACTACTTAACTGACTAACAATAGCAAGGGTGCTTTTGTGTTGCACGTCTTTTCATAATACATGTAGATAAAATACATGAAGTGGAACCCTATTGTTTCAAGTAAATCAAAAAGATGTATGTTAAAGAAACAAAAATTACACTTCATTACCTTGAATGAGACTGCTGAAGCCATCTTTATGAAAGATTCAAAAGCAATGTTTATTTGAAGTCCGAGTTTACTCCATACATAAAATCCAAAACATGATTATTTCAGTAGTTAAAACTGTGTGCAAATTCGATTAATTCTTTAAAACTAAATGTTAAAATGCAGCAGCTGTAATTCAGGGAAGGATTAACCTTTTGTGAAGCAAGCAAAGCCCAGCAAAAAACTTAATTTCAGAACTCTTGGTTGATGGAGTTTAACTTTCTTAAGCACAATGGCATTTCATTTTTTGCACATACTTGAAACACCACATCGACAGGGGCAACTGTTGTCTACCTTCAGGAAAACCATGATTTGACATTATAACTAGTGTGACCATTGCTTATTTGATCTGAGACATACAGATCATTCTCACTCCGGTTTGGTGTTCCATCACAGTGATACAAATGCAGAAAGAGCATGTTCAATGCTGAGAATAACTGAGCAAGATCTTTGAGGGACTTTAAACAACAGTATCATCTAGTCTCTAACGAGTGCAAAGATAAACACTCGGGGACCAACAATTTAATCTCTAACGAGTGCAAAGATAAACACTCGGGGACCAACAATTTAATCTTTTCTTTTTTTTGGGGGGGGGGGCTGCTGCTGAGATTTTCTTTCCAACAAGGATATTTCATGTTCTTTTATTGCAGAACAGTTTTTTGTTTTAACTACCGGTAACATGATGGATAGAATAAGTTTTTTTTCTACTTATCAGAGCAGAGTATTTATTTCAAGATATCTGGTACCTGAAACATTTATTTTCTTCAAAGAAATCCATGGTCTCCCTCCCGACCTCCCTGGCACCTGACAAAAATTAAATGGTTGGAACCAAATGACACTTGCATCACTTTCCAACCATCCACTGAACTGTTGATAACACTAAAGTCTGCATCTAGTTAAGACTTGCTGTATTGTTTATTTAATGAATGTGTGTATATGTGATTGTGCATGTCTGTGGTGTAACAATACATGATAATGCCTTGTCTATCAACGATTTATTTAAAGAAATATTCAATGCTTTAAAGAAAATATTTTGTTTCCTTTATTTCTTGTTGTTTTTCTAGTTCTATATGAGTAGATGCATGACCTTGCTTTTTTGGGCCACTTGCACTGACCACAAGAATGCAATGTGATTCTACTCACAGTAGAACAAAAATACAGTTTAAAGGCCATCTACTGCACATACCATTTTGTAGCTGAAACCTACCACTTTTGAAAATTGAAAGATTTTTCTTTGTTAATGGAAAAACAAAAATAAAGTATTTTCATATGTTCTATCCATTGTAGAAATCATCCAGAACCAGGACTGTTAACTGTTCCAACAGCGCAAAGACCAGTGAAATGATGTGTGCCAAGTACTGGTAGTTGGATTTAAGAATTGTTATACAATGGCCAACATATGTACACAACAGGCTGTAAATTGATTACCTGATTGTTGTGATTTGGAGAGTTTAAGGCCAAAGGCATGATGTTTTTTTCAGGTGTTATAAGTAATAAAAGGATCAAAGATGGTCCATCATTGCTTTTCAGTCTATATTTAAAAATGGGCCAACCTCTGGCAGATGCAAGATAAAAAGGAGACTAACAAATTATTTTGGCAGATACACTTAAAAATATTTTGGATTTTGTAAGAACAATATTTGTTTCAAGGGCAGCCAACAAAGAAACATTACAATTTTAGTAATGCTTTGAAATCAGAGGTCAAGTATGTGCAGGTGTGTAGCAAAGGTCTGGCGTTTGCATTGTGCTCATGCAAAGTGGATTTTAAGATAGTATATGGAGGAAGAAATTATATCACTCGCACCTGCAGACACCATCGCATAGGAATATAGTATATGAAGGAAGAAATTATATCACCAGGCACCTGCAGACACCATTGCATAGGAGCAAGGATTCTTCTGTAACAAACACACCCACTTTAAAGGCCTTGTTGAGACTGGATTAAAAGTGAATAAAGTAGCACTTGCTGAGACTGTTTGCAAATTTTGTGGCAGAGAACAGTTTACCATTCCCCACTGCACATCATTTTACTAAACTCGTCAATGTTACGTTTCCAGACTCAGAGAAGGCACAAAAATTTTCATGCCAGAGTACAAAGAAAACATACATTGTCACTCAGGTCCTAGCCCCCAACTGGGACAGAAAAATTAAAAACATGTAGGAGTCAGAAGTTTAGTGTCATTATTGAGAATACATATTATGGCAACATTGCACTTGTATTGTTTTCAATCCCCTTCAAACATGTAAAATTCATGTTGCTAAACAATCTACTGGTTTAGAAACCAATCTACCAATAAATATTGTGAAATCTACTGATCTGATGTCCTAGTTCTGTCACATGTATACACAAGACACTTTTGAGTCTCAAAACCCACCAACAGTGTCTGGAAGTTTGTCAGGTATACACAAGGTAGGTTATAAGCACAAGCCTAATGTTATATTATGATACTCTGTGTAATGGTGCAAGTGAAGGAATTTAATTTCTAACGAGTTTCTACGGAATTGGAAAACTGCCAAGGTAACTCCACTGCATGAAGTTAGAACAATGATGTGAGCAACTACAGACCTATCTCTATTCTTCCTGGTCTTTCCAAATTATTAGAAATACATGTGCATTATTATTTCATCATCTATTTTAACACTTAATATCTTATTCATGATGATCAGTCTGGTTGATGAATGGCTACAAGCATTAGTTGAAGGAGAAATGATTGGCACTATTATGGTTGATTTTCGTAAAGCTTTTGATTTTGTATACCATAAAACTGCGCTTTAAAAACTGAAAATCTACCAATGTAATTAAAACTCGCTAAAATAGATTACTTCTCACTTATATAGAGTGCAAAAAGTATGTTTAAATAATCACCTTTCTGAAAGTGAAAATACTGTGGAGTACCACAGGGCTCTATCTTTGAACCTTTGTTATTCATTCTATTTATTGACGAATTACCCTTTAATACAGGAAAATAAATTTTTTCCAGTGACCTTTATGCAGATGACACTACGCACACTATCCAAGTCATGTAAAATCAAAACTGAACTTGAAAATAACTTACAAGATCCTCTTAACAGACTTGAAATATGGTGCAATGAAAACAGTATGATTATAAATACAGAAGAAAAAAACCCACAAAGGCTCTACTAACTACAACAAAACAAACAAGAGCATGGCTAGATAGTGACAAACTACCAAGTTCTGTTTGACAATGTTAACCTTAATATGACCTCTCATGACAAAATTCTTTGTGTATTTGTAGATAACAATCCAACCTGGTCTCCTCACATTAAACATGTTTCTAAAAAGGTTAATTATTATCTTTGGCTACTTAAGAACATCAGAACATTCATTCCTTTTCAGTATGGGGTCACCTTTTATAAAAGTTAAATTCAGCCATATCTGGACTATTGTAATATAATCTGGGTTACATGTAATTCTTCTAATTCAAACAAAACAAATCTTTTGAGACTCCAAAAGAGGGCATGTGATTTCTTTTTAGAGCAATGTATAGACAATTTTCAGGACACAATGAATTATATAAAAATGTTACCAATATATGAAAGAATATTCTTAGAAAGCCTAAGTTTATGTATAAAGTGTCCAAAAAGGCCATTCTTGTCTACCTAAGCAATAGCTTTCAAAGAGATGCTAATGGTACTCCAAATTTAAGGTCTGTTAGAAGTAAAAATTACATTATACCAAAGCCAAAGAAGGAATTGTTTAAAAAGATCTTTCAATTGATTGGTCCAGTGGGATGGAACACCATTCCCAATGACATAAAGCAGGCTCCTGGCATTTCCTCTTTTCATAATCAATATCTTAAAAGGATGAGATCCTTATACAGTTGGGCAGTTCTAATATAAATAGGTCCTGCTTTTCTCTGCTTATAGATCTTTTTCACAGATTAATTTTTCAATCTAATATTTTATGTATTTGTATGTGCTCACCGATACCTGTGCATATGTTACACGTTTGATTTTCAGAATAACTACATTTTTTAGTATTAAGCCTTAATTGTATCCTATTGTGCTGTATATACTGTTTTTAGTATACAGCCTAATTGTATCCTATTGTACTGTATATACTGTTTTTAGTATACAGCGTAATTGTATCCTATTGTGCTGTATATACTACAGTTTATATTGTAGAAAACTGAAGGCCTCAACATAGATTAGTTCCTGTAGCTAACTGAATTACCTTCTCTAAACAAAGTCATAATTATTAGAGTATTGCACCTAGGATCCCAAGGTCAGGGGACAGTGTCCTCGCCCTCCAGATTTGGGGGACACGCATTTTAAAGGGACAAAGGAAACTTGTAGTACATAATTCACTAGTAGTGCTAAAACATGAGATAATCTTATTTGCTTCGACAGTTTTGCCACCTTAATTTTCTCATATTTTCCTTGAAAATTTACATTATTACAATACACGTTTTATCATGTGATCAAGTAACTTATGAAGACTTTAACATGTTTGAATATCTGGTTAACCTGAAATGAACTGCACCATAGAATTTTCCATTCCGAATCTTGCTCATTTAATTTTAGTGTTCATTCATTATCTACTAGCATTTATTATAATAAATACCATGTTTTCTTAATTACTTTTCTTTTAGAAGTATTAAATCATTCATCAAATGACAAATCGTATATTTGCATAAATGAGTATCTTTTACCATTAATTCAGCCTGAGAATAAATTAAATCCTTACTGCCGTAGGTGTGACTTTAGCCTCGAAAATACATTACAAAATCGGTGGTCAAAGACTTTAACAACCGGCCCGACTACCACAGACCTTGAATGTTTTCATTGCCAGATTAATTGTTTTGAAATGGATATTCATTGCCGTCTTGCAGGTTTTATCACTTTTAGCGACTTTGGCCATTGCTAGCGCCAACATAGACGTCGATGCACATCCGCGAAGGAAAAATGTAGACATATTTGTTTCATTTTTTTTTTCAAACACAAAAGCGCGCCAAGAGGGGTGCACAAGGTCAAGATTTCGGGGACATGGGAGCCCGCTCTCAAGGTGCAACACTGATATTATTATTATTATTATTATTATTATTATTATTATTATTATTCAATACCATTCGTAGACATGCCCCACACAGTAAATATTAAACGCTAAATATATGTTCTAGCCATTTCGGGGTTCTACATTGGCATAACATTCTACATTGGTATAACAAAATAAACATGCTTACTTACCAGCTCAGAACGTGAAATCCGAAAAATAAAAAAATTAAAGCTGTATATATACTCTAAAACCACGTGATCGATTAACTAGAGCCTCGTGTGGCTGAAATTAGCAAACAACGTCCAAGGTCGTCCCATTATTATGAGAAAAATATAGTAAGTCAGCATGTGCACTTGCATCAAGAGATGAGCAGAATTCATTTATGCATGTAAAACGAATGACTTTTGCCGCAAGAGTTCTGTTTTGTGGTATGTACTCATTACATGCCAAGTGGTTGAAATGATTCCATATCTGGGACTGAATTGTTCACTCTTAATATTTATTCTATATTTTATCGTACTATTTACTATCATTTTGTCAACTCCAAAAATCATTCATGTCAGTTGTAAGTGAATGGGAGTCTGAGCAGATATTTCTCTGTTAAATTGTATGGGGTATTTATATATGTATGGTCAGTTTCAGTAACTGTTTATCATTGGATTTATTTGATATGTCACTTTGTAAGCTTGGCAGGGTCCCACACAGCAATATATCAATGTTCTGACCTGGCCTATTGTTTGTTGATTAAACTTTGATCTCTCCTAATTAGCTAGACTGTTGTGATTACCTCCCACTCACCCCCTGGTGACCCTCCACACAACATTGCTGCTGCTATTAGCACCACCAGAACAATAATGGAAGGTTAGGAACTATTTTTTTTTTTTTATACGAGACTAAAATTACTTCTAAAGTACATTATTTACTTTACTTTGTGGTTTATTTCTACTAAGTTAGCTAGAACAGTTTATACAACCTTTTCAGTTTTGTCATTGACAACAAACATAGTATTTCTGTCATTCACTCCTAAAATCTGTAACTCCAAAGTCCCTTCTCGGCATTCAAGCAGCATTGTAAAGGAATTTTGGGTCTGTCCTGATGCCATAGTGATTAAACAAAGACAAGAAGCATCCAAGGTTGTACACAATTTTAAATCTTTGAACAAATGCAGGCAGTCACAACTCACAATATACACAATGCAATGCTTTTTGCCGCAAAGTAGTCACTTTTCTAAAAGAGTAATAACATCATTAGTTTTGCATACAAAACATTTTCCTTGATACCATTTTACTAGATAATGTCTAAATGTGTGATATGTGCATAGCTTTTAACAGAAAATATTTTGAGCCAAATGTTTAAGGTGGCAGGGGACAGTTTTGTAAATTGGGGTCTGTCAAATTTCTTAACTTAAAGCTATAATGTGACTTTTTGAGCTATTATTGTTTAATAATTAAAGATATGGATATGTTTGTGAATTAGTTGTTTCGGGATTGTGTTGTTCTTTAAATTGATGTGAGGCATGTACACCTCCCACAGTCAGTTCACAGTATGTAGACAGTGAAATACCAATAGTCGGCTAGGAAGCAGAGCTAGCCACCCATAGTAGAAAACACGTGGATTCAAGGCAAGAAGTATATCTCAAAAACGGCTTGGATGGCAACTATTTTGAATTGCATCAAGCTGTTTAGTACACAATGTTTTGTGGAAAAATCACCTAGGAAAAGGGCTTGTGTTTGCACTGTGAGCATCACTTGGTGTCAAAAATGACTTTCAGACGTGAAAAATGCAGGTATAAATTTGGGGTTGGGGTGCATAAACTTCTTTTGCTATGAACTGCCATTGACTTGTCAGGTCAAGTGAATACTATTTTTATGCTTTGTTTTAATATAGCTATCCAAAAATATGAACCTTTTTGACCTCACTTGTGTATTTTATTTTTTATGATTTTTTATATTAGGCTAGTGGATGCGGCATTAAATTTGTGCCTAAAAACTGTCCCTTGTACCCTGAATGACTGGAAGTTTCTTTCAGAGGCCAGGTTGAATGCGGTTGAACTGTTTCTGGCAACACATTGTGAGAGGCTCCGATGGGAACTTGTCACGGGAATGTCAACATTATTTTGACAGTTATTTACAACAGGATTGGAGAAATTGTTGGAACTTGATGGTACAGATTTGTTGCAGAGAATATTACTCATTTAAAATTTCAAATTCATCCATTATTCGTGAAACTCACTAACGTTACCATTTATGAATTTCCGTAAATGGGTTGTACTGTACAAGTGTAATGTTTTGGTGCGCGATTTCCGAATATGATCTTGTTTCAGACGAACATTTTGGCAATATTTTACTACTTCAAAATAAAGGAAAAAATGCTTTTTATTGTTGTTGTGACAAAAACATGGTTTAGAAGTTTCAGATATTTTACATATAACGCAAGGTTTTTTAGCTAACGTCGCTGTAAGAGCTTTGTTTACTGCTAGTGTTTGCATTCCATCGCTAGGGGCGCTGCTATTGTCACCACAAAACCTCGAGGATAAAGTAGTCTGACCCTTGTTTAAGAGTATGGTGATACTGGTTTGGAAAACGATAGTATCGTTTTCCTGCTTGTAGGAAATGACGGTACAATTCTGACTCTTTCTTGGGTAGAAAATTGGTAGGTGTATAATAAATTGACTTACTAACTATGTAGACAGTAAACATGTATTACATGTAACAGTGGCACACAATGCATTTATATATGAAGACACTGTAAGGAGGAAAATCAGTGATATTGACAGAACAAGAAAGGATACATTATATATATATATATATATATATATATATATATATATATATATATATATATATATATATATGTATATAATTTTCGATGATGAATAAATTGCATGTATTACAACTGCCTCCAGCGATACGTATGACCGGGTACGTAAATGATGGAAGATAGTATTATTAACAAAATTGTCTAGTCTATTACTTTTCAAAACTGTAGGTATTAAGCTGAAAGTATCAGGACTCAGAAGAGTGCGAGTTTAAATAGAAATATATTTCCTAAATTGATAAATAGCAAACACTGAATGAGGTTTGCCTGCATTGAGACCGCAGGTAATTATGAACGTATCCCGAAATACGAGTCCTATGTGCAAACGCTTATAGAGTGTTGCCTGCATAGCGAGCGCAATGTCTATGTGTTTAATTATAACCATATCCTTAAATGAGTCGTAAGAATGTAGAAAAATGTAAGGGGCGGGGCGGGGCAGTTAGACTAGTCTTAAAACAATGCTGCAAGCAGTTTTACCTCAGCCCGACTAAAAGTTTAAAACCAGTAAGCATATGAACTAGTTTGGGTTCCAACATTTGCACTGAACATATTACAATGGTAGGACGGCTTCTGAACTGAACATGGAATGCAAATAACAATATATTTTACACTAGTAGAAAAACACATTCCATGACGGGATATCTTCCGATATTGTCCCGAATTATAAACCATGTTCCAGGAATGTTGAAAATTGTCCGTGAAAGGAATACACACCTTGTGTACACACCCTAAAACACAGGGTATATATTGTGAAAGTGTATGTCTTAACATGATGACTAGTAGGTTTAAACTCGCCTTCACAATTACCCTGATCCAAAGATTATGTCCACTTATGAATGTTGAAACTTTAGCTTGTACAATGAACTTAATGCAGAAACGGTAACGAGGGCAGCTCACCTATTAGTGTCCGGCAGTACGATGGTCATAGCTCTCTGTGAGGCGCATATGTCCGTCTGTGAAATGTGAATGTATGTGTATCTGGTGTAACAATCTGATGCCCCGCGACCAAGTAGTTTGACTCTGTGGTCTTCGAGGTAGCAGTGCCAATAAGGGAAAATATCCATTATAATTCGATGTATCCAAACCTAGTCTTTGTAAGATCTGTTTCAGATAGGTTAAGAAGTTGGACGTGATAAGGCTTGGTCGCTGGACATCAGATTGTTACGCGAGATACATTCTCTTCTAACAGATGGACACAGAGGAGGATGGTGACCAAATGTGCTAATTTGTGAGGGTCAACAGCAAGCGGATATACTTCAAGCGAATGCCATACAGGTAAAGCTTTATTGTTTAATGTTTCTATTTTAAGACAGTGACAGTGAGTGACGAAGTTAATGAGCACATCTTCCGAATGTTCGGGCAGATGCTGCATGTTAGCCTCCAAACCACTAGTTAATGTGAACTGTTGGAAAGTGGAAAAATCGGTATTATAAGATGTGCGTGTGGTAGAAATAATAACATGTTTCCACAACAAGTTCACTTCATAATCCAAGTCCACAGTGGTTTTAATGGTGGAGGACAAGGGGAAGATTGTGCAACCGACTCTGGTGCCAGGGAGTAAAACTTCTCCAATTAAAGACGTAACAGCGGGTCAGCTAAACCATTTTTCAGTCTAGTGATGTGACATGCCCCCATATGAAAATTAGCAGAGGCACTACACCATGTGAGTCTGCGTATCAGCTTCATAATAAGTATGCTTTTAGAATGCCTTTCATAATGATGTTCACAGTTGCCATATTGTCAACATAAAAATAATCCTCTTCTCTTTCCATTCATGTCCTCACAGAATAGCTGAAACAACTATTGGATAAAGTTCGTCATTGTTCAATTGAGCAAAGTTGTTTGAGCTCCTGATCCCACTCAGCAGCAAACCACTGGCCATGAAAGTAACTTTTGTGACCCATAGTAGATGAAGCATCGGAGTATAGCGATAGGTCATGTGAGGTATAAAATGGTGAAAGATTGATATACCATTCCATCTGCGTAGGAAATGATATCTTATAATTAACTCTTCTCTGTAATCAAGGTGTATTAGTGATGCACTTGCTTATCTGTTGTGGATAAGTAACTTAAACGTGACACGAGGGTTCCACGCGGTAAATGTTTTAGTAGGAGAAGGCATTTGATAACACTTCTCTTATACAGAATGCGTTCTATGTACTCAGGTATTCTGTGAACTTTATCTTGCAGTAACTATGCCTCCACTGTCTCAGAATCTAAAACAATTCCTAGACATTCAATGACCGTTGTTGGTCCTAAAGTTTTATGAGAAGCAACGAGACTCTAAAGTCTGTTGAAGAGCAGGGTCAGCAATTTCATTGTCCATTCTCTGCGTTAATTGTAAGAAAATTTTATAACAAATGTAAGATTACTTCAGTACCATAATTATGTTGTACAATCCAGCAAATGGTTACAGTCAGGTGGTCAAAAATCTTTGGGCTGGATCTAGAGCCAAAAGGTAGGCGAACACACACACATAATATAATCCCTTCAATTTAACACTGAACAGTTGTCACTGTGATGGAATAATAGGTAGTTGTTTTAAGGCATTGGAGATGTCGGTTTTGTACATAACTGCTCCAAGACCAAGTTTCTGGAGAACTTTGATAGTATCGTAAAATCTTGACATATTCTAAGGAACACTGATCTTTATCAATAAACTCATTTATGTTGTATATGTATATGTATATGTATAGTCCCTATTTGGTAAAGAAAGGTCTATATAAGTCGTAATTGTGTACCGTGATGCCAGTGGGACTAAGACTATAACTCTGAAACGAAGAAACAAAAGGGACCAAGCATAAATCCCTTTATCGCTTCCTTTTGAGACGTTGATCCACTACTGCTGGTTGCATTCCTACTGACAGTAAATCTGGCATTTTTATTCGGTAAGCAAGTATAGGAAACCATGAGGTCAAATCCATGTAAAAGACCTGTGCATACATAGGTGACTAACTGACAATCTGGGTGATTAACCATTTCATGTTGCAATCTTGGAACAGCAATAGAAATAGTACAATGAAATGGGAGTCGCACTGCTGTTGGGGTTTTGCCAGAAGATTGTTCTGAATGTTGTTGGAACTTTTCACTTGATTTGTGGGCTGATTCCTAGGGCAAGTTGCTGATTGATGGCTTTTAGTATTGCATTTTTACAGCAATGCATGATAGGGCGGTTGTTTCTGCTAAACCTCTTCTTAAGTTGAAGTTGTTACAGACTTCTCCTTTCTCAAAATGTGATATAGGACGGTCAAGTCTATCAAATTCAGGCTGAGGTGCTATTGGTTTTTGAAAAGTCTTTGAGGGGCAGAATTCTGTTGAATGGGTAACAGATTGACAGATTGACCACATGTAGAGATTTCAGCCTTCCAATAAGTAACCACAAAGTAGCTTTGTCCCTAACTGCCCAGTTGACCTTGATGTTATAATCTTTCATGTACGCAGTTGACCTTGATGTTATAATCTTTCATGTACACAGTTGACCTTGATATTATAATTTTTCATGCATGCAGTTGACCTTGATATTATAATCTTTCATGCACGCATTTGACCTTGATATTATAATCTTTCATGTACGCAGTTGACCTTGATATTATAATCTTTCATGTACGCAGTTGACCTTGATATTATAATCTTTCATGTACGCAGGTTCTGATTTTTGCTCTATTTTGAAACTGGGAATTTAGAAGAGACACAAGATTAACACCATTCCATGAATTATGTGTTCTCTTAAGCTGTCTGAAATCACACCAGTTGTTGGCAGCATCTCGGAAGACACACCTTTGCAAGTCACCAGTGGAAGGTCAAGCTTCGCTTTGATGTTTGTTCCCAATGTTTGCTGAAACTGAACCACTTGTCTCCCATTCTTCTGGCTAGGCACTGACGCTGTCATGATCATTGAATGGGATGCAAGCTGATATACCGCTTTTCTAAGCTCTGAAACGATGCGCTGCAGAGTTTCTATGGCTGTGGCAACCGATTCGGATGTTGATTCCTATCCCATGGAAATTCTTAGCGTGTTCACCTGTCTGTCCATATCTTGTTTTGTCTTGTTAATTCCCTTGATCGGTAGTCTGATATCCAACTCTTCGATGTTCTCCACAATTTCATAAATGTTAATCGATATATCATACTCATCCTCTATTTTTTTATCACACTCATTCATGGAAGACTTATCAAACCAGTTACTATATTTATCTAAACTATAGCTGCTAGGACGATCCACATGTGTTTTAGGTGTATTCAAAACACTTTTAATCGCATAAATTTATCATCTTTATGGTTAACGTTTATACAAGCTTTCTTGTACTTAATCCATCCTGGTCCATACATTCACCCGTAAATCTTTAGCGTAAAGCATGCCTATCCCTAGATATTCAATTTTGTATATCTGCTAGCCTGTGGACTTTCATGTTTCTCGTTCAACCTTGTCAATGATTTCATCAATAATTTCATCAACTTTCATTTCTATATCATCCCTTTGTATTGTCTCTATCCAAGCTCCAGCAATGTTTCCAACATCGCTATCAAAACATAAACTGTAATATATAGCAGCAACCAAGTTTCAAGTGCCATATTTCTAGACCGTCTTCAACTCTACTAATAGTCACATGTTTGAATACAACTTTTAACACATAGGAAGATTTCAAGTTTGTTAGTCTTTTTGCCCTCCTAGAAACGAATTCTATTCTCTTTTCTCTTATTCGTTCGAAAAACATATAAACATTTTCATTCTTCCTTGAACAGGAATTAGAAACTCTCTGATTTTTCCGTCAAACGTATCACTAAACACTTTGACTTCATCTTTCAGCAATCTGTAATAAGTTTGGCCGGTATGTTCTCAAACCTTTTATTTTACTGGCGTGTATGATTTTTGTTGTTTGACTTCATCTAACAAATGTTAACTTTATATATATATATATATATATATATATATATATATATATATATATATATATATATATATATATATGTATGTATGTATGTATGTATGTATGTATGTATGTACGTATGTATGTATGTATGTATGTATGTAAAAGTGTTCCCTTTCTTAGATAATGGAACAGCCAAATTCAAAATGGTTTTGAGACCATTATATATACCGGTAGAGAGACAGGGGGAGCACAGGGTACAGTCCCTGTGACAGAGAAAATGTGAATGCCACACCAACTGGAAGCGTAGATGCCACATCCACTACTCTGTTACAAACTAAAAATGACGCACCACCAGTCTCTATTAGATAATCTCTATATAGAGATTCTACAAACATACATTTTAGATTTATTTTTTTTCTCTCTTGTATAAATGTAAATAAAAACTGGAACCAGATTTGAACAATTACAGCCAGTCCAAACAAAAACACACACATACATACATACATATATACATAGATACATACATACATACATACATACATACATACATACATACATACATACATACATACATACATACATACATACATACATACATACATACATACATACATACATACATACATACACATGACAGGCCTCAGACCACAATTAATTTTCCTATATAGTCTCTACATTTGTTTGTCAGTACTGAACTTTCCACTGTGTCCAAATCCTAATAAATCATATGTTGCTGTAAAGTATCTTCAAAGATGAACTCACGCTGAAGTTCTTGTCATAGGTTAACCGGCATTCTTATGAATGGCTGGACTGTAAACAAAGCAACGTGCAATGAGTCACAGATTTCACTTTCGGATCAGCACCAATGCCTCATTACTCACTGTGCACTGTCGCCAAAATACACACAGAAAACCACACTATAATACTCATATTCTAAACAATAACCAATTTCCTTTAAATCAATACTAAGGATGCCTAAATCTAATGCATACATCACCACCAAAATGAGAGAGGAAATAAATGATCTAAAAATAGACTGGGACTACATTCGTGGGTACTGAACCGGAAGTATTAATTGTGTCCTGATTCCTATCAGGGTCAGAAATTTTCACCTGAATGGAAAAAAACTAAAATAAATGTGTCTGAAATACTGCTGCAAAGTTTCAATGAATTTGATGCATGCGTATACATTGTATCTAACACCATTGTATTAAAAACACTATGAAATTCTGTTATGTATGATGTTTATATAATATTATAAATATTTTGGGAAATTATAAATGTTTCTTCACTTTAATATTTGCTTAAATCTTAATGTTTATCAGGAAAAACATGTTTAACTAGTGTCCTTGAATTAGGTTGTTTTGATCAATATGTTTTCTCAATTTGAAGGTCAAGGTTGAATTTTTGTTTACAAGTAAAATTCCATTAAGATGACACACATTCTAGAACATTCTGTCATGTGACCAATCTTTATATATGCCATGTTTGGTGGACATTTATTCAGTTTTGACATTACCATCAGTCTTGTAAAGAGCTATTACAGTTGTGAAAATTCATTCCAAATTCTAAGAGAGGAATTATTTTAAATATTCATTGGATTATAACAGTGCTCATAAACTTTTGGATTTTGGATTTTTAATTAATGATTTTGGAATTTAACTGAACTTATTCAGAGATTTTGGAATATTTCATTTTGACATCAGCACATCAAGATTTCTAGTACATCAGGACTTTGGAGACCATTAGCACATCATAACATTCAAGGACACAGCCGTGAATTCGGAACATTCTATATTTAGGACTTGTGATTAGAACAATCATTCTTATTGGATTATTAGGATTTCAAAACACATTACTGTAAGTGACTTTTTGATTTTTCATTTTAATTATCTAGTAATAAATTGCTTGTTGATTTTTACTTGATTTGTTGGTTTCACTTTCTTTCTGTTACATTTTTCTTAGACCATAGAGTCGTAACAGAAATTGGGGGCTCGTCGTCCGGGATCTGAATTTCTTTAAAGAATATTAGAGATATTAAAGTTATTTTTGAAATTCATATTGATTTTGTCTCGGAAGTTTTTTTTTTTTTTTGTCTTTGGCAAAGATTTTATATAGAGAAATTTTTTTGTGTGAAACCAACAAGCATTTACAATGGCATCTAATGTTCAGAATTTCATTTCAAAACCCTACCCAGGAGGGGTTAGAGTGCATGAGAAAGGATGAGTTGCTCAAGCTTGCCAGAAAATACAGTCTATCTGAGGCAAAATTATCATTGACAAAGCAGGAGATAAAGATTATTTTAATTCAGTATTTAGTCGGAAAGGGAATTTTTGAAAATAGTGCTTTAAGTTTGAAGAGAAAGCCTGTATCTGGTTCTGACAGGAAATTAAGGGAATTAGAGTTAAAGAACCAGATTGATTTAGAATTGGCAAAGCTTCAGATTCAGATAGAGAGAGAGAGAAAGAAGAGAGGCAGATACAGATGGAGAGAGAGAAGGAAGAGAGGCAGATACAAATGCGGAAAGAAGAGAGGCAGATACAGATGGAGAGAGAGAAGGAAGAGAGGCAGATACAAATGCAGAAAGAAGAGAGGCAGATACAAATGCAGATGCAAAGAGAAGAAAGGGAAATGCAATTTAAATTAAGAGAATTAGAACTGGCAAACAGAGCACACTCCACTCCTTTAAACACAAGTCCAGGTTTTGATGTTACTAGATATATTAGGTTAGTACCCCCTTTTCAGGAAAAAGAAGTAGATAAATACTTTCTTCATTTCGAGAAAATTGCTGAAAACTTGAAATGGCCCAGAGAGCATTGGACTTTGTTATTACAAAGTGTACTCATTGGCAAAGCTCGTGAAGTCTACATTTCACTGTCAGTACAACAAAGCACTGATTATGATGTGGTTAAGGAGTACATCTTGAAAGCTTATGAGTTGGTACCAGAGGCATATCGACAAAGGTTTAGGAATTGTAGAAAAGAAACTGGACAAACTCATGTCGAATTTGCAAGGGATAAAGAACAACTATTTGATAGGTGGTGCTCAGCCAAGAAAGTTGATCAAGGTTATGATAACCTCAGACAGCTCGTATTAATTGAAGAGTTCAAGAGGTGCATCCATAGTGATGTTAAAACCTATCTTGACGAGCAGAATGTGGAAACTTTGGAAAATGCTGCTCGTATGGCTGATGATTATTCCTTGACTCACAAAATTTCATTTGGTAATAAATCGTCCTCTCAGCAGTTTTCTGGTAAAAAACCATTTCAATCTCATTCGAGTACTTCCAAATTTCACAACAGCACAACTGTTAGGAATCAAACATCTGATAAGACTGATCAGAAATCCTTATCTCTTCCTACGTGCACTTATTGTAAAAAGAAAGGGCACGTTATTTCTGATTACTTCAAGTTGAAAAATAAGCAACAGAGTAAAGACAGAGCTTTTCCAAATGCTCTTATTTCTACGAGGTCAAGGTCACGGTCTTGTATTGAAAGCAATACATTTGTTGGGTCAAACAAACCCCAGTCTGATTCTATTTTGGAGGCTTACGAACCATTCATGTCAGAAGGTTCTATATCACTTATTTGTGATTCTGCCAAACCTATCCCAATTAAAATATTAAGGGATACTGGAGCTTCTCAGAGTATTTTATTATCAGGTACTTTGCCTTTGTCTGAGGAGTCTTCTTCAAGTGAAAGTGCTCTTGTTCAGAGAGTAGAGTGCGGCTTTGTAAATGTTCCTCTTCATTGTGTAAATTTGGCATCAGACTTAGTTTCTGGACCTGTGACTGTTGGGGCAGTGACTTCTTTACCCATAGAGGGTGTTCATTTATTACTAGGCAATGACCTAGCTGGAGATAAGGTTGTGGTTAATCCACTTGTAACTGACAAGCCTTGTTTGGATCAGAAAGTTGATCCTGTCGAAACTGAAATCCCTGATTTGTACCCTGCTTGTGCAGTTACTAGAGCTATGGCAAAAAGAGCTCTTGAGAGTGATGTTGATCAGGATATTATTCCTTTAGCTGACACATGTATTGGTCAGTCTTTTGATGAGGTCACTTTTTCCTCAGGTATTGATCAATCAAATGGTATTGATCACAGTGATCCTCTTTTGGCAATTCATTCTCTTTGTTCTAATCAGGATGACAAACGACAATCCCTTGTCGTTGAACAGGAGCAAGATCCCGAGATATCTTGTTTGTTTCAGAGGGCTATTAGTGAAACTGAAGCCACACAAGTTCCAGTGTGTTACTTTGTGAAAATGGGGTCCTTATGAGGAAATGGAGACCACCTGATGTACCCGCTGGTGACGAGTGGTCAGTGAGCTATCAAATTGTTGTTCCTAAGTCATATCGACAGGAAATTCTTAATTTAGCCCATGAAACTCCTTTGGCTGGTCATTTAGGAGTCCGTAAGACTTATCACAAGATCTTGAATCATTTTTATTGGCCGAAACTGAAAAGTGATGTTTCTAAATACTGCAGATCTTGTCACACTTGTCAAATGGTAGGAAAACCCAATCAGAAGATACCTAAGGCTCATCTGCAACCTATTCCTGCATTTGATGAACCATTTAGTAGAATAATTGTAGACTGTGTTGGTCCTTTACCTAAAACCAAGTCAGGCAACACCAAAACCTGTGGACCATCATGTGTGCATCTACAAGATTTCCAGAGGCAATTCCTCTGAGAAATATAAAAACTAAAACTATTGTGAAAGCTTTGGTGAAGTTTTTTACACTTGTTGGCCTTCCCAAATCTGTCCAGTCGGATCAAGGGTCAAATTTTATGTCTGGAATTTTCCAACAAGTTATGCATGAATTAGGCATCCAACAGTTTAAATCTTCTGCCTATCACCCTGAAAGTCAAGGTGCTTTGGAAAGATTTCATCAAACTTTGAAGAATATGATTCGATCATATTGCTTTGATACAGAAAAGGATTGGGATGAGGGTGTTCATTTGTTGTTGTTTGCTGTTAGGGAATCAGTTCAAGAGTCGTTGGGTTTTAGTCCCTTTGAACTAGTTTTTGGTCAAACTGTCCGTGGACCATTGAAATTATTGAAAGAGAAACTTCTTTCAAATGAAGATTCAAAGATTAATCTTCTTGATTATGTTTCTGATTTCAAATACAAGTTGTCAAAGGCCTGTGAAGTAGCAAGAACTAATCTTCACACTACCCAGTCAAAAATGAAATTAAGGTATGACAGAAATTCACAGGAAAGGAGTTTTAAACCTGGTGACAAAGTTCTGGCTCTCTTTCCCATACCTCAGAATCCTCTTCAGGCTAAAATTTATGGTCCTTATACCGTTGAAAAGAAAGTAAATGACTTAAATTATATCATTAACACTCCTGGGAGACGGAAACGGAAACAACTTTGTCATATAAGTATGTTAAAGGAATATTTTGACAGAGATAGCTCAGCTAATTATTCAGTTAATTTAGTTGTACCTGTCCCACACAGCGAAGATATCAACGATGGAGTACAATCAGACTATAGTGACTCTGGTATAACCAATCTTCGGAATTCAGAAATATTGAACAACCTAGACCAGAAACTTTCACATCTACAACAACAGGAAAGAAATGAACTAAAACAGCTATTACATGACTATGAGCACTTGTTTCCTGATGTTCCAACACGAACAAGTAAAATTTATCATGACGTTGACATTGTAGATTCTGCGCCTGTGAAACAGCATCCTTATAGGATGAATCCTCTCAAACAGAACTATCTGAAGAAAGAAATTCAGTATTTACTGGAGAATGATTTCATAGAACCAAGTAAAAGTAACTGGAGTTCACCATGTATTCTTGTTCCCAAGCCAGATAATACATTCCGTATGTGTACTGACTATAGAAAAGTCAACAGTGTCACCAAAACTGATTCATTTCCAATCCCAAGAATGGACGATTGCATTGATAAAATTGGAAATGCGGAATATGTCACCAAGTTTGACCTTTTAAAAGGATTCTGGCAAATTCCACTGACGGAAAGGGCAAAAGAAATTTCAGCATTTGTAACTCCAGATGGACTTTATCAATATAAAGTCATGCCGTTTGGAATGAAAAATTCGCCTGCAACGTTTCAACGTCTGATGAACATGATAACATTTGGTCTTGATAATTGTGACGCTTATATCGATGACGTCATTATCTACAACAACACCTGGGAAGATCATTTGGAAACCATTCGAAAATTCTTCGATCGACTCAGTGATGCGAATCTGACAATTAATTTGAGCAAAAGTGAGTTTTGCTATGCTTGTGTCACATTTTTAGGACATATTGTGGGACAAGGTCAAGTTAAACCTATAGAAGCTAAGGTCAAAGCTATCTCTGAATTTCAAGTTCCAATTTGTAAAAAGCAACTGATGCGATTTCTAGGTATGGCTGGATATTATCGGAAATTTTGTTCCAATTTTTCCAAAATTGCTGAACCTTTAACAAGTTTATTGAGTAAGAAAACCAAATTTCATTGGTCTGACAAGTGTCAGGAATCTTTTGACAAGTTAAAAGGCCATGCTTAAGAATGCACCAGTTCTTTCTGCACCAAATTTTAGCCAATCATTTAAATTATCTGTTGATGCAAGTGATGTAGGGGTTGGTGGAGTATTGATTCAGGAAGACAAAAGTGGTGTGGATCACCCTGTGTGTTATTTTTCTAAAAAACTAAACAAGCACCAGAAAAATTATTCCACAATTGAGAAGGAATGTTTGGCTTTGATATTGGCTTTACAGCATTTTGAAGTGTATGTTACCTCAGCTCTTTCTCCAATTATTGTGTACAGTGATCACAATCCCCTTACTTTCATCAACAAAATGAAAGATAAAAATCGGAGATTGTTGAGATGGAGTTTGATATTGCAGGAATATAACATTGACATTAGACACATCAGGGGAAAAGACAATGTGATTGCAGATGCACTCTCACGTGCCTAGAAATGTAATATTGCTTGATGTAATTACGTCCAGTATCATAAAACATGTTCTTATGTAATTTTGGTTATTATAGTATTAGATGTATATTCAAAAGAAAGCTTTATTATATAAATCTTTCTTTTTCTTTATGAGGGGAGGTGTTATGTATGATGTTTATATAATATTATAAATATTTTGGGAAATTATAAATGTTTCTTCACTTTAATATTTGCTTAAATCTTAATGTTTATCAGGAAAAACATGTTTAACTAGTGTCCTTGAATTAGGTTGTTTTGATCAATATGTTTTCTCAATTTGAAGGTCAAGGTTGAATTTTTGTTTACAGGTAAAATTCCATTAAGATGACACACATTCTAGAACATTCTGTCATGTGACCAATCTTTATATATGCCATGTTTGGTGGACATTTATTCAGTTTTGACATTACCATCAGTCTTGTAAAGAGCTATTACAGTTGTGAAAATTCATTCCAAATTCTAAGAGAGGAATTATTTTAAATATTCATTGGATTATAACAGTGCTCATAAACTTTTGGATTTTGGATTTTTAATTAATGATTTTGGAATTTAACTGAACTTATTCAGAGATTTTGGAATATTTCATTTTGACATCAGCACATCAAGATTTCTAGTACATCAGGACTTTGGAGACCATTAGCACATCATAACATTCAAGGACACAGCCATGAATTCGGAACATTCTATATTTAGGACTTGTGATTAGAACAATCATTCTTATTGGATTATTAGGATTTCAAAACACATTACTGTAAGTGACTTTTTGATTTTTCATTTTAATTATCTGGTAATAAATTGCTTGTTGATTTTTACTTGATTTGTTGGTTTCACTTTCTTTCTGTTACATTTTTCTTAGACCATAGAGTCGTAACAATTCAAAATGACCAACTGTCGACAATGCACAAAACTTAAAGTACAATGGTGAATTTATTAATTAAGATAAACACTTGAAATAAACTGTAATTAGTTTTCAGTCCTCATACAAATCTGAAAATTACTAGAAATTAAACCTGGCTGTTAAACTCTCCTAGGAGAGTCAATTTTAAAATATGATACATGTTTTTATTTACAAATTTGAATTTAAATTAAATTTTCATGAAAATTTAAAAACTCAAGTTGGCAAATTTTGTTCTTTTGCAACATGTCTCCATTCCTTTATCACAAACATCAATGGTTTTCCTTATCAGGTGTGAAGTAATTAAACCAGGGACTGTCAATAATAGGTAGCACCTTAAATCTGGCAGCATCTGAATACGCTAGTTAGGGGTGGGAACTAAGATAGTGATGTCATTTTCACCCCTGAAGGGTAGATGTTAGGCTTCCAATAGTATTGAAGATTTGGTGGAGTTCTATAATACCAGGGCAGCACACCTTTTCCTAGTTATATAAGGGGGAGAGAGGATAATTCTTGTACTTTTACATGCAGTTATTTTAACTGAAACCGTGAAATGGTACACCGAGAAGAAGAAAACTTTTTTTAAACCAGGAAATATTCCATATAACAAAGGTGTCAGATTTCTGACTGATGATACTCTACCAAGTTCCAGTACTGCATCTGCTCAAGTGACCAGAAGAATGGATGCAGAGAAGTTCTCTCTCATGGCAGTGATGAAGCCGACAGGTGGGGGTCTCCAGTCAGTTGTGGCACCAGACTGTAATGGCACACCTGGGTCTGCTAGAATTATATGGCCATCATCCAAAGCAAGACTGACCCTGAAAGAGACAGAAGTGAATCAGCATGAGGTGAGAGAATAAAAATGTTGAAATGTGGAATGATATCATCCATCGTAATGGCAATCAAGACAACAGATGTGAGAGTCCTGATCTCAAACAGTGCAGTTCTGCAACTTTTAGTGAAAAATATGTTTTGGGGAATAAGAACAAGAGAAGGAAAAAAGCTTAAGCAGACAATTCTCAGTCAAGATGTTAAAGCCCGCTGCAGTTTTGATCTTCAAACAAATGATGGAAGACACCGGTGGTGATGTTAGAATTATCCAATGTCAACTTCCCCAAGTACTGGATGCTGCTCTGCAGTGTTATTCTGGGGACTGCAAAAAATGTCAGCATTATTCTAAGGTTTGTGGGCGGGGGGGAGTACTAACAGTTGATGGATATGATTTGCGTTTCTGGGACTTCATCAAGTGACTCATCTAAACATGACAGAAAGTGATAAGAATATTCTCTTGGAAGTATTGAAAATGAAACTTTCCTGTGATGTTGTACAAAGACTGCAACTTAATACAAACATGCAGAAATGTGAGGCTGTGAACAGATCAATCAGTGTTTCCGTACCTAAAAATGTTAACTATTCAAGAAACTTTGAGGCAAGAGTGCATTCAACAATACACAGACTCAATAACAGACTTGGATCATCTCTGAAAACAGAAGTAAAACACTTGGGGGTATACTTTCACCAAATACTCTGAGATCACTGGATCAAATGGATAAAACACTGTACTTACCATCATTTGTATCAAAAGTATCCGGAAAACAGGAAATGTGTACTGGAAAGACAGGGATATATGATACAGACTCATCTAAGCTACAGAACTCAGCCCGGCAACAGGAAGTCATGCTGCACAGTCATTCCAAGGGCGATCACTCCTATGCACAGGTTTACAAGGAGCCAAGGACACTGCAGACAGAAAAGATGATCTTAGTCGATGTACAAAAGGACAGTGTCCAAAAGACACAATGAAAAACACATAATACAGAAAGGAAAATTGTTGTGGGGGAAATCCGTAGGTAACACAACGCATGTTATGTGCAGTTGTGTTACCTGCTACCACCTGATGAGACCTATGGAGAGGTCGAAACAGTTTTCTCAGAATATCAAGACATAAATAAAGAAAGAAACAAACAAACATTTTAACATATTCTAAAATAACATGAACAGACTGACTGACTGACTGTCTGACTGACTGAATGAATGAATGTAGCATTGAATGAATGAATGAAATAGTGTATGCATGATTTAAGATAAAGCTGTCATACCAGCATAGTCAAATAAAATAAAGACCAGATATTCTTTATTTCTTCTGTCCTCCTTACTTAACCCAAACAATCATCAATGAATACATCTATTTATCAATCAATCAATCAATAAACTAATCCCATTTTATCCATGCAACCAGCAAGAAAGCCATGTCATGCTAATGTACATTTCTCTATGGATGTAAGTGGGTGGGTGTGCAGGGCATATCATTTTACCTGTAATCATTCCATATCACAATTTCAACTGTAGCATGCAGTTTGGAAATTCACCATGTCCAAAACAATTCCCATATCCTATGCAGTACTGCCTATTTGTTGTTGATATGATGGTGTTCCAGGCTGAGGTGATCTGCATTCACACACAAACTATTGTGGCATAAATACGATGCATCTAACTCTTTTGGAATGTTTACACTTCCCATCTTTATAATGAATGTCAGTCTATGGACATGTTTCTTTTTGCAAATGTTAGTCTCAGGGTCCCTATATGACAATAGCCCATATAACCTATTTGATGTTACATTGCCTGTCCAAAGTAACCAAATACTGTTAGGTGCTGGCACAGATTTGAACAAGATTTTCTCTGACAGAATTTCAAAAATATCTACCTTTGCAACTTGTATAAGATGTAGAAATACATACATTGTGATAATAATGAGTATCAACCCCATAGGCTCTATACATGTGCATTTTTTTTACAAAAAGTTTGACATTTTAATTTTATTTAAAAAAATTAATTTTAAATTTTAAAAATATTTAAATTTTTTAATTTTTAATTTCATATTTCTATTTTTAAAGACAATATACACAAAATGTCCAAATTTCATGCATCTACCTTGAATATTAAAATCAGGATAACATATTGTATTGTATTTCTTGTATGTTGTGGATGTGTACTTATTTACTTTTCTTTGCTGCTAGTGAAGGACGATACATGTGTTAGTATTGCTGTTGTTTGCTTGACGTTTTCATTGACCTCTTTGTAAATGTGTGCACAGAACCGAATACTTGTAAGGAGTTTTGAAGAAGATCATACCCTGGCTTGGTTGTTCTCTATTTCTGCAAGTCTATTATACTTAGATTTGGATACATGTAAAGGGTACTATTGCTTCTTTAGAAGCATGGCAAATTCGGTAAATATTTCTTTTCTAGAGATATGTATGGCCCTGAAAAGGTAAGTTTTGATATTTGGATCTACACAGTATGCTTCTTGCTACTGGTGTACTTTGTAACAGCCTTGGTTCCCTCCCTTACGGCATGCTTAGCAAGTTCACCGGGTAGAAGTCGGAAAGCTGCCTTGATTTCTCTGCTAGTGATTGTAGAGCGCTTGTTGTAGTGTGCCAGTCTTAAAGCTTCTGCAGCGATTCTGTCAAAGATATCGTTGACAAAACTGTTCATGATACACATAGCTTTGCTGGAGATAGCGGTGTCTGGGTGTAGCGGTTTCAGAACTTTGTAGATGTAGATTCCGTAGGATTCCCTCCACCTCATCGTCTTCTTCCTGTCCCAGTCCGCTGGGCCTTAGCTTTGGTGATGGCCTTTTGTGGGCCCTTACTTGCCGAGGCTTGCTAGCTGCCTTCTTCTTTGGGGTCTTGGCCTTCTTAGGGGATATGGTCTTCTTAGGCTTAGCTGTTTTGGCCTTCTTTGGGGTCTTTGCCTTCTTCGCTTGTTCTGACTTTTTCTCTACAGTTGATTTTGTTAGCTGTCTTCTTCTTCTTATGGCTCTTAGCCTTGGATTTTTTTAGCTGCTGTTGCTACCTTAGGTGTCTTGGACTTTGAGAATGTATAGACATACGAAGTGACTCAGTAGACAGCGACGCTAAGAAGTTAAAAGAGGGAAAACCAATCATACTACATTTTTGATTTACTAGTATGTAATGTATAAAGACAATGTTACAACGGGGAAAAATAACAGAATAATGCACAAAACAGGGGTAAAAGAAAGATACCGAAGAAGGTATGCAACAATAACAATCGGATTTGGTCATATTAATACTCGTATGTAAAAAATGACATCAACTACTCGCCAAGGCAACTATCTATCTTCGTACATGAAATGAATGAATGAATAAATGAATATGGAATATGTCACTCCTTAGTTTTAGTCCGTGCGTTCGTGTGTATATGATCTCATTCATTGCCAGTTGCCAATATTGAGGCATATTCCTTTCCGGAAATAATTGGCTTTTTTCTTGTTGTTTTTTTATTTGTTTCGGATTCTTGTAGAACAAGAGAAGGCTTATTTTGCAGGAGCCTGCTTGGTTTTCTTTGGCAGAAGAATAGCCTGGATGTTAGGCAACACACCACCCTGAGCAATGGTCACTCCGGATATGAGCTTGTTCAAATCTTCGTCATTGCAGATGGCCAGCTGCAGATGACGGGGAATGATTCTGGTCCTATCTACCTTAGCTTTTATACCCCCAAGAGGGATTGAAAAGCAGAGTGTCGTTGACGAATCAGAAGGGCGCTTACATAAATTCTAACCAATCAGAAGGTTTCTTGTATATAGGATTCGGAAAATGATGTCTTCGATCACGTCCGCGTGATAGACTTTTATTTTATATTTTTGTACTGTATTGTATTTCTTGTATGTTGTGGATGTGTACTTATTTACTTTTCTTTGCTGCTAATGAAGGACGATACTTGTGTTAGTATTGCTGTTGTTTGCTTGACGTTTTCATTGACCTCTTTGTAAATGTGTGCACAGTACCGAATACTTGTAAGGAGTTTTGAAGAAGATCATACCCTGGCTTAGTTGTTCTCTATTTCTGCAAGTCTATTATACTTAGATTTGGACACATGTAAAGGGTACTATTGCTTCTTTAGAAGCATGGCAAATTCGGTAAATATTTCTTTTCTGGAGATATGTATGGCCCTGAAAAGGTAAGTTTTGATATTTGGATCTACACAGTATACTTACTTGCTACTGGTGTACTTTGTAACAGCCTTGGTTCCCTCGCTTACGGCATGCTTTGCACGTTCACCGGGTAGAAGTCGGAAAGCTGTCTGGATTTCTCTGCTAGTGGTTGTAGAGCGCTTGTTGTAGTGTGCCAGTCTTAAAGCTTCTGCAGCGATTCTGTCAAAGATATCGTTGACAAAACTGTTCATGATACACATAGCTTTGCTGGAGATAGCGGTATCTGGGTGTAGCGGTTTCAGAACTTTAGATGTAGATTCCGTAGGATTCCCTCCACCTCATCGTCTTCTTCCTGTCCCAGTCCGCTGGGCCTTATCTTTGGTGATGGCCTTTTGTGGGCCCTTACTTGCCGAGGCTTGCTAGCTACCTTCTTCTTTGTAGTCTTGGCCTTCTTTGGCTTTGGTGTCTTAGCCTTCTTAGGGGATATGGTCTTCTTAGGCTTAGCTGTTTTGGCCTTCTTTGGGGTCTTTGCCTTCTTCGCTTTTTCTGACTTTTTCTCTGCGGTTTATTTTGTTAGCTGTCTTCTTCTTCTTATGGCTCTTAGCCTTGGGTTTTTTAGCTGCTGTTGCTACCTTAGGTGTCTTGGACTTGGAGAATGAATAGACATACGAAGTGACTCAGTAGACAGCGACGCTAAGAAGTTAAAAGAGGGAAAACCAATCATACCACATTTTTGATTTACTAGTATGTATTGTATAAAGACAATGTTACAACGTGGAAAAAGTGTGCTGTTTGATTGGTTGTTTGTCAGTATTTGGTATGATGGAAGTCCAAAAAGTGTGCTGTTTGATTGGTTGGTTGTCTGTATTTGGTATGATGGAAGTCCAAAAAGTGTGCTGTTTGATTGGTTGGTTGTCTGTTTTTGGTATGATGGAAGTCCAAAAAGTGTGCTGTTTGATTCGTTGGTTGTTCGTATTTGGTATCATGGAAGCCCTAAAATGTGTGCTGTTTAATTGGTTGTTGAACTCTAAAGCTACATATATACGTAATCACATTTTCCAAATTGTGTATGCGAGTGGAAATGCCCACCTGGATACATACTTGTATCTTAACCTCTCTTCTAATTCAGTACATATATAGATTGAAGTAGAACAATTACCAAGCTAAATTACTAATGTATATTCATTGAAATAATACATTCACAGTATCCATAATTTATCATGACATCATTACTGACATTCATCAAATCAGAAACTGCTAATTCGAATAGGTGGTTGACTCTTATTTTTATCTGTTTAGAACTTTGACTTTGATTGTAAAAAAGTTCCTTTTTTGACTGCAATTTATGTTTAGAACTAAATAATTATTGCTAATAACATGTTGAATTTTATTCTCAAGATTTTCCAAGAATAATTTTGAAAAATGTGGTAAAGGAATTTGAACATTTTAAGGCAAGATGAATGGTAAAACCTGAGTAAACCAAATGTTTTTAGCTGCCAGATACTGGGGTCTAGCCCTGTTTCGACCATCAGTTAAAATTATGGATAATTAATTTGGAAGAGTTAAATGTAGGTCACAGGAACCTACTTTCAGTATGGTAAATCAGGCCCACTAGAAAATACATCTACATGTATAGTTTGGTTGATGTGCGACAACTTGTATACATGTTGATATAAATCTAAATGAACTTGTTAAAACATAAATGAACCCAATATTACACAGCTCCCACAACTTTTTATTAGTGATGGATGGTGATGGTGTTACTTATTACATCTACAAAGTAACGCTTAACCTGAAATTAGTCACAAGTCACAAATTCCATACAAAGTAATAGATTCCCATAACCATCATTCAGCTTGGCTAAATCTTAATGACATTAAAAATGTATCGAGATTTTATTTTCTTTATTTAGTACAGGTAATAAAGTGTTGAAAAACCAGTTATTGAGTCAATTAAAACCATTAAAATACATGTATTCATAAGATAAAATGCTGTCCCGTCTTGAAATGGCCAGTGGCATGATCAATATTAAACACAAGATCTAACTTAATCTTTGCTCTGTTTGCTGACAGTAGAATGGTTACAATTGCTGTAACTGTGTGCATTAAGACCCACAAATTTGGGGAAGCCGCGATGGCTCAATGGTTAGCGTGCCGGATTCGCGACCGAAAGGGTGTGTGTTCGAATCCTACCATCGGACCAGCCTGGGTCAGCTACCGTGGTGTATCCATGGGCAAGACACTTTACTCCAATTGCCTCGGCACTAAATAACCTACTTGTGTTGCTGTGCCGTAAGTCACCAAACCAGACCATAAATTTGGTCACATGGACAAAGTCTGCTTATTATCCAGATTTTATTTATATAGCAATTCATAGGATATTTAAAAGCCAAATTATATTTAACAAGAATGAATTACATAATTTATCAATTTTGAAACAATTTACACATACAAGGTCCTTGACTCCAAAATGCTGAAAATTATAGATAGCATCCATGAGAAATGTCACCTATGTCCATCCGTCCAACCATTTATCACACTATGGTTACATTTTGCATTTAGGTCAGATATAGTTAGCAGCATTGATTGCAGAGTCATGCAGCTTTATGTCTGTCCCTGTGCAAGTAAGACGCCATTCGAGCAACAGGTAAATGTGACCTATATTTCAGACCTCACTGAGTAAAGTTTTGTATTGCGGTCAGTTTCATGATCATTCTTAGTCACTAATGAAAACTCATTGTGTCTTGAAACATCTTGGTGAGTTCCACACCATTTTATAAAAAAATAGGTCACAGTGATTTGTATGTCATACCTCGGTAACTTCGTGAAGCTGTGTATTGTAGTCAGTTACTTGGACATTATTGGCCGTAGTCTTAAAACTTTTTATGTAGATTCATCTTGGTGAGGATAAAACCATCTCACCGATTGTAGGTCAGTGTGGTTGGGAATTTGTGTTAAATGAAAACCACTTCTAATTTTTTTATATTCCCACCTTTTGGTTTTATATTCCCACCTCAACGTTTACTTTTCCACACATTAACTTAAGATCTACAACACCTACCTTCGCCAAACTTTTCAGGTAAGTTGTTCTTGACGAATGAAAGAAGCATATCAATTTTAGTTTCAAAAAGTCAAAGGTCCAGGTCACTGTGACTGAAAGAAGAATAATGATTTCCACACAATAACAGTTTTACATCACGGACCTGGATCAAACTTTGTGGATGGCTTTCACTTGGTTTAAGGAAGAAGCCAATCGATTTGGACGTAAAAATGTATAAAGTCAAGGTCACTACCTGAGAAAAGATAAGTGGTTTCTGTACAAAAAATTCGGTTCTCGACTGTGTATCTTTACCAAAGTTTGTGTTTTACTTGCATGTTGGATAAGATAGAAGCCTATTGATTTTGGAGTCAAAGGTCATGGTCTGTGTGACTGGAAGAAGAAAAATACTTTCTGCATACGAATTTTAGTTCCAGACCACGTACCTTGACAAAAGAGGGTATTCACTTGAGGTATGGAAGAGGCCTATAGATTTTGGTGTCAAAGGGTCAAAAATCATGATCGTTGTGGCTCAAAGAAAAAGTGCTTTTGCAGAATAACTGTTCTAGAGTAAGATCCTTGTCCAAACTGTGTGGATGTCTTGCACTTTGGGTAATAAAGAAACAGAGAATCAGCGGTATAAAGGTCAGTGGTCACAATCATGGTAAGTACCATAAGAAAATAATGGTTTCTGCACAGTAACTTTATCTCAAGGCCGCATACCTTGACCAAAGGTCCGGGTCATTGAGACTCGCTTCTCAATAGTCTCCAGAATCAATCATGCAAACTAGTGCCTACATAGAAGACTATTAAACACGAATCAGGCGTATAATGAGTTCATCGTACTCTTGTCTTTTAATTTTAGCATCCCTATCCCCAACCCCTGGGGCTGCATCCAGGATTCCAAACCTTTTTTTTTCTTCATATCTGCAATCTTGTGAAACGTCATTCTTAATAGTATCACCCTTCTCTAATCGGTGTAGACTGGCAAGATTCCATGTTATCTATTTATCTATGACAATGTAGCTTTTGCTCTTACCCAGTCTTTCCAGTAGCCCTATTTTTCCTACTTTTTTGTTACACTCCCTATTTTTCCTTTTTTTCCCCAAATGGCCCAACTATCCCTACTGTTTTAATTTTAGGTTGACATATAATAAATGTTGTTTTGCTAACCACATAATGAAATAATTCTCTTTTGCCACTCAGTATGTTTCCTGTCAGGAGTTTTTAGCAAAAGGAAAGATTTGCTCTCGATGTGCTCAGAAGTTTGACAGGAATGCTAAAGTATTATCATCTTGAGAAAGTTGTCAACTCGGCTCTGTTCGGTTCATGGAAATGCAGATGTTGAAAGAAGTTTGTAAACAAATAGAAAGATATTGACAGAAGGCCAAACACTCCTTTTACAAGAGTCTATAAATGGACTAAGACTCACCAGGCATGCTGTCATGATGTACAAGGAAAACATTACTGATATTCCATTATCTCGGAGCTTACTTGGTGCTGTGACGAAATCACACAGTACATACAAAAGTCATGTTGAGGAGGAAAAAACTGAGACTTCTGAAGAAATAAAAGCAACATTAAATGGAGCAGCTTGACAGATGCCATGAAAAAGAATGATGAAAGAAAGAGAAAGCTATTAGAAAAAGATTCAGAACTGAAATAAAGTGAAGGAGCCTTTCAAAAAGAGCTTCAGAAGGCTTCCCAGTTGTTTGCAGAGGCCAGCGAAAGACTGAATTCTGCAGTAAAGAACAAGAACTTAAAGTAAATCATTGTAGCCAGTGGTCTTTTGGAGGTGGCAAAATCAAACATGCAGAAATCAACAGAAGCATTAGAAAAGTGCAGACAGCAAAGAAATGAAATTGATGAGAAGAAAGGAAGACTGATGAATGACTATGCAAGTAGAATTCAATGTTCCATTGGGATTAGTACTCGCATTTAAATGTTGATTTGTTCTTCAAAATGAAAGATATCTGCCTGAAGTTTTAAGGCTGTTAGTATCTTTTATGAAGACTAGATGTGGGTCTAGTAAATATTACATGTATTGGCTTTTCACTTATTACATTTTTAGTGTTTTGTGGGTATTTTGTCACTTCTTTACACTACAGTAGTTATAACTGTATATTGATACACATAGTGCCTGCAGAAGTAATAGACAATCGGCTTTTGAAAACTGTGTTCTTTATATAACTAATGATTTTGGTTTATCAAGCATGACCTTAAATCATAATGGTCATAGATGAACATTTTCATGTGGGAGAACCACCATAAACAAGTTCACTGTGTTTAACCTTAAGAATGTTCGCAGTTGTTCAAGTTAAAGTTTTTTGCATGACACGCATAGAGGCTGGTAGAGATAATTTAGAATGTAGTATCTAGCTGAATTTGGTGAAAGTTTATATGTATTTGTAAGCCAGCACTTCTGCATTTGTGTTGTCCTATCATAATACAGCTTCGTCATATTTATGAATGTTTGATTGTCTGTTAGCTTTCATAGATTATTAGTCAAGCTTATTTGCATATGGTACCTGCAAGAGTTGTAGAAAGCAGCATAATCTGTGTACCTTCTGTAATTTATCATGTATTTTTTTATGAGTAATTATAATGTGCTTTTTATTACCTTAGCTTACTACTAATACAGTGTACAATATTCAGAGAGATCCACTTAAAGTTAAATGGTTTCTCTTAATCTAAGAAATGAACCAGTACTAAATTTCATGCTGTGTTACTATGAAGATAAAATGTTTTCATAGTCTATCATACAGTTTCAAACTAGTTGTGCATTTTATTTCTTCCTTTTTTCTCTATAAAATTTTTGTAAATCCCGAAAAATGCAAGTCATTCAGATCACAATAGAAGCTAGACTATGTTTGGCCCTTATGTGCTCGCAATGCTGCTTAGAAAGGCTGTTACATGAACAATTTCATGTTAATGCACTAGATTTTTTAAAAGGATAGCATTTTATTTTCCTTTTTTTATATACCGCCACTTTTAGAGATAGTGATTTTGCTATAAAAAAATGCTGATATTGACTAATAAAAAAACATGCTGATATTGATTAATAAAAAAATCAGATATGGCCTCTGTGATGTAAAACTGGATGTTTGAGAGCATGGACGCAACCTGGACTAAAGAGACAGATAGTATGTAAGAACATGCTTTTGTTCAAGTTCGCCAAAGTAAGTCAAGTAACGGTTATATTTGTTCAGGAATTTACATAAATTTCATACTAAATTTCTTCATAAAATATCTCTACTTTTTCCCTACTTTTGTCGTACATTTTTTAAAATAAGTAGCCCTACTTTTTCACAAAAGGTTGCTGGAAAGACTGCTGACACTCCCCCACCTCCACCCAATGCCCGTGCTTCATTCAGCATCTTAGACCTTTGTTGCCACATAATCATCATTATGTAGATGGAGGTGAAGTTACAATTAAGGAGAACCAACTGATGCATTTTAGATGGATAGACCCATAAATGAACATAATAGATTTGCAAGTGTTTCATCATTCTGCCTTCTTTATAGCATACAAAGCGTCATGGCAAGTAAGAAATGTTACAAAAGACAAAGATTCTCAAAGGAATTTCATTTGGATTTGATTAAGGGCTATACCTCTGATGCATTGTTACAATCCACTCATGTTTGATATCGTGAAATATTACAAGGTATCTTGTATGCAGTGACGGCGCATGAGGGGAGGGGGGGGGGCAATTGCCGCCAGACGAAAGTGGGCGCCCTCAGGAGATTTTTGTTATTATTTAAATCTGTATCTGAAATTTTCCTAGTATTTCACCTTCACCTTAGTTTAACGGGGGCAATTCTTCACAAACTTATATTTAGGAAGGGAGGGGGTGCAATGGAAGAGGGAGGTTGGCAACTGATATTAAAACTGCTCTCTGTAGGAACGTCACTAAAGAACATTGCCCCCTTGCGCTGACACCGCTTGTTTGAAACTGAATGGCACACATATTGCAGATCATGCCATATGTGTTCAACTATCTCAGAATTTTGCATGTGAATTTGGTCTCGCCTAAAGTAAATTTAGTAATAACACCATCACAACAGTGGGGGCATGTTTGTTTTATAAACAATACGTGTAATTGTACTTTTTGTTCATTACATTACCGTGTATCCAAGAGAAGTTTTTTCAGAGGTAGTGCATCATTTGTAAATGAACAACTAGCACTAATCTAGTTCACAGTCAGAGTTGCCTACTTTTTGTGTGCCTAACTTTACAGAATAATTCAAGGTATTTATTATTAGATTTTCCACCATTTTAATATGCTTGTGAGGATGTCGCACAAAGCGAGATATAGCAGTCCCAATGTTTGACCAATGGGCATCACAATGGAAAGTATTTCAAATTTGCTTCCGCTAATCATTATCAGTCTTTACTACAACTTACATCAGGTATAGGGTGCATGAAACATCCTTACGGATTGCAGAAGGCTAGGAAGGATACAGGTAAAGGTAACAGTTGGGGAAGGGGGATTGTCAAAGTTTTGTTTCCCACGCATCCATCAATGGATTCCCATGCGACTTTTTGTAACAGTTTATGAGGGGACAAGTAATATTTCGAGGGGCTCTAAGGTCAATAAAGTTAAAGATCAAGGTCATAGCGGTGTTGTGTTCAAAGTTTTTAGAACAAGATCTACAGCATTTTATACCTAATTTTGACATCACTCCAGCACTCATGCACGGGAGACAAGATCTACAGCATTATATACCTAATTTTGACATCTCTCCAGCACTCATGCACGTGAGACAAGATCTACAGCATTGTATACCTAATTTTGACATCACTCCAGCACTCATGCACGGGAGACAAGATCTAGAGCATTTTATACCTAATTTTAACATCACTCCAGCACTCATGCACGGGAGACAAGATCTACAGCATTTTATATCTAATTTTAACATCACTCCAGCACTCATGCACGGGAGACAAGATCTACAGCATTTTATAAATAATTTTAACATCACTCCAGCACTCATGCACGGGAGACAAGATCTACAGCATTTTATACCTAATTTTTTCATCACTCCAGCACTCATGCACGGGAGACAAGATCTACAGCATTTTATACCTAATTTTGACATCACTCCAGCACTCATGCACGGGAGACAAGATCTACAGCATTTTATACCTAATTTTGACATCACTCCAGCACTCATGCACGGGAGACAAGATCTACAAGCATTGTATACCTAATTTTTTCATCACTCCAGCACTCATGCACGGGAGACAAGATCTCCAGCATTTTATACCTAATTTTTTCATCACTCCAGCACTCATGCACGGGAGACAAGATCTCCAGCATTTTATACCTAATTTTAACATCACTCCAGCACTCATGCACGGGAGACAAGATCTACAGCATTTGTATACCTAATTTTAACATCACTCCAGCACTCATGCACGGGAGACAAGATCTACAGCATTTTATACCTAATTTTAACATCACTCCAGCACTCATGCACGGGAGACAAGATCTACAGCATTTTATACCTAATTTTAACATCACTCCAGCACTCATGCACGGGAGACAAGATCTACAGCATTGTATACCTAATTTTAACATCACTCCAGCACTCATGCACGGGAGACAAGATCTCCAGCATTTTATACCTAATTTTAACATCACTCCAGCACTCATGCACGGGAGATAAGATCTACAGCATTTTATACATTGTAGTGCATGAGACAAATACCATATTTCAAATACTTAATGATGGATTATTGACTTTTTGGCTTTAAAAATGAGTGGGATTAATATCAGAAACATCTCCTTTTACGTCATATCCAGAAATTATTTGTTTTCTTGTATGGAGTTTTGTTAAAATTTAGATTTAAATCTTCTAGAAGAGAAGATGATTGGTTGGCATTTGTTTATTGATAATTTTCCAGCATTTTTGTTCCATCTCCAACAGTATTAAACATGATCTCCAGCATTTTCCTTCAGAGCTTATATCATGTATGTTGATGATACATGTAGACAGAGGCATCGCCCTATTGACTCTTAGAGTCAAAAGGTCCAAAATCAATTTAAATATAATTGTTTGCAATTTTTGGTTTCCGTACAGTAACTCCTGGATCTTGCAACCATTTCTCACCAAACTTGAATATGGTTCCGCTCTACTTCACATAGGGTTTGATTTTTAAAGAAAAAGAATTTCCCAGGTTTTCCTCACTGGTTATCATGGCTATTAAAAAAAGACCTTTTATATCTTAGGTGTTGCTAAAATAACTTTTAACTCCCTTTATTTTGGTGTATGATTAATGGGTGAAATGTGGGTTATAGAGTATACAGCTTACCCTTACTTAAGATATGCACCTCTCAAAAGACTGCTAGCTCCGCTTTGTTATTTTCTTTTCCTGGACTTTAAAGGTAAATTGGAAAAAGAAAAAAAGAAAAAAAAAAGACCCGAAAACATTTTGTTACATTTTATATATTTTATAATTCATTTATTGCACTTTCAGAAACTGGTATTGCCTACTCTGGCAAAATTCATTTTTCCTATTTTAATAACTGATAAATTTAGTGTACTTTGGACTAGTTCAGGCTAATTTTTTTTGGCACATGGGAGCAGCCATTTTGATCAGCTGTCTGCTTTACAAAGTGCATAGTTTCCATAATTACCACATGTAAAGAAATTTCAGTCACAGTACATTAAAGTAGCATAGGGATATGCTGAATATTTTAATTATTACTTATTCTGCATGCATGTGTATATGGGGCTTTTTTTGGTCTTCTATAATAATAATAACGTCTAAATTACTTGCTATTTTAAAGGTACTTAATTATGATTTTTACAAAAATATTATAATGCTATTTTTTATTCAGACTTCGTTATTTTGGAATGTATGGCATATAATTAACAAAAATATGGTGTCTATATTCTATTTACATTACATTTTATAATTCAGATACTTTTTTCACTGTAGTTTCGTAGCGTTTATATTAATTTTACTGTTTATAGCGGATGGTATTGTGCACGTTTTATACAGTATAAATGTACCGACTTTTAGTTTTAACTGCGCGAGGATCCGTGTCTCCACCATACACCTTACGACGTGTAAGGCTGTGCTTGTACTATAAATAGCATTTTCTTTAACATTGCACTCGCCGTTAGCAACTTTATTTTTCCAAATTAAAAATGTATGCGTAGACGGATTGAGGTTTGGTTTGAAATTTTTTAATGTATAAAGAACTTTAATAAATCTCAGTTAGATAGTAATTGGCCCAGGTAAATATTTTTGAAGGCCGAAGGTGGTGTACGATTCAGAATGGAACGGGCCCATACTATAGTATGGTATTTGCTTCCCCTCCCGTTTGTTTGTACCCTCATATCGAATTTAAAAACGAAAAGCATCAAGGATATGAAAAAAAAGAATGCACAAAACATAGTCATTTAATTCGTCAATTTATAATTTCTAACCGTGTTGTCACCAGGGGGTCCAATATGATGTCGTCTGCTGCGCGTTTCAAACCAAACGTGAGTTTCGTTACTAAGACAGCGCTATATTTGCGTGGGCGAGTCTATGTTTTAGACAACAGATGTAATGTAGTTCGACGTCTTCAATAAGCTCTGAATAATTCCTTAAATTTCCGTAACTTTGGGAGTTACATCCCTTAGAGCACATGTATGTAAGAGTTACAAATTTTTAGTTTCTTCAATTTGTTTTAAGAAATATGAAACTAGACATTGCAAATATTGGATGCAGACGACAGTTTTTCCTGAAATCGGACTGTTCTAGAAACCGGAAAAGGATAGTGAGCAGTCTGTCTGGTTGTTTACAACGACAGCTTCCGTTTCGTTTGAAACGCGAACAAGATGACAATGTTAGGTGTCACCTGGCGACAATCCGGTTAAAAATTATTAATTGACGAATGAAATGACTATGTTTTGTGCATTTTTTAAAATATCACACACACACACACACACACACAATGGTTATTAATTATTAACTATGAATAATACAGTACTAATACGGGAATTTCGGTCTACATTATACAAAATGAAAACTAGGCCAATACATGTACTAATAAACTGGGTCAATACAGGTAAACCGGGCCAATACGAGACAATCAGGAATTTAGTGACATTAAGGAAATCCCGGCTGCTGATCTGGATACCCTCTTAGACGAATTTTATTTTGATAAGCCCAGAATTTCATTCTCTTTTTTTTTTTACCTCTAGGCAAAAGAGAGCTTAGTTAAAACTTAATATACGAACGCAATACATTATGTATATAAAAAAAAAAAAAAAAAAAAAAAAAAAAAAATTCAAGTGTTTAAAGGAAATTGTAGCATTGAGATCCAACCACACTCATTTATGAAATAAAATAACATCAGTATAGAAGACAAATGGCTACAGGTGAAATTAAACGATACAGTTGTTGCTTAAAGGGAGAAAACTCGTATATTGCATATTGAACACGTTAACACCAAGATTTATTTAACTTTGATATTTGTTTTTTAATTCAAAAGCATCATTATTTTTTTAGAACGTTTGTATAGTCTTGCAGTTTTAAATTAGCATCCAATGAACATTTCACTGTCATTATTTTGCACGGATGCGGAAAAAAGATTATTCGGAGAATGTACCTGATACCCTGGCATCTATCCAGGACAGCATTGACAGACACATGATACCCTGGCATCTATCCAGGATAGCATTGACAGACACCTGATACCCTGGCATCTATCCAGGATAGCATTGACAGACACCTGATACCCTGACATCTATCCAGGATAGCATTGACAGACACATGATACCGTGGCATCTATCCAAGATAGCATTGACAGACACATTAAGGATTTGAAATTAGAGCATAGTATCAAGCAAGTTTCTACCTTTAGCCAATGAAGAAGGGTGGTAGAAGCAAAAAGGAAATCCCTTAAGCAATGGGGACGGGAACAAATTCCAGAAGGCTTAAGCTCAGAACCAGGAAGAAATCAACATCTTAAATGAAAGGAATATCCTTGGTGTTGGTGATGTCGATCTCTTATATAATGCATGAAATCAGAAATACAAATTGTCATTGGGTTTGTTTTTGTGGGGGTTTTTTTGTGTTTTTTTTTTTTTTTTTTTGCTTTTTTTTTTTTTTTTTTTGTTGCTCTGTAATTCGGTATCCTAACTCTTACCCTTAAAAGACATTGATGGATAAAAAAAATTACAATAAGTTGTTTTGCAAAATTGGAATAGAATGTTGGGGTGTCACTTGAATACTATCATTTCTGTCAAGTACCATCGTCTCATATGAATATATTGTTGTATTGTAAAATAAAACAGTACCGATATGTCTTATTGTTTACAGTTTATGACAGCAAAATTGTTAAAATATTTTTCTCAGCAAATCCAGAATCTTTATTGCACCCTGTATGTAAAAAAAAAATTGTATACTTTGGACTGACAGGCAGACAGGACACAAACTTTTTAAGGGGTGGGGGATATTCAATTTAAGATGACTTCATCTGAAAGAGAATACATTGAATGTGATAGTAAGACAAATACTGTTTTTAGATATAATATATTAATCATCACTCAGTATATTTACCTTTTGCATTTAACATTGAATGGCGACTGACGTTTTGGTAAGGATAATATTCATATATTCTCTGTTATTAAGAAAGTGATATATCCTTGTGATAAAGTATTTAGTTGGTGTTTTTATTTATGCCCATACAATAATTTATCTTGTAAAATTAGTTTTCCCTTTATGTGCCTATAAAATAATTTATCTTGTAAAATTAGTTTTCCCTTTATGTGCCTATAAAATAATTTATCTTGTAAAATTAGTTTTCCCTTTATGTGCCTATAAAATAATTTATCTTGTAAAATTAGTTTTCCCTTAATGTGCCTATAAAATAATTTATCTTGTAAAATTAGTTTTCCCTTTATGTGCCTATAAAATAATTTATCTTGTAAAATTAGTTTTCCCTTTATGTGCCTATAAAATAATTTATCTTGTAAAATTAGTTTTCCCTTTATGTGCCTATAAAATAATTTATCTTGTAAAATTAGTTTTCCCTTTATGTGCCTATAAAATAATTTATCTTGTAAAATTAGTTTTCCCTTTATGTGCCTATAAAATAATTTATCTTGTAAAATTAGTTTTCCCTTTATGTGCCTATAAAATAATTTATCTTGTAAAATTAGTTTTCCCTTTATGTGCCTATAAAATAATTTATCTTGTAAAATTAGTTTTCCCTTTATGTGCCTATAAAATAATTTTGTTCAATTATTCGTTTTAGAACTGAGTACCAAGATCAGAAGTGGAGCCAAAAACAGGGATTGCCGACGAGTCACACAAAATATATTTGAGCTGAAAGATAATCCAAACTGTCTAGCTCATCTGTACAAATTATACAAATTACATAGATCTGATATAATGAATACACCTGATGATCATCTGTACAAATTATACAAATTACATGGATCGGATAATATGAATACACCTGATGCTCATCTGTACAAATTATACAAATTACATGGATCTGATAACATGAATACACCTGATGCTCATCTGTACAAATTATACAAATTACATCAATTTGATAACATGAATACACCTTATGCTAGGCTCTACTTGCGCCCTCCTCCTAGTTCTACATCCAAAAAGGGATGTCTTGCTGGTTGGAAAGTTAATTACTCTACACGTAAAACTTTTGCAACTACATTAGTGCAAGCCGTATAACCAGCCATAAAAGTTACACACTTATTAGAATGGAATTACAGAAAAACATTTAACGAATACTCAGTGCTATCAATTGAGCAACAAGAATCTGCTTCTACTGTAATTTCAAATGTTCTTCTTCCAAAGAATGATTCTGCATCAGATGATACCAAAAGCAGTAATATTTTACCTGAGGAATATTTTCAGAGTCAGCTGCTCTGGCAGACACATATGGAATAACCTTCCAGCCAACAATAGACAGCTGTCAGTCCAGCAATGTGTCAGTCTTTCAAAGAAAGTTGCAAAGAGTAACTCAAAGAATGCAGACACATGAATGCTACATGTCTATTTTCAGTGGAGCAACTATCAATGTAACTATAGCTCCTTCAAAAAAAAAATCCGAAAATTATATGAAGTTTTTCTTCTGTTGAAGGTGAACGAAGAAAACAGGCATATATAAAATTAAATTACTTGCAGATTTCTCTAAATGTACTGTTTTCTTCAAAACCTTACAAATTTTAACCTGTTGATATTTCAACATGTTAAATGAATTAAAATGTTTTGGATATTTATAATAATTCTTTATGTTGATATCGGTCCAGTTGTTTATATTTTAATACATAAGGTGAGTATAAAGATAAGTTAATTAATAAAATTCTCATTAATCAAGTGTTTTTATACTTGACCAGTTATAGGTACTCTGTCAGTCTGTCGTTTTGTTCGAGGACGAAGGCCTTGGGCAAATACGACAGGCCTTTGACCTATAATTGGGCCAATACAACAGGCCTTTGATCTATAATTGGGCCAATACGAAAAGACTGGATTAGTAACATAATATTATACAATGTTCTGTACAATGTACAATATGGACTTTTAATGCACGAGTCTACCTTGTGTTGACAAAACAGTAATGGATGAAACGCCGAAGGCATCAAGTCTAAAACAGGCTTTTCAACACAACATGGACAAGAAAAAAACCATACTGTACAGTTCACTGTATGATGCCCTTTTTGTTACACACATAACCTTAATCCTAATAATACATTTTGTATATTTCAAAAGCTCCTTTATTTTCTATAATCTTCCAAAGTAGATTTTTTACGTAATTTGTCACTGATAGAATAAGGGACTCATAAATTTAGAGGCCCTAAGCACTGAGAAAATTATGCTGCCCCCCCCCCCCCCCCATGTAATTAATAAAAACCCGTAATTTTTCCTTTTTTTTTTTTTTTTTTTTTTTGGTGCCCCTGCTTTTCTGGTGCCCTAAGCACGTGCTTAGTCTGCCTATTGGGTAATCCAGCGCTGCTTAAGTCCCAGTACTATCGCTTCAGAACAATAATTTGTCAAACGTTATTCGAAAATTAAAATGAGATGTAAGTAGATTTAATATGCAACATACAATTGAAAATAAAATAAACTAATGATTTTTATTATCATCATCATAATAATCAAGATGAATATTTTTTTCTGAAAAGATTTTATTTTGTTCTTGCTACTATTCTTTTTCTTCTTGTTATTATTAATTCGTGTTCTTGTTGTAGTGGTTGTGTGATAGTGGTAGTTTTTGTTGTTGCTGTTGTTGTTGTTACTATTATAGTATTCAATGTCTTATTTTAACGGCACTTATTTCATCCCGTTATTTTATCATCTCTCCTTAATAAGCAAAGTATTGTGATCCTGTAATAAACAAAACACGTATATTCCACCATAAAACAAAACACGTATATTCAACCATAAAATTAAATATTATTAGGGTTATTATCCTTTCTAATATTTAGTACAATATTAGCGGGGCAAATCATGTATATTTTTAATATGTTTTAAGTCTTATTTTTATTTCTTTTTATAAACACGTGTCGTATTTACAGACGTTGTTTATTACTGGCTATATATTACATTTGTCAAGATAAATTAAAAAGGAATATAGTTTAGAAAGAACTTTTATTAAGATTTTGGGATAGTGGCTATGGTTATATACATATGAAAATCGAAATATTAATCTGAACAAAATTTAGAGAACCGATATCCATGTGTAAATATGTGAATATCAAAATGATTATCAAGGGAAATAACTATAGGACTCAAGTCACCGCATTTACCTCCCTTCTTGTACACTAGATTTTCACCATCCTTGTTTTTGTTTTTTTGTTTTGTTTTTTTTTTTGAGAGAGAGAGAGAGAGAGAGAGAGAGAGAGGGTCTCTAGCCAGGTATCAGTGCGTGAATATAAAATGATTAGCAAGGGAAATAACTATAGTAATCAAGTCCTAACATTCACCTCCCTATGTAAAATATAGGTTTTCGCCATTCAATATGGATTTTTGGCATCAAATGTAGCCTATGCAATTATAATAGTATAAATGATGTATATAGTATATAATAATAGTATAAATGATGTATATAGTATATAATAATAGTATAAATGATGTATATAGTATATAATAATAGTATAAATGATGTATATAGTATATAATAATAGTATAAATGATGTATATAGTATATAATAATAGTATAAATGATGTATATAGTATATAATAATAGTATAAATGATGTATATAGTATATAATAATAGTATAAATGATGTATATAGTATATAATAATAGTATAAATTAAAGATTATGATTATTTATGCTATAATGCTATAGGAGGTAATATGTGTGTGTGTGTGTGTGTGTGTGTGTGTGTGTGTGTGTGTGTGTGTGTGTGTGTGTGTGTGTGTGTGTGTGTGTGATTTAAAGGTTGCTAAGGGTCTCGGCTAAGGAACTAAGCTTTCTTCTAAGAATAACAACAGCTAACATTTTTACAAAATAAAGAATCACAGCTAGCCTTACTAATTTTGTTTCATTATTCCAGTGTTCCCTACACATTAAGCTCCACTTTCTTCCCATACATAATTACTACAGTTACACCAATAGCCAAGCTTGATTTCCTTTTTAGTATTTCATGTAGTTGTACAAGTACATACATATACAGTGTAGTTGTACAAGTACATACATATACAGTGTAGTTGTACAAGTGCATACATATACAGTGGGTATAGAGTCGCATGTCAAACATCAAAGAATATCTAAGATGAACGTTCAGCGATATTTGCAATAAAGCAATTAGGCATCATTGAAGAATCTGAGCTTGAATTTCTTAAAAATCAGTATAATTAATCAAATAAATCAGTATAATTATTCAAATAAATCAGGCCAACCAAGAGCGACATTAACTCACTTAATAATTACCCATGCTTCATTTTAAAATTGAAACGTTGCATCATTCTTCTCCTATTGTGTAATATTTTAGTCAAAATCATTGTGAACTTTTGTATGCCCTGTTGAACAAAATAGATTTATATGTCATAAATTATATAGCATTCAATTAAAACACATATAATTGTAAATTAAAGTCATGTATGTATACTCCAATACGTGTTCATACTATTAGGTTCCAAATAAGCCCAATAAATTAAATGAGGTGGATATCAAGTCATGAGGGATCTTCAACATTGAACATGCTGTTAGAGAGATACATGTTCAGTTCAAAGTATGATCTAAATACAATAGCATGGAAGCATCAAATCGATGATCATACTCATTTTCAAAGGGTGAACTGTCTATAAAATAAATAAATTTGTTCATAGATACTATTAAGTATCAAATCATGAAAAGACTTCAACACTGGAGGTGTTCGAGACATAAAAGATAAATAAAAAGCATGATTTAAATAAAATAGCGCCCAATCGATGACTATACTCCTTTTCAAAGGGTAAACTGTCTGTAAATTTTAATAGACAAGCTAACAACAGGTGTTCGTGCTCCATGTTTTGAACAATTAATACCATACTATTACAGTTGCTTACATGTTCATGCATCTATGGATTAAAGTACGGTTGTGGCTGTCTAAAGAAATCAAGATACTATTTGCTTTCCTATAGACTTTAAAGTCACACTAAAGTCTAAAATAGTCATAGTGAAAATAAAGAGGAAATATAGGCATGAACAACAGTAATCATTCCATCAAAATCTGTGATTCATTTTTCGAGATATTAAAGTTTTAAAATTTTCAGGGAAGGTAAATTTTTTTGAACTCATTAATATTTAAGAGTCTTGTTTATATTATAGATAAGATTTTAATTAAATATCTCTTTTTAGACAAATTAATGGTAATTTTGTTTCATTATTGGAGTAAATAGGTGCGAAAAACGGTAATGCGCATTTTCATCATAATATGGATAATTTAAGCACATATAAAACTTGAATTTAAATAATTTTAATAAACTGTAAACGTTTCAAAAGCATAATATTATCTTTGTCAAACAGTTCTCATGTTTCATTTAACACTTTGTAAATACAGTGAAACCCCTTACAACCGAACCTTCAGTATACAAATATCCCCTTAAGATCAAAACTGTTACTTGGTTCCGAATGTTTCGTTTTTTAATACATTTTTTTTTCCAGGAAACCGCAACCACTCTACTCTAAAAATCGAAACCAAAAAAATGTGGTCCCAAATTTAAATTTTACACTAAAAAAAAAAACAAAAAAAAAACAAAACCCGACACACGCTGGGCAAGATTATTTACGGTTAGCATTGTCTACCGTTGTAGACTTATCGGTGAGTCAATCAACCGAAAATGTTACAAAGGCTCGCGAGGAAAAAATAATACTCGACACAGGCGCCGACACAGATTGCGGGTGACAATAGGCTAATCTGAAGTCTTTGAACTTTAAAAAGGGCCATTTTTTAAGATCAGCTGTTAATAAGTAAACGCTTGTAGATAAGTCAATTAAAAAAGATTATCTTTATCTGCTTATTATCGAATCGTGTTTGATGTTGGCCCTTTCCATAAATTAAGAACCTGGGCTTTAAAAACCAGGCCTGCTGCCTGCTTTTGATACGTTGCCGACGGAGACCGACAAAATAATATTCTGAAGGCAGGTTTATCATGAAATGTTAATGAAGCAAATACCTTTCTTAATTGTTTGCACTCTAACACGCACACAGACACATATGTTACCTCATAATTACAGCTTCACTCTCTTGTCACATAAGCACTTTCTCTATTTCACACACGCACACGCAAAATTCTCTCGCTGTCTCTCACAAATCACATGAAAAAACACTAACGTTAATTTAGTTTTAAAATGTAACGGATTTTTTTAGTCAAACTTAAGGCTGGTAACGATGATGATGTGTTTATAGATCTACTTGTATATAAAAGGACATTCTTTTTTTCTACGTCTGCGATACCTGCAGTAAACTGAATACCCCCCAAAACTAGAAAATTAAATTTGGTCCCAAGAATTTTTGGTTGAGGGATTTCGACGTATTGTGCTTACGACAGAAATATCAAACAAATTGTCTATATTCTTTGTTTAACTCTTCGAGGAAACTCTTTTTATAAAACAAAAACAACTAAATTTGAACTTTCATTTCCTCAGTAATATAAATAATTTTTTTCTTCGAACATAAAAATGTGTTTGCTAGTATATTAATATAAATTTACGATTAACGTCTCGTAAAATGAAAGTAAAAGAAAGTGGTTTTTCTTATCTTTCAAATTATTTGAAATCTGTTTCCACATCTATGATGTCGTAAAAATTAGGAAAAGGAAATAAGTTTGCAATAGGTTACCACGCCGGATGAATTTTTAAATACTCATAACTTCAAAGCTTGACAGATTTTACTAAAAAAATGTTCACTGTTCTTTATATTAAGATATCATCTTTTTGTTATGCTATTTCAGACTTTAGAATCACATCATGCTAATGTTTTGTTAAATAAATATACTTTCTGCATTAACTTGTCAAGCGACTTATATGACATCCAAGAGATTTATCCTTCACTGAAACCGCGAGTACGGAATCCGCGAATACGGAAACCCCGAGTACAAATCGGATTTTTTGGCAAGGCAGGAATCCGCGAGTACAGAAACCCCGAGTACACCTCGCAAAACAGGAATCCGAGAGTACAGAAACCCCGGTTACACATCGCAAATCAGGATACCGCGAGTACGGAATCTGATCGCATTGGAATGCGGGACAGCGCGTGCAGGACTACAGACCATCTTTTATTTCCAGCAGGGGAATTTGCCATCTTTGTAGTATTCCCCAGGAGACGTCATGAAATAATTAAAGAAACTTAAGAAAGTGGAAATATACTTTTATTGAAAAGAACACAGTATAGTTATATGATAAGACATGTCACTTCACCACAGACAGACAGAAGATGCACATCCAATAAATTTGTATTCACGTCATTACGAACGTCGGCGAAAAAGCAAGATAGGTCTAAAACGGATCTAATGTCAAAATGTCAAATAATTATCGTTGCAAGTCATTAATTTTTGCTAAGAGTTGAGTAATTGTCGACGAAGTCGATTAACGTCAGCCATGTTGTCGACGGTGAAGTTTGAGAAAAACGTATATGTTAGGATGCGAACTCTTGATGCGTCCTTTGAGCGCCGCGTGGAAGCTCTCCACCCTGAATTTTGTACGACTAATGGAGCCAACCACCTAGATGATAGTCGAATCGACTGATGACTTCTCTATCCGTTTCTTCCTCACGTATCTAAGCTGCCTTACGATGTGTACTCGGGATGTCAGTCTCGGGGTTTCCTGCCTTGCGATGTGTATTATGGATTTCCTTACCCGGGGTTTCCTGCCTTGCGACGTGTACTCGGGGTTTCCTGCCTTGCGAGAAGTTGAGATTCGTACTCGGGGTTTCCGTACTCAGTGATTCCTGCTCTGTATTTTCGTTATACTCGGGCTTTTCGTACTCGCGGTTTAAGCTCCACAGCAGTTAAGAGAGATAACTCCATCAGTCTTAGACATAGGTGAAGATCTAGAATTATCAATGAATATATTTTTACGTTGAAATGAGGAATAATAATAATAATAATAATAATACCCCCCCCCCCCAAAAAAAAAAAAAAAAAGATGGATATGATTTAAAGGTAGCAGGACTTAACTTTCTCTTTCAAATTAGCCAATCAAAGATAGCGTTATCATATTTTTTCTGATCCTAGTGTTACCTATACAGTAAGCTACACCCACTTCCCATAAATAATTAGTAACCTTATACCTATAGCCAACCTCGATTTCCTTGTAAGACCTTGGTATATAGTCTCATATATTAAGCAAACTGACAAGCACCGAGCAGAACTAGTGTTAGATAAAGTAACAAACAACAACAACAACAACACCATAAAATGAACAGAAATTACACGTGAACATTTTTTGGTTTACATTTTGCATTTACATGTATATACGGAAGCCAAAACAGAAGTTACTTGGACTGACAGAAAAAATATTACATTAATTTCGTAAAAAACACTTTCACACAGAGAGAGAGAGAGAGAACCTGAAAACGCGGGGGAGAAAGTTAATACTTTGAAGAATTTGAAATATAGACTGGATTGCTTGTCCTTGGAAAGAATGTATAAATCTTATATGCCTCCCTTGTTTCACTATGCTGATTGTATCTGGCATAATTGTACTATGCTGATTGTATCTGGCATAATTGTACTATGCTGATTGTATCTGGCATAATTGTACTATGCTGATTGTATCTGGCATAATTGTACTATGCAAAGAAAAGAAAAAAAAAATTCGTTGGGTTAACAAAATTTGGAGTCCATGAGAATAGGTAACAGGTGCTACCATGAGAATAGTAACAGGTGCTACCAAGAGTGCTGAAAGTTGCTTCTTACTATAAATATCTTAGTCTACTTTTTCATCACATGGTGCTTGGTACAAATTGTTAAAAGTTCATAAACAAAGAAGCGTCAAAAGTATTATTCTCAGTCAAGAGCAAATAGTTTAATTTTTAAAACTATTAACAGATATACTTGCTAAAGTCAATGATACAAAACTACTACCTATTTTATGATATGGAGCTGAAATTTGGTGTTTTAGCCACGAACCTTATTACATCGACATGGTACACTTAAATTACTGTAGGTATACACTGAAACTTTAGACCTACTGTGAACTGCTTCATTACTGGTGAGTTAAGGAAGAATATCCTGAAATCAATGTACATGTATATTGTTAAACAGATTAACTGGTTGAAATTATTGAAACTGTTTAACCGTAGACTTCATAAACGATGTTACAATATGCAGTTTAAATGGTCTAATACTACAAGTTGTAAATCTTAGCTTCACACTATTCGAATAGAGTTGTAAGGTACATAAAATGCAACGTTGACAGGGGAAGGGTCTGTGCCGCCACGGTCTTTGTTCATGTCACTCAACAGCTTAACTTTCTCTGACATGTCCTTCTTATTTAGTTCAGTTGTAACTTTTACTCTTTATTTGCAGTCGTTTTTGCATGCCGCTCCGATCTGGAGGAGGAATATCTATGGCGGTAAGCAAGTCTGGCCTTTGTATCTCCAATAGTCGTCTCTTGATGTCCCCCATGAAACCCCATATTGACTGCAACAGCACTACGACCTGGTTTGCTGGATGGAACCTCTTTGTACAATTTTAGGATCGTCTGCTAGCGCAAGTCCCACTTAACTTCTTGGTGTATGCATACCTCCATTAGTTGACAGTCTGTAGCTGCCTCGTAGTTTTGTCATCTGGTTAATCATTTCCACCACTTTTGAGTTGTTCAATAGTCGAATTCCCTGTAAAATAAGAAAGAAGATATGTAATGTCAATTTTAAACATTGCATACTGGAAATAACATACAAACAATTACATCTAGATATTAAGTTAACACCTCTGTGTCAGGATTACCTGGATCAGGATTGGCTGTTATCAGAATGCTGTCCGGTTTGGGATGTCCTGTCCGAATGCTTCCGACAGGTCGGTAGGCGATTCCGTTAATTCTGCATGACATGTTTTAGGATCTTCGACTTTGGAAATCTTCGTGCCTTTGTTATATGGAACTTGTCCCTACTTGAAGCTTTTAAGTTTTGATTGTTTTTCACCTTCCACGGTAACAGATAAAAAATATGTGCTGGTGGAGGGTTTAGGGCCCCATTTTTACAAGCCTAGGGACAAGCTTGCATGTGTTAGGCACAATTTTGTAATTAATTTAGGAACCCTTGATCTCTCCAAATTCAATTATCAATGAGATCAATAATCAGCAATCACGAGGAGTTACTAGCAGTAGGGGCCAGGATTCCAACGTACACCTCATTGGCCACATATGTGCAGCTTTAGTAAACTTTGTACATTTTCACAGGATTTCAGAATATACATTTAAATGTCAAATTCTCAGTTAAACTTTTAATGAAAATTTTTAATTACTTCCATTTTTTAATTATTTTTTTCTTTTTCTTCAAAAGACTTGAATTTATATTTCTGATTGTGCCAAAAATATAACTTTCTTATTTGGGATCATGATCTTTAACGGCTTTCTTTCTGTTGCAATTTGAAATGCTGTGCTCTTATGCATGTAGCCGACATTTTAACAGTCACTTTTAAACATCGGGTGCGACTAAATTCTGGTCTGTAACTGTAGAATTTATGGATTGACTTTATTGAAAATTTCTCCTATTATTTCGCATTGGTAATGCATTGTTCTGGTATGGTATCAGTGTAACTGGATGCATTTCATGCCTCTGGCAGGGATCAGACCAGGATAAAATGCTTCTGTGTCAGTACCCAGCTAAGTAGTTCATATCTAAATTTAGAGGTTTTGTTTGGCTGTGCCTGTCCCTGTTAAATATTCATGACAAGAACTGGTTTTTACCATGAAATAATAGGGAAAAAGTAATTCTTTATTGCTGGTCTGAGATGCATTTTATTCTTGTTTTGAAAGCAATGTGGTAGAAGTACACACGTAAAATTACAAACTACGTTAAAATTGACTCGGAAATCGAACGATGACTCCAGTAGGTTTTGATCAGTTGTTAAACGTAATTTTGCTAGGCAATTGCGGACAAAGCTTGGTATGTGTAATGGTCTACAATGGAACTGTCATCCCTAGGAATCCTATTGTGATCGGAATGTTGGTCTGAGTTCAGCTTGGAGAAATGTATCTAATATATGGGAAAATAAATGGTGGTCTGACCCCTCTTGAACTTCCTCGATTCGTTCTTATCATATATGCCGTGATTATGAACTGATAAATATGTTTCGACAGCGATTTATTTTTATATCTGAGGATTGTTATTGACACAGATTTTTGGTCTACGGTTTTTATTAAATTTTTGGTTACTATTTTGCATGTCGAAACAAAATCATGCTGTGAACAAATATATACAAATCAATTCAAATCACATCAATTTTAGCTAGACATAATGATATATGGCCTGTGACAAGGTAAACCCCTTTAATGTCCAACTCGATGACTAATTACCATTTATTTTCTTTACATTTTCTAGGCGTATCACTATCACAAATATCGAACAGTGTATAATAACTTGTTGGAAAAGAAATTGATCTGACAGGATACCGTATATACTCTCTTATAAATCAAGTCCAACAGCAGACAACATAGATCCTTATCTGCCGTCGCATTATGTGCTGGCAGATCATGGTCTATATTGTTTATTCCACTGTTTACTCTCCTAACAAACTGCGTAGATCCAGACCTGCCGGCGCAGTATGATTGATCTAAATACCACTTTTTCTTTATTGGTCGAAAAGGTATTTGCCACGGCAAAATATACCCTTCATGTGTTGAAATGCTATGTAAAACACCAAACCAAACCGAATCAAACCAATAATCTTCATGTGTTGAAATGCTGTGTAAAACATCAAATCAAAACCGAATCAAACCAATAATCTTCATGTGTTGAAATGCTGTGTTAAACATCAAATCAAAACCGAATCAAACCAATAATCTTCATGTGTTGAAATGCTGTGTTAAACATCAAATCAAAACCGAATCAAGCCAATAATCTTCATGTGTTGAAATGCTGTGTTAAACATCAAATCAAAACCGAATCAAACCAATAATCTTCATGTGTTGAAATGCTGTGTTAAACATCAAATCAAAACCGAATCAAGCCAATAATCTTCATGTGTTGAAATGCTGTGTAAAACATCAAATCAAAACCGAATCAAGCCAATAATCTTCATGTGTTGAAATGCTGTGTTAAACATCAAATCAAAACCGAATCAAGCCAATAATCTTCATGTGTTGAAATGCTGTGTTAAACATCAAATCAAAACCGAATCAAACCAATAATCTTCATGTGTTGAAATGCTGTGTAAAACATCAAATCAAAACCGAATCAAACCAAACAGATTTAGAATACAGGATTAGTGTTTCTTATTTTAGAATCATATTTCAGCTACATGTAAGACATCCATCATCGAAAAGCTTCTTCATTCGTAGCTGGATGAAAAAATCTAATGGCACCATATCAACAAAATTATCTAGAAAATCTGTCTTCCAGCATTCCGTCCTTTTTTTTTTCCAGCGGTTTTCCTTATGGATAATTATCTCGTTGGCATTACATATGCAATCGACCCTAATGAAGTGTTAGACGTAATGGCCTAAATTACTTATAATGGACTGGAACACCACCCGCTAAACTGTTCCAAATATCATAATTGTCCAAACATATTACACCAGAGGGATTGGTCGTGTAAATTGTGTGGACGTCATTTCTTTCTCATTTGAGAGAGAGAGAGAGAGAGAGAGAGAGAGAGAGAGAGAGAGAGAGAGAGAGAAGGGGGGCGGGATGCCACATTCTAAACATTAAGAACAAAATAAGTTCTCTATACCGATATGATGAGGTTATGTTGTATTTGGAAAGAAGTGGATCCTTAACCAATGCAGATAATTACGTAGTTTATATAACAAAGAAGCAAAAAGTTACACAACATTTTATTTGTTTTTATTGTAATTTGCCCTCTGAAAAAATTTGTTGGTTTTCATCATTATACCTTTTTTTATTCTTCAGTTCACTTCATTAAACGTTTTATTGTTATGCTCAAAGAAACCGACACATTTCACCGATTCAACCTCATTGGAAAGTCCAATGGATACCCTAGGTTGCAACAACATACGTCCAATCCCAATGCAGCTATAGAAAGGCGACACAATACACTTTAAACCATACCTGCTCCGTAACAGATTCAGCTCCATATCGCGTGACCCTTAGTCGGATTTCGCAAAATGATCTATTTAGGATAAGATTTCGGGGCAATATATTTCTACAAAACTTCGTTAGAAGAATAAAGAACGAAAGAAAGAAGAAGAAAATCACTTATTGAGTCCGGTTTTCGTTTGTGTCAGGATTTTGATAAGTTTAAATATTGTTCGTCAATAACACAAGCACAGATGTGTTGATATTTCTCATTTTGTATTGTACACGGCCAGTCTATAACACAAGCAGAGAAGTGTTGATATGTCTCATTTTGTATTGTACATTGCCAGTTGATAACACAACCAGAGATGTGATGATATTTCTCATTTTGTATTCTACACGGTTGTCGATACCGCAGAGATGTGCTGAGATTTTTCATTGTGTATTCTATACGGCCAGTCTATATAACAAGCAGAAATGTGTTGATATTTCTCATTTTGTATTGTACATGGGCAAATATCCTGACCAACCACGCGTGTAGGGCTAAACCTTTCAAAAAAGGTTCTCAACAGAGTACGAGAGTATGATGTAAAAGAATAGGATAATGAAAGAAAATAAAAGATGACAGCCTAGCAGTTGGTGTCAGAGTCCCCTTCCACCAGAGTTCCCGCCCCCGCCTTCAAAATTAGATCTGTGTCTGCCACGGGTGAAACACTCTCCGACAGTGTCAACGAATAAATTACAAACAAAAAGCAAAACCAAAGAAAAAACATATATAGGTATTTTGTTTTCAAAATTCCCTTGGATAATTTATTTCATTTCACTATAATCTTCATGGAAATATTAGTTACTGGAGCCGTGACAAATGTGATTAACTGCTGAAACTTCAATCGATGTATCTTTCATCGTTTGGCCCAAGATGCATTTGCTATGCGCCGACTTGAGCCGGAAAAAGTTCCAGACGGCTTCATATTGGCTAGAAGATAATTAAACAACCAAAATAATATTTGGCAAGAAAGGGAAATCATAACTCGTCTAAGAAACTTCCTTTCCGTCTGAGCCTAAATAAACAAGAAAAATTTCGAAAATTCCGTACAAATTTCATCTTTGCAGGTAACTTGACAACCGACATTACAGAAATTATCATGGAAGTTGTTAGAAATAGCACACAAAATTGAGGTACCTATTATTTTTACGTTGTTTTTCAGTAATTCATTATTCAGTTTGCTTTATGATCAATAACCCGATAAATTCTCAAACGAAAATAAACTGCAGATGCAAAAGTGTGAGAAAAATGGTAAATTTAACAATGTAATTTTGATCATTATAAAAATTTAAAAGATTCCGCACTTCTGGATTACTTATCCTCATATCTGCAATTATGACGAAGAATCCGTACATTGCGGGACAATCCGTACATTACGGGACAATCCGTACATTGCGGGACAATCCGTACATATGGTAAGCCTGATATTGTGCATAACCCACCAGTATATGACAGGAGGCGGTTCGTGTTACAAAATATTGGTCACAAAATAACTTTTTCCAATGTCCATTTTCTGTGCTGTAATTAACCTTGAGATTTACCTTGTGAACATCGGTCCTATATCTCTTGACTTATAAATGACCTGTCTAATCACTAACTGATTCAGCTCTATGGCAGCGCACTAAAAACTAATAATTTTTTTTTAAAAAAAAAGGTGGTAATAAATCTCTAAGGTCACCGTAGCTCTGTATCACATGAATTCATACTATTTTATCTAAAGTCGAATTTTCCAGGATTTTTGCATGGTTGAACTGTTTAGGGCAATTTTAAACCCTCCAACCGTATAAAAAGCTTGGAAGAATCAGACTACACATTATGTTAACTTTCTTTACACAGTGTACAGCATGATTCCTGAAATTAAAATTTGAATCTAATAACACTGCTACATCCTTTTATTCTGTTACATACTCTGTTCTTTGTTTTCTTATTTTTTTTTTTTTTTGTGTGTGCTATTTTCATGCATGTTATAGGTACTATTTTAGTTTGATTGTCAATAGGCATACCTTTACATTTATCAAAACTGAACTTCAGCAACTTCATCAACTGGACCACATATGTATCGAGTTTAAGTTATTCTGCACACATTTCTGCTTGTAATATAGACTGGCTAGAATCATCTATCCTTGAAATTTCTGTGTATATATATATATATATATATATATATATATATATATATATATATATATATATATATATATATATATATATATATATATATATATATACACACCAGAAAGAGTGAAAAAAGTGCTATACCTGATCCTACATGAGAATCCGTGAATATATACACATATTGTTACGACTCTACGGACTAAGAAACATGTTACAGAAAGAAAGTGAAACCAAAAAATCAACAAGCAATTTATTTCTACATAATTACAACGATAATCAAAATGCACTTACAAAACTGAGAATTAAATCAAAAAAATAATCCTGGATGTATTAATCACAAGTTCTAAAATATAGAATGTTCCGAGTGGACTACTGTATCCTTAAATATGATGATGTGCCGATAGTCTGGAAAGTGTTGATGTGCCAGTATTCTTTAATGTGCTGATGTGCCAAAATGAAGTACTCCAATATATCTTTGAATAAGTTTACATAAATCCCCAAAGCATCAATTTAAAATCAAAAAATGAGAATGAGTACTATAAGTAAATCCAGTGAATCTTTTGCAACAAATAATTCCTCTCTCTGAATTTGGAATGATTTTTAACAACTGTAATGACTCTTTATAGACTGATGGTAAGGTCGAAACTAAAACTGTCCACTAAACATGGTATATATAAAGATAGGTCACATGACAGAATGTTCTAGAAAATTATATGGTGTATGTGACTTTTAACACACAACTGTTCTAGAACTTTCTCGTTTACCTCACAGAAAACAGAAATTTCAATAGCAATTTACAGTTTTAACTGTAAACAAGAGCAACCCTAACCTCAAATTAAATAAACAGTTTCTTTATCAAAACCGTCCTTGAAAATACTAAGTAAACAACCTAATTCAAGCACAATAGCTAAACATGTAAACCTTATACATAACATTAAGGTTTGAGCAAATATTAAAATCACGAAACATTTATAATTTCCTAAAATATTTATAATATTATATAAAAATCAAACATAATACCCCCCTCATGAAGAAAAAGAAAAATGTATGCAGTAAAGCTTTCTTTTAAATATGCATCTAATTATTATTATAACCAAAATTACATAGGAAGATGTTTTATGATACTGAACTTAATTACATAAAGCAATATAATCCTTCTATGCATGTGAGAGTGCATCTGCAATCACATTGTCTTTTCTCATGTTATATTCCTGCAATATCAAACTCCATCTCAACAATCTCCGATTTGTATCATTCATTTTGTTGATGAAAGTAAGGGGGTTGTGATCACTGTATACAATAATCGGAGAAGGAGCCGAGGTAAACATACACTTCAAAATGTTGTAAAGCCAATCTCAAAAGCCAAACATTCCTTCTCAATTGTAGAATAATTTTTCTGGTGCTTGTTTAGTTTTTTAGAAAAATAACACACAGGGTTATCCACACTATTTTTGTCTTTCTGAATCAATATTCTACTAACACCTACATCACTTGGATCAACAGTCATTTTAAATGATTGGCTAAAATTTGGTGCTGAAAGAACTGGTGCATTCTTAAGCATGGCCTTTAACTTGTCAAAAGATTCCTGACACTTGTCAGACCAATGAAATTTGGTTTTCTTAATCAACAAACAAAAGTTCTGCAATTATAGAAAAATTTGAACAAAATTTTCGATAATATCCAGCCATACCCAAAAATTGTATCAGTTGCTTTTACAATTTGGCACCGGAAATTCAGAGATAGCCTTGACCTTAGCTTCTATAGGTTTAACTTGACCTTGTCCCACAATATGTCCTAAAAATGTGACACAAGCATAGCAAAACCCACTATTGCTCAAATTAATCGTCAGGTGTGCATCACTGATTCAATCGAAGAATTTCCGAATGGTTTCCAAGTGATCTTCCCAGGTGTCGTTGTAGATAATGACGTCATCTATGTACGCGTCACAATTATCTAGACCAGATGTTATCATGTTCATCAGACGTTGAAACGTTACCGGAGACTTTTTCATTCCAAAATGGCACGACTTTATATTGATAAAGCCAATCTGGAGTTGCACATGCTGAAATTTCTTTTGCCCTTTCCGTGAGTGGCATTTGCCAGAATCCTTTTAAAAGGACAAACTTGAATACATATTTCGCATTTCAAATTTTATCAATGCAATCGTTCATTCTTGGTATGGGAAATGAATCCGTGTTGGTGACACTGTTGACTTTTCTATAGTCAGCACACATGCGGAATGTATTATCTGGCTTAAGCACAAGAATACATGGTGAATTCCAGTTACTTTACTTGGTTCGATAAAATCATTCTCCAGTAAATACTGAATTTCTTTCTTCAAATATTCCTGTTTGAGAGGATTCGTCCTGTAAGGATGCTGTTTCACAGGTGTAGAATCTACAATGTCAACGTCATGATAGATTTTATTTGTTCGTGTAAGAACAACAGGAAACAAGTGCTCATACTCATATAATAGCTGTTTTAGTTCATTTTTTTCCTGTTGTTGCAGATGTGAAAGTTTCTGGTCCAGATTGTTTAATATTTCTGAATTCCGAAGTTTGGTCACACCAGAGTCACTATAGTCTGATTGTATTCCATCGTTGATATCGTCACTGTATGGGACAGGTACAACTAAATTAATTTAATAATTAGCTGGGCTATCTCTGTCAAAATATTTCTTTAACATATTTATGTGTCAAAGTTGTTTCTGTTTCCGCCTCCCAAGAGTGTTAATGATACAATTTAAGTCATTTACTTTCTTTTCAACGGTATAAGGACATACAATTTAGCCCGACGAGGATTTTGAGGAATGTGAAAGAGAGGCGGAACTTTCTCACCAGGTTTAAAACTCTTTTCCTGTGTATTTCTGTCATATCATCAAATGAACACCCTCATCCCAATCCTTTCCTGTATCAAAGCCATATGACCGAATCATATTCTTCAAAGTTTGATGAACCCTTTCTAAAGCTCCTTGACTTTCAGGGTGATAGGCGGAAGATTTAAACTGTTGGATGCCTAATTCATGTATAACTTGTTGGAAAATTCCAGACATAAAATTTGACCCTTGATCAGACTGGACAGATTTGGGAAGGCCAATAAGTGTAAACAAATTTCACCAAAGCTTTCACAATGGTTTTAGTTTTTATATTTCTCAGAGGAATTGCCTCTGGAAATCTTGTAGACGCACACATGATGGTCAATAGGTTTTGGTGTTGCCTGACTTGGTCTTAGGTAAGAAATGGTTCGTCAAATGCTCGAGTAGGCTGCAGATGAACCTTAGGTATCTTCTGTTTGGGTTTTCCTACCATTTGACAAGTGTGACAAGATCTACAGTATTTAGAAACATCACTTTCAAGTTTCTGCCAATAAAAAGTATTCAAGATCTTTTGATAAGTCTTATTGACTCCTAAATGACCCGCCAATGGAGTTTCATGGGCTAGACTAAGAATTTCCTGTCGATATGATTTAGGAATGACAATTTGATAGCTTACTGACGACTCGTCACCAGCGGGTACCTCAGGTGGTCTCCATTTTCTCATAAGGACCCCGTTATTCACAAAGTAACACACTGGAACTTGTGTAGGTTCAGTTTCACTAATAGCCGTCTGAAACAAACATGAGATCTCAGGATCTTGTTCCTGTTCAACGACAAGTGATTGTCATTTGTCACCCTGATTAGAATAAAGAGAATGAGTTATCAAAAGAGGATCACTGTGATGAATACCTTTGGATTGATCATTACCTGAGGAAAATGTGGCCTCTTCAAAAGACTGACGAATACATGTGTCAGTTAAAAGAATCATTTCGTGATAAACATCACCCTCCAGAGCTCTTTTTGCCATAGCTCTGGAAACTGCACAAGCAGGGTACAAATCAGGGATTTCGTTTTCGACAGAATCAACTTTCTGATCCAAACAAGGCTTGTCAGTTACAAGTGGACTAACTACAACCTTATCTCCAGCTAGGTCATTGCCTAGTAATAAGTGAATACCTTCTACAGGTAGAGAAGTCACAGCACAAACGGTCACGGGACCAGAAACCAAGTCTGATGTCAAATTGACATAATGGAGAGGAACATTAACAAAGCCGCACTCTACTCCCTGAAAATGAACACTTTCATTAGAAGAAGACTCCTCAGACAAAGGCAAAGTACATGATAATAAAATACTCTGAGAAGCTCCTGTGTCCGTTAATATTTTAATAAGGATAGGCTTGGCAGAATCACCAATAAGTGATAGAGAAACATCTGACATGAATGGTTCATAAGTCTGCAAAATAGATTCAGACTGGGATTTGTTTGACCCTACAATTATATCACTTTCAATACAAGACCGTGACATTGACCTCTTTGAAATAAGAGCATTTGGAATAGCTCTGTCTTTATTCTGTTGCTTATTTTTCAACCTAAAGCAATCAGAAATGACGTGCCCCGTCTTTTTACAGTAGGTGCAAGTAGGAAGAGATAAGGATTTCTGGTCAGTCTTATCAGGTTTGTTTGATTCCTAATAGGTGTGCTGTTTTGAAATTTGGAACTACTCGCTTGAGATTAAAAAGGTCTTTTACTACAAAACTGCTGATAGGAAGACTTATTACCAAATGAAATTTTTTAGTCAAGGAATAATCATCAGCCATATGAGCAGCATTTTCCAACGTTTCCACTTTCTGCTCGACAAAATAGGTTTTAACGTCACTATGGATGCACCTCTTGAACTCTTCAATTAATACAAGCTGTCTGAGGTTATCGTAATCTTGATCAACCTTCTTGGCTGAGCACTACCTATCAAATAGTTTTTTTTTCCCCCTTGCAAATTCGACATGAGTTTGTCCAGTTTCTTTTCTACAATTCCTCAACTATGCCTCGGGCACCAACTCATAAGCCTTCAAAATTTACTCCTTAACCACATCATAATCAGTGCTTTGTTGTACTGAAGTGTAGACTTCACGAGCTTTGCCAATAAGTACACTTTATAATAACAAAGTCCAATTCTCTCTTGGCCACTTCAAGTTTTCAGCAAATTTTCTCAAAGTGAAGAAAGTATTTATCTACTACTTTTTCCGGAAAAGTGGAGTACTAACTTGATATATCTGGTAACATCAAAACCTGAACATGTGTGTAAAGGGGAAGAGTGTCTTCCGCTTGCCAGTTCTAATTCTCTTAACTTAATTGCATTTCCCTGTCTCTTTTCTCTCTCTCTCTCTCTCTCTCTCTCTCTCTCTCTCTCTCTCTCTCTCTCTCTCTCTCTCTCTCTCTCTCTCTCTCTCCATCTGCATCTGTCTCTCCTCTATCTGCATCTGAAGCTTTGCTAATTCTAAATCCTAAATCCATCTGGTTTTTTAACTCTAATTCCCTTACGTTCCTGTCAGAACCAGATACAGGCTTTCAAATCAAACTCAAGGCACTACTACCCAAAATTGCCTTTCTTACTAAATATTGAATTAAAATAATTTTTATCTCGTGTTTTATTAATGATGCTTTCGCCAAAGACAGAATATATTTTCTGGCAAGTTCGAGCAACTCATCCTTTCTCATAGACTCCAACCCCTCCTGAGTAGGAATTGAAATGAAATTCTGAACATTAGATGAAATTGTGAATACTTGCTGGTTTCATTAAAGATTTCTCAATGAAACATTTGAAACAAAATCAATATGATTTTCAAATGCAACTTTAATATCTCTAATATGCTTTAAAGAAATTTAGATCTATCCTGGACGAGCACACAATTTCTATTACGACTCTATGGTCTAAGAAAAATGTAACAGAAAGAAAATGAAACAAACAAATCAAGTAAAAATCATCAATTTATTTATATATAATTAAAATGAAAATCAAAAGGTACTTAAAATATTGTGAATTAAATTCCAAAAATAGCCCAGAATGTATCTATCACAAGTTCTAAAATTTAGAATGTTCCGAGTGGACTACTGTATCTTTAAATGTGATGATGTGCCAATAGTCTGGAAAGTCCTGATGTGCCAACAGTCTTTAATGTGCTGATGTGCCAAAATGAAGTACTTCAGAACATCTTTGAATAAGTTCACATAAATCCCCAAATCATCAATTCAAAATCCAACAATGAGAATGAGTACTATAAATAAATCCATTGAATCTTTTGCAACAATTAATTCCTCTCTCTGAATTTGGAATGATTTTTAACAACTGTAATGATTCTTTATAGGCTGATGGTAAGGTCGAAACTAAAAACTGTCCACTAAACATGGTATATATAAAGATAGGTCACATGACAAAATGTTCTAGAAAATTATATGGTGCATGTGACTTTTAACACACAACTGTTTTAGAACTTTCTCGTCTACCTGACAGAAAACAGCAATTTCAATGGCAGTTTACAGTTTTAACTGTAAACAAGAGCAACCCGAACCTCAAATTAAATAAACAACTTGTTTACCGATACCGTCCTTGAACTCAAATACTAAGTAAAGAACCTTATTCAGGGACAATAGCTAAACATGTAACCTTATACATAACATTAAAGTCAAGAAACATTTATAATTTCCTAAAATATTTATAATATTATATCAACATCATACATAGCAATATATTGAGAAAGAATATTATTATACAGGTTGGGGAATTATTTTTTTTAATCATACATGTAAGAAGGGTTGGTGCGTGCAGACAAGGCGACTGGTGTGGTGCCGTAACTCGCGGATTCAGGTTCGAATCTCAGTAGGGACGAATGAAACAAAAATGTTAAAAAATGTATCTACGCATCCTCATGTAGGATTCAGGGATAGCACTTTCCACTCAGTATGTTGTATATTTGAACATATTTATGTTAATTTCTGTATGCCTTGACTTCTGTCATAGGAATCCGGAGTGACCGTGTATTAGATGAGTAATTACTTACTGGGTCGACATGCGAGTGTATCTGCTACGCATGAATGCTCATATCAGCGGCTATGTACCATCCTTTTTGGGGGATGTGTACATGGTCGAGGGGGTATGGGGGTTGGTGCGTGCAGGCAAGGCGATTGGCTCCGTAAACAGTCGACCCCAGGTTCGAATCTCAGTAGCGACGAATGAAAAAAATATCTAACCTGTGTGATAATACTCTCTCTCTCTCTCTCTCTCTCTCTCTCTCTCTCTCTCTCTCTCTCTCTCTCTCTCTCTCTCTCTCTCTATATATATATATATATATATATATATATATATATATATATATATATATAGTTGTGTGTCGTCACCATATATATATCAGAAACAAGATCGGCCGTGGGAAACTATTTGTCAGAAAATTTTCAATCCATCCAATGTAATTAACTTAGGCATCAGTTTCCTGTGAGAAACAGCATCGAATGCTTTGCTAAACTCAAGGCATATCACATCCAGGTTGCCACCGATGTCAATGATATTGGTCCAGTCTTCAAATACTTGCAACAGTTATGCCACAAATGAAAGTTCGGACCTAAATTCATGCTGATGTTCAGAAAACAAAATAATTATTGTTTTCCATATATTCAACCAAAGCATGTCTTATAACTGATTCTAGTATTGCGCACGTTATAGACGTTTTGCTGTCGGGTCCATAGTTTTCTGTCTTTCCTTTTTATAAACTGGTATTATATTGGCTCGCCTACAGACTTCGGGCAGAATTGGAGATATTGGTCAAGGGTTTACACACAATTTCCATAACTTCCTTTACAATTCTTGAATGTATCAGGTTAGGACCAGGTGACTTGTTAACGTCTAGTTTGTTCAATTGTTTCATGGTACTTTTCTCTGTAACAAACAATATTATCCAATGTCTCTGCGTTTCCTGGGGATATTACTGGTACAATTTCTGTATCTTCTCTCGTAAAACTTTGGTAAAAATGCAAGTAAACACGTCCGCCTTGTTCCTATCTGATTCTGTAACTGTCCGTCGTCTTTCATCAGCTCCCCAATCACAGCTTTTAATCTTGCTTTTCATCGAACCTATTTCCAAAATGATTTGGGGTCTTCTTTACCAATCACAGTCATACTCTTCATAATGATAGTAGTAGTAGTGCAGTCAAATCTGTCTTAAACAGTCACCTTTCGGGAAGTTGTTTTTGCCCAATATAAGTTTATTTCTACAATAAGTGTGTTCAAATGGACCTTGAAAAGCTGGCTGTTTAATACAGGGGATTGCTTAATATGCGTTGCAGCTGAGGCAGGTTTGACTGTATGCTATTATTATTAGTAGTAGTAAGAGTAGTAGTAGTATGTGTTTTAAGAAAAGGTATTCTATTTATAAAAAGAGGTACTATCTTATATGAGTACTTCATAACTTAAACTTTAGTTTCTTTAATCATTCATTTATTTTCATTCAATCATTTTCGTGCCTTAGGTGGCACATAATACTTCCACGAGAGAGCGCCACTGCTGCTGGTCTGCAGCCTGTCTATTGATGGTTTCCCATGTCAGGCCGCACGCCTTCGTCTCCTTCTCAACTATCCTTCGCCATGTCTCCATGGGCCGCCCCCTTTTACGCTTGCCATCTCGTGTCCAGCATAAGGCTATTCTGTGTAGTGCGCCTGATGGCATTCGACACACATACCCAAGCCATCTGCATCTCCCCCTTTTTACTGTTTGGACAACAGGTTTTGCATTTGTCCTTTGATGCAGCTCTCTGTCTGAGATCTTTCTCGGCCGGAACATTTGAAGGATCCTCCGCAGAAACTTGTTTTGGTAGGTCAGATACCTTTAAATTCATGTCATTTCCTCGTTTGCACAGAAGGCGATTACTGATTGTCATAAGCCAACGTAAATTACACTCTGTACATACATGTACATTGAATTTTTTTGGTTATTTATTAAGTTCCTAACTGTGATATCAAAACTTTTTATAGAAACTGACAATTTTGGATGTTTGGTATCAAACAAAAAAAAGAGAGATTCAAGTGCATCAATATTCATTTTGCATTCAAAATGTTTAAGGAAAATGAGTATTCGCAAAATAGTGAATTAACCATTCGAATAATTATTGTAATATACGGATCATAAAATATTGAATACTCAAATATACACTTCAATTGTTTTGTTCTAGAAGTCAGTCTCCTTAAAAAAGAAACGTCCGAAAGTTTCCTTGAAACGTATTCCAAGTTATAGTATTTGAAATGCAAAACTCTCTAACACTTTGAAAAACTTACTTGTAGCCAAAGGTACACTTGTTGTGTAACTCTGATGAATATTGTTGATTATTTTTGCAAAAACTCACAAGATGTAAAGATCACTATTTTTATAGATTCTACACCAGTTTAAAGATTAGTCTAAAGCTTTCATACTTATTTTACGCCGTATTTACAACGACATATAAGTTCGATATAAGCGCAATGCTACCATATTTATTTGTATATACCTTATTTACCCCTGTTAAATTGCAATCAGCACAGACCCAGACATGCCGCTGCATAATGCCCAGAACAGTCTCGTAGCAACCGCCCAAGCAACCATAGCATTAAGTTGTGCGGTTGGGCCCAGAATTTCTTGCAACGCCACTAGCGCCGAAAAATCAGACTCATTTCTATTTGCTTTAAATCATGAGTAGAACGAACCCTGATCTGCCTGCGTATTATGCAGCGGTAGATCAGGTCTGGAAAATATAAAACTTCTTAGCTTGAGCTTCAGACAGAAAGTGAGCATTACGGCCTTTCGGTGTTTTTTTTATTTTTTTTATTTTTTTTTTCAAAAGAAACTCTTTATAAATGTATTCCAGCAAGATTTACTCCCATTGGGTACCTTTCTTATTAAATAGCACTCTGCATCATCTATCCAAATTTAGATATTATCCCTACGCCGACTAGCTTGGCGGACACGTATGTATGTTAAGAGTCTACCAAAATAGTTGGCCCAATTACGTATTTTATTGTGATGACTTGCTAAAGTCAATCTAATATATGTCTTGATTGTAATTTGAAATAAATAAAATTCTTCGTAAAAATGTGTTAATACATGTTTTTGCAAAACATAAAAATGCCTGTACTCATTAGAGCACTACCTTCGTCAAATCTTCAGTTTCTGAGGTGCGTAGTTTTTTTTAACTTTGTCAAGCTCTTCAATTTCGGAGGTCAGTAAATCTTGCAAGTAGTCCACAATCCCAAAATGTCTAGGGAGGCGCTCTACAGAGAGTGTGTACTTCAGAGAGATTACAAATGTAAGGTGAAGTTGTTTGAATTTGCAACATGTACAATGAAGAGAATGTTAGCATACCTCTATGCTATTTTCATGTACTGTGGCTGAAATTTCTATACATATTGAACTTGTGGAAATTGTACATGATCTAAGCACACAGCTGACAAAATGGTCGCTCCCATGTGCTCGAAAAATCAGCCTTTTTACAATTTACCTTTGAAGTCCAGGAAGTGAAACAAGGTCTTTTTAAATAGCCAGGACAACCAGTGCGGAAAACCTGGGAAATTCTATTTCTTTAAAAATTCAACTCGATGCAACATACGAAACTGTAGAGCGCCATCTTAAAGCAAATATGAAAATTTGTACAGTTGCTTTTCTCTTTTTCATATCATCGTGTATGATTTTCTCAATAAAATGGTATTTAACATTGATGTTATGCATGAAAGTAAGCTAATTATGCCTATATTTTGCTCTTGCTTACACAATATGCCTTGTGACATTATTGTGTGTGCAATGACGTTAATTATGGGGAAATTAGAAGTCTTAGAACATAGGAGTAAAATCCACTTAAATTTAAAACTGTTGCATTAAGTCAAAGAAAAATATAGCAAAAAATGTTTCTTTTCTTTCATTTGTAATAAAATTAAGGGAAACAATGATGATAAAGCAGATTTGCTTTCTTCCATATACTAGTATTAGAAGAATTAGCAAACATTTTACCCTTTGACCTTTGACCTCTGTGAACATGATTTGTTCCATCCCTGTTCAAACTGTGAATTTTATTAGTGAAATCTCAGAAATAATTGTGGCAAGTTTCATGTGCCTGTCGTTTACCATAACATTGGTTGCTATTGTTGAGAAAATGCAAGGTGTATTTTTAAAAGAGCTCACTTTTCAAGGGGGGTGGGTGGGCAGGACTTTTGTATGACTTAGGTACTAATAAATACTGTTCTGTGGCAACAATACATGGGAATTATTCAAAAGAACTTTTTAGATGCTTGCGACTTAAATGTTTCAGCTATACAACTAAAATTGGGGCCCCGGGTGGCCGAGTGGTCTAAGGCGCTCGCCTTTACCGATCACTCCCATCTCACCTCTGTCCGCGTGGGTTCGAGTCTCGGGCTCGGCCAATGTGGCTATGTGAGAAAGCTTGCCAGTAGCTTCCCGTGGGTCGGTGGTTCTTCCTGGGATTTTTCCGGGTTCTTCCTCCGCCAGATATACTGGCCGCCATGTATAGCCTATCATGTGCTGAAAAATGCGTTAAGCCAAACCAAACAACCAAAATTAAATCATATAATAATAATACATATGTAATATTTATGGAGGCGTTAAATAGATATTACGTACTTCTGAGAGAGTGACAGGTGTAAGGTGAAGTTGTTTGCATTTGCAACATGCACATTCGAGAGAATGGTGGCATATACTGCTGAAATTTCTTTACATATTGTACTTGTGGAAATTGGACATGATCTAAGCACAAATCAGACAGAAATGGCCGCTCCAAAGTACTCGAAAAATCAGCCTGAATTAGACAAAAGTACACTATTTTCAGCAGTTATTAAAATAGGGAAACGAATTTTGCCAGAGTAAACAATACCAGCCTCTGAATGCACAATGAATGAATTACAAAATATATAAAAAGTAAAAAAAGTTATCGGCTTTTTTTTTATTATTTCCCTTTAAAGTCCAGGAAGTTAAAATGACCAAGCGGAGCTAGCAGTTTTTTGAGAGGTGCACATCTTAAGTAAAACCAAGCTGTATACTATATAACCCAAATTGCACCTATCAATCATACACCAACATAAAGGGAATTCAAAGTTCTTTTAACAATACCTAAGATATATAAGGTATTTTTTTTAAATAGCCAGGACAAGCAGTGAGGAAAACCTGGAAAATTCTTTTTCTTTAAAAATCTAGCTCGATGCATTATACGAAACTGTAGAAGTGATCGGTTTTTGAAAAACACCGGAACTTATGAAGTCTGATAAATTAGGAATGACTCTTGTTTTTATTACTGTGCAAAGATTTTTGTCTCATTTTATTTAACTTTGAAACTATTGATTTCAATTTTTCCTTTGAAATTACATTTAAAGTCGACAACTGTTGCTATGTTGTTGTCTGTTGCTAGGCTTTTCTCTATCTATTTAAAGCTCAGTAAATGACGTATGGGTAAACACAATGACGTCACAAATGAAAACGTTTTCCATGCATCTAATCAGAGCCACGGTTACATAGATACATAAGAAAAGTACTGGGTTCGCCCAGTTGTTCGATACAGACTAACCTGTGATTATGTGTCAACCAATCACAAATGAAATTACTTTTGTAATGTCGTTTTTTGATTGATATGTTAATGGCTTAGATGAACTGTAAACAATTTTAAATGTTTGAATTGCCTCTTGTGTGGTTCGTCATTTCGCTTAGCATATTCCCCACTCGTTTCGATGTACTCGCCGGTGATCGAATAGAATGTCCTCGCTTTCACTGTTAGGGACGCTAGCCATGCAATGTTTGTAGTGCTCTACTTTCTTCATTTAAACAACTTTCATAAATAAATCCTAAGCGTCACCTTTATTTATTTAATCAATATGAATGAAAATAGAAGCTCATAAAAAGAGCAAATTAACAATTTCCAAAAAGATTGTGAATAGCTACAATAGCTGCAAAACTACATTTTGTAGCGGTCACACAGGAAAGAGATGTGAAGAGTTCACTCCCTCCATCAATACACAGTTTGCTGTCGTCAAATATGACTCCGTTGGAAATGCAAGCATGTGTATTTATATGTGGTATAAATACAATATATGTATAGTATGTACGCTGTATCTTTGATATACCACTCGTTGTATAAATTTTTCATTAAAAGGAAACTCGGCAAACTTCGTTTCCTTTAATTAAAAATGTATACATCTCGTGGTATTAGATACTGATATTACTATATATTATTGTTTGCTAAGCAACTCGTACAGTGCACACTTACATGTCTTTCATCTACTTGGAAAAATGACACTTGTTTCTGATCACTATCAGGAAAACTATGTGCTGTCTAAAGCAGACGGCTGATGAATATTACTGTTTCTGTGTGCACGGGAAATGTACTTGATATAAAACAAAATTCACTAACTTTACCTGTCTTTAAAATACAGAAATGAATATTAACAATGTGGCATTACTATTTTCTTAAATGTGCACTTGTGAAATTTTGAAATATCCAAAATTAAAAAGAAAGGAAACATTTTTTTGGGCTCGAATTCTTTACAATTTACCTCTGAACTTCAGGATGTGAAAGTAGCCATCCAGAGCGAGCAATCTTCTATGAGATGCATATCAAAAGTAAGGCCTATCTGTGTACTCTTAAATTCAAATAAGCTTCCATCATTCAGATATCTAAATAAAGAAATCGGTAGGTTCTTTAAACCTAGGATATACATATTTATTTTTTATAGCAAGAGTTACTAGAGTGGAAAAACAGGGGAATACTTTATAGCAAGTGAAATATCAGGGGAATACTTTATAGCAAGTGAAAAATCAGGGGTATACTTTATAGCAAGTGAAAAATCAGGGGTATACTTTATAGCAAGTGAAAAATCAGGGGTATACTTTATAGCAAGTGAAAAATCAGGGGAATACTTTTTTATTTATATTTTTTAACCTGTAGAAAATTGCAAAACTCCAGAGCGGAACCTTTCAAACTGCTTGGGATATTAGTTTTTCAAAAATTTCCTTTACATGTGTGTATTATCTAAACAATTCGCTATGAGAGCGGGGCTTGTGCTCGCTATAAGGTAAAATTAGCAGGCACTAATTGATTTTGTTAAATAACCTCCAACAAGTTTAGATAGCGAGGAATAAAAGTAGGCAATATGAACCTAAGAGGTCCAAAAGATGTATTAGAAAAAAGAAAAGATAAAACAGGGGGAATACTTTGCGTATATCATTGCCCACAACATTTCAATATTGAAGTTTTAGTTTGTTTAAAAATTATTCTTCAAATAATTAACAGACGTTCCTGGAATGGTTAGAAACTGAAATTATGGATCGAGTGTCATAAACTTCATTTGAAATGAGCACACATATAAGATTTTATTTATTGCCTATGAAACAAAATACCGACAGGTTGAATGGTTATTTTGCTGCATTACTAGACATATGAGTAGATTGTAAACCATGAAATATTTTGGTGACGTTATTTACTATGAGGAATTTTTAAGTAGTACAGAGAGTGTTCTGAAGAAAATGTATCACGTACGTTTGCTTTCTATCTGGGATAAGTTAATAAATAAATGTACACCGGACTTAAATAATGAAGTTGACAAACGCTCTTTCTCCTGGATTTATTTTCCTAATTGCGGTGAAATAGGACTTCCTCATGTTCAAAAGAGAAGATGCTTTCTCAAACATATTAGTATCCAAAAGGGATGCTAATATTTCGTACATAAGTGTATTCAATGTCACAAAATGATATATTACTATTACTATATACAGGTAATTCTGAGTCAATCAGAAATAAGAAATAAATTCAAGTCACTTCTCTGCGATTATACTTGATGTTTCGCGACATCATATGGAGTAATACTTTTTAAAAAAATATGTTACAAGTGGAATGACTTCAAAACGAGCCTTCAGAAATATCCTGGAGAACAATGTTGATAAAATCTAAGAATGTATGAATGATTTTAAGACGATGACTATCTATTAAAGAATACGTTCAAGAAGAGCCAAATTTTAAAGTTTCTAATGGCTCTATGCCCAACTATAATGATATATTCAGTAAAAGGGCAAATACTACTAATAATAATATAGATTCTAGTTTACCAATTTCTACGCTCTATCTTATCTATCATCTTTCTTCTTCCTAAGCCCAAAATCGACTTGTATAAAAAATAGTTTGGCTTTATCTGGTCCAGTCATTTGGAACTGTCTACCTAAAGTTGTTAAAAAAAGCATTATCAGTGCCTCTCTTTCATCACATATGGTTGCCATGAATTCAATCCAGATAATATTTAAAACAGGTTATGGCAAACTTCGTTGCACACTGTTGTATATTTGTATATGCATATATTACATAAAATGTCTCCGTGTGTTGAAGCGCGCGCACCCATGTATGTGTGTGTGAAGGAAAACGTTTGCAATCATGCATATTTGTGTACACAATACTATATGTGTTGAATCCATATTTTTTTTAATGCACACTAATCCGTCTCTTTTCATGTATGATATTTGTTTCCCCAGCTGCATTTGATATATTTACCTGTACATGCGTAGATAATTGAGGGCCACAGGTGATATTCGTTTTTGTCCTAATTATGTCACCCTCATAAATTAAAGACTTGACTATTATTATTATTATTATTATTATTATTATTATAAATGTATGTATATTATTATTATTATTATTATTATTATTATTATTATTATTATTATTATTAATGTATGTATAACTTAAATATTAAGTGAAAGTACAAGTATCTACTGTTAACCAGCTATTTTGAATATCCTGATGCAGCATTTCTAACTAATATGCTGATCTATAGTAGTCCTGTTTGCAAGGTATGGGATAAACTGGTATGTTCTAAAATATTTGGATACATTGCTGTCCTTTAAAATAATGGTCAAGCGAAATCAAAATAATGAGGGTTTCGCGGACTGCAATGTGTCTCCCGTGATAGTGTACACAATGCTATGTGTGTTGATCCATATTTTGTTTTTAGTGCACAGTAATCCGTACCCTTTTTTTATATTATAATTTTTTGTTTAATGATATTTGTTTCTCAGCTGCATTTGATATATTTCCTTGTACATATCTTAGACACAACACTGAGACACTTAAAGATCTGTGTCACAAAAGGCTAACATAGACTTAAGTCTGGTCCCGGTATTATGGGAATTTTAGTATCATGATTAAAAGCCTGAAAAATTTGTCGAACATACTGTAACTTTAATTATGATAAAATCATAAGCAAAGAACTGTCAGAATCGTCTTAACTTCTTTTTTGTTTCTTATAACACGTTAATTTTAAAATATAACTTTAGTCTAATTATTGTTAGCAAATGTAAACTGGGGCCTCTGTTTCGTGTTCAAAAATTTTCAAGAATACGGGGCAATGAGCCTGAGCATTGGTTTCGTTAGCCTGGTTCCCGGCCCGTACGCAAGCTACCGCGCAGTTGTGCCCGGTACGAACAAAACCATTACTTGAATAAGGTGGCAGTCTATTCTGGTTTACGTCTTTGTTGTAATTATGTCAAACCACCTTGCTAGATTTTTTCGTTTCCTTCTGTCAAGCACCAATATCAGGGAATGACATTGTCATAGTGGGGAGAGTGAGCCATATTTTTTGCTGTAAAAAAAGAAATCCCTTCTAGTTTAACAAAGTAAGAGTGCTGTGCAATTAATCCCCTGCCAGATGAATGCATTCCAAAACATCCTGAGTTAAGGTGTGGTTCGTTTGAAAATCTTGGTTTTACATATGTAGTTTTTCTGCATTCAGTTGGTTTGTACGTGTAGTCTCTTTGCAAAAGTTCATATGTGTATAAAACCATCTATACAAGCATATAAATACATTTCTCCTATACCCAAAGTAGGTGACAGTAACCCACAGTTGATATTCCTTTGACTAAGCTGCATATTTTGTGGGAAACTCTTTTATAAGACGATGGTTTCTAAACTTAAGCTTGCAGTGACTTCTCGTACCCCTGTGACTATGCTTTTATATTGTAATGTGCGCCCCTCCCCCCTCCCCTTCTCAGGGAATACAACTACGCCATCACCAAGGTCTACCTCTGATGTGCTTGATGTTTTTCTATGTTTTGGTGCGTAACTGCACCTCATTTATTTGTTATTAAGAAATACCAATGTCTGCTTAAAGTCTGTGACAACTATAAAGATAAATTATTCACTTGAACCTGCCTTTCATACTTTGTGATTATTTAAAGCTTTCAGTTCAATTTTTCAGTATATTTTTTCTATTAGGGTATGAAATGTAATGTTTAAGCTTTCATTTTGAAATCTACATTACAAACATTCATGCAAGTTACTTTTAATCACTTGCACCGCTCAAACTGTTACTTTAGATCATAGAAGTTTATATATTGATGAAACCTGACGAGTGGATGCATCTAAAGGAGCACACATCATCATGTCTAAAATAAGTCATTGTGAATTACTATTTTCCCTGTTACTAGTATTGTGATCAATTTTTCTCTTGACATCGCTGGAAATAGCGTAAGCACAGTTATACTGATACTTGATGTATGAATGCATCCAGAGGCCCCCCACCCCCTAAAAAAATCCGTTTTCAGTTTCTCGTATATGTGGATTTTAGGTTGACTTGAGAATTCTGTTGACATGTAGCGGATGAATACTTTATGTATACAGATCACAGGAATTGCCATGATCAGGACAGTAACTTGACAGTTAAAACTTGTAGATTATTCAGAGGCAATACTGACTTTCTTATTACTGTATCAATTTGTAAATGAACTGTATCAAAACAACTTTGGAGCATAATCTAGGATATACAAAATTTGTAAAGCATACATCCTTTTTTCACTTGATCAGTTTGTGTCCACGTAATTGTGGACATTATACAAGTTCATTGGTAGCGTTTATGTTCACTGTTTACGAATGGGGTAGTCATGGTGATGGATGCATAAAACAAACGAAAATTTAACGAATATTACTGTAAATAAAAATAGTTTTGTGTATTGTAATAAAGAATATCTTAAATGTGGCACTTTCAACATGTAATCCAGCTCATGTTAGTCGACAAAAATAACAGAGAACCGATCTTTTCCCCTCAACGACTATGGCTTATCGTTTATCAACTCTTCCAATATTGCATGTCTTTTATAACACAGCCACTCAGTAAAAATGTCAAAAACACTAAGCGAGGCAACACTAGATTTGAAGTTTCACTTATCATTTTCTCCAATAAAGATATTTGATTAACATAAATCTTTTATGTCAGTATATAAACTCCGAAATTATCTGCAAATCAGCCATTATGTTTACATTAGATACCGAAAACTGCAGTGTCCGCCGAAATATTATTTTAGAAAGGTCAAAGTTGACAAAAACTCGTGCTTAGCGGGACTTTAGGAAAAAGTAAGACGGTGGACCAGTCTAGAGTTTCGTTCCTAAAATGTTTCTAGAATGTTAGGCCGAGTGTGACAACAAAGACAATGCGGTGGAAAATATAGTGTTCTCATCTTTTCGCTTTTTTGCGTTGGTAAAACAAAAATCAACTTTCAATATAGAATCATTGTTTAGTGTGAAATACATCCATATAAAAATCAGTCTTGACAGAAAATACTCTCATGCATTCTCTAGTACAAAGGCAGTTCTTTCAGATATTGTTTCTACTGTCTGAAACATCAGACAAGGTTAAAGAAATAGTATTTATGTAATGAGTTAAATATCACCTATACATTTTATATTACTATCTTGTTAATTAAGGCATAATATTGATATCTTTTTTTGTCCTTTTCATTTGCACAACCCAGTTAAATCAATCAGTTGCGAAAAAAAAGATGTAAATATCAAAGACTAGTCACGGGATTTTTTAAATTATTTGCACATAAAATGATTTTTTTTCTGAATATCACAGATTACGTTGGCTTTTCGTATAACACATTCTAAATGTGCACAAACCCATCTGAAGCCGGGTGAAACCCATATGAACCACAGTTGCTTAAGATCTATCACGCTTAGATGTCATAACATGTGATTGTTCGCTCCGTCGTGCTTATTATGACCGTCCTTCAATCCACTATGATTAGATGAAGAATTGCTAAGGAGGTGAAGAGATGTGGAATTCGAGTGATTGAGATCAGAGTAATGAGCTGTCATACTGGGTACCACGTCGTCTTCATACTCACTAATACCTCGGCACAACTTACACGAAAGAATCCGTCTGAACGCCAATTTGTAATGTCTATTGAAAGTGTAGTACAAAATAGGGTTAAGCATTGAATTGATATATCCTAGCCATAACGCTACAGTCCACGGTGTATATGGGATTTTGTACCCTATTACAGGGTCAATTACATTTATCACAAAGAATGGCAACCAGCAAATAAAAAAACAACCCATGATAATGCCGACTGTTTTGGCGGCTTTTGTCTCGTGCTTTAACTTTCCTTTACGATGATGTTTATGGGCGGATATTTCTAGAGAACGAATCTGATGGGCTTGTTTCCGGGCTACCATGTATATCCTGACGTTGCATATACATATAAAAACTGTTGGAATGTAAAACGCAATGAGAGAACAAACCATGGCGTATGGTATATTAACCACAAAGTTGCAATGGTGTTCGTCCGCGAATATGCACTCAACGTAATCCTCTATACCCATCAGGTTCCATTTGTTAAGAATAGGCACGAATGATATTAACATGGGCACTATCCAACAGAATGCAAGCATCCCAGCAACTACTTTATTTGACAGTCTTTCGTGAAGGAAAGGTCGGCAGATAGCCAAATATCTGTCTATTGCCAGACAAGAGAGGTTGAAGATGGATGTCGTTGTGAACATAACATCAAAACTCGTTGTGACAAGGCAGAATAAATGACCAAGGTACCACTCTTTATTGTTTATCTGCTGGTAGATTCCAAAAGGCATCACAAATATGGCCACCAGCATATCGGCAGCTGCAAGAGAAACGACAAAAGCATTGGTAACTGTTTTCAAACGTTTGTGCGTCAACACCGCCAAAACTACAAGGCCGTTCCCAGCAATAGTTAATACCGGGAAGAGACAAAGAATGCTTCCTATTAAGTAGCGTTCCCAGTCACCATACATAGGAGGAGGCCCTGATGTTGACGCTCTTATCTCTGCACATTTGTTGTTCGCAAGGTCGGTTCCGGAACTAATAGGTTGGAATGTAGTGTTGTCCAGAATGTCAAGAGTAAAATTATGAAGAAATGACATTTCGGCCACAACCAAAACAATTGCATGCACCCATGAATCAGCAAGGGACAAAAACTAACCTTGCGTCACATTTATCAATGATGGTTGGTTTTCTTATCGTGGCTTCTCTCAATAATTGTCCATGTATCCACTTTGAAAACAAGGAATTATAAAATCTGTTTGCTTCGTTTTCACTTTAGAAATATTTGATTAGTTGTATCACACTACAATATGTCCGCCAACTTAAATATCCGAATCACCCAGAGCAGAAACGTCCTCTTCGAAATTCTTTTATAATCCTCTGTCCTATGTCTAGCCGCTGAGTCTCACAATAATGCTCTTATTCTGAAACGAAAACATACACCATCAGCTATGCCGAAAATAGATTCAAGTATTATTCAATAAACATTATTATAATTATTAATGATTGGAACAGACGTAAAGGGCATATTCACCCATAGTAAGGATTGACTTAGACATAATACGTGCCTGTATGCATATGTGTGAGGTGTAGTCATCATTATCATAACTTGATACAACTATTAAGAAACAACTGGGTGAGAACCTTGACAAACTACTACTACTACTACTACTACTACTACTACTACTACTACTACTACAACTACTACTGATGCTGCATTTACCACAAGCACAATTTCTTCTGCTGCTGGTGCTACTACTACTACTACTACTACTACTACTGTCATATAAGTTTTGGTGAAAATATTGAATGGAAAGGAAAACAAAATTGAATTGGAAGGCAAGTATGAATTAGTGATATAAAGATATACATTATGAGGGTACATGACATTGTGTCTCTATTACAGCGTCAAACTTTGCCGCGGAAGTAGTAAATCCTATTAGGTGATCATTTATACAGACTGTTTTTCAAAACTCTGCATTAAGACAACATACGTCATTTATTATTCGAAAAATCAATTATACTACCAGTAGGCGTACTTGGTTAAAATAGTTTTCATTCTGAGATAGGCCCTAAATAAGACGAGCACCTTAATTATCCGATGCCAAACTCGGAAAATGCCAATGTTGTTTTGATTGAGTACGTGCGGATTTTTTCGTCGTAACAAGAAGGTATTGTAATGCGAGCAATGGAAAAGCGAATTTGAATGATGGATGCAAAGATTGACAATTACTAAACTATGATAGCACTTATCATTAAAGGGGCATATCAGAAAATTTTTTTTAAACATAGTTAATTTTATAATGATAACAGCAAAATCACACCAAATACACAGTAAAAACCTCTTGTTAATTATGGGGTATTTTAAATGTCTGTCTCGTGTTTTCAGTTGCTATCAAATCAAAAAGTTATGCGAGATTAATTACGAAAACAAACTTTCCCAAGCGTTTTATTTTTTTTCTTCTTCTGAATAATGCAAAATCGGAACGAAGAAAACTAAAAATTCTACATTTCCTTGTGGTATTCACATTAAGCCCTTATACTGTGAAGGGGTGCATGTTGGCGGTCTGACTAAACGAGTTTGTTCTGACCGAGATATCGTAACCCAAAACATTATCTTGTCCATAAGTAAAAAAACAGCTTTGGTCGAAAGAAATATAAACTCTTTAATAACTAATGAGAAAATTTCATTTTAAGATCCTAATTTATATATTTACTTTCTTATAATGAAAAACTCGTTATTTTATTTCTATACGCATTGTTTGACTTAACATCGTAATTCCAGTACAACCAAGTTCGACTATAAAGCAGAATATTTGTAACTAGAGCTACGTCCATAGCTCGATTTGACAAATCATCCACCCCCACATGCATCCAGGTAGGTAGGTGAATTCAATGTTCATGCATACATACATACATACATACATACATACATACATACATACATACATACATACATACATACATACATACATACATACATACATACATACATACATACATACATTGTTAGAAGGTTTTGTGCGGAGGGAGATATTCTCAACTACTGGTACATTGGAGTGAAATCTAAAATAAATGTGTATGAGGAACTGAACGAAAGTTCTACGTAATTTGAGAGAGAGAGAGAGAGAGAGAGAAGCAGCGGAACGAACGAAAAATAAACAAGCACCAATATGCTGCGTCGTACGTAAAAGATATATTGTCAATCTAGAACATGTTATAAATGCAAAATTTATGTAAAACTCCTTTCTTTAAAACATATCATGCCGCCGGAAATGACGACATTGTCATACGTCTTTTACGGTCTTACAACAAATTTTGCACTTAGAATCGGACTGTAGAAGGCTAATAGCAGCATTATTTGGCACTCCTACTATATCCTAATGGAAGTCTTACGCTTAATTACCTTACTTCCATATGTACTTTTATCAAATGACTACTATAGTATATAGGTTGATTAACCCATTTCGTCTTTGAAGAATATTAAACACGTGTAATAACACATAATAATGTCATAAATTATGTCATAACGTTATACTAGAAGTAAGGTAATGTCCTAGATATACTAAATGCACTTGTGGTTTTATTTAATAATATAAATCTTATTCGACATGTGATGAAGAGAATCTAATTGTCAAATGAAATTTATGAAACTCGTTAAAAAATATCTTGTGCACCCCAAGGATAACAAAAGGTAGAAATTAACCAACTCGTTTAATAAATTTCATGAGCAGTAATGTAAGATCCTCTGTTGATGATATACAGTACTTCAAAGTCGAATTTGTTCGACACAGAATATCCTTGAAAAGAGATTATTTACATCATATTCATAAAACAATAAAGACTTTTGGTAATGAAAAACGACAATTATAGTTTGAACACCAAAACGCTGATACCGTCAAAAATTGATAATTTTTGAGAAAGAACTCATTTAATATAGAAAACAAGTAATAAATTTACAGACTTACTTACCACTTTTGTCGATAAAATACCTGAGATTTCGAGAATTATTTTTTTGGAGAAAACTATCTCGAAGAGGGACACATTTTCCTTCCATGTGGAAGATATTATCCGCTATTTGTCAAATAAATTTAAGGAAATATTTAGTGCCTGCGTAAAATTTTATACTGAAATCTATAACACATTCCTATAAAACCATATCTAAATTTAGCAAGCATCACGTGGTTTTGTTCTTATTGTAACGATATCCAGTTTTACAGAAGCTTTTCTTTGTAGACTCTCACAATAGTTATGAGGAACTACACAAGATGAGTACACAATAATTGACGACATTTTTGAAGACTTGTTATTGAATTCTATTCTTTACAACAAATCTCGCATCGTACCATTCTCATAGAGTATACCTAGGGAGAATCCACGAAAACATCGTACCTTCCTAAAAGACAATACGACTTAATCCATCCTTTGCCATCCAACTTACAGTATGGTACCCTGATATTTGTCTTACTCGTATGTAGTTCGATTGACTGAGGTACAAGTGGAATAATAATCAGGGTAGCAGACTATCGAGCATAAAGCCGCACAACAACTGCCAAATCTCCAAGAAAAATCAGAGAACAACTTGAAAGCTACAGTCTGAGCTTGAAAGCTGTTAATTGTATAGGCGGAATTAGGGAATGACAGATTTCCTGTGTTTCCAATAGATATTCATGATGTGCGTTTTGTTATGGTATAATTTACATTCGCTGAAACAGACACTTGTCGTTCAATTTGCATGATGAATAAAGAATTCGCGAGTTCCATATCAGTGCAGACATTAAAGCGGAAGTATTCCAATTGATATGTCGGAGAAAATGACATCATAGAATGAAAATGAGAAATTACCTTTCTGAAAGTGATATATTACTAGATTTTATGTAAATGCATCCAAGCCTGTCTAATTGATCGGGAAAGGAAAACAAGGAAAAATCAATCGGGTTTAACTGACTATGTTATTTATAATTGATGTGGCAAGACTTGCATTGTAAATCCACATTTGGTATATACACAATGTAGAAGACTCGACGTCGAAGCAGGGTGGGGGTGGAGTGGAAGACTCTGGGTAGAGTTGCGGTTGAAGTACTCACTTTTAATCTATGGCCTAGTTAGACTCTGAGTCGAGTTACACCTAGAGGCAAATTTTAATCAAAGATGGGAAGTAACTCTGTAATGTCAAATAATCTCACATCTTTGAAACCTTGCCTATTGGCCCTGGAGAGAGAGAGAGAGAGAGAGAGAGAGAGAGAGAGAGAGGGGGGGGGGTGGCGTTATCGGTGGCGGTGGGAATCGCTAAGTCGTGTTTTGAGCCAAGAGCATATATGTACTGATAACCTAAAATAATCATTAGAACAAGATGAATGAGGGGTAATTTTGTATAAATGCACTACCGATAGCATGTACTAATTGGCAGTAAGAAGCTCTCAACGTAATTTCGATGCTATTCAAAGTATTTACCGCAATTCTCTCTCTCTATCCTGTTCCATGCACTGTATATATAGTTTCCACTTTTTCTATTAAATACAAAAAAAAATCAGCACCATATTGTTGCTATTTAAATCTGCAAATTTACTCAAAAACACACAACGTAATTTACGTCCGAACAGTTATTATTCTATTTCAGTGAATGCATGCAGTAAAGCTCTTAAATATTAAGGAAATATGTCCTTAGCGATCAATAATATTTGATTGCACAGCCATGTTACTGATGATGTCAAGGAAACATTTTACCATTCCAATGGATATTCTGCATGCATACATCTTTACTGATGAGTTTCCAGATCATAAAACTCTACTTCATTACAGACTAACTTCAAATATAATATTTGCAGTGTTGCAAATTATTTGTCCCAATGTCATACAGAATTACTGCAGATGATGAATCCAACAAGCGAAGAATCGAGTTTGTTTTTCTCAATCTTTCGTTTTTAGTGTAGGGTACTATAGATTTTCCGCCATTTGTGCAAATTGAACTCAATCGGATCACTCTGTCTTTTTGTCTTAAACAGAAAAACCTCAAAAAAAAAAAAAAAAAAACAACAACAAAACAACAACCAAATAAACAAGCGGTTCCTATTAAGTAGTTAAATTATTATAGAAACTGCTTTTCCCTGTGCATGTAATTCAGTTCTCCACGTACAATGTTAATATCAGGGCAGCTTTATTTAATCCTCCAACTTTTCTTCACTTGACCGTTTAATATCAAAAAGTGTTAAAACCGGCTGAAGAATCATTTTCTGGTACATAGGAGTATGCAGTGTGTAACACTCAGCAGTTCATAAAATCATTTTCTGGTACAATGGAGTATGCAGTGTGTAACACTCAGCAGTTCATAAAATCATTTTCTGGTACATAGGAGTATGCAGTGTGTAACACTCAGCAGTTCATAAAATCATTTTCTGGTACATAGGAGTATGCAGTGTGTAACACTTAGCAGTTCATAAAATCATTTTCTGGTACATAGGAGTATGCAGTGTGTAACACTCAGCAGTTCATAAAATCATTTTCTGGTACATAGGAGTATGCAGTGTGTAACACTCAGTTCATAAAATCATTTTCTGGTACATAGGAGTATGCAGTGTGTAACACTCAGCAGTTCATAAAATCATTATGTTGAAATTCCAAACAAAAACCTTTGATGGTCGTCAGCAAATGCTCTTAAAGGTATGACTGTACTTATTAAGTTCCCATATATTTATATATTTCCTTCGTTTTTTAAACCTTTTTATTTATGAAATCCAGTGCTTTAGTTATACGTTCAGATGCACCAAGACAATTTTACTTATGTTAGGCATTAGCCTGAACAAATGATATCCAAAAATTATCATAGGTTATGTTGCATTTTATGGAAATAGTTGTATTTGAATGAAATGACTGGAATTGTTAGTGCAAGTGACCTTTCCGGAACCTTCCGAATCACTTCTATTTTGCTTTATCATCCTACTCAAAATCCCAGAGGCTGAACTCAATATACATTTTTTCTTTCTGTGAAGTGTTTATTGCTGCTTTCTACTGAATGCAACCAATATTCTTTACTGTTTAACAAATCTCCAAGAAAAATCAGAGAATAAATATTAACAATTTTCTTAGTGACTACAATAGGATGCAATAACAACTAATTGGCTGAATTAGTTCAGTGTAAAATATGTCACGAGGCGTAGAATGCTAGTTGGACTGGTCAGTTAGAAAAAAAAAAATTCCATCATTGTCAGCAAATCATGAGGTAGTGATCTTTCAGTAGCCATTGGCTAACTTCAAATAAGTAGGGCACTTGAAAATCAGTTGTCCGACACACTGTAATTTTATTAAAATAAGTATATAATACACAATTATGAGCCATCTATAAGTTCATTGTAATGACCTACAACGTCGAGCTAAAGTGTGGAAACTCAGTTTACGACTTTAACGTGATGAAGTTCTTACTGTGCAATTTCGAAACAGAATAACTCAAAATCTAACTGTGTCACTTACACGGGTTTTCAGTATTTTACAATATGGACTACAGACTTTATCACTTCTTTGATTCCCCTGGGAATTGTGCTGTAAAAATCTTTGACTAATATAGTCCGTAGTGATGGATGTAATAATTAATTTACAACTCTTCACTAGATCTTGGCGAGCTTTAATTGCATGCAGTCTGATTTTAAGATTGCATGCAGTAATCTTCTGTGTCTGATTGTAAGAATATGTTACACATTTGTGCTTATCTTGAGGTCAGATGAATGTGATAGACAGTATTAGTTTATTTTTTGCTATTCATATTTCACTCAAATATCGGGGGAGCAGCGGTAGCTTAGTTGGTAGAGCGGTGGACTCGTAATCCGATGGTCACAGATTCGATACCCGCCCATGTTGTAATTTTCATGCATTCTTGGCTCTTGGGTCAGTAAGTTTCTTCGCTGGTTCCTCCACACATACAGATGATTTTCCTCAGTGATGACAGCCTGGGTTTCATGGGAAAATATTACTTTATTCCAGTATGTTTTAATAGTGAGATGTCCCCTTTCCTTGCATCACTTCGAGCGATATTATTTTCTGTTAATAGCACATACCGTTAGAGTTTTCCGAACTCGGTGTTTTTTGAAACCATAATCATAAAGTCTGAGTTATATTTTCTTCATTTATGTTTTTCATATTTTTGTTAATTATCAATAATTGCTCCCAAACTCTGTCGTCTGTTTTACTTCACAACTCAGAGAAGCTGACGATCTCCCCTTTAATCAACGAGTTTTCTCTGTACACAACGGCCGCTATGTACCACATTTCCTGGTTCAAATTTCTTCATGAGTCAGGAAACGGTAGATGTAGTCTGCCATCTATTGCTACAATGGTACATTAACGATCATTCAAGGGCAGACCATTCCTTTTTTATCGATGCATAGGAAAGATATAACAAAACAATTTGTCTCGTCACAAACCTCTTCGTTTTCGGACGAAGATAAATATGAAGCAAATTATTCCTTATCGAGGTTCCGCTTTACAGTTATTACGTACTTCTGAAAGAGGGACAGATATAATGTGAAGTTATGTGCATCTGCAACAAGCACAATGGAAACAAATGATGGCATACGTTTTTGCTACTTTCATGTGCTGTGACTGAAAATTCTTTATATGTGGCATTAGGGAAACAGCACGTTGCCCAAAGCAGACAGCTGATCAAAATGACTGCCCCCATGTGCTCGAGAAATTAACTTGAAATAGTCCAAACTACACTAACTTTAACCGTTATTAAAATACGGAAATAAATTTTGCAAGATTAGACAATACTAACTTCTGAAAGTCCAATAAATTAATTATAAAATATAAAAGAACAAGAAAAGGTTATCAGCTATTTTTACAGGAAGAGAAAATGACCAAGCGGAGCTAGCAGTCTTTTGAGAGATGCACATCTGAAGTAAGGCCAAGCTGTATACTCTATAACCCAAATAACACCCATCAATCATACACCAAAATAAAGGGAATTAAAAGTTATTTTAACAATACAAGATCTTTTCTAAATAACAAGGATACCCAGTCATGAAAACTTGTGAAATTCTTTTTCTTTATTAATCAAACTCTGTTCAAAGTACGAAATTGTAGAGTGGAACCTGAATGATTGGTGAATTACATTCGTGACGTCGGGAAAAATTGCATACATTTTGGCAAGTCACTGTAGTTGATCTGCTTTTATACCACAAGTTGATACCATTAATGCAGTATATTATCTATCTTAGTAGATAAAATGGTTTATGTACCAATCAGTCGCTTTATACAATCAGATGTAAATAGTCATATGATAAACATTCAACTTGTAGTCCCATTTAAAGAATAAGATGTATGTATGTAGGTCGATAGGAACGTAGGTAGGTAAGTATCAATGTCACTTCTATTAACTCATAAGTACTCATCAGTTTCATATATACATACATATACATACACGTATATATATATATATATATATATATATATATATATATTCATTATATATATATATATATACATATATATATATATATATATATATATATATATATATATATATATATATATATATATATATATTCCTTTTATATATATATGGATGATTTAAATCGTACGTTCATTTAGCGTCAAGTAGGATTATTTTAACTCCAAATGGATTTTTTCTATCATCTTTAGTTTTGCTGATATGTCACAGTTATATCTTTGTATTTCGGGCCTAGGCAGTTGCGCAAATTATGGAGGTTTTGTATTTCGGGCCTAGGCAGTTGCAAAATTGTGGAGTTTTTGTATTTCGGGTCTAGGCAGTTGCAAAATTGTGGAGGTTTTGTATTTCGGGTCTAGGCAGTTGCAAAATTGTGGAGGTTTTGTATTTCGGGTCTAGGCAGTTGCAAAATTGTGGAGTTTTGGTTTTTCGGGCCTAGGCAGTTGCAAAATTGTGGTGGTTTAGTATTTCGGGTCTAGGCAGTTGCAAAATTGTGGAGGTTTTGTATTTCGGGCCTAGGCAGTTGCAAAATTTTTAAGGTTTTGTATTTCGGGTCTAGGCAGTTGCAAAATTGTGGAGGTTTTGTATGTCGGGCCTAGGCAGTTGCAAAATTGTGGAGGTTATGTATTTCGGGCCTTGGCAGTTGCAAAATTGTGGAGATTTTGCAACTGAAAATGACATTATATATATCACACACAAATCTGTATGTTTGGTCTTTAGGCAGACTAATGATGATAATATGAGACAATTCAGGCTTTTGTGTACTCCAGTGAACATGCTTGTATCTAATTTTAAAAAATTGTTCTTTACCGGCAGACTTAAATTATGTAAACCATGTTATTGTAATATGTATTGTGTACCCTTATGGTCAAAATTTAGTAAATGTAAAAAAAATTTAAAAAATTAAAAAAAAAGATCGGTTATAATAATAATTCACTTACGTTATTAGCTTACATTGATGGATCGGTGTTGCTACAATGTTTGTAACTTACATTTTAAGCTTTTAGGAACTATTAAGAAAATATACGATTTCTTAGCAGATAGGAATATAAAAGATAGCAAACAATATACTACTGTCTATTTGGAAAATAATATACATATAAATGAACTTATTATAGCAAGTTGGGAAAACATGCTATATATAAATGTTCAAAATGAAACATGTTTTAACTCTGAAACAAACTCTGTAAGAACATCGTTTAGAATTTACATTTTTAGGCGTTTTCTTATGTCAGATGTGTAATTTTATTTTATATTTTAATATTTTAACGAACATATGTATTTTGTCTATGGACCGAGGAGTCTGAATATTTATTTATTTTTTTTCTTAATAAGAGAGTATACTTATTGTTAATTGCGATACCAACAGTAGCAGCGTTTCTCCGTCATTGCTGCTACAAATCCCATAGTCACGAAACGGTCCTTAGCACCAAAAAATGAACTCAGACACGAAATTAAAAGTACACTTTGAATCTTTCGATTTCTTGGAAACTCTGCATGCATGTATAGTTCTTGGTTGTTATTGGTTTGCATCAAATCTCAAACTGAATGGTTTGATAATTTTTAGGCCTGGGGCTAGATTCGGACTCAACCAGTCATTAAATTAGTCATGAATTTAATGTCCGCGTTTGACTTTGCTTCTGTTGTCGTAAATTTTAAACACTTTACATTCTCGCTTTGCTCGCGTAATCTACATAAATTGAATCTAGGTGGTTAGCGTGCCGGATTAACGATTAGTGAGTTACGGGTTTGAATCCTGTCTAGATCAGCCCGGGTCGGCTGCTGTGTATGTCTTTGGTCACGGCACTAATCTGTCATTGCCTAGGCACGAAATAGTTTTTATTGTGCTAATCTGCCGCTAAACACCAATCATTTAAGCGCGCCAAGTTTTCGAATGTACAGGCAAACCCTCTTAAAGAAATAAAGCAATACCAACAGTGGCTTGACGTTCAGAAAATAGGATGACCTCGGTTGTTAGGCCCTATTGATGGGCTTCGTAATACTGTAAACAGTTTAGCCTATATCTAGATTCTAACAAACAGCACAATGGCACTGAAGGTGAGAACTTCTTGGATTTCGAGCAGCATTGCTGCGTGTCTCCATAGAGAAGAGAGATATGCCAAAATAGTTTATGTTCTCCAAGACTCTTTAGTTCTCAAAATTGGCAGCCACCATGCGCTGAAACAAATCAATTGCGGAAATCATATCATATTTGGCCACAGATGAATGCATTTGTGTTGTAATCAAAACAGTCTGGTCATAGAAAGCTCTCCACATTTCAAATCAGGTGCAAGAATCGATAGCCCTTACCGTCCGATACGCAGTTTAATGATATTGAAACGTAGCAGGTTGCCTTGGAAAAGGGCGCCTATGATTTATTAATTGTGACAAACAATAGATTTTACTGCTATGCAATTCGCATGCTCCGTTCTTGTTTTAAACAACATATCTAATTAAGCATACGATCTTTGTTAGATGAATTTGATAAAGTTTCAAATAGTAAACAATGCAAAGTAAGATTCTATGACATACAATTGATCTTAAAGTCAAATTTCTATAAAATGCAATTTGGCCTGTGTAGGATAGGAGTTTATTTGGTACCGAACGTTATACATTATTTTAATTTCTAATATTACCGTGAAAAACCAACTCTAGTAATAATAGGGCACGTCTAGTTTTCTTTTAACAATACAGAGAAGCAGGTTTATAAATATTTTGAATATAAAAATTGCATTCCTTTTTTTTCATCTTGAAAAGATCAAAATAATTTAAAACCTGATTTTGATTAAATATTCTTTGCCTAATATCTAAATTAAATATTACAAAATCATCGACGCATACCATCCTAGTCAGTTGCATACGTATAGGAAATCAGTTTATCTCAATGATCCAGTTGAATTCGATTAAACAACACGCATTTTGTCAAAGGCATGTGGATTCTTTTAGAGTACGTAACATAGACGTATTCATTAAGATGTTGCATATCGTTTCTATGTACAAAGCAACAAAACCATCGAAATATGTGACGAAAATGAGCGTATATATTTGTACACACTAAACACCATCAGTGTATTTTATATTGCACTAATACAATAGTAACGTATATATTTGGATACATAAAACACCATCAGTGTATTTTATAATGCCCTAATACAATAGTAGCGTATATATTTGTATACACTAAACACCATCAGTGTATTTTATTACGCCCTAATACAATAGTAGCGTATACATTTGTATACATTAAACACCATCAGTATATTTTATTATGCCCTGATACAATAGTAGCGTATACACTTGTATACATTAAACACCATCAGTGTATTTTATATTGCACTAATACAATAGTAGCGTATTTGTATACACTAAACACCATCAGTGTATTTTATAATGCCCTAATACAATAGTAGCGTATATCCTATAATATAGTATATAGATAGTATGCTTTGAAAACGTATTTTAATTTAATTTTACAGGAAATCACAGTCACATAATATATTGTATCGTTCACATCCATTGAGTTTGTTATTAACACCCATAGTATAAGGTTCACATCCATCGAGTTTGTTAGTAACACCCATAGTATAAGATTCACATCCATCGAGTTTGTTAGTAACACCCATAGTATAAGATTCACATCCATCGAGTTTGTTAGTAACACCCATAGTATAAGATTCACATCCATCGAGTTTGTTAGTAATACCCATAGTATAAGATTCACATCCATCGAGTTTGTTAGTAACACTCATAGTATAAGATTCACATCCATCGAGTTTGTTAGTAACACTCATAGTATAAGATTCACATCCATCGAGTTTGTTAGTAACACTCATAGTATAATATTCACATCCATCGAGTTTGTTAGTAACACTCATAGTATAAGATTCACATCCATCGTGTTTGTTAGTAACACCCATAGTATAAGATTCACATCCATCGAGTTTGTTAGTAACACTCATAGAATAGGATTCACATCCATCGAGTTTGTTAGTAACACCCATAGTATAAGGTTCACATCCATCGAGTTTGTTAGTAACACCCATAGTATAAGATTCACATCCATCGAGTTTGTTAGTAACACCCATAGTATAAGATTCACATCCATGGAGTTTGTTAGTAACACCCATAGTATAAGATTCACATCCATCGAGTTTGTTAGTAACACCCATAGTATAAGATTCACATCCATCGAGTTTGTTAGTAACACCCATAGTATAAATTCACATCCATCGAGTTTGTTAGTAACACCCATAGTATAAGATTCACATCCATCGAGTTTGTTAGTATCACCCATAGTATAAGGTTCACATCCATCGAGTTTGTTAGTAACACCCATAGTATAAGGTTCACATCCATCGAGTTTGTTAGTAACACCCATAGTATAAGATTCACATCCATCGAGTTTGTTAGTAACACTCATAGTATAAGATTCACATCCATCGAGTTTGTTAGTAACACCCATAGTATAAGATTCACATCCATCGAGTTTGTTAGTGACACCCATAGTATAAGATTCACATCCATCGTGTTTGTTAGTAACACCCATAGTATAAGATTCACATCCATCGAGTTTGTTAGTAACACCCATAGTATAAGATTCACATCCATCGAGTTTGTTAGTGACACTCATAGTATAAGATTCACATCCATCGAGTTTGTTAGTGACACTCATAGTATAAGATTCACATCCATCGAGTTTGTTAGTAACACCCATAGTATAAGATTCACATCCATGGAGTTTGTTAGTAACACCCATAGTATAAGATTCACATCCATGGAGTTTGTTAGTAACACCCATAGTATAAGATTCACATCCATGGAGTTTGTTAGTAACACTCATAGTATAGGATTCACATCCATCGAGTTTGTTAGTAACACCCATAGTATAAGGTTCACATCCATCGAGTTTGTTAGTAACACCCATAGTATAAGATTCACATCCATCGAGTTTGTTAGTATCACCCATAGTATAAGGTTCACATCCATCGAGTTTGTTAGTAACACCCATAGTATAAGGTTCACATCCATCGAGTTTGTTAGTAACACCCAGAGTATAAGATTCACATCCATCGAGTTTGTTAGTATCACCCATAGTATAAGGTTCACATCCATCGAGTTTGTTAGTAACACCCAGAGTATACGGTTCACATCCATCGAGTTTGTTAGTAACACCCATAGTATAAGATTCACATCCATCGAGTTTGTTAGTAACACTCTTAGTATAAGATTCACATCCATCGAGTTTGTTAGTAACACCCATAGTATAAGATTCACATCCATCGAGTTTGTTAGTAATGCCCAGAGTATAAGATTCACATTCATCGAGTTTGTTAGTAACACCCATAGTATAAGATTCACATCCATCGAGTTTGTTAGTAACACCCATAGTATAAGATTCACATCCATCGAGTTTGTTAGTAACACCCATAGTATAAGATTCACATCCATCGAGTTTGTTAGTAACACCCATAGTATAAGATTCACATCCATCGAGTTTGTTAGTAACACTCATAGTATAAGATTCACATCCATCGAGTTTGTTAGTAACACCCATAGTATAAGATTCACATCCATCGAGTTTGTTAGTAACACCCATAGTATAAGATTCACATCCATCGAGTTTGTTAGTAACACCCATAGTATAAGATTCACATCCATCGAGTTTGTTAGTAATGCCCAGAGTATAAGATTCACATCCATCGAGTTTGTTAGTAAGACTCATAGTATAAGATTCATATCCATCGAGTTTGTTAGTAACACCCATAGTATATTCACATCCATCGAGTTTGTTAGTAACACCCAGAGTATACGCTTCACATCCATGGAGTTTGTTAGTAACACCCATAGTATACGGTTCACATCCATCGAGTTTGTTAGTAACACCCATAGTATAAGATTCACATACATCGAGTTTGTTAGTAACACCCATAGTATAAGATTCACATCCATCGAGTTTGTTAGTAACACCCATAGTATAAGATTCACATCCATCGAGTTTGTTAGTAACACTCATAGTATAAGATTCACATCCATCGAGTTTGTTAGTAACACTCTTAGTATAAGATTCACATCCATCGAGTTTGTTAGTAACACCCAGAGTATAAGATTCACATCCATCGAGTTTGTTAGTAACACCCATAGTATAAGGTTCACATCCATGGAGTTTGTTAGTAATACCCATAGTATAAGATTCACATCCATGGAGTTTGTTAGTATCACCCATAGTATACGGTTCACATCCATGGAGTTTGTTAGTAACACCCATAGTATACGGTTCACATCCATCGAGTTTGTTAGTAATACCCATAGTATAAGATTCACATCCATCAAGTTTGTTAGTAACACCCATAGTATAAGATTCACATCCATCGGGTTTGTTAGTAACACCCATAGTATAAGATTCACATCCATCGAGTTTGTTAGTAACACCCATAGTATAAGGTTCACATCCATCGAGTTTGTTAGTAACACCCATAGTATAAGATTCACATCCATCGAGTTTGTTAGTATCACCCATAGTATAAGGTTTACATCCATCGAGTTTGTTAGTAACACCCAGAGTATACGGTTCACATCCATCGAGTTTGTTAGTAACACCCATAGTATAAGGTTCACATCCATCGAGTTTGTTAGTAACACTCATAGTATAAGATTCACATCCATCGAGTTTGTTAGTAACACCCATAGTATAAGATTCACATCCATCGAGTTTGTTAGTAACACCCATAGTATAAGATTCACATCCATCGAGTTTGTTAGTAACACCCATAGTATAAGATTTAGATACAAACATTATGATATTTTGATAAGCTGTTTCGCAATTTAGGATTGCACAGAAATATAAAATAGCCCTCCAGACAGTGGTAAAATTTCGTGAGTTTGTACAGAATTATTTGCTGAAGTTGTAATTGATTGTTCCACTCAGATGAAATAAGCTTTTACAAAAATGGAATAAATGGTGGACAATTAAAGAATCAGCCAGCATCAAAGTTAGACTAAAAACCTAACTTGTTTCAATTGTTGCATAGAACGGTAAATTTTTTTACATTAATACTTTCATATTTAAACGGCTTTTATGAACTTAAGTCAGTCGAATATTATCAATCGTCTATATTTTAAGTGACAATGCAAAGGTAGCTGACGCAATGTTAATGTTAAAGAAGCAATATCCTGAAGGAAGCAAAAAATCATACAGAGTGATAAAATTACCTCAGATTACTCCTATGACCCGTTTTGACACTGGACCCTGTTTATCGTGCTATAAAAGAGACAAGGTAAGTAACCTCAAAAACACTCTGTTCCACACCTGATCATCGATCTCAAGCTGATATTCCCCTCCATGAAGGCACTCAGCCATAATCGATCACTCATTTTACTCATGGTATATTTTTCTATTAATGAAACCATGGCTGACTTTTCTGCGTTGCACCAAACTGAAGTTAAGGGCCCCAAAACGTAAGAATTGCGAGAATTTTGCCTTCCCCGACCAAGTTATGCTCACCTACACTTTACTGGTACTTACAGAGATATGTGACTCTACGATACATTCCTTCATTAAGCTGAGAACAGAGATAGATGCAAAGGTAAGTTTCTACTTACCATGTTCTCGAACCAGCTCTCGGAATCCTGTTCCATGTTAGAATTACATGTCTAATTGCAAAATATTCACTCAATTTAAAATCCGTGAATAGAAAATTCGCTACCTTCTGAGTGCAGAGCGCTGTTGTGGCACATATAACTCATGGGCGAAAGATGATTGGTCCAAACGTTGCTACTTACATTTTTTGCAATTAAATAAACACAATTTAGTAGACTCCGTATTTACGGAATTGCAATAATTTGTATTTTATATAGTAACTTTTGATTATAGTAACTGGGCTCGCTTGTATACGTAGCATATTATTATTCATCTGTCTCCAATGTTTCATATACTGACCCAGTATATCAAAATTGTAAGAAAGTATATGAAGTAAAGAAAAGCATTCATACTCTGTCTGTTTTATATTAATTATTAGTGTATTAAACCTAAATAAATCAATTCAATTAAGCTCTTGAATGCGAAAACACCGCTTCAGCTCTTTAGTCCACGGTTGCAGCAATGCCCGTTGTCAATCGACGCAAATCATGTTCAATCAAGATTTCTAGCTATACTATCTGTACCTCAGAATACCTTTTAATGATTTTGAAATACGAAATTCGAATTGTCTGTGTTAACTTCCTTTTCGTTCCTTCACAAATGTCAGTATGTTTGTAAACACCTTTACGTCATAATAAAAAATAAAGCCGTGCAATATCGTCAATTGATATTTGAATGTTAGATCAACAACTTGTCATGGGCCTAAACTTATTCGTCGTATTCTATAATCACCACTGTACTTAAATAGATTCTTTTTTATCATACAAAACTTTACCATCGAACATGTCTCGTGCCTAGGTAGGTCTGCTGTTAGCAGACAGAATGGGACACGCGAGTTTTGTAGTAGTAAAGCGCATCGTTTGTGACAATCAATTATCGCGTTGTTTTTCTTAAATATTGCAAGAAAAATATGTTAACGTTTCAACAGGGACAGTTTGATGAAAATCTCATACGCCAGCAACACTGTTAAAAAATGAAACATCATATTATTATTATTTTTATTGTTCTCATTATTATTATTATTATTATTATTATTATTATTGCGTTTTGATTTCATTTAAAGCCACGTAGGCTGCTTTGGAAAAAAGGAACCGTAGAATGGATATTTTAGCCAACAATGGATTAACTGTAATGCAATTTGCCAGTCCAATGTTTCCTTCAACAGCAGATTTAATTACGAATGCATCTTTGTTCAATAGGATTTCTCAAATTCTGAATTAAGGAAGAAAAGTTAGCTTGAACATAGATTTCCTTTTTTTTTCTTCTCAAAGAAATGCAGCAAAGTCGTACAGGAACTCGTAAAAAGAAAATTGACCATTGGACATTTATCATATACTTTCACACGTGAACCATATTGCTTATACTGTCACACGTGAACCATATTGCTTATACTGTCACACGTGAACCATATTGCTTTAAAAATGCTTACTCTGATCTGAATCCTAATAAAGCTACTTGTAAACATATATGAAATTGAAAATATGAGCATGTAAGCTTTGTATACTAATTTCGAAGGTAAATAGAAATAGTTTATAACATGAGCATATCAAGTTTTGTATTCTAACTTCAAAAGTCAGTAGAGTTTCGAATATAATTTAGTTTAGCTAATGTATTACAACTGGGCCAAGGATAGTACTGCATCATTTCCTTTTCAGCAATCCTGTCATCAAATGGTGGACATTTTTTTAATTAATATTTACTAATGCCAAAACAAACTGAACAGGCTCACCAATTGCTGCATGTCTTTTTGTAAATTCCTTTTTTGGTGAATTTGCTGCAAAAAATGGTATTTTAGCGGGTTTCGTAGTAATTGTCGCCCAAACTGACTAAAACTGCTTTCTTTTGGCTGTATTTAAGCCGACCAGCATACTTTCTTCCGTCGCCATAATTTTTTTCACCGATATTTTATTTCTGCATTTATAGAGTATGTATGTATGTATGTATGTATGTATGTATGTATGTATGTATGTATGTATGTATGTATGTATGTATGTATGTATATATGTATGTATGTATGTATGTATGTATGTATGTATGTATGTATGTATGTATGTATGTATGTATGTATGTATGTATGTATGTATGTATGTATGTATGTATGTATGCATGAATGTACGTATAGTGTTTAACGACACATCAGCACAATCCTGGCCATATAATGCCAAGCAAAGGCAAGATAGCTAAAATCATAAAGGCAGAATCCTTGCCCAAATTCACAGGAAGACAAGCTCCTCCTAGGCCCGCTGAGAGGGGTGGCGGGGGGGGGGGGCAATTGCCCAGGGACCCGGCGATTTATAGGGGCCCACTGTCACTGTCAACTCAATTATAAAAAAAAAAATTAATCTTTGCAGTAAATATTGAAATTTCTTCCTTGCAGGAGTCTAAGTTATGGTAGATTACTACAGGTTTTTTATGCAAAACGGTACACAGGTTTTTATATACAAGGAATTAAACTAGTTTTGACTGCTCTGCCCGGGGGCCCGGCATTTCTGTCGGCGGGCCTGGCTCCTCCAAGCAAACGTTAATATGCAGGTGGAAAGCTGTTGCAGAAACTCCCCCAAAACGTACACAAAACGAAGATAAAGGCAAAAAAGGGCAAACAGAATACAAGGTCAAAACTAATCTATATAAACCACACTGTTTTAAAAGTCCAATAAATACACTGGAATGTGGCCTCCATTAGTCGCCTCATACGACATGGTGGGTGGGGGATGGGGGGGTGCATGGGCCTATTCACCATCTCCGAACCAACAGGAGAATGGAGGGTCATAAATGCGTTGTCATTTCAAATGAATTTCATGAACTGAGTTGAATAATTTCTATTTTTTGCGAGCCTCAAAGAGTAAATAATATAAATTGTTTAACGGGTTTGTCAAAATTCATTTGACATGAGCACACAGGTAAGATTATATTTCTTACATTACATAAAAGATTTATCAGACGACTACATTGTTATTTACGTTAATAAACCCATATCATAATTCTTTTTATTATATACTCAGGTCGTGACTTCCTAGACAAATGCATTACATGGGATGATGAAGTCAATTTTCCACTTATTGGGCGTCGTAAAGCACTTATTGGGTGCTGTTGAGCACACGTAGGACCCAATAAGTTTATTCCTGTGCGAGATGGTTTTCAAATGGATGGCACAACGTCACGTGATCTGTGATATTTTTCAAGTCGCATGGTTATGACGTCGTTGACTTTTACGTGAGTCATCACATTAAGTTCTTAGCGTCATGCAGTTGAAATTGCATTTGAACACTTCTAAAGCAAATTAAATTGCATTTTTTTTCTCTAAATAATGAAATAAAACAATTATAGACCTTTGTTTTGATGAATATGAAGTTGTATAAACGAGTAAACCTATTATATTGACCTCAGTTCGTGTCGGTCAATACAAGGTTTATTGGTTCATAAAACATCATATTTACCTCAACAAAGGTAAATCATTATGAAATGTCTGAGGCTTAGCAGGACAACCAGTTTATTATTTTGTAACTGACTCTGTATTGAGCATCTTTTTGTTAAATTTGTTTAGTCACTGGTAACGGTACATTTCGATTCATACTCACGCACCTGAGAGTACCCGTAAGTTTTTACTAATCATTTATTTGAACCGACAATCAGCAGGGTAGCTACCGAACATTACTGACATGTTAACAGATCAAGTCGTTCTTGAAATAATAAGTACTATAAACCTACTGCTTGATTTAATGATAAAACCTCGCTTGGCTCCATTGGAGACTTTGTATATTATCAATATATCTCCTATATTTCATGTACCTACCCACTATATCAAAAGTGCAAGAATTTAGATCCAGTAAATAAAGAGAATTATACTGAGTCTATTTTAAATTAAGCGCAACAATTAAATATTAAACCTATATAAATCAATTCAAGTAAGTCCCTGAATGTCGAAACCTAAATAAATCAATTCAAGTAAGTCCCTGAATGTCGAAACCTAAATAAATCAATTCAAGTAAGTCCCTGAATGTCGAAACCTATATAAATCAATTCAAGTAAGTCCCTGAATGTCGAAACCTATATAAATCAATTCAAGTAAGTCCCTGAATGTCGAAAACGCTGCTTCACATTTATAGTCTACGGTTGCAGAAATGTCTGATGGTAATCGACGCAGAATATGTTTCTATCAAGATCAGAACACAAAATCCTTTAATTGTAGAATAACTTTACGTTTGTTGAACACAAAAAAAGAATTCCGAATAGTCTGTGTTAACTTCGTCTTCGTCTTTCCCAAATGTCTATATGTTTGTGAAGACCTTTAACATCAACATAAAGAACAAAACACTATCCTCAATATGGTTAAGGCTTAACACTGTATGAGAACATTCCATAACTTAATGTATTAACGGCAAAGTATTGAAGAAACAAATTTTATATTAACGAAAATCACATTATATTAATATTGGTTATGTCAGATCAAGACGCATGTCACATACCAAAATGTATTATTTGTATTCTACTGTCATCACATTACTTAAATTGTTCCTTTTTGTATCATACACAATTTTAACATCGAACAGAACTCATGCCTTATTAGGTCTGTTATTTGGAAACAGAATGAGACACGCAAATTACGATACAGCAAACCACAAATCGTTTGTGACAATTAATCAGTTACAGGCGTTCTTTTCCTTAAATATTAAAGGAAATATTTATGTTTTCTTTTTAACAGCACCAGTTTCATGAAATCCTCACACTCCATAAATACTGTACAAACAATGAAACAACATATACTTATGCTGGATTTAAATGCTGTGCAATTCACCATCACGATTCTAACTTTAACAGTAGATTTAATTAGGAGTGCATCTTTGTTCAGTGGAATTGCTCAAGTTCTCAATTTAGAAAGAAAGATCGGTTTTGAACACCACGACTAATAGATTGCAGAGTCTTTTTTTTCTCAAAGAAATGCGCGCGATGTCCGACAGGAAAATGGTTTTCCTTGTTTTGTCCAATTGGTCGTACAAATAAATTGACCATTGACCGTTTGCCATATACTGTCAAAGTTGAGCCATATTGATAATGAAGTTTTCTTTAATCTGAATCATACAAAAGGTACTACATGTAAACATTTCAAAAAGGAAATTTGAGAAAGTAAACTTTTGTATTCTAATTTCAAAGATAAATACAACGTGTTTCCGATATGAGCATATCAAGTTTTGTATTATAATTTCATAAGTCAACACAAAGATTTTCCAACATAATTTGTTTTAGTTAAATATATTTAAATTGCGTCAATGGTGGTACTCCGATATTTTGGTTTGAAATGAGCCTTTTGGCCATCAAAGGGTCGAAGATCAATATTTGCTATTCGGGTAAATATTTACAAATTATACATTAATCAATCAAAATAGATTTAGCAAGTTGACCAAAGTAGCGTGTCTTTTTGCAGGTTGCTTCGGTGGATTGCGACAAAAATGGCATTTAAGCGGGTTTTTCAGAAGATTACGACAAATTGACTGAAATTATGTTTCTGTTTTCTGAACTTTGATGACCACCAGAATACTTTTTTCAGTCGACATAGATTTATTGATGAGTATTTTATTTTTGAATATATAGAGTATGTATGTATGTATGTATGTATGTATGTATGTATGTATGTATGTATGTATGTATGTATGTATGTATGTATGTATGTATGTATGTATGTATGTATGTATGTATGTATGTATGCATAAATGCATGCATGCATGCATGCATGCATGCATGCATGTATGTATGTATGTATGTATGTATCTATGTATGTATGTATGTATGTATGTATGTATGTATGTATGTATGTATGTATGTATGTATGTATGCACAGTGTTTAACGGCATATCAGCACATTCATGACAATACAGTGCTGATCGAAAACAAGGAAGTAAAAATGAAAATGGGAAAGTCAAAATCCTTGCCAAAATGCACAGGAAGACAAACTCCTCCGATCGAAAATGAATATGAACTGGGTGTGATTTTGCAGAAACTGCCAAAAGCGCACAACAACAAGACGAAACCCCCTCCCCCTCCTGGGACACACTCCCCAAAATGCAATGTCAAAAGTGATCTATATAAACCGCACTCTTATAGTTGTCCAAGAAATTTGAAATGAGTACAAATTTTAGATTTTGTTTAATATAAGACAGAAAATTTGTATGGGATGATTACTGTGTTATTTCCAATAATAAATCCATATCGTATTTTTGCATATTAGACACGCATAATAATACGCTATGACGTCATGAAAGGAAAAGGAGTAATGTCCGAGGTATCCGAATATACTTCAAAGTCAGCTCACACAATCTCACACAAGTTTCTGTTATGCGGTTTTATTGAAAAAATCTGTATTTTTATCATGTGATAAAACTCGTTCAAAATTTAATCCCGGAGCCGCGGCGGCTCAGTGGTTAGCGTGCCGGACTCACGACCGAAAGGGTGTGGGTTCGAATCCTACCATCGGACCATCCTGGGTCAGCTACCGTGGTGTGTCCTTGGGCAAGGCACTCCAATTGCCTCGACACTAAATAACCGTAAAGCAACAAACAAACAAAATTTAATCTGTGCGAATTCGGAATTTTTTTTATTTTTCACGAATTGTCATAAATTGTGCTTGTACATATACAATAGTTATATCGTACTTTTCATTTAAAGGATGTCAATACACTGACAAAAAATATATTTACGGCATTAGGTGGCGACCCCGCTGATTGTCAATACACTTTAATCACCCTTTTAATAATATTTACCAAGTGAAGTCCGGCGCATGATTTTATATCAAAACATACCCAGCCACCCGAAACAGGGCACATTTAATCATATAGATGCTTAGGCACAAAATATGTTGGTTACTTTGCAAACAAACTGGTTTTACAACTATATGGAAATGTCTTGCTTATTTTTGGAATTGACATTTTGATTATTTTTAACAAACCCACTCATGCGCCAATGGTCTTGTCAGAAATCGTCCAAATTCTTCATCTCTGCGGTCCTAATTTGATTTTAGTTCCATATGGCGTCTTTATGGAGACGAGCTCTCTAACAAAAAGTTTATACCTGCTTTAAGCATCACTTGTTTCATTGTGTCAGTATTGTATTCCTTTGATACGGGAGTGGAGGACCCACAAGGGGTGAGGTGGGGATTGGATTCCGTCGAAGCATCATAATTTATAGTTCAAATAGGACTCTTTTTATAGCACAAACAAAAAGTTAGCCATTTTAGGCAAAACTACCCGCTCGTCAAATTAGAACACGCGTGGGGGGGGGGGGGGAATGAATAACAAAAATAACAATTTCCGAATGCATACCTGAATATGGTAGGTAATACGTTATTTCATTCTTAACATGTAAACAAATAATAGTTACCTATAGAATAAGTTCATGTTAAATTTGAGTAAGGAGACTTAATTTTTCAAATATGACAGTTAACCGATCACTGTTGGCTTCTTGCCTCTAGGTTGGCCATAAACTGAAGAAGTTTACAAATTAGGGAACAAAAGTCTTGTATTTGATGATCTTGGGGCGTTAGTGGTGGATTTAATGTCGCCAATTGAGTTTTCCCGGCATCCCCTGAGCGGAACCAGTAAAACGGATATCCTCAATATCAAAACTCTTATCCTCAATCTAAAAGACAACCGAAAAATATGTCAAAAATTGTCAGTAATGTACTTTTTTTTTGTGGTACAATGTCACGTGGATGGTGATAACATTATAATAGCGTCATGTTGGCAGACGGAAAAAAAGGGGTGAAATTCTGAGCGTGAATATTACTGGCAGATATGAAAATGTACATTGAGCACCAAATTATTTGCTCAATGCGTTTTCCAGGTGTATGTGAAGGGTGTGAAAATGAGAGGGGGGGGGGTGGACAAAGGCAACATTGCTGTGAATAACTGCGCTGTATAAACTTACATGTATGCAAAAGTTATGTTTAATTCAGAATAACAATAATAATACCCGTAAAAAGCCTACAACTTTACTGATTCGATCCAAATCATTCAATTCGTTATATATACTATAAGAAATACGAGAAGAAGTAACTTTTTGGTAAGCGGTTGATTGAGTTTTAACGGCACGTGCAACACGCTTTTGGCCGTATCATGCTGATAAAATGGGAACTAAGTGCCTTTTCCAAGGCGACCGCCGCTCACGCGGTCTTTGGCTGAAATTTGGATAGCGAGAAATAAATGAACACTCTAATTTTCATATATAGTCAGTTGTTGTAAAACGGTTTGGAAAAGATGAAGATGATAATTATGATGCTGATGATGATGACGATAAAGATATTGATGATGATGTCTTAAGTAAGATGGGAGGAGGAAGATACTGCAATATATAACGCAAAAAGAGATATGTTGACACAAATATAAGGAGAACATAGAATTGTCTTCCAATATCTAGTTAAGAAAACTTTGTCGACAGTAAGGATGCAGGTTAAAAGAGGAAAGGACAGAGATCCATATGTAAGTAAGTGGTGCTAGACGTTTCAGAATCTAATCTGTATGTCAATTTGAGCTTAGAAATGCCTTCTATGACCATTATGACCCCCCCCCCTACACACACACACACACACACACACACACACACACACACACAAACATCCCCAAAACAACAACAACGAAAACAAAACAACCTTAAAGCGGGTTTAGCCCAACCAAACCAAACTGCTCTGCGTGTCTGATGCACACCAATAATTAGTCTATTATGTCAACAAGTTTGTTGACGGTATGAACGTTTGACGCAAACTGCAGGTCGGCGTAGAGCAAATGTTTTTTATTTTTGCAATCAAGGAATTGGAAGAAGCGCTTTAAATAACACTTATGTTTCTGCGCAACTTGGAGAAACACATCATCAATTTGCCTTTTCAAATTACAGTAGTTACCTAGTTTAAGATGATTCATCAAATACTACTCATATATTATGCACGGCGAAAATAAACAGGTAAATCATTTTTTTCTTAATGTAGGAGAAAATAGTTCTTTTTCATATGCCGTGATGATAAGACTGCTATATTCCCAAGATTTTAAGTCTTTTCAAACAATATCTTCCAATTCAGATCCGATCTTAATGGGATTTTGAAAGTACAGATCCTGCATGTTTTGCACTTCACGTATGGTAAAGATATAAAATATCACAATATATTTAGCACACGTACCTACATATACCTGTGTTACTTAGCAAACCGCAACTCAACCCAGCTGGTATTTTAAAAAAATAGGAGCACATATAGGCGTATAGACAGATATGAATGTATCAAAACACAAGCAGAGAATGATTGTCGGATTCGTCAGCATCCCCCTTCCTTCTTCCAACATTACGACTGCAATTTGAAGTATATAATTTAAAACTTATACTCGATACAATTTAAGAATATGGATTTACAAGCGTGTGTATGTTTGCTTGTCATGTATGCATGCATTTAATTAGAATGTATATTAATGTAAACAAATGAAGGTATATTTCTAGATGAAGATTTGGTTTCCATCCATTCACACATACATGCATTCGTTTCCACGTTTCCTAGGCATGAGGAATCCATGAACAGTAAAATAAAAAGCACGTAATTTGCACTGTAGCCTATTTTCATTCACATGCTTAAGTGCAAAAGTGATTAAAACAATTTCACTATATGCTAATGACTTACTTACGTGGTTTGTCTCAAAGAAAGACCACACATTACATTCCCTGAATGATTAAATCTGTTACCACTGAAAACAAACATAATTCGTCGGCACCTTGGTCATAATTCAAGTAATTGACCATGCCCAGACATAACGCAGCACACAAATTAGCGTATGTCAGTCAAATCCTAACATGTGTCGACACAAATGGACCGCCGACCAATGCTATCGTTGGCAATGGAGCGATGCTTCACGTGATTTACAGGCACACTAAAAGTTTGTGGGACATTCAGGGATGTTATGTGAACCTTTTCATTAGGGCTTACATTCCAGAAGAAATTTGGGCACATAATAGTTCACGTGAAATGCGCTTAAAAAGGATACACAGGGATAATATTTGGCATAAAATGCTTGATTTACTTTGTACTCACACTCGAAATAAAAAAGCATAATGATATTGATAAATTTTCATCATGCCAGTGACAAATTTTATGTTCGGTTGAGATATCATTTCCTTTCAAAAAGGAAGAGGGGATTATATAGTAATATTACGCTATGTTACTGGGGTGATGCGGTGCTTCAGTGGATAAATGCGACTATTTACAACCCGGTAAATGAACATTTACGCATTTATGACACTTCACATATTGGGAACCTTTATAATACACTCCTCTATTTTTCGCGACAAAAACAGTTTCAAATAAATAAAGTAATCTGTCGTAAATTGGGCAGGTGGGTCAATGCATGCTCAGGTGATATTTTGACGAGTTGGCTTGAGTTATTACGTTCTTTTATACTTGTACGTCATCGGATGCAAACAAGACCAAGTAATTTCTGCTATATCATAATAAACGGCCACCAACACATCTGTAGTCAATGAATCAAGGTAACTAAGAGGAAGCAATTTTCAGCACTCACTAATTGTATACCATGATTGGGTTTTACTACTGTTTACCACCAACATTATATAATTGAATGCACTTTTGTGTGAACGTATATTATATATTAGCTGCAACATGTTTTGATAATAAAACTAATTTAGATAGTTGGATAAGAATTAAAGACGCATGCCCACCTGCTAGCATCATACCTACTTACCTATCTACATACCTACATATATGCGGTAAAACCCGCTTTTAGCGGACAACAAAAACTCGTTCTTAGCTTAGTAACAGGTGTCCGCTTATTTAAGAATGATATAGTTTTAGATGACAAAAACGTTAATATAAACATATTACTGTTATGAGAAGTTTTCAGTCTAAATAAATGTCTAATAGTACAGGTTGTACTGTACACTTACCTACCTACCTAACTAGCTAGTTATATGCAAACATACATGATATTGGTGTAATTATTGATTGATGAATATTAATATGTACAGTTATCATTAATATGTATAATTGGAATATCTAACTACCCACCAGTCTAAGTGCATAGCTTCTTTCATATTGGCTTATCTCTGGCCTTTACGACATAGTTCTTGGATATACTACGCTAATTTCCAGTAGGGAAAGCTTTTAGCGCAGAACATATATTACGAAGTTATAAATGCGATTTGGTAATTAATAACTTCAGCAAAATACTTAACCATTTTACATCGATTCACATACAGTTCATCAAGACTGTGAATATTTGCTTATTGTATTTATCTATATATAATGCCTCCCAAATTACCAAACAGCCTAGATCGAGATCTACCATCGCATGGATAAATTACCAACAGCCTAGATCAAGATATGCCATCTCATGGATAAATTTCCAACAGCCTAGACCGAGATATGCCATCTCATGGATAAATTACCAACAGCCTAGATCGAGATATGCCATCACATGGATAAATTACCAACAGCCTAGACCGAGATATGCCATCTCATGGATAAATTACCAACAACCTAGACCGAGATCTGCCATCTCATGGATAAACAGCCTAGACCGAGATCTGCCATCTCATGGATAAATTACCAGCAGCCTAGATCGAGATATGCCATCACATGGATAAATTACCAGCAGCCTAGATCGAGATATGCCATCACATGGATAAATTACCAACAGCCTAGATCGAGATCTGCCATCTCATGGATAAATTACCAGCAGCCTAGATCGAGATATGCCATCACATGGATAAATTACCAACAGCCTAGATCGAGATCTGCCATTGCATGGATAAATTACCAGCAGCCTACATCGAGATCTGCCATCTCATGGATAAATTACCAGCAGCTTACATCGAGATCTGCCATCGCATATATAAGTTGCCAACAGCCTAGACCGAGATCTGCCATCGCATGGATAAATTACCAGCAGCCTAGATCTAGATCTGCCATCGCATGAATACGTACACTACTGACGTGATGTAAGAAATTAATGGCGGGTTCTAGTGTTATTATTTAAAATTTAAAGTAAATATACACCAGGTTTATCATTTTCATTTTCTCGATGATTTTTATTTTCGTGCAAGTTTATACGTTTGATGGAGGAACGAATAAAAGGCTAATTAATATTCTTAAACTGACGTGTGCTCACTAAAATTTAAAGTTTTATATTTTTTAAAATATTTATTTTGTAAACTACTTTCGGCGTTTGTCTTAAATGTAATAACTCCTAAATTACAGATTATGTGTTTATATTTATTAATATATATGAAACCAAGAAGAAACAAAGCTTCCAAAAGCCCCCCTATATCACCACCCCAGTGCAACAGACAACAAGCCGCACTATATGAAGCAATCTTAATTACCTAGATATCAGCTTACATGTCAGAGCGGTCGCGGTTGTTAGATACCTCTATACCTGTGGGAGTAGCATATTAGATAGGTCGGTTTAAGGAAAGAAATATTGTACTTACACTTATTACTCAATTACTCCAATTACTCAAACCTGAAATTATTACTTAAATAGCTTGTCCACGATCATAGAAAGACTCTGGTAAAACACCTTGCACTGCCGCAATCGAGCTGCTCAGAGATACAAAATAACCGCATGAAGCATTTTGGCTTATTTTGACATTTATTGCCAGAAATTTTCTTCAGATCAAGATTTATTGGAAAACAACAAAACATAATGTCTGCCTGTCATGTCCCAATTCATTTGCAGTGGTACACAGATTGTTGTGGTTATGTAAGTAATCTATAATCCAGCCGGTATTGACTCGATCCAGCATTAGATTTATATAATCTGGAATTAAATTACACAGTTCTAGTCACAGCAATAATGACATATTGCTGAGGCAATCAAACTGTTTTCAATCATCCATTCAGGGTGTTATAAAATAACAATGTCTATGAATATTAATGAAAGACATCACGGATTGACAAATACTGTCGTCAATGTTATTCCTTGTTTACTTTATTTAGAAAACCGCAAGACGCACTTGGTCTCATAAGGAATTTTGCAATTTTAGTACATGACATGACTGAAAATGGCATATCTCTACAAAAAAATGTACTCATATCGAAAACATTGCTGATCGTTTACCCATTATTCATTAGATAAAAGAGTAACACGAGTAGTAAGAAATTTCAGAGCTTTCTCTGAAAAAAAAATGGAAAATTGAGATAATGGCATGACCTAATGTTGTGGCTCACCCAATGTCCCAATAAATAATGGTGAAAACATTCTGAACAAAGGTACACCAAAACCAGAAGAAAATAAAGGAGATGAGGGTGGTGTGGGGTAGGGTATCAGAACCGGGACGTACAACGTCGGGCAGACGATTTAATATGTAAATAAGGTGGGGTGTTTTCCAGTGCATTTTTAGTCACGCTTTCCTGTCACGAAGTCAAGAAACCGACAACGAGATCACGGTGGCTCATGCAACTGTATACAATCAACCCATAATTAACTGCGGGGTGGCAAAGCAAAGTATAGCTAGCACTTTGTTCTCAGTGTCCAGGTGTCAATATAAGAGGATTAGTGCCCAACCTAACACCTGGATTGTCTACAAAAGTGTAGTAGACCCAATAGAAAATCAAAACAATCATCTAAACACAGTACATTTTAACACTGTAGGGAAAGCGAACCTCGTTATCCAAATCCCCATGTCACCGTTTGCAGATAATACTAGTTATACGCCACAAAACAAGGGTTTCCCGAAAATTAAACAAGCTAAACTGAACCATCTGGGTGGATTTTGGTTAGGTGCTACAAAGAACACGCTCGTAGTATTATTTATAAGTTCGGTTTTGAGAAGTAATGCAGTGATAAAACGAATACGTGTGCTTCATAGAAGAAATAAAAGATCATAGAAGAAGACAATGCTATATTGTTGAACCTGCCATACCAACTACCTGCATATGAGGTCAACCTGTGTCATGTCCATTTCGTACATGAATAGAACTTTCTCAAATGACTAGTTCCTTATTATAAGTTTTTCCGTGCTAATATGTAGTTGCAAAAGAATGTTTTCTGTACAGCATTACATTTTACTTTTAAACATACCATTAAAGTAACTTTATACACTTCTAAAGGACGTACATATGATATAAAAAGGTAGCAAAATGTGTTATAACGTAAAAAAAAGATTGTTCGGTCAATTTGTTCCTTTTCGAACTTTATAGTTTCATGGGAATTTTTCGTATGGAATCAAGTTTCCGATTATGTTTTTCTTGAAAATTTTATAAAAAATATAAAAATAATAACAAGGATACACACTTTCCGAAACCAGAAATGAACACTTCTACACAATGTACCACCATACACCCAGCATTTTGTGGCGTAGTTTAAGATGTAAATTGTTTGCTCCGAGCACATCTGAGAAGAAAAATCCTCATTGCCATGGAAACAAGCCTGTAAATTAGCATTCAAATGGTTAGCCTTTATAGAAATATCCACTTGTAAAATAAAAGTAATTAATTAATGGGAAAAAAAGGAGGTGATTTGGTTCACAAATCGTCAGAAATTAGATGCCCACGCATACGCAAATGTATGCAGTTTCTTTAATATTTGTTCGGTTTTTCTCATACAAATTTACTGTTTTTTTCGAGTAGATTTTCGGTTGATTGTCAAGCTTTTGTCACTATTGGGTTAATAATAGTTTGAAGTTGTACACGTTAGATATTAAAAACTAAATGTGCATCGAACCATCAGTGAACAATGTGCAGGCTGGCAAAGATTCAGACAAACTTTAAATTTCAGACCTATTTACGTTAAAGTTCAAAATTAGCCAGGCTTGAGATTGGTCAGCGGCTCATTAGATTTTCAAATAAAAAATACCAGCTTGAGGAGGATAGCTTGAGCTTGGCAATTCATCAGTTAAAGGAGGCAGGAGCTACAGTGGCGCAGTTGTTAGCGTGCCGGATCCGTGACCGAAAGGGTTCGGGTTCGAATCCTAATCGAAAGCGAGTGGGAGAGAAAAGGACAAGCTGGAGTAATCAAGATCGAGCTGTAGAGACCATACGGCAATCTGGAGAAATCAAAGGGTGAGCTGGAGAGATTGTGTAGCATTTTAAACAGCTATGCAATTTGGGTCTTTAAGTAAAAAATACAAAAATAAAAAACCGTTTGTTTATGGATCTCTTAGAATTTTGAATAACACACATTAGGCCGTAAAGCTATTTATACTTTTTCTGTCAAATTTTCTGTCCCTCCTTACTTTACAAATATTATTTTGTTTTCCGTAATAAATTTGTATATGATTTTTCCCCTGCAAGACTGATCTGTTGCATTTTTTTTATTCAAGTTTTCGCTGTCACGTTTTTTTAGAGCACGCGTCCAGTTACTTTTTGGGTTTGTATACTGTTATTTGCCTTTAAGCTTGGGTTTTTGACAATAAAGAATTAAATTAATATATTTGATTTTAAACTCATAGCTAACTGTCCTAACCGACCTTAAACCTATGCATTTTTTAAATTTATTGCCATAGTGTATTTTCTCTCATTTTTGTGCTATTATTTTTCCTACATTATTTCGTTTCGAGCTCTTACTTGATTTGTAAACCATGTATGGAGTTGCTCCCCTTCAAGTACACTTGCATCTGTTTTCGTCATCTCACACCCGCTATCGATTTATCGATTACTCCAATTCGCCCTCTCCAGCACGCTCTCGAAAACTTCAGTTCGTCCTCATCTACTCACCATATGATGTCTACAGTTCGCCCTATGATTTCTCTCGCTTACCTAATGATCTCACTAACTCGATTTCGATTTCTCATGCACCCCCTGTCCCAGTCACTCTCGATTACTGCCGCTCGATCTCGATTACTTGTTCTAGTCAGTTTTAAAGGATATGCGTTCCATATATGTGACATGTTGATACAGATTGGGGGATTGCAGAAAGTTTAAAGATATGACCAAAATTAGTCCCCAATACCCATATTGAGATCTCAAGTACAAAAGGGTGCACGACCTACACCCATAGTATTGGCATCGACCTAATTTTTTGTTGTTTTTTTTTTTTTGAGCTGTAAAGATGTATGGGGAGCTCAAGAACATTAAACTTGTTTATACTTATACGTGTTTACAGACTTTTGAAAATATTCCTGCGCTTTTTTTTTTTTTGGGGGGGGGGGCTAAAAATGAAGAAAGAAAAAATCATGATGTAAAGAAGAAATTGGATAATAACATGCCTATATTTAGACACATGTTTTTACCGTAAGACATCATTAACAATATTTAGACACATGTTTTTACCGGAAGACATCATTAACAATATTTAGACACATGTTTTTACCGTAAGACATCATTAACAATATTTAGACACATGTTTTTACCGTAAGACATCATTAACAATATTTAGACACATGTATTTACCGGAAGACATCATTAACAATATTTAGACACATGTTTTTACCGGAAGACATCATTAACAATATTTAGACACATGTTTTTACCGGAAGACATCATTGGCAATATTTAGACACATGTTTTTACCGTAAGACATCATTGACAATATTTAGACACATGTTTTTACCGGAAGACATCATTGACAATATTTAGACACATGTTTTTACCGTAAGACATCATTGACAATATTTAGACACATGTTTGTACCGTAAGACATCATTGACAATATTTAGACACATGTTTTTACCGTAAGACATCATTGACAATATTTAGACACATGTTTTTACCGTAAGACATCATTGACAATATTTAGGCACATGTTTTTACCGTAAGACATCATTGACAATATTTAGACACATGTTTTTACCGTAAGACATCATTGACAATATTTAGACACATGTTTTTACCGTAAGACATCATTGACAATATTTAGACACATGTTTTTACCGTAAGACATCATTGACAATATTTAGACACATGTTTTTACCGTAAGACATCATTGACAATATTTAGACACATGTTTTTACCATAAGACACCATTAACACTTCTATGTATTATTTCATCGCTTTTGACGAATGAGATTGCTAGAATGGTGAGTGTTATTAGGGAAGTAAATAAAAAAATGGCTATAGAAAATGGATTTCAATGATTGAACCGTTAAAGAGCATAGCGCTAAAAGGGGTCACTACTCACCAAACGGCAGGTGCCCACTACTTTGCTTGATGCATTTAACTCATTGCGGCTGCAAGAATGAACCAGACTCTGTGTGCCTATCGTTTCAAAGTGCTTAAAAGAGAACAACAAAGACCTCTTCACTTGTGTTGTATGCAAGATATATTCGAATTGCGAGCGACTGATGATTAAAGTTGTAATTTTCGAACATGTAACAATTAAATCTGACCTTGCACTTCATTTTTTGAACCGCCTTTCAGTGCCATACAATATTCAATCAATCAAAGAATATTCATCTGGCTCCAGACGACTTTATCCGAATCAGACAAGTATTTTTATAATCACTTTCGTGACATCATCAAACTCTAATGATATTATACAGATTTGTCATCTCGTCAAAATTGGTTTCTCGTCTGCTATGTAATTCCTGTGCATCTTCTACAGGACTGTTTCCAAACCAGATTTTCTCTTTATTCATGTCTGATACCATATTCACATGTCTTAGAGCTGGAAGAGACTGGTTCCTGTCTTAATTGTCCGCTATTACTTGGAAACAAATCTAGATTGAGAGACTAAATGCAGGAGATAAGTTGACGGGTTAGTGGGTTCAATATACTCTTGCCCGAACCTAAACCATTACTGCACACATGCTCTTGGGAAGAATATATATATATATATATATATATATATATATATATATATATATATATATATATATATATATATATATATATATATATATATATATATATATATTGTAAGTAAGGTGCAAATTTCTGTCGATGAAGTTCGGTAGAGCATATTAGTTTGGCAGATAACAATTAATAAGATTTATGAGGAAAGGTACCGTATTAAATCGCTAGACTGCGATGGTTTTAATGTCCCTGTTTGGGGCGAGATTGATTCTGAATTGAGCCTTCATTGTATAACGGTCGGACATAAGGTTAATTTGGGTCTAGTTATCGAAAATGTCAAAGTTGAGAGAATGCAGAGACTATTTGTAAAGCCAGTTGAAGTTGTTTTATCTTTTGAAATTTTCCAGAATCAGTTATTTAAATAGCGCGCGAAATCAAGAGGGTTACGCTAACCACGATGGGCGTGTATTTATAAAAGGCGGTAGATACGTTTAATCTGATTGGCTACGCTAAATAAAAGGTGTGTTTCCCAGACAAAATATCACGTTTTAAATATTCCACATTTCAAAATTTAATCAGTCCAAGTTTCCTGCGAAAGGCCGGAAGAGATCTTGACTCCGAGCTGAAAAAGGCGAAATTCTCTCGTATAAACAATTGTTCAAGGGACAAGTTGAGGACACGATTCTGACTGTAGAAGCAAGTCAGTCTTGAAAGCACAAGGTATTTGCATCAATCTCATGTAATTCGTTGATATCAATATAATTTTTTGTTTGAATTTATTTGTTTAAATTCTTACATCAGTTTTCTTGATGTGAGTATAACTATTTGTTTGAGTTCATTTGTCTGAATTCGTACAATAATCTTCTTTATATGAGTTTGACGAATTGTTTGAATTTGTCGTCTTGATTGTTATAGGAATCGTGTATTCTAAGAATTTCATGCATTACTTTATTTAATATGAGTTGTGAGAATCTTGTGTGAATTTGTCTGTCTTAGATGATATGAATAATGCATGCGAAAGAGTTGAGTGAGTATTCACTGCCACTAATGTAGTTAAGCCATGAAGTGAATTTCATTGATTCATTTGTATAATTAAGTCGTGAACTGAAACTGTTATGTCTCATGTGATGTTAGAGTGAGTTAGTGATGAAATAACCGTTAGAAAGTACATTAATCTTCTGAAACTAGGTTTGTTTATCGTCTGTCAGGTTTGGACTGACCATATGGCCTTTGGTATCTGTTTGAATTCCGATAGGACGATATCTGACGTAACGAGAGTGGGGTAATATTCTACTCCCCAGAAGGAATCTGACGGGATATTTAGGTTGCTTCTTGTTTATTTTAGAGGGGAAAATAGCTCCACCTACCTACCTACCTATCTATCCACCTACCTACATACCTACCCACCTATCTATTCACATATCCACCTACCTACCCACCTACCTGCCTACCCACCTATCTATCCGATATATCCACCTACCGACCTACAAAGCCAACCATCGATGCACGTATAAGTATCAACGTAGAGGGTAGAGAGAAGAGGCATCCCACACAAAGTTTGAGGACCGAAAGAGGCTGGATAAGAGAGAGAGAGAGAGAGAGAGAGAGAGAGAGAGAGAGAGAGAGAGAGAGAGAGAGAGAGAAGCAAAAAGAGGAGAACATCGTGTTATTCTGTTCTATATATCTGCTCAGATCTCTATTTATCCCATCTATAAAATTTCATATTTTATTTCACTATTTACTCGATCCGGGCAATAACACCTAGGTCGATCATCCTCTAGATAACGATAACCAACTAACTCGTACACCTGTTACGAGAGGTGCGTAACGTATATATATTTGGTTGGTTATCGTTATCTAGAGGCCAACCATCGATCAGTATACTAGTCTTTTCGAAGATCAGTATACTACGAGAGGTGCGTAACGTATATATATTTGGTTGGTTATCGTTATCTAGAGGATGATCGACCTCGGTGTTATTGCCCGGATCGAGTAAAACGTGAAATAAAATATGAAATTTTATAGATGGGATAAATAGAGTTCTGAGCAGTTATATAGAACAGAATATATATATATATATATATATATATATATATATATATATATATATATATATATATATGTGTGTGTTACGCACCTCTCGTAACAGGTGTACGATTTGGTTGGTTATCGTTATATCTATCTATCTATCTATCTATCTATCTATCTATCTATCTATCTATCTATATATATATATATATATATATATATATATATATTATGGTAAGTCATGACTTCATGGCTTCATGGCTTTTACCTTCAGTATTTGGATGAAATATCATGGTTTGAAAACTTTTAAATAATAAAGTGTCATTTGTCTCTGATGTCAATCGTCCTTTTCATGCTCAAACCAATTCAAACGAATTTCATTCCTCTGGCTTTTAGATCTGGACGATCATTCAGAACACTGTCATATCTTTTCGAAGATCAGTATACTAGTCTGTCTGAACTAAAATAGATATTTTATGTCTGTAGCATGGGGGGGGGAGGCGGAAAAGGTTATTATTACATGAATATGGTCTTGCTAGTCCGTGTATGACCGAGTGCTATTATTTGTATCGTTTCCTACACCTAAAAGGATAATAACGAAAATATTAAGAAGTATCCTTCTGGATACATGGAACAACTATAGTTGTTGGATGCGTTCCCAGTGTTAGATACAAAGATTGCAGGTTATGGGATGAAGACGTACAAATACTGCAATAATGACCTTGCTGCGGATTCACAGTCCTAGCTATTCATGATCTCCAGGCGGTGTAAGTCTTACATTAGGTCTCTCCTTAAAATAACATATCAAACTGTTTGTAAACTACGGTAGGATACCTATATTTGGAAATAATTTGGTGGTCTTTTTGAGAATTTACTTTGAGATACTGACCTTAAATTAAACTTTATGACATTTTAACAGAGGGACAAAATTTGGGGTTGAGTACGTACTCATACTGAAATGATTTGTGAAAGCAGGGCAGAGGATGTGTGGAACAGCTCGTGTTAGACAACATCCTATCAGTGTGCTGTTTTTCAGCAGTCTTATCCTGTTCGACTTAATTAGCAAAACAGAAATTGGAGGAAAAGTCAAACCCGAGAGTAAAAACTTCCAATGCGATCACTGACTGGTCATGACCGCTCCCTCTTATCATTAACGTTAACTGGGACAGGCGGAAAATGAGATGGTTAAAAAAACCAGTACAGAACATCAAACTCAGTCGCTTTCTTTATAATGAAGTAAAAATAAAAAGGAGATATTGATGGTGTTTTGTTTGGAGGCGATGGTGGGGAGATGCTAATGAGAGTGGAAAATTAGAGTAAATTGTCGCAGCTTTATTAGTGGAAAACAGAGCAAATGTCATTATTGATACTTCAGATCTTAAATCTTGTTACTACAGAGAAAATGATACAGAATGTAAATTTATTATTTTAATTAGTAAAGAGAGGTGATGCGTGCTTAGATTTGCCAAATAATGACGCATTTAAATAAATAGACACAAATTCATTTTATATTGAATTTGTATGTGGAGTGAAACAGTGCATAATACGGTGATGATATCTCTGATTTAATAATTATTTGAAAAGTTGATTTAATTTTAAAACTTCAAAGACATTGACTAGAAACTTGAACGGTAGTGTGTGTATGTATGTATGTATGTATGTATGTATGTATGTATGTATGTATGTATGTATGTACGTACGTACGTACGTACGTACGTACGTATGTATGTATGTATGTATGTATGTATGTATGTATGTATGTATGTATGTATGTATGCATGCATGTATGTATGTATGTATGTATGTATGTATGTATGTATGTATGTATGTATGTATGTATGTATGTATGTATGTATGTATGTATGTGTGAAAATATTCTAAATTTATTACTTTGAATTTGTAAAGAGGGATGATACATGTTTAGATTTGCCAATTAAAGATGCATTTAAATCAATAGACACAAATCAAACTTGTAACTTTTTCATAATATATTGAATTTTTATGTCGACTGAAACAGAGCCTAATATATCTATGTATGTATATCAAAGGGAGTTTATCATTTGTATGTATGTATGTATGTATGTATGTATGTATGTATGTATGTATGTATGTATGTATGTATGTATGTATGTATGTATGTATGTATGTATGTATGTATGTAAGTATGTATGTATGTATGTATGTATGTATGTATGTATGTATGTATGTATGTATGTATGTATGTATGTATGTATGTATGTATGTATGTATGTATGTATGTATGTATGTATGTATGTATGTATGTAGAACCTACGGATAATTGAATGGGTGGATGCATGGATTAGTGTGCTAGAAGTGTAGAAGCGATCAGTTGTCCTCCAATATGGCTGTATGTGGATATCAAAGTGAGGTTTATCATTTGTATGGTGTGTACTAGAAGATCTCGTTTTCAAAACCCCACTAAATAGGAATCACGTTAGTTTCCCATTTATAACTAAAATAATTTGCTTGTTTGTTAGTTTTAGTTTGTAACTGTTAAATGCAAAATTACAATTTCATGATTCTCTGGGCTTATTTCAGTTGGTAAAGTTAATTCTATGAAAATCTTCAGTTGGGATCGGATGCTTTAGTTTTTCTTAATTCAACATGTAGATTCTGTAAATACTATATTTTCAGTCAATCAGAGTATATCTCTTGAATTCAACGGATAGATTTTTTAGTACTCTATTTTCAGTCAATCGAAGTATATCTCTTGAATTCAACAGGTAGATTTTGTTATACTCTGTTTTCAGTCAATCACAGTACAACTCGTGAATTCAACAGGCCTGTTTTGTAAATACTCTATTTTCAGCCAATCAGAGTACATCTCTTGAATTCAACGGGTAGGTTTCATTAATACTCTTTTTTCAGCCAATCAGAGTACATCTCTTGAATTCAACGGGTAGGTTTTATTAATACTCTTTTTTCAGCCAATCAGAGTACATCTCTTGAATTCAACGGGTAGGTTTTATTAATACTCTTTTTTCAGCCAATCAGAGTATATCTCTTGAATTCAACGGGTAGGTTTTATTAATACTCTTTTTTCAGCCAATCAGAGTACATCTCTTGAATTCAACGGGTAGGTTTTATTAATACTCTTTTTTCAGCCAATCAGAGTACATCTCTTGAATTCAACGGGTAGGTTTTATTAATACTCTTTTTTCAGCCAATCAGAGTATATCTCTTACGTTTTGCTCTTCAGATTCCTTCAGTCACTTGTGTTAACGAGAAATGATTGCACCTTAAAAAAGATACTCCAAACAACATGCAATACCTTAACGACCTATATTTTTTCACGTGCACCATACAAATGATAAATTAACAGCCGACGAAATTGCAATGCAGCAAAGCATTATTACGCTGCGCCTCAGCACAGTGCATATTGTATTTCACTGAAAACTAGACCGGACATGAGCTAGGTAGATTGTTGGGAGTTTTCGATATAGAGAGTAGACATCTATTTACCGAGAAAAGAGCAAACCCAAACGACATAATCGAATTAGCACAGTAAACCGAAAACGACTTAAATACCACAGAAATAAAATGTGGGACCGAACGCAATGAACTGGAATTCAAATCGAAGTGCAAAGAAAGCATTTGCAACGGATTTTAAAACACATAGTTCATAAATCCATGCATCTATATACACTGGCTTGATTCGTATAAAGACAGAGAATGAATAAATGGTGGTCATGTAGCAGCCGCTTGCTGTACAGAATGTACAAATTGACACACAGCGGCCTTATACATAATTTACCGTATTTTAAGTATACTTTTTTCTATCGCCCCTAATGAAATACTCAAAGAGCCCAGCACTTTCGCTCTATCTTTCAACACACTCTTTGTGTAGCTCTAGATTTATTATTGAAAGGTGACGTCGAACTGAGTAAAGAAACAAACTATGTAATATTTTAAAAAATGTTCAGAAATATATCCACGAAACTATACGTTTATAGTACTTACCATTCTAAGTAATACATTTATAAAATAACCAAAATGGACAACAGTTTCTTTAAGCAGTGCACTATATTTTCTCCCTCTTGTTATTTCTCTCTCATTAATTTCTTATTTACCTTATTATAGACTTATATGTTCTTTTGTTTTGCTTTTAACTGTTATGTATTTTAATATATATAATGTTTGACCCAGTTTTCAGATATTTATAATGAATGTCGCTTTTGGATCATTTTCCTAGGTTCTTGGAAAGGACCTAGATGAGTTAGTCAACTCGTGACCAATCAAATGTTATTTAATAAAACGACAATAAAATATGTTTATACAAAAAGTAGACCCCGATTTCTGGTCCTGGACTCTGAGTACACCTCACTGTATCGCAGTAACCCATACACTAGTCTGCCAGTATTTTTAAATTTATTTTAAAGCTGTGGTTCTGTGTTGCTGCTTGTTTCTAAATCAAATGGGGAGCGTTGCTATTGATATATATGGCTCAATGATATATATATATATATATATATATATATATATATATATATATATATATATATATATATATATATATATATATATATATGAGGGGTAAAATCGTGTGGTTTCCAAAAAATAAATGAATAAATGTTATCACAAGTGAATAAGATATATCAGTAACTTAAATTTGTTTCATAAGAGTTTTTTTTTGTCCTTGTTGTTTTCTTTTCTACATTTAAAGATATTAACACTTAAACTGAAAGAAAAGCAATGGTTAGATTAATATACGCTCTTTTTGACTTTATTAGTCCTCCGTTTCCACAACTATCACGACTACCACCTTTATATAACGATATAACGATATTCATGAGGCGGATCGTTTCTTACCTAAAACTAAATGTTAAACTAAAATTTTCAGCTCCTTCTTTTTGCCCATATAATTGATGGATTGTATATTTTTTAACCTTGTCTTTTATTTCATATACCTTTACAGAGTTATACACCTTTATCTTTTGTATTTTGTACTACATGTTTACGATTATTTGGAAGGGTTTATCTTTGCATTTTTATTTATTTATTTATTTATTTATTTATTGGGGGTGGAGGGGGTGGGTGGGAGGGGGCAATTCTTTATCGTTACATTAGTAGAACTTACCTTTTAATCTGCGCCATATAGCCAGTATTGTGTCAACGTGCCATTAAACCATATACACACATATATACATACATACATTCCTTCTTTTGGATACACAAAAATTAAAATGTTTGTTTGTCTGCACACTTATGCGACACTATTGTCTTTGCGATACTATTTAGTAGAAAGACGTTTATCCTACTGATTTGCAGTGACGTTTTTATCAATGATGTAATTTACTAATTATACATGATTAGCGGTGTATATATATCAACAGAGAACAGTTGTATATACTAACATAGAATAGCTGTATATACAAGCAGGAAATAGCTGTATATACCAACAGAGAATAGCTGTATAAGTATATACCAACAGAGAATAGCTGTATATACCAAGAGAGCATAACTGTATACATATATACCAACAGAGAATAGCTGTGTAAGCCGACAAAGAACAGCTGTACATACCAACATAGCACAGCTGTATATACCAACTGGGAAAAGCTGTATATACCAGCAGAGAACAGCCGTACACACCAACAGAGAATAGCCGTATATAATAAAAACAGCTGTATATACAAACATAGATCAGCTTTATATACCAACATAAAACAGCTGAATATACAAACATAAAACAGCTGCATATACCAACAGAGAACAGCTGTATATACCAACAGAGATAAGCTGTATATACCAAGAGAGAATAGCTATATAAACCAACAGAGAACAGTCGTATATACCAACAGAGAGCAGCTGTATATACGAGCAGAGAACAGCCGTATATACCAATAGAGAATAGCTATACATATATATATATATATATATATATATATATATATATATATATATATATATATATATATACCAACACAGAATATATGTATATGACAACAGAAAACAGCTGCATATACCAACAGAAAATAGCTGTATATACCAACAGAGAACAGCTGTATACACCAACAGAGAATGGCAGTATATACCAACAGAGAAACTGAGACAGAGATACAATAAAAAGAAAAGAAAAGCACGACACGGAAAAGTACTAGTACATTAGAGACGGATTGGTAGGTTTGTATACATGTTGCTTGACAGGCAGGTACTATAAACCACAGCTAATTAGCATTTTGGTATAGTATTTAAGTAGTGCCCCCCCCCCCCCCCCCCCCCCCGAAAAAAAAAGTAAGTGGTGTAATTGTTAGCAATATCCTATTCAGAAAATGTGAATTGTACACGGCTACACGGCTACACGGCTTGACTGTTAAACTATTCTTCTGCCTTGTACTGTCATACCCTTACCTCTGTGGAGATTAAAGGCAAGCGTGTACAGGTACAAAGAATTAGTAAAGCCATTGCATACTTATCATAACATGTAAATATAACAATGAATCCACCATTTTGCCAAAATGCCTAAAATGTTTTGGCGGCTTACAGTTATTATTTTATAAAAACATAATTAAACAGAGTGGCTGGAAGAGATAAGAGCACACTGGATTGGATTGATTGACGTTTGACAACAATAACAAAAGAAAAGCACCACAATGAAAATTAGGTCAATATTTATAGTTTAATAAAATTAAAACAATAGACTATATATAATCTAATGTCGATGTTTCGTATCTATTTATTTAAGTATATTAGATTTACAAACTGAATTAGTATGGTGGTTTTTTATTTAAGTATAATGGATTTACAAAATGAATTAGTATGTTGGTTTGGGCAATATATACTAGTAACTCCAAGGATGAAATAGCAGTCACACAAAATACACCCACCCACCCTCTCTCTCTCTCTCTCTCTCTTCTATTCTTTGGCGCAGCGCTTGATCCTTTACTTACTTCTCTTTTGTCTGAACTGCATACGCTATTCAGCAGAGTGAACCAGAGGGTATCGACTTAACTGAACTTTGGGTCAAGCATAAAACCGACTTAAATCTAGAACCAGCCATATGGCCGACCAAAACTTGGCGTAGTAAGTAAAAATATCATTTTTATAGCTTTCTACATTACCATCATCACCACCACCCCACCACCTCTCTCTCTCATTTGTAATTGCAAATAAGTACGAATATTTAATCGACTGCCACTAGAACAATAATTTAATTTTGTAGGGGACATACTCCTTGCTTTAGAAAGAATAAGCTAATATAAAATAAAATTAAAGCGATGAATTAAATATCCACCACCATTCTATTTAATGGAAGGAACTGTGATTAAAAGGGGACGAAAATCCGGCCATGTTCTATATATTATCATTAGCAATTTTTGTAAAGATAAACATAATGCTCTTGCGTTCGTGTGTATGTGTGTGTGTGTGTGTGTGAGAGAGAGAGAGAGAGAGAGAGAGAGAGAGAGAGAGAGAGAGAGAGAGAGAGTCTGTGACAAATTACCTCACCTGCCAAGCATAAGTACAATCCAGTAGCTATGTGAAGAGATTTTTTCTCAGATCTTTCAGGTAGCGTGTGTAATATGAGTCTAGGCGTGCTCTTCTCGTGTCCTTGCTAAAAAATGAAAGAAAATACTAATATCTTCTGACCACAAAATGATTTCGAGGATGAAAGTCAGGTCGATGAATATCTCGTACGAATAAAGTGGTCCTTTTTTCCTTTACGCACAACAAGAAACCTTGGACCCTATGAAGTTACATTCTAAAAATAACTCTCTGGTCCAAGAATAGTCAAACGGCTTCGAGTATAAAAATGTACCCGGTTGTTGCACAATAGCATTCTGACGTATCAAGGTTACTGCACCATCACTATATAGACAAAAGAAGTTAATGGAGGATGAATTTACATGCATTGAGCTAATGAATTTTACACCTCTCTTAGATAGTCAGTCAACCCAAACACATGTAACCAGCGCACATCAGATTTAATGGTAACTGTCATCTTTAAAAACTATAAAGCTGAAGAAGAAAAAGTTGCCAAGGTTTCTTTTGAACATATGTTATCGGAATGTAGGAATTTTGCACACTTTTTTGACTAACCTATTGCCATACTATATGTGGTCATTGGTACTTTGACAAGTATATAGATACCATATTGCAAACTCCATATCAAACCTAGTTGTATTTTCCCATCGTCTTTACAAAATTGTAAACGGTAGCGCTACCTCCATGAGTCGCACTTTCAAGAGTATTCTATTTCATCTACCGTATGTACTCGCGTATAATTCGCATCCAAATGTAAACAACATTGACCCTGATCTGCCGTCGCATAATGCGCCGGCAGATCAGGGTCTATGTTGTTTGTTCTACTGCTTAGTCCTTACAAACTGCATAGACCCAGATCTGCCGGCGCATTATGCGACGGCAGAGGGATATAGGCGAGTATAGACGGTAGTTGTGTTCCATGGAAGACATGAAGATAACACACAAATATATTTCAGATCTGAAGACGATACAGGCATATCCAGATCCATTCTTATTTTACCAACTTATTTTTTAGGTTCCCACAAGTTAAGTCGTTTTGCATTTTTAAGAATGTTTCAAGATAATTATATCAAAGAATCCAGACTAAAATACTTTCATTATCGAAATTAAAATGATTTTCATTTCAAACTTGCAAACTTTGATAACTTGAAACCACTAAATATAGAACTTGTCGTTATGGCAACAGGTTGAACATTTTAATTGAGTGTTGTGCTTACAGATGCTACAGCATCTGTTCGTCTCATTAGTAACAGGAATTTTTAAATTGTATCATCCAGGATTTTTTAAACTGTATCATCCAGGATTTTTTAAATTGTATCATCCAGGATTTGTTAAACTGTATCATTCAGGATTTTTAAAACTGTATCATCCAGGATTTTTTAAATTGTATCATCCAGGATTTTTTAAACTGTATCATCCAGGATTTTTTAAATTGTATCATCTAGGATTTTTTAAACTGTATCATCCACGATTTTTTAAACTGTATCATCCAGGATTTTTTAAACTGTATCATCCACGATAAGACTATACATTAATTGTATATCAGATCTCAAGATTTAGGAAAAAGTTTCGAATCTGGATTTCAGCCTAAATTAGGCATATTTCAATCTTTGAGAAAAGACAGGTCATTTTGCTTTATTTTGGACCAATCATTTCTCATTTTGTTTTTTCGTGAAAACTAAAAGGATTCGTTCATGAGGTATTGCAATTATAAAGCATTTGTGTGATAAAGGAATTCAGTGCCAAACTGTCTGAAAGACAAAGAAAATCAGTGATAAACGTTTTATATGCTGTGCAGAATAATGATTACACACTTTCGTTTTGCATTGTCGGCATGTCTGTGCATATTGCCATGTAGCTTTATCACTAAGCACCGTTCCCAATCAGATCGTACAAAAAGCAGGTTTAAAATATGGACAGTATTAAAAATGATGTTTAATGAATCCTCGAACCGTAGGAGAGAATGCATATGTTACTGACGAAATACTTATAAAACCTATAAACAAATTTGCTTTTGGAAATAATGTGTTACTCGGACGTATACAAACATTAAATCATAACCTGATAGTTGATCTCAACAAACCAAACTAAATATAATAGTATGAGATCCAAGTATGCTTCTTTCTTAGATTTAGATTTATGCATATCCAAGTTCCTAGTAATGTCAAATAGAGAAAGCTGAAGTTATCCAGTAGTTTTGCATGTGCTACTTTGATTCAAGCGTCAACTGAAGTGTGGAGGAATTGAAAGCACACCCGAGTGCACTTGATTTAGGTCAGTATGGTGCATATGCATAAATATACAACTTTACATTTCTCAATACACATAAGCATATATAAATCCATATATATATTTATATATATATATATATATATATATATATATATATATATATATATATATATATATATATACAAGTGCAGTTCAGTATATACAATATACGTACGTGAATACAGACATAATGAGATAGACAGGGAGAAAGATAGAAATAAAAGATAGATAGGTAGGTTGTTAGATACGTAGAAAGATAGATGCATGCATACATATAATAAGATCTATTGCATGAATAACCACAAGGAAAACATATTCAGAAAAATAAACACAACCTGTCAAAGTAAATACATCTTATCTATAGCTTATGCTTGATGCAGACGTCATCAATGAATGAATACCAAATGTCTTAAAAGTAGAAAGTCGAAAAGGTGCAAATGAAAGCCATCGAGCACTGAAGATGCCAATAAATGTATGCTAATGGTATGACAAGACACATCAGGATGAACTGGCAAATATAAATTATTCAAAAGCAATTGCCCTAAGGAAAGTCTGCTTCATCTAATTGAATGAGAAGAAAACAATTGACTTGCTGAGCATATTGCGTGATGAATGGTAACGGACACTAATAAGACTGTATGTAGGCAACTTGAAAAAATGTTTCGATTTACGAAACAGACGGCGAAGGCTTTAATCCAACGACAGCGTTAAATTTTTAGGACTGGCGCCAATTAATCCGATCCAAAAGGAAAGATATCATCTAAACTCGCTTATAAGTCGAGTCCAACTGGAAACAACATAGACCCTGATCTGTCGTCGCATAATGCGCCGGCAAATCAGGATCAGTGATGTCTGTTCTATTAATTACTCCAACAACAAAAAAAAATAAAAAAAATATAAAAAAATACATACACCCAGATCTACCGGCGCATTATCCGACGGCAGATCTGAGTCTGCGACTGGTCACGATAATATACGTCCGAAAATAATAAAACGTGGCCGAAAACAACCATTTACTTTTTACACGGAACATAATACGTCTTACTTGTACTAACGTCTCTCTCTCTCTCTCTCTCTCTCATAGATTTGTTTCATACTGCGAAACGAGTACCTGACAAAAAATGTAGGAAAACTGCGACCGAGGTAATGATATTTTCAAATATGAAACACTGAATTATTATTATTCATTTTTTTAGCGTCATTTCTGCCATCGACGTGTAGTGAATGAGCACAATGTATACATATATCCCATCTATCACTGGCAATCAAATATGGTAATTCACTTTTACAGGCTTATAAAAAAAGGACTTTTCACCAAACTAAACAAATGTGATAAGAATGCAGTATTTATTAACAGATTTTATACCTTATATTTCCTCATGTCCACCAACACCTACATCATCCAATTTCGCTTAAATTAGACATTAGGATAGCTGTTTTGGTTAACTAAATATAAAGGACTATATCGAATAAGGACCGTTTTGTGCCCTCTCTCCAGTTTTCTTCATTTCATACATATTACAAGTATGAGGTGGTTTGTTTTAGTTTCTGACATAAGTTTTGTGTTCTCATGCTGGTTGCCATGGAAACCGCGTGTTAAAAATTATCAAAGAAGATAGGCAAATTTTGCATCTTTTCCATGTATTTATCATTGACATTATGTATTTGCAGCATTGTTCGGATATAAAGTTGCATAAAATAAACTTTTAATTTGTTAAAAAAAAAGAACCGAAATAAACGCTAGTAACCCATGAAGAATAAATCTAACATACAAGTCAACATGAAACAATTCTAAGCTTCGTTGCAAAAATTAGACAGTCACTAATCAACTCAAAATCTGTGCCTGTTTGAAATTTTGTTTAATATTATTGGCTGATATGATTGATAATGAGGCCTTCTAGAGGCTTCTAAGTTCTCTTGTTATAAAAAACTATTGGTGTTTGTCCCCTTGTTCCTGGAAACTAAAGATGTTCTGTGTAGAAATTGTTTCCAAAATTTCGTGTGGCAATGTACACACACACACACACACACACACACACACACACACACACACATTTAAAAAAAAAATTCATCGTTGCGCTGTCTCTTCGATCTTGAAAATGAATGCCAATATTCATTAGCTTGTTTTTAAAAAGAAATCCCTGGGCTGATCTCTCCACTTTTAAAAAGTTTTGAAAAACTCTTTCAAAAGAGTATAGTGGTCGGTACACGAATCTAATACCAAAGCAGATGTAATGTTTTCTTGTTTCTACACATTAGTATTTGTTACTTAAATCAGTAAAAAAAAAAAAAAAAAAAAAAATACAGGAAATTTAAAGTTTAAAGATTGAAAAGATTGAAATTCTCCATTTCATTCCATAGCTTGGATTGTTTGTCTTATTACACAATCGCAGCAAACCAAATAAGTGGTCATTGTTCTTTCAAATAACCTGTCATTGTTATAATAGCCTTCAAAGTCCAGACATTTGATCATAACAATTGCTTTCATCCATTTAGTCCATACATCACAAGCTAATGTTTTGTTTTTGTTTTCTTCCGTGTTCAGTTTCTTATTCTATTGTTTTTCTTGTTGTAAATATTGCTTTGTCAAGTGTGATCTCACCGCATATACTCAGTTGTTATCAGTGGTTTGTATGGCAGTAAGTGATATTGAATTGAACTTTGACCCTGGCTGTAAAAACAAACAACAACAAAAAAAAAGAAGAAAAATAAGAAAATAAACGCCCACGGGATGTGGTATACAGAAGAAAAATATAAACGCCCACGGGATGTGGTATACAGAAGAAAAATATATGTTTACATCATAAATGATATATATTATGTATCTCTCTCTTTATCCACCTCTCTCTCTCTCATGATTACATATACACATACAAAAATACACACCGATGCACATTGCTCAGTGCTGTTACCTGTAATAACGTCAAAGCCACATCTGACTAATATACACTTGGAACTGAAAATGCGCATGTACAGCTCATCATTGTATTTATTCTGTAGGTGATTCATATTGATTTCCAAGGAATACACACTTGAATTGTTTGGTGATACATAATCCCACAGTGAAACATTCAATAACATATTTAAAATCTACGTTATATATGTAGATTTACACATACATCTCTCTCTGTCTCTGTCTCTGTCGGTCTGTCTCTCTCTTTATATATATATATATATATATATATATATATATATATATATATATATATATATATATATATATATATATATAGAGAGAGAGAGAGAGAGAGAGAGAGAGAGAGAGAGAGAGAGAGAGATTTCCTTTGAGTCATATTTAAAAAAAATAAACCCTGGTTAATATTAACTGAATTGATTAGTATCTTATTCTTCAGCATAGATAGTCGGTGGAAAAGATATAGGAAAGAAAAATATCTTGATGCTAAACGTTTAATACAATTTTGAAGTATGTAAAAGAGGTTTCACTAATAAAAATATTGGACAGTTTTGTGCACACATCTGCCATGTGTAATATAATATGAATAAGAAACACAAATTCCCCCAAATCATTTCTTTCTCTCTCATGTATGTATACACAAAGCATTGAATACAAAACTAGTGAAAAGGAAGTTCACAGAAAAATTATATATCTTGTCTGCAAAATGTGTATAACACTGAAAATAACTATATTTTAAACTTTAATAGTCATCAATGCTGCCAACAGTCCATCCATCAATCCGTCCCTGTCATACCTATGTCTTGCCTGCCCTACACTGGCGAGAAAATTGATTGCGAACAAGTTAAGTGAAATGTCTTCACAGATGAATATTTTTAATGCTCCTTTTACACAATAGTTTCCCAACAAAAGCCCCCCCCCCCCGCCTTCTCTCTCTCTCTCTCTCTCTCTCTCTCTCTCTCTCTCTCTCTCTCTCTCTCTCTCTCTCTCTCTCTCTCTCTCTCTTATATTAAAATGTTACATCCAACATACAAGGTACCTATTCAAAGCAATGAAATCACAGTTGGTGACATGGCAAATCCCCTCCCCCACCCCCCAAAATAAAATAAAATAAAACAGAATATTGAATTTCATAACCTGCTGAACTTGGGTCAAATAACTATAAGCAAAGTATAAAAGTTTTTTTAAAAAAAATTGGGCCATTGTGAAAGTAGACGGTGTCAAGTTGCTGGGCAGGCAGAAATTTCGAATGCTGAATAGGACCTGAACCCACCCATCCATCAACTACCCCTCATATTCACTACTCATCGTTTGTGAAAATATCATTATTTGCATGTGGTGCTGGATTACCCAATAAGCAAACTAAGCACGTGCCTAGGACACCAGCAAAGCAGGGGCACCAACAAAAAAAAAAAAAAAAAGAGAATTACGGTTTAATATTGTTTTTATTTTGAATTACATGGGAGGGGGGAGGCACCATAATCTTTTCAGTGCTTAGGGCCTCTAAGGGTCTTAATCCGGCCCTGTTTGCATGCAAATTTTAAATTTGCACTCGCATAAATTAATTCGTATTATTTTGAAAGGTGAATCTCTACATGCTTCTTTTATCTAAATATTTATATAATTGACGAAAATTCAGCAATTACTCAAACTTAGGTTCTAATATGTAAATTTGGAGGTATTTGTCACATTCAAAAGGTTAGTAAAAGAAAAATGAAGAAGAAACAAATATATTCCCTTGCGCGATTCGAACCTGCTTTTGTTTCTGGGTTGTTAACGGACGCTCTACCATTTAAGCTTCAATTACCTGTCCAAGCACAATAAGTTCAATAACTATATTGGCTTACACTGTCAATTTAGAGTTTGAGGTTTACTTCTGTTCAACAATCCCTGTTTTAACTGTCCATTGTAATATTTTTTCCTATATCTTTTAATTTTTTTTATATCTAGTTTCGGAGAAAATGAAGAAACGTATACACATTTGTTATACGGCAGATACAGTGCATATTATATAGTACACTTAAAAAACATCTTTTTTGAGTATAGTACACCCCCCCCCCCGCATTTTATTACAAAGCTAATGCTGTTAAAAGTAGAAAAAAGATAGACTGAATTAAATCTTCTTAAATGTATTTTGGCTTTGACCTATATAGCAAATTGTATTTAGGATGTGTGTGTGTGTGAAGAAATACGCCACAAGTAGACTCTACCGTATGTTTAATTTCTTCCACTTGATTGGTTGTCTCAAAACCTAATTGAATTTAAAACTTTAAATCCTTTTGTTATACTTTATTTTCAAGCAACAATACATCTACTAATATTCACATTAGTTATGGGATCCTGTATGGGACACATTAGCAATATTCAGGCACGTTCAACAATAAAATATTACTTAATATAGTCACCTCTCAGTTTCTGTTTACTTTTATCTGATTCCCCTCTGGCGCCACTACCCCCCCCCCCCCCCCCATCCATGTGCACAAAGTAAGTTAAAATTCAGAATGGATCAATAATGTAAGAAATAAATGAATAAGATTGTTTAAAATATTGTTTGTTGTATCTTCTGAATATTTTGAACAACACTAGTAGAATAGAATAAAATGCGGTACAAAATGCAGTTCTATTTCTTCACGCGTAGTGGAGATCGAGTTACCAACAGTGCATCAGGAAGAAAATGCTATCGCTACGTGTACAGTAAAACTCAAGAATGTTAATTTTTTTTTTTTTTTTTTTTTTTTTTTTTATCTATATATATATATATATATATATATATATATATATATATATATATATATATATATATATATATATCTGCGCAACCTTGCATGAAGATGATATTCTGAAGACAAGTTTGGTTATAAGAAATACGCAGTCTGCTGAAATTTCTTTGTGGAGCAAGACTGCATTTGTACCTGATTTGGAGTGTGAAGTTGTTAAACTCTTCATTTATTCTGCAATTTCCAACACCAACCCATGTTCAAGGGTCTTTTTTTGCTATGAATTGTAACTCTATAAATCGGCACTAAAAAACCTATTTGTGTTGCTGTGCCGTAAAATGCCAAACCAAGCCAAACCAATTCACGTATAAAATATTAAATGCTAATTTGAACACTGATGTCAGTCACTTGACGTTTTTCTTTTGCCACTGTCTCAAAATGTTCTGACTGCGTTGAAAACTATTAGGCGACAGGGAGAGTACGTTACAAATCTGCTGACCCCAATCCCCTTTATCCGTTCGACGAATGTTATTCCCGAGCAAGAATACGATACCTCAATATGTTTTAGCTGCATATCGATCTTCTTTCCATCTTTACAATGCAGAGTTATAAAAGCGCTATCGCGATGAACTGCATAAGTTGTGTGATTTGAGAAGAGTGGTAATAAGTAAAACTCAGTAGTTGTACTATATGGTATTTAAATATCAAGTTAGGACGTTTCAAAATTCTTGTATCCATGAAAGAATGTGCAAAATTAATTGAAATGAAAAATTTACATAGATATCATTACCTGTCTGCACGGTATTTTTAAACTGTGCCATCAAGGTAATTACAGTCAAAATTGCTATTGGGTCACACGTATTATGCCATCATCTGTCTTAAAGCCAACAACTCATGGACCGGTAACTTCTTCCACTGGTCAGATTGTACCTAACAATGGCCCACTGACCATACCTATCGCTGGTTAGGTGTGAGTGTTACGTAAATACAGCCTGACTGAAAGCTTGCTGATTGGCTTATCGTATCAGCTCCGACACCTTAATGATGGCCCACTGTATAACGTTTACAAATTCAAATAGTCATAACTTCAACATTTTTCATCCAATTTACTTAAAAATTTAAGTATTTGCTGATAATTTAGTTTACTATAATTGTCCATAAAATATTATTATGCTAATAAGTAGACAAAGCTATGTCTGTCCTAGCGATCAATCAGTTTTGCGAGGTACCTTACATCACATTATCGTCCAAAGAAACCTGTATTTAACAGCCACCTGTCATAAGACATTGTTTGTTGTATTTCTAGAGGTAGTCGCTTGAGACAGGTTTGACTGTACTAGTACCAGAATTTCCGGTCATATGACCAGCTTATTTAGTGCGTGCAACAGTTTATTATATACTCATTTTTATCTCCATTAACTTTGCATTGTCAGAATCGTGCAGTATTTCTCAATACTGCACGGGTTCATACCGCACGACACGTATGTCTAAAAATAGTATCGCGGTTTAGGAACTACTTTTTATTGTAAACAAACAATGTACGCTCATGTAGCAGACACCGGAGCTTTTGCTTGATTAGATTTGTCTTTGGATGAACTAAGCAAGCTGTTGGAGCCATCTTAAAAGTTGAGATGATAAAGCTGACGATATGGATGAGTTCACTGAGTCACAAAAAAACTTTCAAGCAAGCTACCAAGGTCAAAGGTCGCTGGGCGGTGCCATGTGCGCATGAATACTGTTACTGTGTACTTTTTTAAAACTACGGTTGTGTATTTACTTTGGAATCTAGCAGAAATTCAATCACTTTGTTTCTTGTAGCGTGTTCTTTTTGTTATTCAGCCTTAGTTAGAAGAGCAAAATGAGTATATAATACAAATTTACTACATTTGTATAGGAAAATATGAACTCGTTTTTTTCCTGAGCTATACTGCGCTCCTAAAGTCAAGCAAAACTCAGAAAAACTCGTTCGTATTTTTCCATACAAATGCAGTAACCTGTAAGTACAGCAAATGTATCTTCCTCTCCAAACCCAAATAAAGCTTAAGAAAACTTTTAAACTTTTTTGTTTGTTTTTGTTTTCTTAATTGCTGTTTATTCATAGAAAATTTTTAAATCAAAAATGGTCCCGAAAAATGTCATAACGAATTAACGTTTTTCATAAACCTTAATTAGGCTATATAATTTCTAACCCAAGTATTTGATTTCTCGAAACATTCCTTTCTGACATTGATTACTTACTAACTTATATTCGGATATTGTTAGTGACATTTTGATTTATATCAATGAAGGAAACGTATTACCCAAATTGATCAACACAAACAGGCACGCGGGAATGAGTATAAAAGGTTTTGTCTCTGCAGAAATCTTATATATCTTACGTCTAGTCTTCACTTAAAACCTTCTTGCCACTATCCTTACCAAATGCAAATCCTTAGCAGTGCTTGTTTTTTAAAATCTTCTTTCAGTTTTAATTTATTAAGCTGAATTACAGATCTACTATGTTTATCATATTGTGTAGTCTCAAGTAACCTTGAACTTTCTACAGAGAAACACAAATTCTGCTAGAAGAAACATGGAAGAAGAAGAAATAAAGCGGAAGAAGTAAGAGGAGGGCAATGAGGAGTAGAACAAGAAAATCATGCACCTGATCTACCATGTATGTCCTATTGCGTAGTTTCAAGGAACCTATAACTGTTTACAAAGAATAGCAATTTTGGCTATAAGAAACAAAGAAGAAGAAGAAAATGGATGTATAAACAAGAGGAGAAAAAAAAGAAAAGGAAAAAAAAAATACATAAAAGAAAAAGAAGGTGGAGGAGGAGCAGGAAATGAGGTGGAGAAGAGGAAAAAGAATTGAACTTTTTACAAAGAAACACAGTTCCAAATAGAAGAAAGAAAGAAAAGGAAGAGGAGGAGAGGATAAGAGAAAAAGGAGGAAAAACAAATAAGTGGAAGAACTTACCGCTGGCCTCATTCTTTTTGCTAATTATTCCATTGACAAGATTTTAATTAGGTGCTAATTATTCCATTGACAAGATTTTAATTAGGCACAATGTGCATGCGACTGTTTCCTCAAGAATCAAGTAGCAAGTCCTCATCAAGTATCGAAAGAAAAAACGACACTCTACTATTCATCGTTCCTAATTATAAACTGCCATCAAAACAACTTAGTTAGTAACTGTTATTTTCCTCTCTATTCCATTGTTTCGGCATTAGGAATGAAATGCACCGTGTTGCTGCACGTAGGGCAGCAAGTGTTCTTCAGCCCTGCTAATAGTGGTATGGGGATATCATCACGTCTAGTTCCTTCAGAGCCTATACGTGTACATTAGTTCAAAATTAGGGCCGACAACCAGAAAAAAAGCATCTGCCAAAAATCTTTGGAAACAAGTAGCTTGTTTGTACATAAGAGCTGTCAATCTGATATTCCCTGTGCTTACCGCTGAAGAGTCAATCGGACATTCCCTGTGCTTACCGCTGAAGCAAGATCTGAATGTTATGGTAATGTGCACACTGTATCTGTTTCATTAGCTAGAAGTGAACTCTAATTATATAGCAACAATTTTACACATTAAGGCCAATTAAGGACACGGTATCACTAGCATCTTGAACGCCGACTTTGTACCATGATGATGAAAAGCTGACAAAAATCGTTAGCAGTGGGGTTTTTTTTTATAAATAAAAATAGTAGAAAGATAATAGAACTGAACGAATTGTATTGCCGAAAAACTAAACTATAACCTCAAAACAAAAAAACAGAATGGAGACACAGTTACATTTCTATAAGGTACGAACTCGTATGTACGACACTATATGTGTGCATGTTTGCCGTTCCATCTCCCTCTCTATTTATCACACACACACACACACACACACACACACACACACACACACATATATATATATATGTATACATATATATATATATATATATATATATATATATATATATATATATATATATATATCGCGGTTTGGGTATACACGGACGATTTCGTAGGGTCACACTGTTTATCACACCGTTGTTCAATATTACTATCTTTCGTTGTGCATTTGGTTACAAACAAAAATAACGAAAATAAATCCTGTAGGAAAATGTCTAATTTTACTGTATATAGCAAATTTTGCCATGATCTTAACTAATTAATTACAAAGGATATAGACGAAGCGTAAGGAAGAGATCACTAGGCAGGTCAGATAATATCAGTGTAAAGTGGAGATGACGAACTAAATATAAGTACACATGTTATGAAAATGCAGCACATAAATATTAGAAGTGGCTAAGTGAGTCGTATACACTGGTCAAACAAACGTATACTCATCTTGACACATAGGGATAAGCATATTATGTTACCATTATTGGTTGCACTAGTAAAAGAGACGGGAAAACATACAAATTTCACTTCTGGGAGACACGTTACATATTTTAAATAAGTCTAGATAATTGGTGCTACGACAGTTGGCTTCCCAATTATCGATTACTTTCTGTGTTAATACACTGGATGTATGAAACTTTACAAGTAATAAAAGACGTTATATACAGAAACATACGGAATGAGTTAAGACACAATAACATCACATCAACAGGAAACACACGCATACACACACACATGCACGCACGCACACACACACCAACAATAACAACAAAGATTAGTTGATAAAGTACAAGAAGAGTCATTGAAGTATATTTTATGCCCATTGCCATCTCCTTCATCAACATTTCAAGGAAACTGGATCGTTTATTCATTATGCAATCATCTACAAATCGGTAAACATACTGGAGAAGAACGACCATTACAAATGAGCGGATGTGCACGTAAGGGGGAAGTCATGACACCTGTCACCTGATCAGCCTGTTTACATTGCAAGTACTTCAAAAGAATGGTATGATGCCATAAAGGACAAATACCTTCTTTTAAGTAATTGTGTGTGTGTGTGTTTTGTGAGTAGGAATGGGCGCCTTGAACTCTTGTATTCGTAAAACTTATCGAATAAGTGGAATGTTTCTTCAGCAAATAAAAACTCATCTTTATGATATCAAATGTCCATTTACATCCATGTACACACTATTGGCTTTATAGAAGGGCGTACAAAAGATCCAAATGAGTTTGGGGTGAAATTCGTTTGTTTCTTGAAGATGCTTAAATATCACTTCAATCAACTGAGATATTAGCGTAGAATTAAAAGTGTTATCTTTGTTATTTTTACAGCTGATCTAATTTTCAGAATATTTGGAAGGCTTTAGAAATCTTGAATAAGTTCCGTAATTACTGTATGAAAAGGAATCTAAGTATTAACGTTGATTAAAAAAAATCAGAAATATGGTGTATTAAGACAGGTTTAAGTATATAATATATCTAGTGTAAAAAAAAATATTGTCGCAGAAGAAAAAAAAATTAAAAAAATAATCCTCTGTTATTTTTGGAGTAACGGAACATTTTATTAAGGAAAAACAACAACAGACGCTTCTTGTCAATGTTTTGGAAGTTGACATTATGGTTATTAGTAATTTGAAACAGCGTTTATTGAACCATAATGCGCGTTTAAAATATTATGTTAGCTATGTTGTTTCAGTTTTAAAATATGCAGCCTAATTTATTAAAATTTCCACCTGGCCGATGCAGTTGAATGTGAAATGAAACTGCTTTTAAACATTTACTTAATGTAAAGGCCGATGCAGTTGAATGTGAAACGAAACTGCTTTTAAACATTTACTTAATGTAAAGGCCGATGCAGTTGAATGTGAAATGAAACTGCTTTTAAACATTTACTTAATGTAAAGGCCGATGCAGTTGAATGTGAAACGAAACTGCTTTTAAACATTTACTTAATGTAAAGGCCGATGCAGTTGAATGTGAAATGAAACTGCTTTTAAACATTTACTTAATGTAAAGGCCGATGCAGTTGAATGTGAAACGAAACTGCTTTTAAACATTTACTTAATGTAAAGGCCGATGCAGTTGAATGTGAAATGAAACTGCTTTTAAACATTTACTTAATGTAAAATTATCCACCTCTATTAAAACCTCTATGAATTCCATGCAAATAACTAAGTTTGTTTCATTTCAAAACATTATATATAGATAATACATACAGATAGTAACTATATATAGTTAATACATACAGATAGTAACTATATATAGATAATACATACAGATAGTAACTATATATAGTTAATACATACAGATAGTAACTATGTATAGATAACACATACAGATAGTAACTATATATAGATAACACATACAGATAGTAACTATATATAGATAATACATACAGATAGTAACTATATATTGATAACACATACAGATAGTAACTATATATAGATAACACATACAGATAGTAACTATATATAGATAACTATATATAGATCATACATACAGATAGTAACTATATATAGATCATACATACAGATAGTAACTATATATAGATCATACATACAGATAGTAACTATATATAGATCATACATAGAGATAGTAACTATATATAGATCATACATACAGATAGTAACTATATATAGATCATACATACAGATAGTAACTATATATAGATCATACATACAGATAGTAACTATATATAGATCATACATACAGATAGTAACTATATATAGATCATACATACAGATAGTAACTATAAATAGATAATACATACAGATAGTAACTATATATAGATCATACATACAGATAGTAACTATAAATAGATCATACATACAGATAGTAACTATATATAGATCATCCATACAGATAGTAACTATATATAGATAATACATACAGATAGTAACTATATATAGATCATCCATACAGATAGTAACTATATATAGATCATCCATACAGATAGTAACTATATATAGATCATCCATACAGACAGTAACTATATATAGATCATACATACAGATAGTAACTATATATAGATCATCCATACAGATAGTAACTATAAATAGATCATCCATACAGATAGTAACTATATATAGATCATCCATACAGACAGTAACTATATATAGATAATACATACAGATAGTAACTATATATAGATCATACATACAGATAGTAACTATATATAGATAATACATACAGATAGTAACTATATATAGATCATACATACAGATAGTAACTATATATAGATCATCCATACAGATAGTAACTATATATAGATAATACATACAGATAGTAACTATAAATAGATCATCCATACAGATAGTAACTATATATAGATCATCCATACAGACAGTAACTATATATAGATCATCCATACAGATAGTAACTATATATAGATCATCCATACAGATAGTAACTATATATAGATAATACATACAGATAGTAACTATATATGGATAATACATACAGATAGTAACTATATATAGATAATACATACAGGTTATAACTATATATATAAGAGAATCTGGAAAATAATTGGAATAGATTCGGGTTTTGCGAAGTTAGGGTATTTTTGGATTCCGTAAACTGATCCATGTTTCTTCAGATTTTAAGATGTATGGTCAAAGATGGAATTGCTATCAGGTTGGAACAATAAACTAAATAAACAACAACAAAAATAAAAAAATGTTTCAGTACAAAAACATAAAAGGTAAGTTTTGCCTAGGGGATTTTTTTTTCTTTTTATTAAACTAAATAAACAACAACAAAAATAAAAAAATGTTTCAGTACAAAAACATAAAAGGTAAGTTTTGCCTAAGGGATTTTTTTTTCTTTTTATTTAACCCTACATATTAAACAGCTTTTTCAAAATTACGAGTGTCTTTTCATAAAACACAAAATGAAGCCAGGAGGTATGGAAGTAATAGATTTATTGAATTGACGGATATTTTATATCATGTTCTTATATGTTATTAATGATATATAAGATTAATATAGTACTAATGATATATAAGATTAATATGGTATCAATGATATATAAGATTAATATAGTACTAATGATATATAAGATTAATATCATTTTCCTTTTAAATCTCATTCATCCACGAATGCATGCATACATAAATATATTCATACATAGTGATTGTCGTGAAAATCTCATCAAAAGGAATGTTTTGAACAAACCATCTGTGTATAAACTGTACAGGACCTCTGACGCACGATATATGACGCTGCTCATTCCCCGTATATACCGTCTGACGCACTATACGTCCCGTCAAAGGCAAACAACGTGCATTCGCGTCAGCAACAGTGATGTCAAGCATATCGTTTGCAATAATTTAATGGTTTTAGCCAAGCACACCATGGGTTATTTTTGTTACCTAATTGTTTATTAACTAAAAAATTTCTTGAATATAGTTCAGTGTTTAAATGTACGTGTTAACAATGTTTAGCTCGATATTTAATAAGCAACTACAATTATTGCAGTTTATCTCATGAATGACATGATTATCTGTATTGCAGAAGAGTTTACCTGTACACTCAGATACGAATAAGGTATGTAGAATGACAAATTGATTCTATAGGGTCATAGTCAAGTAATACAGGTCCATATCACCTGCCTTGGTTATATATATATATAATATAATATATCCTACTGCTCTGGGTATACAAAAAACCTGGGCTGATGTTATGCACCCGTACAACCCACCTACCAGTCGATGTACACTTGAATCTCACAATGCCAGATAACAGTTGATAAATAATACCGTGATTAAAGAGAACAGAGTCGATGTAATATCACAATATAAGAAAACGTGGCCAGGCTAAGATCGCGATTTAAGAGAAACATTGCCTTGATTATATTAATATGAAAGATACACGGTATAGGTAACATCGCAATGTGAAAAGAACACGATCGAGGCAATATCACTGTGTAAGATAACATGATCTAGGCAATATCACAGTGTAAGATAACATAATCTAGGCAATATCACAGTGTAAGATAACATGATCTAGGCAATATCACAGTGTAAGATAACATGATCTAGGCAATATCACAGTGTAAGATAACATGATCTAGGCAATATCACAGTGTAAGATAACATGATCGAGGCAATATCACAGTATAAGATAACATGATCGAGGCAATATCACAGTGTAAGATAACATGATCGAGGCAATATCACAGTGTAAGATAACATGATCGAGGCAATATCACAGTGTAAGATAACATGATCTAGGCAATATCACAGTGGAAGAGAACATGATCGAGGTAATATCGCAATGTGAAAGAACATGGTCGAGGTAATATTACAGAATGGTCTAGGAAATTTAAGACCAAAAGGGAACAAGGGAAGGATAATATTGCAAAGTAAGAGAACATGGTATATGTAACATTACAGTTGAAGAGAACACAGTCAAGCTAATATCACAATGTCAAAAAACATGTTCCAGGTATTATCACAGTGTCAGAGCACATGGTCTAGTTAGTATCACAGTGTCAGAGCACATGGTCTAGTTAGTATCACAGTGTCCGAGAAAATGGTCAAGCTAATATCACAATGTAAGAAACATGTTCCAGGTAGTATCACAGTGTCAGATCACATGGTATAGGTAGTATCACAGTGTCATAGAACATGGTCAAGATAGTATCACAATGTAAGAGAACATATTCCAGGTAGTATCACAGTGTCAGAGCATATGGTCCAGGTAGTATCACAGTGTCATAGAACATGGTCAAGATAGTATCACAGTGTAAGAGAACATGTTCCAGGTAGTATCACAGTGTCAGAGCATATGGTCCAGGTAGTATCACAGTGTCATAGAACATGGTCAAGATAGTATCACAATGTAAGAGAACATATTCCAGGTAGTATCACAGTGTCAGAGCATATGGTCTAGGTAGTATCACAGTGTCATAGAACATGGTCCAGATAGTATCACAATGTAAGAAAATATGGTCCAGGTAGTACTACAATGTCAGAGCACAAGGTTTAGGCAGTATCACAGTGTCAGATGTTATGTATAATGTTTATATAATATTATAGATATTTTAGGAAATTATAAATGTTTCTTGACTTTAATATTTGCTTAAATCTTAATGTTGTTTATCAGAAGAAGAAAAAAACATGTTTAACTAGTGTCCTTGAATTAGGTTGTTTACTTCAAATTTAAGTTCAAGCATAGTTTTGATAAACATAATATTTTCCCAATTTGAGGTCAAGGTTGATTTTGTTTACAGATAAAACTGGAAATACCTTAGGAGTTACCTGTCAATGGACACACATACATTTATTATTCTAGAATGTTCTGTCATGTGCCCAATCTTTATATATACCATGTTTAGTGGACAGTTTTTCAGTTTCGATATTACTATCAGTCTTGTAAAGAGCTATTACAGTTGTGGAAAGTCATTCCAAATTCTAAGAGAGGAATTATTTAAAATATTCATTGGATTATAACAGTGCTCATAAACTTTTGGATTTTGGATTTTTAATTGATGATTTTGGAATTTATCTGAACTTATTCAGAGATATTTTGGAGTACTTCATTTTGACATCAGCACATTAAAGACTACTAGTACATAAGGACTTTGAAGACCATCATAACATTCAAGGATACAGCCGTGAATTCGGAACATTCTATATTTAGGACTTGTGATTAGAACACTAATTCTTATTGGATTATTTAGATATTAATACACATTACTGTAAGCGACTTTTTTGATTTTTCATCTTAATTATATAGAAATAAATTGATTGTTGATTTTTACTTGAGTTGTTGGTTTCACTTTCTTTCTGTTACATTTTTCTGGACCATACAGTCGTAACACAGAAAACATGGTCAAGATGGTATCACAATGTAAGAGAACATGTTGTGACTAACGTTACAGTTAAAGAGAACATGGTCAAGCTAAGATTACAGTGCAAGAAAACAGGGTACAGGTAGTACCACAATGTCAGAGCACATGGTCTGTGTAGTATCACAGTGTCTGAGAACATGGTTTATGTAGTATCACAGTGTCTGAGAACATGGTCTAGGTAGTATCACAATGTCAGAGAACATGGTCAAGCTAATATCACAATGTAAGAAAACACGGTCCAGGTAGTACCACAATGTCAATACACATGGTCAAGGTAGTATCACGATATAAGAGAATATGGTGTGGGTAACGTTACAGTTGAAAAGAACATGGTCAAGTTAATATCACAATGTTAGAAAACATGGTGCAGGTAGTATCACAATGTAAGAGAACAAGGTGTAGGTAATATTACCGTTTAAGTGAACATGGTCACAATATAAATGGGATTGTCTAGGTAGTATTAGAAAGTAAGGGGATAATGGTCTAGGTAATATCACAGTGTAAGGGAACATGGTCCAGGTAATATCACAGTGTAAGGGAACATGGTCTAGGCAATATCACCGTGTAAGAGAACATTGTCTAAATAATATCACAGTATGAGAGAATATGGCCTGGATAATATCACAGTGTGTGAGAACGGCATGGTCTTCATAATATAATTATAGATATGGTTTATGTAATATCACAAAGTGAGAGAACATGATATATGTAATAATGCATTTTGACAGAACATGGTCTTGGCAATATCAAATTGTGAGATAAAAGGGTCTAGGTAATTTTAATAATGTAAGAGAACATGATCGAGGTTATTAAACAACATAAGAGGAAATCTGGGTATGATCACAATGTACGTGGAAGAGGACATGATATTGGTATTATCACCATGTGAATCAACACGGTCGACATAATATCACAAAGTAACAGATCATGGTCAAGGTAATATTACAATGTGTGAAACAACGTACTGAAGGTAATATCGCAGTGTAACAGAAAATGGTCAACATTTAATCACAATATGCAAGAAACTTGTTTGGGTAGTATAAAAATATAAGATAGCATGGTCTAGGTTTTATGACATTGTGAGATAACACGGTTGATGTAGTATTACAGTGCGAGAAAACATGGTCAATGCATTATCAAAATGTGAGAGAACATATCTTGTGCTAAAAGCTGAATGCATGAGAATATGGTTTTGGTAAAAACACACGAAAAGAAATACATGGTCTGGGTAATAACACACTAAAAAAAATACATGGTCTGGGTAATAACACACTAAAAGAAATACATGGTCTGGGTAATAATACTAGGTAATAACAAGGACACAGTACTCCATGTCATATCACTGTATAAAATGCAATCGCTTTGCACCCCTGCGAACCTAGGTTATATCCTCAAGTCCAGCAGGCGCAAGGATCCGTGGTTGCAGATCCAAATTGGAAGCTTTCATCTGAGTTTTTCGGTCTCCCCCAGATAGCCATATATCCATCGTGCGGGAAAATACGGACGTGTAGGTGTGATGTTAGTAAGTTTAGCGTGAAATGAGTTGTTGTTGTTAATGCTGTTTCCATCAAGATGATTAGGTCTGATGGCTATACCTCCTGGCCATCGAGACAGTCGGAAAACATTCGCTTCATTAAGTAGGAATCAAAGACCGTGAAATTAAGTTTAATGGATAAAGTGGGTAATAGCCAAGACGAAAAATAAGAGATCCGGAAAATATTGTATGCAATGACTTCAGAAAAATCTTTTGAAACATTGTGTGCGGCAGCGGCACCGGCAGCAGTGGCGATTGTGGTGGTAGTAGTAGTAGTAGGCGAGTGGTGGTGTGAAATGTAAAAGCACTGGTTGGATGATGATGATGGTGATGACGATTTAGAAGTAGTAGCAGTGGTGGTGGCGGTTATGGTGGTGGCTGTTATTGCTGTTGGCATTCTGTTGTTGTAGTAGTTGTTATGTTAGAGGAGAAAGCTGTCTTGATAATGATGGCGGTAGAAGGAAAAAGAGTACTTTATTGGAAGTTGCTCGACAAAAAGACAAAAGTGGCATAGAGATTGGACGGAAAACGGAAGAATAGGTGCAGAACCGGCACACACCGATTTTTCATAAAGTTCGGAAAAAAGACAATATCAGCGCACAAATCCAAACAGTGCGCCAACTTTTGCCTTTTTCACAAGCATTCCGTGGGCTGAGTTTGTCTTTTTTGGGACGCTTCCAATAGTTTTAAGGTGGTGTTATATTATTCTTTTCATAACCACTCTTTCTATATGCGAGCTGTTTTTCATTCCGTGTCGTGATACTTCTTGCCTTAACAAATATAATAGCCACATTCTAATGACTAACTTTCTCAATTTCCACTTCAGTTTCCTTGTAGAATAATCTTCAGTAAGACTGTAAAATGTTCTCAGGAGGTTTTCATTTTCTTACGTATCTATACGAACTCGCCTAAGATAGTTAAGCCTATTCGTACTGAAAAGTAGTGCATAGAAGTATTCATTATGAAGAGACCAATTTCAAATCCTCTTTAAGTATTGGCGAACAGTGAAGTTTATACGAAGATTACACTTACCCCATACAAAATACATCGAAGAAATATTCGTAATACTTCACTGACGGAAGTAGCGGGGCGTTAATTATATCGAATATATATATATATATATATATATATATATATATATATATATATATATATATATATATATATATATATATTCCGTCCTTTGTTCACAACATGGAATTAGGTCAAAACATGTTGGTTCTCTAAGTGATAGACACAATAACCCACTCGTTGATTATTATTATTATTGTGGCACAACTTTTTATTATATATCTTGTTGTAAATTGCCCCTAGTGATTTTAATATGTTGGATGGAGTCTATATATATATATATATATATATAAGACTAGCGTGAAGCGTGCTTGAATATCCTTCTCGGACGATATTGACAACAACGAAACAAATACAAAAAGAAAAAGCAAAGACAACTGTACTGACTTATACAATAACAGCAAGTTTTGTACAATAAAATATTTAGGCTCTCTAAATGAGGGAACAGAAGATGTCTAAAAATATCATTACATCATGGTAAGAGATAGATATTATGATTTTAAAATCATTTAAACTGCTATACAGATATGTTCTGCATGATGTAAGAGACATGAATTGAGAGAAAGAGAGAGGGGGAAGGAGGAAGAGAAAGAGAGAGTTATGGACAAAAGTACTGAGGCGTGGCAATGTTCTTTCAAAGATAAAGTCGAATCATGGATAATTTAAGACATAAATGAACTGTCTCTGTTTAAAACCAATACACAAATGGAACATAGATTAAAATTTCTGATATCGTAAAAGTAATTAATAAATCTCCAAAAGGAACTTACACTGTGTTATTTATTGCCACTCTAACTTCTGTTTCACATTTAACTGTTTGTGTTTTCAGAGAGAGAGAGAGAGAGAGAGAGAGAGAGAGAGAGATTGAGAATCTATAGCCTGAGATTCACCGATCTAACTATATACAGCGTATACAGCCTGAGGAATAATGCTTTACCTGGGTTAAGGTAATTAAAGAGAATTACTATATACATATTCGCACTCCAGACAACTCGCTTATTTGCTTTCCGCATCATAACACTAATTACTGTGTAGTCAATAATCATTAGATACTAAAAGCTGAACGGAAGCCACAAAAGAAACAGTTTTGATGAGTCCATTAATTAACTGAACCATTAAATTGATAAACAAGCTGATTTTAAATAGAAACCTTTTCCGCTGTCGAAGACAAACATCTTTAGCCTTCTTAACTCCCTTTTAGCCGATATTTGTCTTAGTCAAAACATATGACATTTGATTGACATGACTTTTAAAATGCATACGTTTTAAAGATTGGGTTCCATTTACATTTTATTGAATCATGTGTTTTATTTTAGTATTTTAATTGTGGCTATCTGGTGCCAAACTAACCGTAAAGTTCGAAAATGTAAAAATGAAGAATTGCACAAAACCTTTAGGAAGATAAACCATTCCAAATAAATGAAAACAAGAAGTACAAGATCAAATATAACAGTACAACTGTTAAAAGTCTGTAAAAGGTATATAAAATAAAGATAAAAGTATGTAAAAGGTATATAAAATAAAGATAAAAGTATGTAAAAGGTATATAAAATAAATATAAAAGTATGTACAAGGTATATAAAATAAAGATAAAAGTATGTAAAAGGTATATAAAAAAAATATAAAGGTGTGTAAAAGGTATATAAAATAAAGATAAAAGTAAAGTCTGTAAAAGGTACATAAAATAAAGATAAAAGTAATACATGTAAAATCCCTGAATGTATTCCCTGAAAAAGTATAAGATATTTTTTGGAGGTACATCATCATTCAGTTTCTTCATCGAGTTCACATCAAAATACTTCCGTTTCATATGGTGGAAGGAGACACACTCGACATGAATGTGTTCCACTGTTAATGGACACTGGCATGGTACGCACTCTGTTCACCCGTCAGGAGGTATGCATGAGTCAGGTATGTGTGTCCGAAACAGTCCTCTATGTGATCGGCACAATACCACCACATCTCAGCGATTGGTTGTATACTAGGCACGTCACTCTCCAGCAGTGGGTTTGATGTTTGGAAGTTTTGTTTTGTGGAGTTTTCATACCACATAGTTTGCCAAGTATGAAGAACATGCTGATTTGTATAACATTTGAAGTCAGTATACAGAATCTTCCATTCTGAAACGGGTGACCACAGGACAGATTTGGCTGCCCCATCTGCTCTTTCATTACCCTTTATACCAACGTGACTAGGCAGCCAACAGTACGGAATATAAAAAAAGGATAGACTTAAAATGTTTAAGTTACAGTACTACATCTTCCTTTTACTAATGCGTACAGATTCAACAAGGTATGCAAAAACAGTGAAATCGGAAGTGTCTCTGTAGTCGCCGCCATTATCTTCCAGTGTTTTGTGCATGCTCGATTACGGAAAAGAACGACGAAAGACGAGAAACTATTCGTAAAGTTAATCATAGATAATTTTCTTTATCACAGCGCTAACATTTCTCCAAGATTTCTACCCTTATTCAACGCGAAAATCAAATATTTCTTGCAACGCAGGAACATTGCTTCACATAGGCAAAGAACGAAATTCAATGCGTCACATATCCATGGCATCACGCGACATCAGTCAAAACCCATATTTCCAGCCAACTCATAATATTTCCACTCTTGTATAGTAAGAATCGCTAGTCCAGCTTTGATGTAGATGTTAAATCAAATAATTTGGGATCGAGTTAAACAATGCATCTTCCAAGAAAATGTATGTGTATATGTATGTATAGGGTTTGACGGTACATCAGCAAAATCCGGCTGTATAGTGTAAAAGTTCTTTTTTTTTTTCATTCATTTCTCCCGTAACCTTGCTGGTCGTAGGGGCGCCACTGATGACTTTGCGACAATCTCTCTCCATAAAAGTTACGCGCTGCAAATGGTAATGGCAAAATATGTCTAAAATCCTAAAACAGACAAAGGCAATAAAGAGTCAAATCCTTGAATAGAAGTTCAAAATCTTTCTATATAAACCGCACTCTTTTAAAGTGTTCAAAACATTCTCAGGTGGAACATCATGGACGAATACCGCTGCAAACAGGTTGCCTCCATTAGACTCCACTTACAACATGAAATAGGGCGAAACGGGCCATTTTAAGTTCCCAGATCCCACAGTGAGGAATAATAGAGTCCATTATGTGCACTTGTGTGTGATTGGGAAATCACATCCGGGGTCAGAATTTGTGGACAGCAACGAAGATTTCACTATCTCACATCAACGCATACGACGGATTACTTTCTGTCATTTCTCACAAGAAAATAATGCTGTAAACAGAAAGGTGGCGAACCATCTTTGTGGATATATCTTTGAAAATACAGAGTAATTTCTCACAAAAAGGTTAAGCCATTAGAAAGAGCATAAAATGTTAGGTTTACACCAAATTTAAAGTTGTAAACCAGACTTTCTGTTTACAGGCCGACACAATTTGTCTTTTCAGTACTAAAAACCCAAGAAACATTGCAAACGTTCATGACGTCATCAATATAATGACGTTATCTACAATGTCGGTGAGTGCACTTATGTGTGATAGGCATTTCTCACATTCCTATATGTGTATGATTGTGACTTCCAATGTGGAAAACCAGTGCAGGATGGCTCTATCCTACCTCACACATAACCTTTATCCTAACTCGTGGACTATTTTGACCTTCACTTGAACATTTTTCCACAAAATAATCAAGATAAACAATAATTGCAACACATGTACGTACTGAAAAGAGCAGTGGTTGAAGTTAAGTGTCCTGCAAACAGGCCGTTTTGCACTGATCGACCTAGCTACATGTACCGCGTCTGTAGTCCAATTTATAGTCGAAAAAGCCCTGTTGTAATTGTTATTTTTTTTAATTGATATTCTCATTATAATTTTTGAATGGTAAATCAGTTCTAATCAAAGTTGAATCAAGGACTATTTCATTATTCTTTTGTCTGTCTCGATTCATCTTACAGATAAGAATGGAATTTTATTAGTTTTTACCTGCTCACATTTGTACCATTGCGCAAGCTATCTGCATTGCACAGTTCGGACGCTTTGTATTGTCATTACCATGGCCGTTTCACCCACTGTTCTTTTTGAAAGAAAAGATGTGTTTAAACGTCATTTAAAGTTTACACTGAATATTTCAATTTTGTGTGTCTCGTTATCTTACGGATAAGACTGGACTCTATTTTTTTGTTTCTTATCGTCAGAACACAAATTTAGACGCTGTGTATTGGCATTTCTCGACAATCTCTATAATGTTCTTTGAACGCTGTTATGTGTTGAAATGTTATTTAAAGTTCAGTGTATACCTATATTATTTTGTTCTATCTGAAGGTGTGGACATTTTCAGTGGGTTTATTGCTTTTTTAAAGTTGTATGATTTTTGCATCGGTATTCACAATACGCCATTTTGACTTCGACCCTCATGCTTCGTTCAGGAATGTGAGAAAAATAATCCTTGATTATGTATCGGTGATGAATATGAAAATACCACCCTCGTGATCAGAATTTTGCATCAGACACTCTGCAGAGCCTCGAATCTAACGCAAAATTCTGACCGTTGGTTGGAATCTTCCTATCCTACACTGATACATACGAAGGACTCTATTAAACCCTCATGACTTTCTCACAGGAGAAAACTATATCACACATATGTAGGAATTGCAGAAATAAAGATCTTAGCCCACGCTCGTCTATTTTATTATGTACCTGGGAATGATACATACCTCGATCTAATCATTTTCCGACAATCTAAAATAGATGTTCTCTATCGCCTACTCGCGTTTTCTAATCCCGTATCACCACAGTCTGAAAAACTGGAACTACTTTATGACGTTACATCAATGGCCTATACCCCACCAAAGTCTGGATGAATTAGCATTAGTTACAGAATGGAAACAAGTGTATTATCAAAATAGATATGCACTGTTTAATAATCATACAATAATAAAAGCCCAACAGTCTTTTCGGAAATGTTTAAAAGCATACTGAAGCATCCATTAGTTGTCACGTGGAGAACGCAGACCAGCTTTGAGTTTCACATCGTCTGCAGCCAGTATGAATAGAGAACTCTATCAAATTATTCGATGGGAAAAACCGGTAAACTACAACATCATTATCAACCATTTGTAACCACAAAATTCTCCAAATCGAAGTAGGATTCAAATTACAGACACTGACACAGAGTGAATCCAAGTTAAACACCTTCATGACAACGTACATGGTATGTATCACAAATAGGATAGAACATCTGCACACTTTATTTGGTGCCTCGTCACTAATTTATGAAACACAAATAGGATAGAACATTTGCACACTTTATTCGGTGCCTCGTCACTAATTTATGAAACACAAATAGGATAGAACATCTGCACACTTTATTCGGTGCCTCGTCACTAATTTATGAAACACAAATAGGATAGAGCATCTGCACACTTTATTCGGTGCCTCGTCACTAATTTATGAAACATCTAACGCAATAAAGGTATTTTCAACAATTATTTTAAATAAATGTCTATTCTTCAAAGGTATATTGTATAAGCATAATCAGTAAATACTAAGGAGGTAAAAAAAAAAAGAGTTTTATTGAAGCATTTACTTTCACCCAACGGATTATTTTTAAGCTGGTAATTGACCCACCACTTCAACAAAAATGCGCAAGTAGGTATTAACACTTAGTTTCAAATGGGCAGGTAGTTATTAACACAGAGTTTTAAATGCGGAAATAGGTATTAACACTTAGTTTCAACTGTGCAAGTAGGTATTAACACTTAGCTTTAAATGCGCAAATAGGTATCAACACGGAGTTTTAAGTACGCAAGTAGGTATTAACACAGAGTTTTAAATGTGGAAATAGGTATTAACACTTAGTTTCAACTGTGCAAGTAGGTATTAACACGGATTTCAAATGCGCAAGTAGATATTAACACAGAGTTTTAAATGCGGAAGTAGGTATTAACACTTAGTTTAAACTGTGCAAGTAGGTATTAACATTTAGTTTTAAATGGGCAAGTAGTTATTAACACGGAGTTTTAAATACGCAAGTAGGTATTAACACGGAGTTTTAAATGCACAAGCAGGTTTTAACACTTAGTTTCAAATTAACAAGTAGATACTAATTTTACTTTTAATGCACAGAACACCTCCCTGTCTCATATAATACACTGATGATCACAATCACACTCGAGATGATACAGCGTTCACGATCAACGTAACAATAACAATGCGTTTATATCGTGCGCGTACTGTACGACTGTAAACATTTTTCGTGTACTAACCGTCTATATATAGAGATAATAATAGAAAAAGACGAACACGGGAACTCATAGGGATGCATAGAAATTGGCAACCAATGATATTTGGCTTAAAACTTCAAGACAGGCAAGAAAACACTACGTAATAAATTAGATATAATCTACTTTTGAAGCTTTTCACTACGAAGTTAAAGACGTGTTTTATTGAAACCTTTACTTTCACCCAACATATTAGTCTTATGCTGGTAATTACCTCCACCACTTCAACAAGGATGCGCAAGTAGGTAATAACACTGAGTTTTATAGTACACAGAAGCCAATGTTCGCCATCTCCTGTAACCGGGAAGCATCTATTAATTTCTTTACTTGAACGAAATGCCTTTCCTAATAACCAAAGCTGTCAGGGGGGAAATAGGTGGCCTGTTTACATACGTGGGGCGCAGTTCATCACTCAAAAAAGTCATATAGTTCACACACACACACACACACACACTCGTTACGCAAAGGTTTTCTTGATTGTCTATTTGTATCCTTGATTATTTTTTTGCACATACGTGAACGTTGATAGTGTTGTTTCGTGAGTTTTTAAATCTTATCGCATTCCTAACTTTCTCGACATACAAATGTACTGGTATCCGAGCAAATCTCAAGCAAACTTGAACTATAAGAAATAGACCTTGCAAGCAGACACAGATGTTTCATACGTCAACACTTGCATGAATTAGAATTAAAATTCAACATTGTATATGGCTCAAAAAGCACAACGTGAAATACAAGGACAAAAGTTCACGGCTAAAGGCGTTGGTAGCATACAAATCTAGAACAAAGTCTTCAAGATTTAAAAAACAAAAATATTTATTTTTAAAAAAAAATTGGTTAAACCCGATCATTCATATAAGAGATCCTAAATACGTCCAAGTTAATGTGTACAAAGAGAATCATAAAATATTTCAAACAGCATTTATGAAACGAGTTGGATAATTTTTATCTTTTGCAAGCCATTGAGAGTAAAAGATCGAAATGGTCAACGAGTTTCATAAATTTAATTTTAAATATGCAATTTCATAAGAATATATTTATCACGTGGGAGATTTTTGTAAACATTAAAATCGCAAACTAGTGTAGTGAAATAACTCTGAAGTACATTCAGGTGCCTCGGACAGTATGCCGTATGTGACTTCGTGATGTATTATTACACATCTTTAAAATATCGAAAAATTTTTAAGTAATCCACGTAAGATGTTTTATTTTTTCTTTCATTGGTTACCCAGACTTGAAGACAAGTGCGATCAATAGAGAATATCTACGTTTGTTGAGTAGATATACGGAAATGTTTCACGTATATCTACTAAAAAAAACGTAGATTTTCTTTTTATTATATATTTTCTAAAGGCAAAACCCGTCGATTTGCATGGATTTTCTTCATTCTGTGCCAATGCGATTAACAACTGCATTACTACATCGATAAAATGAAGGGATTTATATTAGCAGCTCAAGATCAACGCCTTAACACCCGCTCTTTTCGAAACAGAATACTCAAGGATGGTACCACTCCATTGTGCGGACTGTGCAACCAAGTCGAAGAAACCATTGAACATAAAACCTCAGGTTACCCTATAAAAAAGGAATACATAGAAAGTCATAACAAAGCAGCAGCCTACATCCATTGGAAGATCTGCAGTTACTTCGACCTACCTATACCACCAAAATGGTACCAGCATAAACCAGAAACCGTAACAGAGAATGAAAAAGCAACAATACTCTGGAATATGACAATCCACAAAGACTGCGAAATCAAACAGACCTGACTTAATACCAGAAAAGACAAAACCGAAAGAAATTATTACATTATTGACATACCAGTACCTGCAGACAGAAATGTGTCAATAAAATAAATGGAGAAGATATCAACATACAAAGATCTTGAAAAAGAAATCAAGAGAATATGGAACATCGAAGAAACAATCAACATCCCAGTAATCATCGGCAATCTTGTACTCATAAAGAAACGGATGGAGAACAACATTAAAAAGATCTCTGGAAAAGTCAATATAGAGGAAATCTAAAAAACAGTGATGCTTGGCACAGCACATATGTTAAGAAGAGCTCTCTCCGTCTTACAGTTTTATATCTGTTCATGGCTTGAACTCGGATCAAACTGATAACACTTAGCTAAAGAATCATATGACAATATAATAATAATAATAATAATAATAATAATAATAATAATAATAATAATAATAATAATAATAATAATGATATTATTATTAATAATAATAATAATAATAATAATAATAATAATAATAATAATAATAATAAAGTAATAACTCGAATATAGCTTTCTTCTGAATTAAATTTCAACAGAACATTAGTTCGGTCAAAACATTTTATTTTAGTAACCTGTCGACAATATCTTCTTACAGTATGCATTTGCCGTATATGAAAAAGTTATATATATGAAAAAAGTGAATATGTCCATATCCCGGTCAATATATAGATAAATCATTTTTTTTAATTCAACAAGATATCAGTAATATGTTCAGCCTTTATTCCTTCAAGCACTTTTGCATCATCATGATGGATGACCTTCTTGTAGATATATTATACTTTTGCATGATTATCATGGACGACCTTCATGTAGATACATTATACTTTTGCATGATTATCATGGATGACCTTCATGTAGATACATTATACTTTTGCATGATTATCATGGATGACCTTCATGTAGATACATTATACTTTCAAAGTATTTTTGTAAATAAACGTCATTATTATGTCAATTACGTCATGGTTTATAGGACGAGATATAAACAACATTTTTACATCTATATACAACACATGTATACAAAAATACATTTGCAAGACTGACGAAATCATTAAACACCCTTGACAGTGCTTGACTAAAAATAAAAAAACAAAAAAAACAAACGAACAATTGGACACAAATGCACTCATTATGTTATGAAAGTGCGTCAATGTATTGATACAATGTCTAAAGTGATCCATACAAATTAAAACAACCAATATAGATTTCCTATGGTGATGGTATGAAAATGTAATGTTCACTTTTATATGTTTTGCTTTGTACATTACAAAGCATCCCGTTTTAATTTTTCATGACTATCGAATAATTAGTTACAAATGTCTGGTTGTAGAGCGCGTATGACATAAAATTCCTTTTCATCTCTTAAATATCCATTATAAGTAAATAAATTATATAAGGGAATGATTTTGAAGTTTCCTCCTGAACAGTTATGTAGATGTTTATTAACTAATAATAATCTTATATCTGCTGTTCTTGTTTGCTGTCTTTGTACTGTCGTTCTCTATTCTTATTTTTTTTTTTAATAATTTTTTTATTATTTTTTAGTCTGATCTATGTAAAATCTTCACATTTTATACATATCAATGCATAAATTACATTTTGAATTGCAATCCATGTCCTGTTTAACTTTAAATATTTTAAAATTTTATAAAATTTAATCGAGTTTCCTTCTATTATGTTAGAACATATTTTCCATCTACTCGTACCACATCTGATTACTCAGGCCTCTGTTTCAATGAAGTCGAATTTAGACCTGGTAAGAATTTGTTTAAAATTTGTTGGTTGTCTGTTGCTATTAATAATTTTAATTCTTTCCAAAAACATTCCTCTTTTATCACTACGTCGAAGTAATTGTTCACATGTTCGTACCACGTGGAAGATATTATTGTTCTGTGGGTTACATAAGTTGTAATGTCATCCTTTTGATGATGGGTTCATGTTTTCGCGGTTATCTCTCCATTTCTTTTCGCTTAGAGGATTACTTGACTGATAATTTCCTCTGAGTAGTTTTGCATGCTAATATATTGCTGCAATACTGTGAGTCTCTGTTCTTGTGTATATTTATCCTTTACAATTATTATCACTCTTGATGCAAGATTAAAAGAAATGTTCACTTTTATATGTTTTGTATGACAAGATTTAAAGAAATGTTCACTTTTATAGTTTTTTGCATTACAAGATTTAAAGTTAAGATAGTTATATGTATCACTTAATTTACTATAAATATCAGTAGAAATATGTCTTCCACATAATTTGACGAGTATGTCCAGGAAAAGAATACTTATTTAATAAAGGATGAACATATTACTGATATCCTGTTGAATTAAGAGCGGTATATATACGTGGGGGAGGGGTATATATGTGTATATATATATATATATATATATATATATATATATATATATATATATATATATATATATATATATAATTGCCGCTGTATGGACACATTACATTTCCGAATCAAAATTAAAAACAAACAAATAATATATGGAAGCATAGTACAAAACGTTAAAACTGAAATTAGGCCAAAATATTAATCAGGGAATCAAAGTTGTTGTGCATTTGACATCTCAAAATGCAGCATTTACCTTTAGAGTATGTGAAACGTATTTGTAACATTATACTTTTTTGTTTTCATCTTTACAAAGAAAATTATTGCGTTTCAGATTTATCTCCGCATCTTCGTACCAACAAAGAAGATAACCTATACGAGTTCTCGTCATTGCAGCCAATTTCGCTACTCTCGTAGAATCCCCCTCCCCCCTCCCCATCACACGCCTTTGTTCCTAATCAGTCTGGTCTACGTGGCTGAAGTTCATCGAGAGCCTAGAGTTTTTCTTATCGCCGATCACGAGATTCCATTATTCATTTTTAATTTTCTTTTTTCTTAAATTTTTTTTTTATGTCTCTCTATTATTTACTGTACTGGTTTTTCCCACACTGTAAGTCCGTTGATCCCTGGCCGAATGGGTCTAAATCGTCATTCTTTAAGACTTTGTTCCGTAAAGGCATAGAGTAAATATTGGCTGAGACCTTTTTTAACCTTTTTTTTTTTTCTTCTCTCAATACCCCAACATTGTTAAAGGTGTTCCTCACGAGGCCGAATGTGCTGCAGAGAGAGAGAGAGAGATGTTCGCACTTATAGGAATATAGTTAAATCAAAAGCAGACAAAATATTTGACACGCCTAAAAATTAATATAACACAAGCACTTGTAGAACAATCCTTTTTCACCGAACAGCTGACTAAATGTGGTGGAGGTTCGTTGTATTTACATTGGTTAATTGATGTGCGGATGGTGAATTCAATAGGGTGTTATATTACTGTTTTCAAACAAAATTAAAACATTAAATGTACTTGATATAGCTGATGACTCAAAATTTGTCATAAATTTGGATGTGAACGCCGTACAAGCTATATTCAACTGCATCTTGCCATGTTTTTTCACCTTGTGAATTATTTCATCGATATATTGACATAACATGACATAATAACATGTGCGAGAACTGTCCAATATAAATATAAGACCGCCCAAGAATCACGCATGTTTATCAACTAATCTAATGTTCTGCAATATGCAAAAATAAAAGTGAAAGTCCATCACCATACGTGACTTCAACAGGAATGCGTCATAAAAATTAACGGAAGCTGTACGTCTAAGGAACAATTTAAAAACAGCAAAGAAAAGAACTAAATGTTTAACAACAAATCAAAAACCACAACTTTTGATGTCGCCAAGATATGACACTTATGATCATTGGCGTAGCAAGAAATTCTGGCCCCCCCCCCCAGCAATACTTTTGGGGCCCCCTCCCAATAAAAAAAGTTGTTTCATGGGAATTTTGGGCCCCCACTGGGCCTGCCCCCCTACCCCTCCCCCTGCAGCTGCGACGGTTGTTTGGGCGGTTGCTACGCCACAGCTTATGAGAAGTGCGAGGTAGATGCATTTGTCGGTAATAACATATTTTTAAAAATATATTTCTTTGTGTTTTCCACTTGAGAAACATTAAAAATTAATGATTTTCTTCTATGATCTGCTAAATTAAAAAAATATTATTCTGCGTCTGAATATATTTTGCTAATCTACATTTTACTTCAAAGAAATATATAAATATATTATTTTAAAAAAAATCGTATTAACCTTTGTTCATCATAAAAGAAATGACATGTTTTTCACGTTCATTATTTATCAGATGTAAACGACATTTGCATTTATTGATTTGTTCACAACGGTATCTAACAATCTGTTAAGAATCAATCAATATTACAATTTTCTACATTAATTTACACCTTTTCTATTCAATTCTAGCACGTACGATTTGCTCAAAGTACGTAACTGGATAACACAGCAACGCATTTACCTCTCATTAATGAGCTGAACTATTATCTCAAAAGTGGCCCAAACAACGCTATAAATATACCAACAGATAAAATAGCTTTAAAACACAAATAGAGAAACCAATTTTAAATGTGGACGATACACCTTTTTGTCATTGAATTCTCCATATTTATATTTTTAAAAAATAATTAACCTATGCAGGATTATAACAGTAAGTTTCAACACGCACATTATATGATTTTACCGTAGTTTCTCATGTAAATCCCTCACCCAGCTGAGAACATTGTAAATCCAGACCTGGCCAGGAAATCATAAAATGTCTGTCCTTTTCATCACAAAGCATTATTGGACTCCAAATCTTACTCGAAAATCTTCTAATCAAATTACATTTCTAGTAATATTTCTCAGTCTGGAGTAACATTTATTAGTCGAAATGTTGAATAAAACGTTTTATGACGGTGGGGTAGGAGCTTGAGCCAGAGCTTGAGATTTTGTGTCAGCCAGTCAGAAAGGGTTTTACTTTTGTAACGCCACGTTTGATTGGTTGAATGTGAAAACTCAATATCAAACTCGATTTCCGGGCCTGAGATCAGCCGTTGGATAATGCACCGGCATTACAAGGTATACGCTGTTCGTTTAAGTTACGATTTCAAGTGGACAGCACCCCTGACCTGTCAAAGAAATATGCGAGGACAGATTTTTGGTATGGTACAATAATATCCCGCATCATCGAAAGCAGTGTTACCCTAAAACAAATTAAAGCATACACAAACGCTGAAAAAAATCCAAACTGAATATGGCCACAATTTCTACCAATAAATTCAGCAAATATTGATTTCAAAATGTATAGACTTACCCTGTAACTTTGGTATAATTTTAAATGTAAGGTCTTTAAAAGGATATCAAAAGTCATTAAACATATATTTCAACTCAGGATGTTCACATTACAATCTGACCACAAATCAATGGCGAGGTCAAAGGTCAAATTGATACGTATGCCATATGCGTTCAGGTATACATACTGTTTGTTTGTCCTTAAGTATGCACTTACATTACTAACTAGGTATACATACTGTTTGTTTGTTCTTAATTTGACCTACTGGGGTATGCACTTACATTACTAGCTGAACAATTAAGCCAAAGCCCCATAAAATCTACGCATACCTAAATCTATAAAGTCGACTCATTTGTATGCTTTGACATAAGACTTTTGTTTGAATATTGCATCTGCTATATAGTAGTCTCATTTAAGCAGACTCTCGCGTAATTCCGAGAGATCTACGTAGGCCGAGAGTCTAACAAAGGTCTGATAAGTTTTTGTAGCACTCAAAACGAGGCTGTCCAAACATCTGGTAAAGTCGCTGATTGGTCGATAGCCGACTTTCATGATATTTATATTTATTAGGACACCTTAGAGCAGTGGTACATAACTCAAACGTTTACGTGGATCAGAATCAACCTTGACTGGACTAAGCGGGCCGCACTGCGAAAGTTTAGTGTCTACAATAAAAGCAGAAATACACATGGGTTAAGTAAGGACACGGGCCGCGGGCAGCACAAAATGTGTCGGCGAGCCGCATGCGACCGTATGTTGTGCACCTCTGCGTTAGAGAAAGTTTAGTGGTATGCATGCATGTTTGATATGAACCAGATAGCCCATATACAACAGGTCGCACGATGCATGCACAGCAATATCTATTGTTCAAGTTAATTAGCGCCTAATTTGGTCAGACGGTTAATTCACTCAGATCAAGTATAAACATGTACAATGCTTTCATTATCGTATTTATTTTCGAATTAGTAAATCTAAACTGTAGCGATAGAACAGTATTTTGCTTTGGCACGAAAATCTTGCAATTCGTTCAACTGTAATAGAAGAAGAAGAAGAAAAAAAAAAGAAAGAAACAAGTGACACCTGTCGGTAACAATCAGTTGTCCAGACCTTTACCAGACTCTCGCTCTGCATATATCTCTCTGAGCCACGGGAGAATCTGGTTGAACGAAATTAATTATATACTCGTAGATCTAAAAAACAAGCGTTCCACATTACTTCCATGTGCGTATTCAAAAGGACAGCACACGTGTTTGTGTATTAGAAAGTATTTTCTTCTATAGATTAAAATCAATATATGTACAATATATATATATATATATATATATATATATATATATATATATATATATATATATATATATTCGCACATCTATTGACTTTAATTTAGAGGTTATGTGTGTGTGAAACTAGAGAAGACAATACTTTCTAATACACACAAACACACACACACAAACACGTGTGTACATATTTCTATATAACTGTGACAAAACATGATCGGCCATCTGAACCAATATGAAAGAAAGAATTACTTTAGTTCATTAACTTTAAACAAAGACTGTAAGTAGTGAAGCACCGTTGTCGTTGTCCTTTTGTATATGCACATGGAAGAAATGTGGAACGCTTGTGGTTTAGATCTACGACTATATATATATATATATATATATATATATATATATATATATATATATATATATATATATATATATATATATATATATTATGCATTAAACGCTAACTAGCTCGATTATTTACAAACATTTTCAGACACTGGCATTATTTTCTACTGCAAACTCAACGTTTGTTTGTCTCTTCTGGTGCGATTGGTGCATATATATTTAGTTTGCAAGCCCTCAATTAAATCAACATGATTAATGACAGGTCACTTCGTTGTTCTCCATTTTACAATTCTGGGTAGAATTATAACGCCAGCATCAGTCGTAAAAAGTGAATGACTGTCATCTTCATTGTAAGATTACCAAAGTTTAAGATCTTTATTCCAGACAAAGAGAGGTTTATATCACCAACAAGTCAATGACAACTGCTGCTGAATTGTTATATTTTAGTTATTTGCAGATTTGTAAGCGATTTTAAAGCAACAAGCACGGCTTTGATGGTTCAAAAATCGAGAGGTCGGAGCAGAAAAGGCCGAGTCTTTCATCTTCCGAATGAATCTTTTTTCTGTATAGAAACAATGACGATGCAGGTTGGCGTAACGACAGAATCAAGAACATCGTTCTTGTTTGCTTGACAAGATACTAGAAGTGTTCAGCACTAAAATTCGATACGGAAAAAGTTACTTTTTCCAAAATTGACAGATTTAAACTCTCATGGTGCATACAACTCCTGAATTTGTTTCTCTTCTGGGTCTCAAGTTGAAAAAAGAAATAGTTGGCATTAACTGTGGAAAATGTTTGAGATTTATGTAAGTGATTCTTTGTCTAATTTTTAGTTTATGTTAAATTATTGGATGCATTTGTCACCTATGGTTCATTTAGTCTCAGTATGGAAGTTTTTGTACCCTTGAAATCAACATGGAACGAGTTTTCTGTGCCCATTATTGACGTTTACCTCGTTGAAATTGCCTATGTATACATGCACACACAATCACCGTATTCCTGGTAACTATAACATGTATTATCATTAATTATATCAGTAATGGTACAATAAGCATCTCATGTTTGTAATTAGTACATGTATATCTCTGCACTTTGTATGTTTCATTTATGGAGACACACGAACTTTAAGTGAACCAAATGGTGCCAACGACAAAATGTTGCAGTAAAGTTTCAAGTTTCAATTAAAACATCAGTCAAGAACATGCAAACTCAATTTGCCACGTGTCAGGTTAGTGTTAAAATCGCAAGAGAAATGCAGAGGTCATTGAGTCGGTAAAGGGAGAGGTTGTTACTGCTACAAATAACCAAAATTTGGCATGTAACAAACACACCCTCTCTCTCCTCTCTCTCTCTCTCTCTCTCATTGAAAACATCACACACACGAAAAAAAAAATAGTAAAACTATAGTGGGTTAATAATGAAAGATCTTCCTTACACTATGTTTTTTTTCAAGCATAAATATATGTTTTGTCCTCAGTGGTGGATTTATTTTGCATACCAAAGGGACTCTTAGCATAACGAAACAAGAAGTCATTATGATCACGTAATTGTGTAACTGCCGATTGTTCTAACTGAACTGGAGCGTGTCAATGCAATAGTGTCTAGAGTATTATATTCTTGTACATAAATAAACACAGTGTTCGTTTCTTTATAAATAGAAACGAATTAGCATCGATTACGGGAGATTGCTGTTAATGGCAAATTTCTATTATTGCTATGTATATCACGGTTTCTCTTGTATTTTAATGCAGTGCATCCTATTCTCTACGAAGAAATCAAGTTGACACGTTGATCTCTATAATTAAGCTCATATGTAGAAAGATAGGTCCTTTAGATGCACCGACTGACCGCCATATTCTGAGGCTCCTACAGGTTAACATAAAAAAAATTAATCCAGTTAGAATGATTTATTCCATACTTTAAGCAACGTTTAAGTATAACAATTGATATTTTGTGAAATAATGCACTATACACACATACAAGCGCGCGCACACACACACACATATAAATTGAGTATCGCCACTGTGGTAATGTCACCTCTGGATCTACTTTCTTTTAACATTTAGCAGATATTTCTGCCCTTAGACAAGACGTATTTTCCATATTTAATTAATTTCGTCTTCTACTTCACTCTACCCCCCCCCCCTTCTCTCCACAATATGAACAAATCAGAAACAACCTGTGTATACACTGTATATTATGTGTATTGTGAAGCAATGCGGTTCTAGTGAAGAAAATGCCTGAAACCTAGCTCCAAACCTCAAAAAGTAGATTTCAAATATTAGGTCATTTAAAATATTCTGCGCGATTAATATTCGGATCATGGAGTTTGTCATTGGCTGCAATTTCTATGATATGTTACTGCTATTCGACAGTAATTGTCACCTATTATTTAAATACCTCGCAACATCAAACGATACAAGGTTAACGGCGAAACAAGCGATTGAATATTATACTAAAAATTGGTTAAGTAGTCTGTTACCGAACTTGACTGCCATCTTTCAGGGTCACATAATTCGCGTTTGAATGCGGAAATAACACAGTGGCGGATCCAGAAATGTCTCAAATATAGCTCATTTAAAATAATTTTCCGGATGAATCATCGGATCATGAAGATTGTCATTGACTGCAGTTACTATGAAATGTTACTATTCGACATTAATTGTAACCTATTACCAAAATACCTCATACGCTCTACAACAGGGGTGTCAAATATACGTCCCGCGAGCCGGATACGGCCCGCTAGACGCATTATTTATTATTATTGTTTATATCAAATCTGGCCCGCCATAGCAAATGTGTTTGACACCCCTGCTCTACAAGAAACTATACAAGGTTAAAGGTGAAACTAGCGATATATTATAATACTAAGACTTGGTTAAGTTGTCTGTTGCCAAACTGGACTGCCACCTTTCAAGGTCACATAAATCACGTTTGAATGGAGAAATAAACAAAATAAATACGCAAATCATACAGTGGCGGATCCAGAAATATGATTTTTTTGGAGGGGTTTTTTAGGGGGGGGGGTGTTGGGGGCGTAAAGGTAATGGGGAGGGACGTAAACAAGTAGTCGAGGAGTCTGTGGAATGGAACCCCTGGTGGGGACCTAGGGGCCGAATCCAGCGGAAATGAACCGTTTCCAGGGCACAATTTTAACCATCTAACTGTCAAGTAAACTTACTCTTGGAAACGTTCAGGTTGTTTCGCGTTCATTTCTTTTTATTTTTTTTTATTTTTTTTTTTGGGGGGGGGGGGAAATCCGCCGGATCTTAACGTTATTGGATTGACCACTCTGTGATGCTCTCTCACCCCAACAATGTTTACGGCATCAATCCGCTCAAACAATGTATTAACGAAAAAGTATTCCCTTTATTTTTCGTATAAAAATAGTAATGCTTTAAACAAAAGATACTAAAGCATTAGATAAAGAAGAAATTTTGTTAAAAAAAGTAACTGTGCTAAATTATTATACAATTTCTGAACTTTTTATCGAAGTATTATTTTTTACTCCTTTACAGTTTTAACCGCATTGGCACAGATAAAATCGAAAAAAAGAAAATAATAACAGTTACAACCAAAAAGTCCATTCCTGCACAACTGTACCATGAAATAACGTGGAAAGTCTAAACTCTCGCCGTTACAAGCGTAAATTTAATGCCACGGGTCATGCTAGGCTAAGAACATAGTATAGTAGTTTAAATTAATATTTATATTTGAACCATGTATTTCATTAAAAAAATATTGTTCCTGTGGTAAAATACAGAGAGCAAAACACTTTCTTTTAGACTGACCTAAATATTCTGGTTTGAGAGTTCACATTTTATACATACTCCCTTTTTCTCTCACAGATGAAACTTTATTTTCTAGCATACCCATGTACTCTACAAAAAATAACACGTAAATATATACGCAACCACTTGTACTAGCATCTAGATGTTAGTATATGTTAGGCTACGTAGGGGAGATAGTACTGTAATAAACTAATTAGCTCCCCTGAATCCCCGTAAATGCTCTGTTTGTACTTGCCCAAGTCTCTGAAATAAACATGATTAAACTAACAAAGGAGATCCCCTTAGAGCCCTTTTGGGGGAAAATAAACTGATGGATTATTATCATTTCGTCCTCAACTCCGTGCACAATTAAAAGCGCAAACGCTTTTATTTATTTAGTTATCTATTTATTTATTTCCTATTAATCATCTTCATTTTTCAACCAGTAATGGCCAAAGAAAATGCAGATGATCCGAAACTCAAGACTTGGATCTGTGTAGAAAAGATTTGTCGTTATAAATTCTAATGACAGTGTTATCTCAATGTTTATCGTGACATACAATGACACAGTCACCAAGACAAGCGAGCTATCTGGTTTCAGTTTTAAAGAAAAAGACAATATAATCTTGAAAATCTGTTGTCCTCTTTATCTTTTCATATCTCAACGAAGCTGGAGATATCTATTTATTTTTATTTTAAATTTTGTTGTTGTTTTAATCTTCATTCATAAATCACAAACTCAGGAAATGACCCTCATCTAATGCTCACAGAAAAACGGAAAAAGATACTCTAATCACATGTCACAAATTCTAACGTGTTAGTCTAAACCAATTCATAACCGTGACTTCTGTCACGTTTGAGCCAAGACAAACTACGTTTTATGCCAAAGTATTGTTCCCCTGCATGGTAAATCTTAATGTGATCCTACTTCAACACACCTAACCACTTGCCTGTAGAACTAATTCCCGTCTTTCTTTTTCGGCCAGAACACTGTTTGATATTGTCATAATAAATAATGCGGTTAAGAAGAAGTAAATAGAATCCAATTTGATCCGTCGAAAGGTTGGGGTAAAAGTTATTTTGAGCACAGACAAAGAATGGGGGCAAAAACTGCATCAGAGAAGATGAATTGCTGCTGTAGGGTCAAACAAAGAGGGTTATTAGTCAAGACTATGTCCGCGTTTAAATTATAGATCCACGCTTGGAAACTGACGGCAACAATGCTGTCATTCAAGTCGCCAAGTTTTATCGCAACCCTGAAAACGAGGACAGAAAAATCGAGCGTGGGACATTGTAAGGACAAAGGCAACAGATGATATTATTGGAAAGTGTCCTGATTGGTTGGAAAAGCACGGGCCGACAGACAGACTAGACAATGCCAGCCAGAGGATTGGGTAGTTCAATGGGTTATCCTTGCTTGAGAGATTTTGCCCAAAAGTATCTTTTTTCTTAGCTTAAACGTCAACATTATTTACGTCCAAACATATTTAGATTAAGCCAAAATGTAAATCAGCCAAAAGTTCTCAATATGCACCGAAAATATATACATGTTTATAAAGTATTTGAGCTGGACAACCTTTATTAATTATCAGAAATATATTTTTATGTCATCGTGATCTTTTAATGACATATTTATTTGCGGTATATCGCTTTATATTTCAGGTGCCAAAATACTGTTTTCTGTTCATTAGCGGAACTTAATCTTATTAGAGTTTGAAAAATAATGATACATTTTGGTAAATGGCATTAATCTGGCCAGTTTGTGATTATGGCTCTGACATTTTTCATCTCCCATGACATGATATAAGTGCAAAGTAGCGCAACAAGCCCTAGACGTTTAAACAAGATGTTCATTCATCAGATCTGCTTAAATATCAAGATAAAGAGATATAAATTACCCTCCCTAAAGCAACAGATATACTGGACTCCTATCAGTAGGTTTCTAATCTAGTGGGAAAAGGTAAATTGTAATTAAGACCTGAGTATACGAAAAATCATGACCTCCTTTTCTTTTACGTACAACCGTATAATAGACACAACAATTTCAATATAAATATTTCTTTCATATTAAGGCCTATTTATTGTTAGATAAATGTTTGTTCCATAACAGGTGCTTCAGAAATAATCTTTCCTGTTATAGCATGAGGAAGAACCATTTTCGAAGCATGTGATATGATACCGTAATATACACTATTCACTTGCTTACAATAAGAATATTCTATGGATTTAGGGTGAGATCGGTAAAAATCAAACCTTGTTTTTGAAACGAAAATCGAAGTTTTTACTTTTAAACATATCTACTGTTATACTGCTATTTATATCCCTTATTTTATTGATACTAAGCGCTACATTTAAAAAAAAACAGCTATATTTTATGATTCTTTCTTGTATTGATAAAGTGCTATACATATTATGAATAATAGACATCATCTATGCCTTAATTTACATCATCTATCCCTTTGCATATTATGAATAATAGACATCCTATATCCCTTTGTATATTATGAATAATAGACATCATCTATCTCTTTGCATATTATGAATAATAGACATCATATATCCCTTTGCATATTATGCATAATCGACATCATCTTTGCCTTAATTGACATCATCTATCCCATAGCATATTATGAATAATAGACATCATCTATCCCTTTGCATGTTATGAATAATAGACATAATCTATCCTATAGCATATTATGAATAATAGACATAATCTAACCCTTGCATATTATGAATAATAGACATCATCTATGCCTTAATTGACATCATCTATCCCTTTGCATATTATGAATAATATACATCAGCTATGACTTAATTGACATCATCTATCCCATAGCATATTATGAATAATAGACATCATCTATTCCTTTGCATATTATGAATAATAGACATAATCTATCCCATAGCATATTATGAATAACAGACATTATCTATCCCATAGCATATTATGAATAATAGACATAATCTATCCCATAGCATATTATGAATAATAGACATCATCTATCCCTTTGCATATTATGAATAATAGACATAATCTATCCCATAGCATATTATGAATAATAGACATAATCTATCCCATAGCATATTATGAATAATAGACATCATCTATTCCATAGCATATACTTACCGTTCATTCGCTCTAGAACAGGCAACGGCATACTCCCCACGCTTTTGAACAGCAGTGTATTTATCATCAATCAGAAAAATAGTTTAAAAATGCACTTTAGAGTTTCATGGACAACCGAAATGTACATTTAAGATGTAACTGACCATGATTTTGAAACATTTCTTATCCAGTAATCCAAGAAAAACAAAATGTAATAGGTAGATATATCCAAACGGTAAACTTTCCAAGTTGAGATGTTGGTTGGTATCAGAGAGAGATGAGTTTTGGAATATGAACGAAATATGTAGAGCCTTTCAGTAAAGGAGTCTCCAATTGAATGACTTAGCACGGACTAACAAGGGAAACTATATATATCGAATAAAGAGAGTAAACCATGCATTCATGTCACTCCATTCACAGTATTGACCCGTCCCATAACCCTTGTACACACTGCTACTATTGAAAGACCTTCAATCTCAAATTTCATTCTCGTCTATTCGACCTTAACCTTGTTACGACGAAGATTTATCCCATTCAAAATAGCAAGATATTTGTATTGAGTAGGTATAGACTTGTCTGGATATCAGAGATACACAACTCTGATAATGGCTGTATCTTGTATCTCGTTGTCATGCATAACAATGACGAGCCATTGCATGGTGGCTACCCGATACTACTCAATGTATTTTGTGAAGTCAGACAACAATAACAAAATACCTAAGTCTATACTCAGAAGACAGGAAGATTAAGTACTTTTTAAATCTTTCTAATCACAGTGTATTTATCTTTAAATACGGAATTTTTTGATGAATTTACTTCCGGGAAATGTTAGACAAGGAAATGAACGAGAGCATTCCTTGACTGATGTCTTTACATATTTTTTACCTCAATTTTGTGTCCATATACATGTAAAGATGTAGAACACGTATGAACACGCGCATATGTATACGCGACATAGAGCACGCATAACACACACGGGAACATAAACACACACTAATCTTATCTCGCTGAACATTGTAAAATTCTCTGATGTGTTATATAGGAAACAGGAAATGAATCTTCAAACTATGTTTCAGAGCTGATTAAAAAACTAAAAAAGATAAAATTATGTCATACATATATACATATACATACATGCATAGGTGGATGGATGGATTGTCAGCTGGAGATATGGAAACATAGATACGTAAACACACACACACACACACACACACACACACACACACATATATATATATATATATATATATATATATATATATATATATATATATATAATATGATAATGATCTTTATTTGCATTTACCGTATAGGCCATCAGCAAGTATATACATATACATTTAAGTTTGTTACATAAATTGATGGTGGTTTGTTTTATACATACAGTAAAACAAATCTATAGCATGTACAAATATTAAGTAAATGTTAAAGGTATATGCTTATGTATACATACACATATCCACATACAAATTCATACATGCATATATGCACTTACACATTATATGCATACATACACTCATACATACACACATACAAATATACATACATACATACATACATACATACATACATACATACATACATACATACATACATACATACATACATACATACATACATACATATATACATACGTGCGTGCGTGCGTGCGTGCGTACGTACATACATACATACATACATACATACATACATACATACATACATACATACATACATACATACATACATGCATACATAAGCACATATATATAGACACACACACACACGTACATAAACATATGTACTTGCATCCATATATACATGGCGTATGATACAAGATGTTAATGTGTGACTTTTAAAATATACCAGAATATGTTCAATCACATGCGTGCGCTTAAATACAACCTATTTGGGGAGAAGACGCAAAAAGTGTCAACAATATATAGGCAGTATTCGACATACTTTTCTTAGTAGTATCATAAGAACGTTATACATGAGATATGATAGATAATAGTGCATGTATTAAACAATGAAATGCGGATGAGATGAAAGTAACAGCGAACGTAAGTACAAAATAATAATAATAATAATAATAAACAAATTAATTAAATCATGTAATTTTATGTAATCTTAAGTAGCATTCATTTTATTATTACGTTCAGTTAGTGCTCTGCGGATATAACCTCCCAGCTTTCTAACTTCGGCAGATGTCGTTGAATTTAGTGATTTAATAAATTTCAACATGCTCGGGCCTTTACAAAAATAAGAGTTTATATGCTTCTTTCTTAGCGGCAATTAACACTGACATTCAAACACAAAGTAATACGTATCTTCCAGCACATTAAAAAAAAAATAAAAAAAATACAAGTAATTACCTTCAATCGAGTGGGGTAGATTGTGGTGTATCGCATTTTCGATTGTACTAGCCAACAGGCTTGAAGTTGATACTCGATAGCCAGTGGCGGCTCTACGGGGGGGGGGGGGGGGGGGCTATTGCCGTGCGAGAGGGGGCGCCGTCAGGAGCTTTTTTTTTTGTTTTGTTTTTTTAGCTGTAACCGGGGCGTAGATCGGGGTGGAGGTTGGCAGCTGACATAAAAACTGTTCTCTGTGGCAAAGTAGGGGCGCCACTAATGAACATTGCCTCCGGGCGCCTCGGTAGGGGCACCACTAAAGAACATTGCTCCCGGGTGCCTGGAACTGGCACTCTCGATAGCTATGTTTATGTATAGAAAGAATTCATTTACAACATTTAAATCTGTATGACAGCAACATGAAAATATCGTATTGATACTAAATTCTTACGGCTGAACTTGAAAGAAAGTATTGACTCAACATGAGAACTACACCGAGACATAACTCTTTCTTGATTAATGTGAGTGTTATACTTACGTTCATTTGGTTTGGTTTGGTTTTATGGGTTTAACGCCATTTTTCAGCACATGATAGGCTATACATGGCGGCCAGTATATCTGGTGGATGAAGAACTCGGGGAAATCCCGGGAAGAACCACCGACCCACGGAAAGCTACTGGCAAGCTTTCTCACATAACCACATTGGCCGAACCCACGAGGACAGAGGTGAGATGGCAATGATCGGTAAAGGCGAGCGCCGTAGACCACTCGGCCACCTGGGGCCCCCTAACGTTCATTTGAAGAATCATACTAGTTATATATACTCTAAGTAATATAGATTTGCTTTCGATACTATTGCACGTGAGCGCAACCAGGCGTTCTGTACACCACATGTATTCATAAATACATTTCAGGTACATAATGCCCAGTATACGTGTCTAGTGTGCCAAGTTAAGTCGTCCGTTAAGTCATTCCAAACGATTCGGGGTGTCACATTTCTATTTTTATTGCGGTCACCTTATCTACCGGAAGTAATAACCGTTGTGCATGCTCTCTGATGACATTGGTTAAACTTAATGATTTAAGATTATGTTTACTCATTTCCACCAATTTTAAAGTAGGCTAAATATTGTTCTTGATTGCAGCTGACACAAGTTGATACGAAACTGGTCCAACTGACACAAGTTAATACGAACGTGGCCCATCCGACACAAGTTGATACAAACCCAGTCAACTGACACAAGTTAATACGAACCTGGTGCAACTGACACAAGTTGATACGAACCTGGTGCAACTGACACAAGTTGATATGAACCTGGTCCAATTGACACAAGTTGATACGAACCTAGTCCAATTGACACAAGTTGATACGAACCTGGTCCAGTTGACACGAGTTGATACGAGCCTGGTGCAACTGACACAAGTTGATACGAACCTGGTCCAACTGACACAAGTTGATCCGAACCTCGTACAACTGACACAAGTTGATTCGAACCTGGTCCAACTGACATAAGCTGATTCGAACCTGGTCCAACTGATACAAGTTGATACGAACCTGGTACAACTGACACAAGTTGATTCGAACCTGTTCCAACTGACACAAGTTGATACGAACCTGGTCTAACTGACTCAAGTTAATACGAACCTGGTCCAACTGACACAAGTTGATACGCATCTGGTCCAACTAACACAAGTTGATACGAATCTGGTCCAACTGACACAAGTTGAAACGAGGCTGGTCCAACTGACACAAGTTGATACGAACCTGTTCCAACTGACAAAAGTTGATACAAACCTGGTACAACTGACACAAGTTGATAGAACCTGGTACAACTGACTCAAGTTGATACGAACCTGGTCCAACTGACACAAGTTGATACGAACCTGGTCCCAGACATGTTAATTCAGACCGATCACATTGCTTTAACTAAGCGTGGATTTCATAAAGTATGTCAAGTTAAAAACCCAAAATTGTACTTAAAACTCGGTCCTGAGAAGTCGCTCAAAATGTGCAGAAATATTCTTTAGGAGATGGATAGCTAGAAGTGAATTTTAAAATAATGCAAGTATCACCGATGACTCAGGAGGAAATATTCTCCAAATTTGGAATATATTGGAAGAGTCAATCTTGAAAGTTTTACGAACTGCAGGCCAGTACTATAAAATTACATGTCAATACCATAAAAGAAGCCAATAATGGTTAGGTAGATTATATGTCTGTAAGGCATGCCTGATACGACCCAGAGTTTCAGTACTTTACTTTCCATGCACTCAGTTCCCGTGTCAGGAATTAAGTTAAAAGCGGGCTTGAAGCTTGTAGAATCTTCGTTCTATCATACTACTGTATCATGTAATTAAACTCGAAAACCACTATTATAAATCTTTTGTTGTTGTTGTTGTATTTTTGCTGTGTTTTATTTCACTAAAGAAACCCTCTAATTCATTTAATAATTTTTCTCTGGTAACCGTCCTAAATTGTCAAGCCAATATCATAGACCGGTAACTAGTAAAATCTGTGTCTCCTGATTCGTTAGTCAGTGACGTTATTCGCACAATGGTGAAGTCATATCCATAATGGCTTGTTTGGAAACTTCCTCCTGAACTTTAGTGATTGGTTGGTTGCTTCACATCGGCGCGGCGCATCATGGGAAACGTACGGAGATTCCAACTTTCACGAACATGGAGGATGATAGTTATTGGCGGTCTCACTAGCACCGGAAATGTGACGCAGTTGTCAGCGAAGAAATAATTTCTGAAGTGGAGCAGTAAAAGTTCCAAGAAAAGCTACCTTGCACAAAGGCAAAACCAATTTAATTTTTTGTTTTGACGAAACCGGTGTTATAGACTTTACTCGATTTAATGACGCAATGAGTTTCCTCGCACCTCGAGCTATTTTATGTCTTAGATATAAGGTTAAAAAAATAAATGCAATATATATTTATGAGAACAAGATACAAACTGGGAATCCTTCATATAGAAGACCATGACCAAGGAAAAGTCCGCACCATGAAAAGGGCAATTTCAGAACTGTGCGAAATTGATACTCTAATTAATCACTTACGTTTATTATGTGTGTATCTGCTGAATAGCGGGTGTCAATTTTATGACGTTTATTATGTGTGTACCTGCCTAATAGCGCGTGTCAATGGTGTCACATGTTTATTATGCGTGTTCCTGCCTAATAGCGCGTGTCAATGGTGTCACATGTTTATTATGCGTGTACCTGCCTAATAGCGCGTGTCAATGGTGTCACATGTTTATTATGCGTGTACCTGCCTAATAGCGCGTGTCAATGGTGTCACATGTTTATTATGCGTGTACCTGCCTAATAGCGTGTGTCAATGGTGTCACATGTTTATTATGTGTGTACCTGCCTAATAGCGTGTGTCAATGGTGTCACATGTTTATTATGCGTGTACCTGCCTAATAGCGCGTGTCAATGGTGTCACATGTTTATTTGTGACTAAAATAAATGGAGACAATGTTCTATTGATGCAATTTCAGTTCTTTTACAGGCTTAAATTTGGAACACTAATTACTAAAATTATCTCCTGATTCTTTAGGTGCGGAATTGAAAACACATGTTTCAAACTCATGTAGATCAAAAACAATGCCGCGGCTCATATGGTTTTCTCCACGCAGAAACTTGCTGCAAGGACGGGTCTATACTGAGAGATATAGTTTTGGTCATGAGTATATAGAAATTTCAAGTTATTGAATCTTTAATATGATGGTGTTTCCATAGGTTGACTATAGGAGCTGAATTAGTATAATTCTATTTCATTATGGAATTGCAAGCAAAGCTCTACGCTGGATGGACTCTTTCTTATGTTTCCGAGAACAATGTGTGGTGGTAAATGGTTCCAAATCTGGTTGGTCCAAAGTAGCTTCTGGAGTACCTCAAGGCATAGTACTTGGACCAGTGCTCTTCTCTTCATCAATAACATCATGATTGAAATTGACTTAAAAATTCGTCTCTTTTCAGATGACTGTATGCTACAGATCAATGAAAACCGAGCAGGATACTAATATATTCCAAAATGACATTAATAAACTATAACAGCGTGCAATTCCAACAAAAAAGTGAAACATAATGCAAATGACAAGAAAGAAATGCTTTAAAACCACTATGTCATATTAATTGGAAGATACTACTTTAGAAAACCTCAATCAAATAACATATTTAGGTGTCACAATTACTAGTGATCTGAAATGGAACCTTCACATTCAAGAATTATGCACAAAAGCAAATCATAATTTAGGCCAATTAAGACGTAACTTGTCATCTCGCCCACAAAATGCGAAAAAATTAGCTTTCAAGGGTTTAGTTAGACCGTTTTTAGAATATGCCTGTCCAGTTTAGGACCCCCATTTTCAGGTTTTAGAAGATGAAATTGAAACAAAATCTAAAAGCGTGCAGCCACGTTTGTTACATCCAATTATGATTATACCCCAGGAAGTATGACATCAATATTGAGTAAGTTGTCTTGGAAACCATTAAAAAATATAGACTGGAAAACAGATTAATATTTTTCTAGAAAGGTCTAAAAAAAATAAATAAATAAATACCCTGCCGAACCTAATCTAACCAAAAGAACCAGTAGAAATCAACATGAATATAGTTATAAAATATCATACACACGAACTGACAGTTACAATTTCAGCTTTTCACCAAAACAACCTAATCCTGGAATTCGTTACCACAAATATTAATCACAGCTGCTGAATCCTCAGAAAGCCAAATTGAAAACTTTTCAAAATTAATACGGACACATTTAAAAAAAAAATAAGTTCTTGTTGTAATGGTTGACGCTGCGCAGTGCAAAAATGTCATTATGATGGAGCACCGAACTAATCAAGATCAAGAACTAATCAAGATCGAGAACTAATCAAGATCAAGAACGAATCAAGATCGAGAACTAATCAAGATTAAGAACTAATCAAGATCGAGAACTAATCAAGATCAAGAACTAATCAAGATCAAGAAATAATCAAGATCGAGAAATAATCTAGATCAAGAACTAATCAAGATCGAGAACTAATCAAGATCGAGAACTAATCAAGATCAAGAAATAATCAAGATCAAGAAATAATCAAGATCAAGAAATAATCAAGATCGAGAAATAATCAAGATCGAGAACTAATCAAGATCAAGAAATAATCAAGATCGAGAAATAATCAAGATCGAGAACTAATCAAGATCAAGAAATAATCAAGATCGAGAACTAATCAAGATCAAGAAATAATCAAGATCAAGAAATAATCAAGATCAAGAAATAATCAAGATCGAGAAATACTCTAGATCAAGAAATAATCAAGATCGAGAACTAATCAAGATCAAGAAATAATCAAGATCGAGAACTAATCAAGATCAAGAAATAATCAAGATCAAGAAATAATCAAGATCGAGAAATAATCAAGATCGAGAACTAATCAAGATCAAGAAATAATCAAGATCGAGAACTAATCAAGATCGAGAACTAATCAAGATCAAGAAATAATCAAGATCGAGAAATAATCAAGATCGAGAAATAATCAAGATCGAGAAATAATCTAGATCAAGAACTAATCAAGATCGAGAACTAATCAAGATCGAGAACTAATCAAGATCAAGAACTAATCAAGATCAAGGACTAATCAAGATCGAGAACTAATTAAGATCAAGAACTAATCAAGATCGAGAACTAATCAAGATCAAGAAATAATTAAGATCAAGAACTAATCAAGATCGAGAACTAATCAAGATCAAGAAATAATTAAGATCAAGAACTAATCAAGATCGAGAGCTAATCAAGATCAAGAACTAATCAAGATCAAGAAATAATCAAGATCGAGAACTAATCAAGATCTAGCTCATAATTGCTGACACTTACCATTTTGCTAGAGTAGTCAAGACCTAGCATCTACACTAGAAGCAATAATATAGTATTTTCCTTTTTCCTCCAGTAGATGCAGTCTTATTCTGATGCATACGTGTCCAGAAACAAACGTTTCGAAGATAAATGAGTTTCTGGTTCAAATGAATTTTCACTAAAATATGAACATTGGATAGTGTACATAACATAATTGCGTGGGAGAAAGCGCTGTAAAACCACCGGTTTTATGGAAATAAGTATAGTACCTACAGAAGATAGATATATTTCTTAAAAAGGCATATGTTCACTGAACTTTTAGAGGACATAGTGTAAAATACAGAGTGGAGTCTTGGAGTGGAGACTGGAATCTGTGGTCTGAAGTCTATGGGATCTATGTTTAGTGGAAGCAGTTGTGTGTATCTTGGTTTTATCATATGTTTGTGTGTGTGTGTGTGTGTGTGTGTGTGTGTGTGTGTGTGTGTGTGTGTGTGTTTCTTATGTCTTGTAGGCCTGTAACTCCTGTCGTGTGTCACTATATAGTTTGTAAAGAATATTTCTTTGAATATGGAGATGACCTGATTAGATTGTCAGGCAATTTAAACAATTTGTTTTGTCTTTTCCAGCGGCGACAAGAATAACATCAATACTCCATCCAGACTCCAGACTCAACTTGAAGACTCCACTCTGTATTTTACACTATGTCTTTTTAGAGAGGTGCCCTAACAAACAGTCGATTAAAAGAATACTTGCAAGAGAATTTAAGTGTCTCTCAATGAATGGAAGGGCAAATAAAACGTCAGCTAGGCACGTTTAGACTGTATGGGTCATATTCGTTAGAAGTCTCCTTTTTGTGATTATAGTTTAAAACTCTCACTTTCGATTAAGCAAATTCGGTTTACCTGTGAGTACATGTTACTTGTCTTATATTTTTGGATAAATAAGCAGAAAAAGAACTTCTTATGTGTTTATATCTTCATTCGTAGGTGTCACACCTATGTGGATACACTATTGAATCAAATCATCCGTAATTTACTGTATCATATAAAACTAGTTTCTTTCTTGTACCCAGCTGCAGAGTCTAACTAGAAAAAATATTCTAAATTATCTGTATAGCTTTATTTGTACATACCATACCCACATGGACACACTATCCAGTCAAACTTTCTGTGATTTTACCGTATCAATCTGAACTAGTTTCTCTCTCGTTCGCAACCATAGTTTCTAATTAATATCTCATGAAAATATTGCATCACAAAAATAAAACAAGAGCATACAATACTTTGTCTAGTGGTTAAACAATTTTCTCCCATGCATGCTCTAATGGGTTGCTTTCTTCAGAGAAGTTTCCATGAGAGAGAGAGAGAGAGAGAGAGAGAGAGAGAGAGAGAGACAGACAGACAGACAGAGACACACACAGACAGAGGGAGAGAGAGAGAGAGAGGGTGGTGGGTAGTGGATATAACTTTAAAGTCTATTAGTTCACACTGAACCAGAATAATTCGTGAACCATGTTTTGATAGATGAATATGGCCTGGAACAATTTGAAAATGAAAAATGCGGAGGAAATGTAAAACCTGTTACTTAAAGAGCATCGACTATATACATCCGTTCATACGAATATATGGAATATACTGCGTTTCATTGCACTCACCTGCACTTGAAAATCGATCGTTTTTGGTGGGACCAGATTAAAAGATTGGAATTTTTTTTTACAGAAAACCAGCAGATAATCGGTTAGGGATCACACAGACAGCTTCTGATATTTTCCTTTCAATTGAAGGCGTTCACCTCTCACTTTGATCCATTGTACGTGACAGATGCAAGAGTTTATCATAAGACCAAGGCAGATACCTATGACCCGATCAGTCTTTTGCTTCATTTTGCCATTATGGGCGTTGCCCTGAGTTTTCAAATATGCTGCCAGATTCTACATTTCTGACAACAGTTACGTCATGTCTTCCAAAGATGAAGTAACCATAATCACTTTCAATTATTTTGCGTGCCATACATGTTATCCACAGGTCCAGGGCCTTCAAGAAGAAAATCCATGCACAACCCAATTAGTGTTCGTAAGTCGTCCTTCTTTCATTATGTCATAATAATACAAACCTGTTAAAAAGTTCTGAAATAAACAAGGACTGAAAACACTAAGATATTGAAATGTATGAAAGACGTAAATATGGTCTTTATGAAGAAATTGTCTTTAAATATGTACTATAAGGTACTTGAAACATTTGAAAACTAATTCATGTGGCATATTTAATATACTCGTACACATCCATTATAGACACGATGATAATAAATTCATATCTGCCTTTGAGGCAAACTAGAAATGTATTCATCATTTAACATGACTGTATGTCCACCTAAAGTAACCGCGCAAGCAACGATGGGGTGGGGCGGGGCAATTCCCATCAACAAACAAGGGGTCCCATAATTAAGTTTTGCCGGGGGATCCAGAATTTCTTACTACTATCTGGTGCACGAGAAACTGACTGAAGCTCAAGAACAGATCGAAATCATTGATATTTGAAATCTGCGAATGATGTTCTAATCACCATATCAGATGCATTGAGTCACATAAGTGCACAGCCCTGCAATTAAATTTGTATCATAAATTTAGCTAAATACCAGACATCAACAGCTCGAGTCGGTTAGACGAACAGGCAGACAGACAGTGGTAACACTCATCAGCCCTTACTCATTCATGGCAGCACATAAGCATAATAAAAATCGGTCCTAAAATTTGTTGAGTTGGACAAGAACAAGATCAAGTGCAAGGCACAGGCTTCGATTTGTGTAAAACATCGAAGTTCCACGGTTTTTATTTGTAGCTTCGAGATTTGATATTTGTCGAAAGTTCATTTATACTCTCCAGAGTAAAGACATCAATTTTCTAAAAAAAAAATATATAAAAAAAAAAATGTGCTCCATGGAGCTAGAGAGTACTTAAGAAAACGACTGACTGTTTTTAGAGGTCTATTAGAGGCATCCAAGAGGATAAGAACTTGATTTATGGAAATGTTTGATCTGTATATGTGTTTAATTTAGGTTGATGCAATGGTCTTTGCCCTCATCTTTGTTCTTGCTCACTAGTAATAGGCATCGTGATTCAAATGCACGTGCGAAATTGTCCATAAATCACAGATTATGGAAATGAAACCACAAATACAATTTCCATTGTTTAAATTCAGAAAATTTCTCAGACCATTGGTGTATTAGTAAAGAAAGTTTCATAAACTTTGACACACGAATAAAATGAAGGTTACGTTATTTTTAGAAATGCATGCCTTAAGATTATCAGATTTAAGGGATTTTGTAGTGTCACTTTGATATATAACTATCATGATCGATAATGGCATTTCGTATATAGCTCGCAAATGAAAAAGTTCACTGGATATTCCAAAAGACTTCAACAGACAGCCGCCGGCTGCTTTGTGAAGAATGTCTTTCATACGAGTAAAATAATTTCGTTAAATCGTGCTGATGGTATTCAGATATATTTTATTCTTTACCCCTCCGCCATGTTAATATGTATGTTGTTGGAAATCTAATGAATATTGATTGATGTCCCAGGACAGAAACCAAGGTTTCCTATATACGCATAACTAGGAAAATCGTATTTCTTAGAATGAATGTCGGTTAATAAAGGATACTACAATTATGAACAACAATGCTAGGAGAATAATAGCTTATGCCAATAAACTCCTAGACCCTTCCTAGTGTTCTTATCGGCTTCAACATGGCGAATAACTAGATGAAGAATTATCTTGGTATGTACTGCTGATCTGCACCATACAGGCCACTAAGACATCGTTCCAAATGAATACAGATAAAAGAGAATTATAAATCTAAGGCTATAAAAAAAAAGTTTACCAAGGGTCCTTTATGTAGGACAATCGGTTGGTATAAAACACTGAGCATATTATTGGACAATATTAGTGCCACCATAAACTTGTGCAGAAAAGAGAATATTAGACTTGATTACATCTGAAAGTCTCACTATCAATAGTTCAATGTGTTATTTCTTGTGTTATTTTACAAGAGACCAAAGGATGTAACGTAGGCTAGATTAGGGTTCTTTATAAGCCTTCATAACTTCTCTTTTTCGTTCCATCCTTTTTTGATTGTTGCATGTGCGCATTATGAGAAATATAGTGAATAATTTGTTTTCGATTAAACATGAAATTCTGTTCTTACATGTGCGTTACGCCTATCGAAAATAAATGTACAGTACTTCTGTCATTTTCGGACAAAATTGAAAACGTCATATTCGAGACCGACGTTCGTCTGTTACCTTATCTTAGAATTTGATCGATGGCCTCCTGGTCGGTATGCAGTAAATTTCATGTGTCCTATGATGTTGTTATGGGAACCAGTTTCGCGAACAGATCTGCTGTATTTCCCGTGGCCAGTGATAAGCATACCTTGGCCTCTTCACTGAATGCTAACTTTCTGAATATTAGTTAAGAAAAATCTATTGCACATCCATTGCTTTCGGTCATCGATAGCATGGAGATTCAAAAACCAATGAAACATACGCAGTAAAAAAAATCTAACTTTTTATTCTGAGGAAAGAATAAAAGTATTATATTCAACGTCTGACAAACGTAACCACACTAATTGTAACTGTAAGTAAATAAAGTATGTGCGTAGTCTGTTAAAGACTTTCATAATAAAATTCAAATAAAATATTTCTTTATAGCAGGGTGCATAGTAAAGACTATATAAGTGACGGCTGCATATATAATACCGAGTATATTTATATTTTCTTTCAAATTATATATATATATATATATATATATATATATATATATATATATATATATATATATATATATATATATATATCCAATAATATATATGAGACAACGAGGAGATTTAAGGAACGAAAAGGAGGACATGTCAGGGAAAAAGAGGACATATGGTAGCCCTATATAAACTTATTCGTTTATTATTTCAGAAACAAAGAATGGCGAAATATTTCACGATACTTCAAAAACTGCTAAATGCATACAAATTTATGGCAATTTCTTATTAACAATAAGCTTTAGTCAAAGATTTTCGATTAATAAAATTTAATATTGAGATAAGCCAATTCTTAACCGTCAGACATATGGGATTTTTTTCAACAACATTTAGTTTTGGTGGCTGTATATAAACTTTATGTTTTCGCATCAAAGCAGGTGAAATGGTTATAGCTCTATAAATCATGCAGCTGACAGGGGGTCTTGAAGGTAATAAAATATGTATTTGGCACATAAAACGTCTTCTCTTACTCAGATATTGATATGAGGTATGTGGTATGGATGCGATTATCGAAGCATTTCTCGATAAACACGATCATGATCATCGAGTTTATACCAAACAAACAACTGTTGTGGTTTGCTGATGCAGTACAAGCAAACACTGGCCATTGTACGAAGGCGAAAACATTAATTCTCTATATTCCTATGTATATAATATTCGCACTGAAAATAAATCTCGTACATTTAGTACATTTTCCTATGTATATAAATTCGTACTGAAAATAAATCTCTTACCGTTACTACATTTGCATTACGCGTAGTATTTGGAGAATATGAACATGGACAAATATTGTTTTTTTTTACATCCATTAACTCGAATATTAAAACATGTACAAATATTGTTTTTTTTTACATCCATTAACTCGAATATTGCAAAATTGCGTCCCATTGAAATCTAGGTTCAGATTAATTCTCAGTTCATCAAATAATGATCTCACAACTTCCGTTCAAGCTCTCTTACCAACCTTGCATGTAGTTCAATGATACAGAGTGAAGGATGGATGGATTTTATATATATATATATATATATATATATATATATATATATATATATATATATATATATATATATATATATACATACATACATACTGTAGCGTACTAATGGGGAGGGGGGCGGAAGGCGGTTGTCCCAGGGGCCAGGAGTCTTGGGGCACCAAACAGCTGATAAAATAGGGGCCTCGTATTCTACCCCTTTGGGCCATCATTGTTGTCCCGGGCTCCATTTACCCTTAGTACGCCACTGTATATATAATAATAATAATTTTTGGATGATAGGTGCAGTTTATTAGAATCTTGTAACTTTGGTCTCGTCAGAGCCCGGATCAAAGTTTGATAGCAAGAATAATCAATATTCATGTAATTAACGGCCTCGGCTGACAACTTTTAATGTAAGAATAAATACGTGTGGATCTCGTCAAGTGTCATAGCAAAGAGGAAACTCTGCCTACTAATTAGTAGTTTAAATGATCGATTTAGCCATCAGCAATTGGTATAAAAAGGAAACATCAATATAATAGCACTTTGTAGCAGTGGTGGTGGTGTGTTGGCTGTGTGATGACATCATTGATACTACCTGCAGTAGAATCGCTGCGGTGGAAATATTGGTGGTGAAAGTGGTGATGGTGAAAGCAGTAGTAATAGTAGTAGCAGATACAGCAGTAGTTGCTGCTACTAGTGGTAGTGTGATGGTCAAGCTATTGTGCCATTTCAGTCGGCTAATGAGGTCTGCTATTGTCAAATTATTCCATACAACATTGACAGCGACCAAGGAGATGTCCATGATGATTAGTTGTCAACGAGTATGAAAACGGCAAAATGTATACATATTTCATGTAAGATAAGAGTCCGAGTACATACTTAGGAGTGAGATATCGCGCGAATCAGTTTTACCTGCATTTAAATAATTCTTACATTTGCATTTGAAACTGTACAACTTTCTATCTTTCTCTTTCCTTTCGAAAGAGAAAATATTTCCGTTTTTTTCTGAAAGAGAGTAGATCCCGAAATAATTTATATAGCATCGAAATTTAGAAAACAAAATGGCAATTGACCTGAAAATGAGATTTTATACATTCAAATGACGTAGATTTTTTGCTACGTTCTTAAAGTTCCAATACATGCAAGTCTTGCCAACGTAATTAGTTTCAAATGGCGTTGAGCATATTTTATCCTTACTGCCATCAAAGCACCCGAAATGGAAATACATGCACATGAATTGAGTTTACAGCTAATAGGTATGCCTGCAGCGTATTAATAAACATCAGTTGGCATTGTAAATCACCTAGCATAGATCTGTATATCATGTTAGCAGTGTGGAAATGATTATCAAATACCTATTTTGACGCATAAACCCACTAATCATCAGATATTTAACAGAGAAGTAGTTCATGTTATTTACCGATGCAATAAAAACAAACACCAGTTACTTGTTTTCTCCATACACGCATCCTGTAAAAAAGGTATTAATGAACGATCGCTCATATCCATTATTAATACTTTATTGGTATAAGAGCTAAAGTACTTAAAAGTTTTTTAATATTTGCATTTTAGTATAATAAAACATATATAAAGATTGTATATCCTTTAACCTGACTGTTTTCCACAAGTTTTCCCTTGATGTTTTTAACGGAATGAATTGCATAATCTAACATTCGAAGCATTATTCACTCTAGCATGCATTCGGGTGTAATCGATACTGAGATGCTAGACTCACACGCTGAACCTTAATAGAAGTTTCCAGCAAACGTATTTAAGTATGTGCGTGTGGGTGGCTTGGAGAAGAAGGAATGGGGTGGGGTGGGGGGGTTCAATTACTATAATGAAGCAGTATTCCTTCGATACTTTCAAAGTTGTAAGAGTAAACGTGAACCACTTTTGCGTTTAAGAAAAGAAAACGTAAGACTCTTTTGCTGAAAGAATTACCATGGTGAAAATCCTGATAACACTTTAAAGGATGTTAGGGAGATGTTAGACATACAAATCTATTGGTTCTTGCTATAGAACGTTTTGCATTTTCGATACTCTGCACTTGATAGGACGTTCCAAATATAGATTTTGAGAGCACATGGTTTTAATGAGCATCCATTTTATGTTCCTTCATATCAAAGCCCATATACTTTCTGTGAATAAAATGTATTGCTTACAATTTGTCCAGTTGAATAATAATGTTTGTAGTTCTTATTGTCTTTTTGTTTGTTTGTTTGTTTGTTCGTGTTTTTCTTTTTTGTTCTTGTTGTTTGCTTCCATTTTTCTAACGTGAACGTCCAATACTATCACGTATGAACAAGAAGAAAAAAGAATTTCTCAGGGTTAGAAGTGAAATTAACTTTTACAATTTGAGGGTTTTTTAAAGTGTTTTCAAGGTTTTAAAAAAAATGTTGAGGTTCAAGACACAAAGCATTTACAAGATTATTTCCATTTATTAAAAATTTGAAAATGAATGATAGAATAAAATGACCGGATGTCTTTAATTTGCATAATTCGCGCGCCTTCTCGACCGCTAAGATAAACAGGACTCAATTACCATATGTTAGCAAGACTTGGCCAACGCTTTCAATGTCAAAAAGATGCACAGGGACCTTATAGCGTATCAAGCTGAAAATTCCTTTCTAAATTTAATTTTCAAAACTTTGTATTAACCTCATCAATGCTTTAATAATGTCGCAAAGAAATATATGATCTCAGTTGCAGATTTAAAGGTTTGTTGAATTAGCTTATAAATAGCAGTAGTAGTAGTAGTAACAGTGAGGGCAATGATGATGGTGCAGTCACGCCGTTTTCACCCTTCCTCTGCCAGCTGGTGTCCAGTAACTTAATTGTACTTGATATTTTGACTACAGCTGCACTGCGCTGCCAAAATTCATACATTCTTTGAGAAATGCATTTCAATTAATATGTACCAGCAAAAACATCCATATACCACATACAACAAGAATATGAGTGGAGAGAAAACCAAAGGTGAGATGTTTCTTGAAAGTCGAAATAAAAAATATCATACTTTATACACGAAAGCGAAACTTGCCGATGGATACACGAAAGCGAAACTTGCCGATGGATACACGAAAGCGATACTTGCCGATGGATACACGAAAGCGATACTTGCCGATGGAGAAATGACGTTACATAATGGTCTTGTTCTTCAGGTTCAGACAAAAATATTTTTAATGGCAACAAATAAATTACATGCGCATTTACATTAAAGCACCTGAAATTGCATTATGTTATCGACTAAAAGGTTGATATGCACGCCTGCAATGTAATCCTAACTGCAATTATCAGTCTGAGTGTTTACTGTAGCACATATATTTATTTTAAGTCAGTAATATGTATTGGAATATCAAAGTGTATTTTTGCACACATACCATCAGTTATAATATGATATATAATAGCCAACATTTCCTGATATTTACATATGCATTTGAAACAAATGCTGATTTTTTTTTGTTATACTGCGAATACTGAAGGAAATGTAGTGTATATGTAAGAATTGAACTTTATATTTTACTGGCTTGTTGAAGTCATGAAGCTTGAAAACCAATTACACACTGTACGAACAGCTTGAAAACCAATTACACACTGTACGAACGGCTTGAAAATAAAAGTACACACTGCACGAACGGCTTGAAAACCAATTACACACTGTACGAACGGCTTGCAAATCAAGTACACACTGTACGAACGGCTTGAAAATCAAGTACACACTGGACGAACGGCATGAAAATCAAGTATACACTGTACGAACGGCTTGAGAATCAACTACACACTGCACGAATGGCTTGAAAATTAAGTGCACACTGTACGAACGGCTTGAAAATTAAGTGCAGACTGCACGAACGGCATTCAGCGAAAATCTTTCTTCAGTGTGAATCGATTTTCAAGCTTCATGACTTTATAAATCCTGTAAAATATGAAGTTCAATTCTTATAATTACAAATAGTTATAAAAAAAATAATAACGAATCTCAAGAAAAAAGAACTATTGTTTAGAAATATTGTCAAAGAACACAAGAAGGGCGCATGGATACATAAGTACTTCCTTTCTGTTGACTTCTAGTTTTCTGCGTCACGTGATGCGATTTTGACGTATCTAATAGCTTGTTACAAAGGCTTAGTAAAAATGTGTGATTATTCCTTATCATCTAATACCTATACTGGATATTTCATAATGACAGTTATCCAATGTGCATAATCTGCATTATTAGTATAAATCACACCAAGAAACTAATTGTATATATCTTTAAGTGAACACTGTTCGTAGTCAATACCGGATTAAAGTGGCAGGAGGCCCTGGAGAAATTTTAAAAAAGCGGGGGATGGGGGATGAGCCTAGATAAACTGCTCCATTTGCTCCGCCTTAATCCAGCTATGTTCGTAGTGCTTTCTGTCAATGCTTCATAGCGTCTGTCAATATGGTTTACTGGTTCATAGTTACCATTTCACTACTTTGCAGGGCTCCCCTTCTGGGCGGGGTCCGGGCGGGGGCCCTTGATAAACTGCTCCATTTGCTCCGCCTTTAATCCAGCTGTGTTCGTAGTGCTTTCCATCATTGCTTCATAGTTGTTGGTCTCATACAATCGACACAATGAGTGGACATCAATATAAATAAATCTAGCCCAAGTTGTACAATAAAATGCGTGTCCTACTTGTCCGTAGTGAGTAGTAGTGACGGTAATAGCGATTCTGGAAGAAGAAGAAGGGAGGGGGAGGTTTGGTTTTATGTGGTTTAACGCCAGTTGTCAGCACATAATATGGTATACATGGCGGCCATTATATCTGGTGGAGGAAGAACCCGGGAAGAAGCACCGACCCACGGTAAGCTACTGGCAAGCTTTCTCACATACCCACGTTGGTCGAGCCGAGACTCGAACTCTCTCGGACAGAGATGAGATGTGTGACTGATTTGTAAAGGCGAGCGCCTTAGACCACTCGGACACTCGGGGCCCTAGGGAAGGGGAGGAAAGAGGAACAGTGGAAGTGGATCTGGCGAGCTTTGTAGTAGTAGTCAAGTGATATTAATTAATATTACAGGATTATCATGAACGATGATTTTTAATTGGAAGGCATAAAGTCAAGTGATATGTGATACTTCTTCATGTCGTGACCTTATTACTTTTACTTGACGCCAGAAAATTTAGTTCTTAGCGTAATGCCGTAAAAATATTATTTATACAGTAGTAAAGCAAATTTAAATTGCAAGTGTGTTTGAAAGTAATGTAATAACAAAATTATAGACCTTTATATCGGTGAATATAAAGTTTTATGAACCAGTAACTATAATACTGACCTCTGCTTCGTGTCTGTCAATATGGTTTACTGGTTCATAAAACTTCGTATTCAGCTCAACAAGCGTCTATAATTGTATAATAGAAGTACTTTTTCTGCTGCTGCTGAGAAATGGGTCACATAAAATAAAATTATATGAAAGATATAACGATCATAGCCGCTGTTTACGAAATCCATCATGGCCGCTTTTGAACAAATCCTTCTTGGTGATTGTAACAATGCTAAGATTCAATACAAGATAATATCTTATGTAGAATTAACGTTAAAATTGAAATGTTTGAAGAAAGAGCTCTCCTATGCTGAAAGTCATTTTATGGATCTTTTATCGTCACGTTAAGCGATAAATAGCTGATAGAGTGTACAGGGCGAAAAAATGAATGCCAGTTCAAAAGACGTGATTTATATATCTAATCAATTTTTGTTTTTAAATAACTATGGTTAGTTACATTTTTTCAATACACTAAACATAAAAATGAAACATTTTCTGTAAAATCTTTAACTTGTTTATTTCTTTAACATTTTAGGGCAGATATAATTTCAACTAGTAATGAAATAAATTTAAGTTGTATTTTTGAACAAAATGCTTCATTTAGATACAGATTTTGAAGAAAATGAAGCCTAAGGGCGCAACTAAAGACAAATAAAACGTGAAATTACAATCCTTAAGTGAAGAAGAGGTAATGAAACAAGTGATATAGAAGCGATTATCATGGCCTATTCTTACGTATTAGATCTGCTAGCAATAGGTGTATAAAAAATGCTCGTTAATTATTATTGCAATAAAAATTCAGCACATAGTGGGTTCAACGATTCTAGCACTGTGCGAGAATCAGCGCAATAAAATTTGTATTAATCTTCCAACAATATCTTTATATATAAATCTGTAGCAATCACTCCAGTTCTATTACAGAATACAGCATCCACGTGCGATTTAATAAATCCACTACTCTGACTCCCTATTGCGTTTTATTCACGTGAACACAAGACTGAATCACACATTCTTCGAAAGATAATTACTCACCTCCTATTCAAAACATTTTCATCACTGTACTGTATTTATAAATGTATAAATCTTTGGATTAATCAGGCCATAAAAGCAGGCATAAGACACAGTATTCAATGCCGATGATAGGCTTTGGATTAATCAGGCCATACTAGCAGGTATAAAACACAGTATTCAATGCTGATGACAGGCTTTCTGTTAAATGGATTGGATTAGTCTGATCAATTTACAGAAGTTGGCAACAACGTATTCATAAGTCAAGGTTTAACTGGACACAATTCCCATAAGAAAGCAAGACTTGGTCACCGCTTTCAATGTCAAAAGAATAGGTGTGGATCTTATAGCGTATTAAGATTGAAATCTTGCCTACCAGTCAATACTTCAATGGTCCTTCAAGCCTTTTAGTAACGCCAAAATGAGACGGGATTGGACAAATTATATATCGAATTGCACGTGCTGACAATTTGATTAAAAAAGAAATCTCCGACATATTGGAGATATGACGGAAACCGATACGAGGCCTTGTTCTGTTGAGCTTTCGATTTACCACTCAAATTACAGCTCACACATTTATGAAAGTAAAAAACGTCATTCGGAACAAAATATTTAAATAATAACATAACTCTTTCTAATACAGAATGCAACGCTTTATCAAATATTTTACTAAAATAAGAGGACCAGCAGTTTCAAAGGTCTGCAGAACACGAACCTTGTTTCGTACCTGTCAGTAGTACTATGGTAGTGGCCGTAGTGGAATTAGTATTTTGGTAGTGCCAGTAATAGCATTTCTAGTAGGAGCAGCAGAAAAAGAAATAATAGCAGCAGTAACTGTTTTGAAACTTCTGTTGCTGATGCCAAGGTGCGTCGAGTAATATCATGTTTCTTTGAAATCTGTCATTACGTTGACCTCTGTGGCATAGTACTACAATATTAGTTGTAATCTGCTGCATTTCCCAGCTTATGTGACTTAAATTTGTATGTTATGACACATATGCACACACACGCGCGCGCACGCACACATGCACACACACAATATTCCCTCATTATAACGCTGTCCGTAGAGTCGTAGAATATACTGTCTTATAGTGAGACCACCTTATAATGAACTAAACGATAACTAACATTTTACTTACACAATCAAATGGGGCACATTACCACCCTCACCTTATAGCAAGAACAGTGTTATAATGAAGGTAATTATAGTGAAGGAGTCAGTATTATCTATGTATAAAACACTAACGTATTGTGCAAATGATTTGTGCTTTAGATAAAGCAATTTCCTACAAAAGCAGAGACGAAGATATTGCAAACTACTGACAATTCTTGGTGAGGCCAAGTATTGCTCTACACGGCTGGACAACGTGAGTGAATGACAAACACACAACGGATCGATAACGGATTAAACACACTGGAAGAAGAGTAACACATATTTCCCATAGTAAGGGGCAGATTAATCAATAGTGAAAACATGCCATGACCTATTGAAAAAAAATCGAATATCACAAAGGGATCAGTAGCATAGTAAGAACTCATGCATCCGCCCCTCCGCAAAACTTAATTATGGGCCCCCTCCAATTAAAAAAGTTGTTTGATGGGAAATTTGGACCCCCACTGGGCCTCCCCCCCCCCCCCCCCGCTCTTTCTGAGGATTGTTTGGGCGGTTGCTACGCCACATTTCATAGTCACCATATGCTCATGAAGAGGGGTGTATTTCTACATGGCATAGTCGCCACATGATCATGAAGCCATAGGCATTAGTTCTCTTATAAACGCAAACATTAATAACAATACACCCCAGCAGCTCCTGATAGTTTCTATAAGGAAAGGATGTTGGAAAGAGGATTAGATGAGAGTTCATGCTGGTTCAGGTTTTGACGCTTGTTACCTTCTCACCTAGTCGACCTGAACGGAGAACGTTTTTTTAGAATGAATACATCAGATACTTTCATGGCCTCAACGCTACCAGTAGTTTCTAGATATTGTCTTTTAACGTCCGCAACAATACTAGATAAATAGGTAGGTAATATTCAAGTGCTAGTCAGCTTGCAATAATAGATAGCCTTTATAAAAGACAGAAAGGAATATAGACAGATTATGAGACTTGTAAGTGGAAAGGTAATTAGGTAGTTGGTAGGTAGATAATTTGGCAGGTGGATTAGAAGGTTGATGGAAAAACGGCCGGCCGTACTAGCAGACAGATTATTGGAATGGCAGATAAAATAAAGATTGTAAAAGAGATCTCAAAATGTACCAAAAATCATCTAGGAAGCAAAAGATAACTTTTAATTGCCCATGAAGTATTTTATATGAAGCCATCAGTGGTATTCTTGTTAATGAGGTCACTGCTTCCTCGTGAAACTGTTTATAGTAGAACTCTAATCTGCCGTTTTAACAAGCCCCCTTGTAACAAAATGCTAACATCATACAAATAGATGCCATGTGTCGGTAATAAAAAGAAAGCAAACAGAAGGTGTAACGACATTATCTGCTGTTAAAAGTTTACCTAAATATATGAGTATTTGTAGCTGAAATACAACGGAATTTGTTCGCAATATGTGTGCGTGTTGTATTAAATGAACTGAATATTTGATAAAATAAACCAATATTTCTTTTAATTGCCAATATACATTACGGTGCTAAGATTGGGAGCCGTAGAATCATCATGAACAGTCATCCGTCCTTCCACCAATGTATGCATACGTACGTTTAAGCATAAATCTATACAAAAACATACACACATGCATACATTCAAACAAACATACACACATATACATACAAACATGTGCGTACCTATACACATGTACACATGTAAATATATACATATTATATTCATATTAATTAATACAGTGAAACTCACTTGACCAGGCACTGCTGGGACAGTATATGTGGTGACTGGATTTGCATAGAAACAGACTAATTGATTCCAAAATATACCGTATTCAGAAAATGTCAGGTAACGGGGGGTGGGGGTGGGGTGTGCAGGGAATCATAATGGTATATATACATGTATATTTAATATATTAATCCATGCAAACGTATCAGTACATACCGTGCTATGGATATAATGTTAAACAGAGATAGGTTAATATTCTGTTTAAAAACTTTTTTTGTTTGTATAGTCGTCAATTGGTATAAAAACTGTCCCATCTACAGTTTGTGTATGCAGAATACTTTTCTGAGACATAGTGAATTTTCAGTTCTTCTTTTAAAACGAGACATATTTGGTAACTCACTATTAAATTTACAGTTATAAATATATAATTTGAACTATAATATAAAATTGATTCTGGTTGTTTAGACATTTCCATGAAAGATGAGACAAAATTTCTACAGAGCTTTAGCAAATAGCGCACAATTAATTTGAAATGTTTATAATTTTATTTTAAAAAATTATTTGTTGGCCAAATTTTTGTGTAATATCATAGTCTGAGACAAAGTAAGTCTAGGACATCATGTAATGCAAGGTAAAACACTTATTACATTTATTATCATTTAAGTTATCAAATTCTGTATTCCATTTCGCAAACGAGGCTGGCTCATGATTATTCCAAATAATTGCTTGGTAAATTCTTTTACAGCCTTTTCTTAATCCATTATTATAAATGAAATAAATGAATGTGTCGGTAACAAAAGGAAAACAAAATAAGGCTGCCAAAACATTATCTACTGTTACAAATTTAACTATTTATGAGTATGTGTCGGTGAAATGTAACTGGATTTGCTCGCATTATGCGTGCATTTCGTATTGAATGAACCGATTATTGGATAATATTACGAAATTAGTTCAGTAAATCCAGTAATACCATCTTCCGACCATGACAGACTGTGCAGGCATTATATTTTGTAAACGTAGGTACTAAATATCGACCTTTGTCAAATTTCTATGTTGAAAAATTGTTTTTAGTTAAAATCAGTGTTACATTTCAGATATTTAGTTTTAGTTTTGATAAGATGTTAAGATGTTCTCCTTTTTTACTAGTCTACTAAAGATTTTGAGATTTTGCTATGAGTGGCAAGTGCAGTTTCATATCTCATTAAGGCATTTAAATATAAGTTCATCTCAATAAGTCAGTCAAGCATACACTTCATTTATTGATAGCACAGACGTTCACGCATGATAAATATATAAGCTTTTCTGTGGTTCATATGATAATTGACGGAACGCTTAGAATTTACACTTAGCTAAATGCAACTAAAACACGATGTTCGCGCACGAACAGATTTACAGATCAAGAGTTTTAATATGGCTGACTTGGACTGGATTAAACTGTTTTTAAACTAATAAAATTGGTTCAACTTTCATTCTGAATATATTTTGATAGCTAGATGTCATATTCTCAAAATCCTCTATGTCATCGTGGTCGAGATAAATGAATCAGAAAAGTTTTAAAAGAAAAATGTTATCCATGTAAAGATTCACGCTTTTGAATCATGAGACTTCAGTATTGGAGACAAAAGTTATTAAGGTAATACAAATATACAATTTAAAGATCGAATTCATATAACATTATTTATGACATTATTGAAAACGCGGAAAAAAATAAATAAAAAACCCACCCTTACAGCTTGGCCAAGCATCTGATATATGCCCCTTATAGCGCATTTATGTAATCATCGGTGTTCACAAATTCATTATCTTCCCCAAACGCCATTAAAGTGATTCAAAACCGTTTAAAAAAAAAATTAAACAATAATTTTTTTTAAAAAGTATACCGATCCGAGTAAACACTGTGAAAAGTACCATGTTATGGTACTTTATTGAACTTTATAAATAATTAGATTACCCTGATAATTTAGGCAAATGTATTCTTGTAAAGGAATAATCACTAAAGCTCTAACATTGATGACGGTTTTTTGACCGTCGCGAACATTAAAGTGAATATTTTAAATATTAAGAAAGGTTCAAAGAAAAACTCGGGGCGGTAGAATTCATTTACATTCTGTTCTCTCTATGTTGATACTGTACATGTACATTTTGTTCTCTCTCTGTTGATACTGTACATTTACATTCTGTTCTCCCTCGATTGATAGTGTACATTTACATTCTGTTCTCTCTCTGTTGATGCTGTACATTTACATTCTGTTCTCCCTCGATTGATAGTGTACATTTACATTCTGTTCTCTCTCTGTTGATACTGCACATTTACATTCTGTTCTCTCTCTGTTGATACTGTACATTTACATTCTGTTCTCCCTCTATTAATACTGTACATTTACATTCTGTTTTCTCTCTCTGTTGATACTGTACATTTACATTCTGTTCTCTCTCTGTTGATACTGTACATGTACATTTTGTTCAATCTCTGTTGATACTGTACATGTACATTCTGTTATCTCTCTGTTGATACTGTACATTTACATTCTGTTCTTTCTCTGTTAATACTGTACATGTACATTCTGTTCTCTCTCTGTTGATACTGTACATGTACATTTTGTTCAATCTCTGTTGATACTGTACATGTACATTCTGTTATCTCTCTGTTGATACTGTACATGTACATTCTGTTCTCCCTCTATTAATACTGTACATTTACATTATGTTCTCTCTCTATTAATACGGTACATTTACATTCTGTTCTCTCTCTCTCTCTGTTGATACTGTACATTTACATTCTGTTCTCCCTCTATTAATACTGTATATTTATATTCTGTTCCCCCTCAATTGATACTGTACATTTACATTCTGTTCTCTCTCTGTTGATAATGTACATTTACATTCTGTTCTCCCTCTATTAATATTGTACATTTACATTCTGTTCTCCCTCTATTAATACTGTACATTTACATTCTGTCTCCCTCTATTAATACTGTACATTTACATTCTGTTCTCCCTCTATTAATACAATACATTTACATTCTGTTTTCCCTCTATTAATACTGTACATTTACATTCTGTCTCCCTCTATTAATACTGTACATTTACATTCTGTTCTCCCTCTATTAATATTGTACATTTACATTCTGTTCTCCCTCTATTAATACTGTACATTTACATTCTGTCTCCCTCTATTAATACTGTACATTTACATTCTGTTCTCCCTCTATTAATACTGTACATTTACATTCTGTCTCCCTCTATTAATACTGTACATTTACATTCTGTTCTCCCTCTATTAATACTGTACATTTACATTCTGTTCTCCCTCTATTAATACAATACATTTACATTCTGTTTTCCCTCTATTAATACTGTACATTTACATTCTGTTCTCCCTCTATTAATACTGTACATTTACATTCTGTTCTCCCTCTATTAATACTGTACATTTACATTCTGTTCTCCCTCTATTAATACTGTACATTTACATTCTGTTCTCCCTCTATTAATACTGTACATTTTTGAGAGGCTGCATATTCGAGCTTTCTTGCTGGCAGATGCATATGTACACGTGTACACGTGTCGTATTATGATCAGTTTGCAGTATAGTGCTCTGGGATCGTTCGTTAGTCTATTAATTGACAGCCACTGAAGATGTATCTTTTTAAAATCAACACCTTATGGTAGAAAAACAATTATAATTAGTCATGTGCCGTATAATATTGAATATTTCTGAGCTTTTGATCCAAAACACATGTTTACGGTGTCCTAACTTGTGTCACTATCAGTCATATCCTTTTACAGATTGGTCTATTGATTGGGGTGCTGTGAATCTTAAATTTTGGTTCAATACATAATATTTCTGTTCAAGGTTACATTATACAATCTGTTTTATCTATATAATACAATTATTATAATCTAGGTCAATAGCGGTTTAAACAAAAAAAGGGGGGGGAGGGGGTAGCTTGTAAAATGGACCTCATTACTATTCCATCAAAACCAGTTCGTTCAAGACTTGACTTCAACCAGTTCAGCTTCATGTAAACATGTTGTTTGTAGTAATTTGAGTGAGATATTGAGTTTGTAAAACATATTTATTTATCAACCAGCACAACAGTCTTCTGAAATAGGATATTTTACTTAATTAAATTTCGCAAAATTTCGTCGAGTATCAAGATTACATGAAAGGACTTTTAAATATGACGTGTCACATTTAATCAATATACCAGTAATATCCGACAGTAAGACGAAGGAGGGAGGTCTTTACATAATCTCAGGTTTTCGTTTCACATTTGCACATTTGGTAAAAAAAAAAAAAAATTGAGTCACTCATTTTATACTAGGCCTAATCCTTTCTGTATATTTATCAGCACCAGTCATTAAGATATCCAGTAAAATTGAAATTCTGTATCGATCAGAAATCTTATGCAAAAAGGCAAAATTGAGGCATGCAGTATGTATTCTTTGGATATAATGAACAATTTTGTGACTTAGGGAAGTTGGCATTTTTTTCTAGGTTGTAGCAGAAACAAAAAACAAACAAAAACGATTGACTGATAAAGGCATACGCTTTGCATTAATTCTTAATTCTGGGCTTCAAATGCAATCATATTAAAAACGAGAATGGTAACGGACTGCATTAGACATTGATAAGCGGACTTAAAAAACGTGACTACAATCACGAGTCACCATTAAAATGTTTTACGACACCTGCGTCAAATATATGAAAGATTCATTACTCACGAAAATGTGGTGTTCCCATCAATACATGTGTAGTTATTTAACACAGCATTCATACTATTAGATATTGGGGCTGACCTGCAATGGACTTTTTTTTATCCTGGAAACAATTTGTATAAGTTACTTAAAGTACATATATATTGTATTAGGACAACTCTATGTTGATCATAAGCACGCACAGCAAGTGTGCATTTCACGAGCACTTCGAACGGAATAAACAGAAACTACAGAAAGCAATCATGGCGACTTGTATCGAAGATTGAAGTTTTAATTTATTGTTTTCATAATATGCCCCCAGTCGTGTCACCAACTCAGTTATGTTACCAGTTCAAATAATCAAAGCAACCTTAATACATTATTCCACGCATGAATATAATTTAAATTGTTATGAGTACAAAAAGAGAAAGATTAGTAGTGGCTCAAACATTCGCCATTTTTAAACACGCTTACTCTTGATTTAGTGAGGAGCACACACCAAACACTCTGTCGACTTCTCAGTATTGGTTTTTGGTGTTCAATCACACGTGTCACACGTGTAACAAGAATCGCTTATTCAAGTGCATACAGCAACCGAATCCTCACGGTATAAACACTGAATAAAAATATGCATGTCTGCTGTGAGAAGAAAACAAACAAAACATCATTTTTACATCTCAAATGTTTTTACATACAAGAGCGCGTAAATGATAGTCTACGGGAATATGAAACAAGTACTAGTATTTCAGGATAATGCATGCAAATGTATTTTACAAGGTAAAGACCATACGGAGATATTAATCACCTGTTTGCATAGAACGAGAAATTTGACATTTAGAATATAGGTAACATGGGATTACACATAATCAGTTGTTGCTGTTGTTGGCTGGTTTGTAACGGCACTTTGAGCACAGTATTGACTATATCATGCCGAGGAAATTGGGAGCTAAATGCCTTTCCCGAGAGCACACAGAGTCAGCCGATCCGGGATGGCCTGGGCGGGTATCGAACCCGCGATACTTTGATTACGAGTCCGACGCTCCACCAGTCACGTGATGAAGGCATATTTATAACAGTGTGGACGTTTTCTAAATGTAAGGTCTTCGGCTTTCTAGAGCACGGGCAACTGTTTTTGTCAGGAATGATGAATTGCTCTGTAGCTTTCATAATAATGCAGTGTAAGGTCTTAGGTATTCTTGATAGACGGGCAGCTGTGTTTGTCAGGAATGATGAATTGCTTTGTAGCTTTCGAAGAGTACTGACATTGTTTCTTATATTACCAGCCAATGTAAAAGAAAGAAGGGTATATGTATCATATGCAAGGTAATTATTTCAAGCGTCTCGTGTCTTTAAAATATAGTAATTCTTTAAAAGATTAGTAAATCGGCACAATTAAATTTAGGTATAAAAGCTAAATAGTTCGAGGACCAAGACTATATTCACTGGATATAGATTTTATATCCATGGACGTAATACACCAGATACACAAGTGCTGACTATGTGATCTAACTTGCTCTTACCTTCGACGAAAGTTAGTACTCCAAGTTATACAGCAGGTCTCCTTGACTATAATCCAACCGATTTTAAAATATCGCCTGTTTTGGACACTTAGTCTGGTATCCTTTGTGCTTTTAAATCGTCCTCTGATATTTCTTTCACAATACCGTCAATCTTAAAAATTGCTACCAGTCCTTTCTATTGAATTTCTATGCGGAGCTAAGCATATCACTCCACGGCCGCGTGATCGGCGTTCTGTGGCTTGGAATGTAGCAGACTCCTGGATCTCTTTTGCCTCTGTGGAGGCAGACAGTCAAATGGCGCAAACAGATGGAGAATGTTGAGATGATTTGTTCATGTTCCTACAGGTCGGTAAAGAATGAGAAAGCCAATTCATTTCGTCCGACAAGTCAATACTATTTGTGTCATTTTCGATAAGAACAAGATTTTTCCTGGTATCTGTTACGCACCAGCTATATGTAGACTAGACAGGGGATGGACGTTTCGCTGGTGTCAAAAGTTAACAAACTGATACACAAGTTCCAGTACGATGTTCGCATCACCTCCAATTTACCACATTTATAATTTAGCACATTTATAATTTACCACATTTATGTTCGGGTGTTGTTGTCATTATATATATATATATATATATATATATATATATATATATATATATATATATATATATATATATATATATATATATATATATATATATATATATATATATATATATACCATATTGACATTTCAGTAGAGTTTATTTCAATAAAATGTACACCATACACTGCACTTGTGATAAGGCATTTCAGATTTAAATAACTTGATACAGGCAAGGCGTTGTAGATTTTAATATTGTAAACTAGATAAGGCAGACCGATATGACAGATGTACTAGTACACAGAAGAGATGTGTTATTTTGTTGCTGATAGCTCGCATGCTGAAGCTAATAAAAACTGTTCTTGCTCGAACTATATTTATTTATTGAGTGTTGAGATACTCGTGTCAAAGATTTTATACGAATTTCACAGAATAACTGTAGTCTCCTTATTGAGTGTTGAGGTACTTTGTATCAAAGATTTTATACGAATTTCACAGAATAACTATAGTCTCCTTATTGAGTGTTGAGGTACTTTGTATCAAAGATTTTATACGAATTTCACAGAACAACGGGAACTAATTAAAGCTTACCTGTTATGTCTTTGATACTATCATACATTGAAGAGATGTTTAACGATTGTACTGATGTCTGCACGTAGATATCTTATACGCTCATGCAACAATGAATGTGGTCCGTTGATTGATTGATATACTTTATATAACAGTGTTTCAGGTAAATTTACAGGAATGATTTGGTTTGCTTTGGTGTTTTATGGCAAGCAACACAAGTAGGTTATTGAGTGCCGAGGCAATTGGAGTAAAGTGCCTAGTCTAAAGATGTGTCATGGTTGCCGTCGCGTGCTGATTTAATGTTAGGATTCAAACCAGCACCCTTTCGGTCACGAGTCGGCACGCCAACCACTGAGCTACAGCGGCACCTGCCTTTATTAGCCTTGCGACATGCAGGAGGGCGCATCGCGCCTATTCTACATCCACGAGCCCGCAGAGGGTTAAGAGAATTACTGGAAGCAAGAACCATGCGATACAGTTATTGATAACCAAGCATCCTCACAGCGATCAAATAATCACATGCAGTGTTTATATTCTTCTTAATACATTCAGGTTAGTTAACAGCCTTCTTAAAGATATAATTATTTAGTTGCGTTACTATACATACTAGCACATTTTCTAAATACCAAGTACGATGAATTTTCGTCAGTAGTTTCATATACTTCGTCTGAGGACGAAAATTGATCTTATTTTTCATATATAACATCGGAACAATAGTTACTATAATGGATCGAAGAAGTATTTTTCGCGGCGAGAAAAATATATAAATTGTTCACCCATACTGAATGTGTTCAAATGGTTTTAGACAAGCACAATTGTGTAAGTGAATCTCCTTGTTATTTTGACGAGGCAGTACTATTTAACTTATACATCATGAGATCTTGCTCAAGTGGTCTTACTTTAAAATAATTGAATTTAGTTGAATAGAGCCATTTGTTATTCGCATCTTTTGATCTGAACTCATCACCCAAATATCATGTAATATGAAATAACCATGGTTGTAATGAAAATGCTACTGTTCATAATCGTCTTCTTATTCTTGAAAAACAAACTTTCTGGAGCAGTTGTAATATATATATATATATATATATATATATATATATATATATATATATATATATATATATATATATATATATATATACAATGGAAACGTTGACCTTTTAGTATAGCATGTTACAAGAAGCACACACCGACCGTGTATTTGCTACAAGCCATTTGAGATAAGAAACTGACACACTGCAGACAAGATGTTATAGATGATAGAAAACAAGGTGGGACAGATCTGCTATTATTGTGATACACTGGGATATCGTATTGTTATTGAAAAAAACACGTAAAGGTTTACAAATCCAATTCAGCCTGAACACAGTATGTTGATTGATTGATGATATGATTTATATTATAGTTTAAGGGAAATTCGCACATATTTCTGCTTTTAGGAATGGAATTAAGAACATTTTTTTTACATATATATATATATATATATATATATATATATATATATATATATATATATATATATATATATATATATATTGTGTGTGCGCGCATGTGTGTATTTTTTATATTTCTGTATTTATAGGTGTTGGTCGATGATCATCTTCAGCAGAACATATGATTAAATATTCTTGCAAAATACATGTACAAGATTCCTGGACAATTAGTAAAGTAAATGTTTGTGTTTGCAATAGTACTTCATCTGTTTATATTATTTTAGGTATCTTTAAGCCGTAACAATCCTGGCGTATATATTACATTCCCCGCGCCCCAATGCCTTTTTCTGAATTAGAATAGAAACAAATTGATCATTAAAAATAAAAAAAATTGAAAACATTTACTTTAATCTCTAAAAATATATTTACACTGTATTTTGAACATATGCTCAGTGACATTTATTAACCTAACTTACGGTCTATTGTCCATTATTCTGTAAAACCACAGAGTCTATCTCCGTTAAAGAATCATTCAAGATAGTAAACTAATATATATCTGTCTGAAATACGGTAATACATTTTACTGATATCTGATTTGGTCAAGCATAAATTAAAAGGTAAGATTGCTGAACTTATGGATGGATGGCATAACAATTGTTTTATTAGAATTTTTTCTTCTTTCACTTTGGTTTTTTTTCATGGCATCGATCGTCATAAATGTTCTAGTATACGCACATAGTGTTAGGATTAGTAAAGTAAGAGAGGTAACCTTCATAATAAGAACACTTTCATAATACATCGTAGCAAAATCTAATAATGTGCAAATATTTCCAAATTTGTTGTAAGTATCTTGAATATACGCCTTTTTAGCTGCCCCCCCCCCCGCCAGAAGAAAAAAAAAGGGGGAGGGAGGGAGGGAAGGGGGAATCTCATTTATTAACTTGCCATGGAAAGCTATGAAGTACAAGATACCTTCAATAATTACTTTACTTAATGCTACTTTTACACGATTTTAATAATACAGATAGTACGAATTATTACGAGCTACAAGATTAATTACATTTTTAAAAACAATTGTTAGATAAAAATGATAATATGTGGTAAGCAAGCAAATTGATAACTATGCCCGACTACCGCTTTATATGAGTTTTGTAACTTGCTCGCAGAATCTGTGGTTTACCACTAAGATAACTTTAGCTGTACCTGTCATACCGTATTTAGCCCAATTACAACAAGAAAACTTCAAAGGAAGGACATGCCTGCACACAGTGGCGGTGCAGGGGGGGGGGGGGGGGGGGCAACTGACCTAAAAACTGTTCTCTGTGGCAAAGTAGGGGCGCCACTAAAGAACAATGCCCCCGGGCGCCTCAAACCCTCGCGCCGCCACTGCCTGTACAAATAACTGTTTCTGAAATCAACTAATACATCAATGTGCACGCAGTAACGGAATACTATATTACACTCTGAAAAAAAACCTACGGAAAAACATAACCTATGGAATTTGACGCATGCTTGACCCTATTTTGATGTTTGTATCAGATGAGTTATCAGATCAATGACCTTTGATAATATGTACACAGTGTCCATAATTCTCCCTTGTCGGAAGGTTATATGTGCCGAAATCGATTTTTTAAAAAAGTTTCTTTCGACATAATTTTCTTTTATACAACAGTAAATTTAATCATTAAGGGTCCTTTTCATCGCAACTGGGACATAAGGCGGCAACCATCTTACGCCATCTGAGTCGGTCATGAGCAATGGCTTGTGCTTCGCCCCAGGAAAGTCCCATCTCTTCCAGATCCGTCATCATTGTCCTTCGCCCGGTTGTCTTTGGCCGGCCACGCTTACGCTTCCCCGCTGGTGTCCATCTGAGAGCTACCTTAGGTATCCGTTCTTGTGGCATCCGCATTACGTCTCCGAGCCATTTGATTCTGCGCATCTTGACCTCCAGACAAATGTTTTTACATCCAGTTTTCTCATATAGGCTCACATTGAAGATCTTGTTTGGCCAGTCGATGTTGCAGAGTTTACGGAGGCAGCCATTGTTGAATGAATTTTCATTTCTCATGTCTGTCTTCACAACTTTCCAACACTCGGAGGCTGTACTGTTTTGATCTCCACATAGGGTTTATTTAACCTGGCCTCTATGTCATTTTTGGCACCATTGTTGTTACTAATTAGGCTACCAAGGTAGGTGAAGTCGTCTACAAACTCAAGTGCCTCTCCATCGATGGTAATTGGAAGAGTAGCTGCTGCGTTTGTGCGCATCACTTGGGTTTTCTTTGTATTGATATGCAGGTCCGTCTGTTTAGCGTATTTGCAGAGTGTGTCAGATTTCTCTTGAAGATGAGAGCGCCTTGATGAGATGGCAGCCAGATCATCAGCAAAGTCCAGGTCTTCAAGATTTGAGAGAGGGTGTCCACTGGAACCCTCTGGCATGGTCGGAAGTTGTTTGGCGCAATATCCAGTCGATGGTGATGAGGAACAGAATGGGAGAGAGGATGCAACCTTGTCTAACACCAGACTTCAGCTGGAACGACTCTGTAAGAGTGTTGTTAAGAATGACGCTGCATTCGAGGTGCTCATAGAACTTCCCAATGAGGTTGACTATCTTGGATAGTATTCCATAGGCTCTAATAATCTTCCATAGGCTCTCGCGGTGAACACTGTCAAATGCCTTCTTGAAGTCAATGAAGTTGATGTAAAGGGGGACATACCACTCTAGGCATTGTTCAATGATGTTGCGCAGAGCAAATATCTGGTTTATACATCCTCTTCCTTTGCGGAACCCTTCTTATTCTTGTCTGAGTTTACCATCTATGGCTGCATCAATCCTTTGGAGGAGAATTCATACTTACATATATTTATCTATTCTTACTGATGTGTCAGCAATATGCTACACGTGCAGTGGTTGATTTACATCTTGGCAATTTGAAATGTTTACTATTTTCATAGCGATTTGTAATTACCATTTATTTCACCGAGAAGTGTTTAGTTGCAATGACTTTTAGGCCAAAGATTTACAGGACGGGAGTAATCATTCAACGTAAAATTAAATGAATATAAAATCAGGGACACGATCTTTTATAAAAATAGAAGGCAAATAATTTTAGCCAAGAGCTTCTATCGGTTCACACAGGTAAAATAATGTAAATAAAGAGACCAGAGGAGTATGTGTGTCTTCACGATTGCAACGCAATCACCTTTGCAACGACGCATACTACTCGTTAGCTCCCAATGGTCCCAATTTGAGGGTAGTGGTATGGTATGTTTACAGTAATATTGGCTGTGTATGAAGCTCGTTTTAACATTGTTGACCTGCCTATCTTTAATCTCAGGTTTTCAACATAATCGCCAGTGAAACGACACGTGATACTCATGAACTGCTCATGGTCATGAATTGTGGTAGTATGGTCTGTTTACTATACTGTTGACTCTTTACGAACGTCAAGGTATCCTTGTTTAGGTAGATAACTGGCTGTCCAGGCGATGATTGGATAAGTAAACAATGCAAAGTTTGATATAACTCTATAGATAAGGCTATACAATTCTTCCCGGAGAGAGCATTAAACTTTTAAGGGTCATGATATCGCTCACCTAGTTTACATCTGTATAAATTCAAGTCAAACAAATCTTGATCGGTTGGATAATTCATGCAGAAATTTCTTGTAATGTTGTCGATTGCATACGTTATGAAAAAAAATTGTTTCAAGGTTTCTCCAGTGTTGTTCTTTTTATGCCGTCTCCCACATTAACATCATTTATCAAATATTGAAAGACCTCGTTGTCAGAATGCTTACTCTCAGAGTTGGTCAGATTTTGTTAAGCGTTTGTTTGAGATAAAGTTGTGTGAATGGTTTTCGTTGTTTAGTAACGGCCACTATATCCGATGGGGGATCGGCATCATTTCTATAAATATAAAAGGCCTTCAAGCTGTTACGCTTTCTGTCAAATTTAGTCAAACTCTGTTTTGCGGCTTTTTAGATAAAGTTTTTAAAAGTTTTCTAGTTTTAGTAGTAGCAAAAGTTCTTATGACCGATTGTCATCATTTGTACACATTTAAAAGCCCTTCATGCCAAGATAGTTTCTATCAAATTTGGTAAAATTTTGTTCGGTGGTGTTTGAGAAGTCGTTGAAATGATTTTCTATTTTTAGTAACATTGGCCATATTTAATGGTGAATCGGCATAGTTTTGTATAAATCTGAAAGCCCTTAATGCCAGAATGATTCTTGTCAAATATGGTTAAATTGAGATGAGCTATTTCTTATAAACAGTCATTTAATTTTTTTAAAAAAAATATTTTAGTAATGGTGGATAATTTCATCGCAAACCGGTATCATTTGAACAAATCTTAAAGAGTGTCCTGCTAGGATGCTTTCTGTCAAATTTGATTAATTTATGATGAGCGTTTTTTTTAGAAGAAGAATTAGTGTTTAGATTTTCTATTATTAGTAACGGATGCCATATCTGCCGATAGGCACCATTTGTACAAATTAGAAAGCTATCAAACCCAGAATGCTTTGTGTCAAACTTAGTCAAACTCTGTATTTTAAATTATTTCTCTATTTTTAGTAACCACGGTCATTTTATGATGATGGATTAGCATCATTGGAACTAATTTAAAAATGTTTTATGCCGGTAGTTTTTATTTTTATTTCTTTACATTTCATCAAATTCTGTTGAGTGGTTATTGCGAAGAAGTCGTTTACAAAATTTTGTTTATTTTTTGGTAACGGCGGCCCGACTGGATAGCGGATAGTCATCATTTCAATACATTTAAAAAAATTTCATGCCAAGATGCTTCTCTTTCAATTTTCGTCAAATTCTGTTGAGTGGTTTTCGAGAAGTCGCTTAAATGTTTTTATATATTTTATTTGCCTCGGTTATATTTGATAGCAGATCGGCATCTTCTGAACAAACTTTATGCTTTCTGTCAAGTTTGGTCAAATTATATTAAGCGATTTGGAGCAGAAATCGCAGAATTTTTTTTAACGGCGGCCATATTTGATGGCGGATCGGCATCATTTGAGCAAATTTGAAAGAGTTTCATTATACGATACTGTTTTCAATTTGTGCACTGAGAGCAAATGTGTCATAGCATACGATCTGACTAACTTCAGCGAATGCACGACGGATTAATTCAAATGTCTGCACTATAATTACATACCTACTCTGTATACACCTCTACCTCGTTCTGTGTACATGACGTGGCCATTCTGCTGAGAGGTTGCACATCCGGTTCAGCACTGGGCCACTCAGGGATATATGTATACAAAGTCGTTGCCCAGGAGAAACTGAATATCTGATTTAGCTGTGGGTAGGAATTATATACATAGTGATATATGTATTCCAGGTAAAGTATTGCGGGACTGTGGGAGAAAATTTAAAACACATCTGTCTTATACTGAAACACAAACAGTCAGACAGAACAAACCTTGATAACTGAGAAAATTAAATCATCTGCAAGGATATGCTGAAACACAAACAGACAGACATCGGAAACCAATCTTCACGTAGGCTAGAAATTACAGTAATAGTAACTGACTGAATTAGCTCAGTGATATAATCATTGGATTTGAAAATATCCATGCATTCGGAGCCTCGTGACTCAATGGTAAACAAACAAACGTCCAAAGCACCATGTGTACGAATAAAATAGCCTAGGTCAACCATAAAGACCACAGTAAAGACCTGGTCTCATGCATGACTTGCATATAGAGCCGCGTGAAACTACCGCATATATTCGCGTATAAGTTGCTATCAACTGCAAACTGCATAGACCCAGATCTGCCGTCGCATAATGTGCCGGCAGATCTGGGTCTATGGAGTTTGTAAGGACTAATCAGTAGAATAAACAACATAGACCCTGATCTTCCGGCGCATTATGCGACGGCAGATCAGGGTCTATGTTGTTTGCATTTGGATATGAATTATTTGGATATGAATTATAGTAACACAAAAAGCCCAAATTGAAGTCAAATTACAACTGCGTATGAAAAAGATATGCAAGAGGAAAATATGCCCTCCCCTCAGTGGGTGGTAAATGGTTTCCTTTAAATATGGTCTCCCCTCAGTGGGTGGTAAATGGTTTCCTTTAAATATGGTCTCCCCTCAGTGGGTGGTAAATGGTTTCCTTTAAATATGGCCTTCCCTCAGTGGGTGGTAAATGGTTTCCTTTAAATATGGCCTCCCCTCTGTGGGTGGTAAATGATTTCCTTTAAATATGGCCCTCCCCTCTGTGGGTGGTAAATGGTTTCCTTTAAATATAGCCTCCCCTCAGTGGGTGGTAAATGGTTTCCTTTAAATATGGCCTCCACTCAGTGGGTGGTAAATGGTTTCCTTTAAATATGGTCTCCCCTCTATGGGTGGTAAATGGTTTCCTTTCAGTGTACTACCCACAAGGGCAGAGGCTTTAGGTACTAAAGGTGGCATTTTGTTAAAATGTATAAGAGTCTTTGTTGATTCCAATAGCCCAAAGGGACTGTGAGGATACATCTTTTTCAATGAATTGAATTGAATGGCAGATAGTACAATAAACAACAAGGTATCATCATCTATAGACTACAATATACAAAGAAATCAAGGTAAGAAATGAAATTACATATGGATGCAGATGCAGATCAATGCAAATGAAATAAGCAGATTAATTCAAAAAATTTATCCATAGGGAGAAAGAGATATCTACATTATTAGAGGTAATAATATGAAGATAAAATCAGAAGTTATGTAATTCAAATTCATATTGAAATGGTGGTCAGTCAAAATATTTACAAGATCTATGAATATACGACGGTATTTCTATGATTAATAGCTTTATCAATGTAAGTGGCCAAATTATTCAAAATTCTAATATTCTTGGTATTCATAAGTTCTATAAATTTAAACATATTTGGCTCTTAGATCTTAATACAATAAGCATTCAAGGACAAAATGATATTCATCTTCAATGAGGTTACAAATAGAACAAAAGCCTATCATGAACTGGTTTATACGGTCTCGCCCATCTACTAGCTTCAACTTCGAGTTTGTGAGAAGATACTCTACATTTAGCAATTGCATTTCTATATTTCAAAGAATAGATGCTGTCAATGTAAAGTTTTGATCCGAAATTTGCAATATTTACATAAAATAATGCTCGACTACTGTTCTTAAGACGATCCATCCAATTTTGGAAAAAATTGTCCGATAGCCTCAATTTAAATGACTGTAAAAATATATCAGTGTTACCGACCCCTTGATTAATCCAAACTTCATAGAATCCTAATCTTGACAATAAATCGTTAACTAAATATGCCCAATTTACTTTATTGGGTAGAGTTTCTAAATGGTTCAACATAATTTGGTATATATATTTGATATATTTGGGTAGAGTTTCTAAATGGTTAAACATAATTTGGTATATATATATATATATATATATATATATATATATATATATATATATATTTGATATATTTGTCCTCCTTTGCACGTATTATCTTAAACGAATATTTCACAATGTAATAAAATCTACTTACTATCATTGTCGTACGCACTAACTCCCCATACAGAAGATCATTTTGTGTAGTCTTCTTCACTCCTAATATCTTTTTGCAAAAATGTAAATGCACTCTTTCAATGCATTTAGCAGGAATAAATCCCAAACTTGGCAACAATAATTTAAGATAGGTTTTGTCAGTCTATCAAAAAGATTACATGGCTTGTTTTTAAGGACGTACATTTAAAAAGGTATTTTTCAAGTCAAAATATGGCTTTTTTATAGATTGCCCTGCCAATGTTGTCTGTGCTTCAGTAAAGGCACCACCAGACGTCATAACAAGTCTGAGATATGATAACTTATTTATAATTTCCAGTTTTTCATTACAGTAAATGATTTTCATATTTCTTGGTAAAGTACCACCTTTTCTAAAAATCAACCTTTTTGAGGTGTTAACCACAAGTTTCCACTTGGCACAATCATCTTTCAAATAATTTAACCCAGACTGAAGGCCTTCGGGCGAATCTGAAAAAATGGTAATGTCATCTGCGTGCAAAAGAATACAAATATGTAACATGTCAATATCTATACCTTCAATACCATGTATGGCAAACTCTTCCTCTAAATCATTTACAAAATATTGAAAAAAGAAATGGTGATAAACATTCACCTTGCCGGACACCAAAAATACAAGAGAATTCATCACTTAACATATTATCATATTTAACTCTTGACTTTACATTGCTGTACATTGAGTTGATTATATCCAGAATACACTGGTCTACAGCCAAAATGCTTCCGCAATAAATGTTGTCAAACTTTACTAATTCTGGGTCACTGAGAACGAAAATGATGATTAAAATTGTTGATTGGCTCTAGTTTTAAAGATATGATACTGGGTCAGTATATATGACCCTTGACTTGGGAATGGAGGACGATAAGTGAGTTATAAAGGGAAGGGATCTCAATTTAAACCAGAAATGACTAAAATACATCTTTGACTGGATCTATGAATAAATCTATGACTGCGTTTGGACAGTACTTGCTTTTTGCAAAACAATGAATGATGCAATCTGAAGCTGGTATACATGATATGAATTGCATCATGCTATTCCTATAAGTCAATCATAACTAAGCTTACATCACTCTGCTGAAGAAATTGCCCTATATCAGCTCTACAAATCATACAGTGTCGTGCTCTCTTATTTGTCAGTGTTTGATTTTGCAAAGAGACACATTTCTGTCCAGCCAAAGTGAGCAGAGATGCCTCGTACTTGCGTGAACAATGCAGATAACTTCTGCCATGTTTGTGGTGAAGTGACTTTTGCATCACAAAAATGCAGTATAACCACTATGGTTAAGAAAGTCTATCATCTTTATTTTGGCTGCAAAAATTGGAGATCAGGACAAGATGTGGGCCCCACACATATGCTGCAACACTTGTGCAACAAATCTTCGCCAGTGGTTGAACAGGAAAAGGAAATCTATGCCTTTTGCAGTGCCAATGATTTGGAGAGAGCCAACAGATCATATCAGCAATTGTTACTTCTGCATGGTGCCTCCAGATGGGAAAGGTGTGTCAAAGAAGAAAAAGTGGAATGTGCATTATCCAAACATTCCATCAGCTATACGCGAAGTATGCCACGGAGAAGGACTGCCGTTTCCTGATGCACCAGAATCATTCTCACTTGAGTCAGACGAGGAAGAGGAAGAGGATGAAACTTCTAGTCCTGAACCATCAATGTCACATGACCCATATTTTCTCCCATCCTCCGCCTCTGAACCACACCTCATAACACAAGGTGAACTGAATGACCTTGTCAGGGATTTGGAACTACCCAAGAGTAAGGCAGAGCTGTTGGGCTCCAGACTACAGCAGTGGAATCTCCTGGCAGGCGATGTTAGGGTTTCCATGTTCCGTGACTCTCAAAAGGATCTTGTCCCATTCGTCTTCATGGAAGGTGATCTTGTAGCCTGCAACAACATCGATGGTGTGATGGCAGCCCTCAACATCGTTCATGATCCAGATGAGTGGAGACTGTTAATTGTTCATCGAAGACGAGTCTTAAAGCTGTTTTGTTGCATAATGGCAGTGTTTTGCCATCAATTCCAGTTGGTAATGCAGTCCATATTAAGGAAACCTATGAAAACATGAAACAACTTTTGAGGTGCATAAACTATAACCAACATCAGTGGCAGCTTTGTCGCGATTTCCAGGTTCTTGCTCTCTTGCTTGGTCTGCAGACTGGATACACAAAGTACTGCTGTTTTCTCTGCGAATGGGATAGTCGTGCGAGAGATTCCCACTACATCAAGAGAGATTGGCCACTGCGACAGTCATTGGAGTCTGGGATAAAAAGTGTACAGCATCCACCACTTGTTGAATCAAGAAAGATTTTGTTACCACCCTTGCACATCAAGCTCGGTCTGATGAAGAACTTTGTCAAGGCCATGGACAACCACAAGCAGCTTTCAAGTACCTCCGTGGAAAATTTCCAAGGTTATGTGAAGCTAAGATAAAAGAAAGGTGGCTTTGTTGGTCCTCAGATTCGTGAACTTCTTCGAGATGATGCATTTCACCGTGCACTGCGTGGCAAGGAAAAGACGGCATGGAAAGCCTTCCAGTTAGTGGCAACAAATTTTCTCGGAAACAACAAGGCAGACAACTACAGGGAACTGGTGGAAAACCTCCTCAAGGCATAAAAAGCCTTGGTTGCAACATGTCACTAAAGATACATTTTTTGCACTCTCATCTAGATTTTTTTCCACCGAACTGCGGAGCAGTGAGCGACGAGCATGGCGAGCATTTTCACCAGGACATTGCAACAATGGAGAAACGCTATCAGAGCAAATGGAGCTCATCAATGCTTGCAGACTATTGCTGGACAGTGACAAGAGATGCTCTATTTAATGAATACAAGAGGCAAGCCAAGAAGGGCCGAGTAGACACTGAATAAGGACTAAACTATGTACTTATATATACATAATAGTTTTTTACTTTTGTTTCAATATATTTTTTATTTATATGACCCTTTTGTTGTTTTTTAAGTGTTACATAAATAGGACAGGTGAAATATTATCATGTAAAGCAAAAATAAACACATGAAAAGACCTAGGTTTACAATTTATGATGTAAAGTCTACTATGTACACAATATACATAGACGTAAAATGTAAAAACTTAAATATCTTGGAAACAGTAGCCAATTAGTTGTCATATTTGAATTCTGCACATCAAAATCCCTAATAAATAGCACATTTTATCTCTGAAGCAGACGACTTCTAAAAAATTGTAGACCAGTGATATTTCACCTTAACCAAGCTTTATTAATTTATACTATACGTTATCCCTTACTATATAATCAAACGCTTTGGTGAAATCAATAAACGCACAAAAATGTTTTACCTTGATTAATGATATATAAGATAACCCCATGTAAAAAAAAAGTATTTTCAACTGTACTCATGTTTTTTATATCTAAATCCTGCCTGTGCTTCAATAAAACACGATTGTTTTCTGCCCAGTCAGTAAGACTATTATTAAGTATACGTGCGAGTAATTTACCTGTGCAACTAAGAAGCGTTATACCTCAATAGTTATTAACATCATTGTAATTGCCTTTTTCTGCAATGATATAAGTAGACTTTCAAACCACATTTCTGGAAAGTGTCCGCTTTTAAATACAGCATTAATCTTTACCATGGTAAAGAAACTCATTGATAATCATATTTGGACCAGCTCTGCTGCCTAACTTTTTTAAATATAAAGCCTTTTCTTACTCATGAAGGGGAATATCTTTATTTAGTTCATTAAACATGACATTAAACTCTCCTTTTACATATCTTTCATTAAAGTGTAAAATATCCTGTTAAAATATATGGCAAAGCAAAAATCTATCGTTTTTTCAAACACATTTAAAAACTGAGTCGCAGTAAAATATTTGAAATATTGCTAGGTAAATAAATCAATGATGAAGACTTCTTTTCCAAAACGCGTTATTAACGCAGTAAAGCCTCCTCAAATACCATTAACAGATCGTAAAGAACTGAGACGATTGAATAACAAAAATGTAAACTGAATCACCATAAAAAGGATTAGAGATAAATGTAAATTGAATCACCATAAAAGGATTAGAGATTAATGTAAACTGAATCACCATAAAAGAATCAGAGATTAAAGTTAAATGTAGACGAGTACAGATTTTGCGGTGGTAACACTCAATACGTGTATGAATTTTTAAGAACATTAAACCATACTTGAAAAAAGTCGAAATTAGTAAATTTGAGCATTTTGGTCCTGTAACAGTTCAGCTTGATTTAACCATCAGGTTTATAAACAGATAAACACAGGATGGAGAGAAGGTAAGTATCATTACGCCGCAAATATCGCGTACGAAACACTCACCACAAAATTTGTAATAACGCTACAGATCAGACCAGTACATATTGGATAGTGAAAACAGTCCCATCTGGGGTTACAGGACAACTACCCACTGGTCAATTACCCCCCTGTCAATTAACCGATGGTCAATTACCCCCTTGGCAACCCCTCACCAGGTCAATTACCCCCCCCCCCCTTACAATTATTCCATGGTCAAATACATGGCGTCAATACCAGATAAATTACAACAAGAAAATGTGATGGAATGGAGTTTATGGCCTTAGTAACTTTGTAGTTTTTATTATGTTCTGAGTTACATCAATAGAAAGAAAACAGAATAAATATAACTTTTACCAAGCTGAGATGGAAAGCTTTTTAACCAAAATTGTAAATTGTGGACCAGATGTATGCTAAATACTAATACTTACATTAAATTCCAGTTATTCCAAACATGTACTTTTGATTGTCACTTAGTTTGCAGAATTAAAGTTTAATAGTCCTCAATGTAGAATATAGATTTTTTCCTTGTGAGCCAACATTGTTCTGTTTCAGGAATTACAAACTGATATTCTAGAATGTGATACAGAGTGCTTTAGAAATTATGCCACAAGTGCAATCTAGATTCCAATATTAAAATAGAGTACTGGGTAGAGGTACTAAAATGCAAGTTGCGTCCAACTCCACGGAGGTATTCATATTTACGAACTACACGAAGCAGGAGAACATTAACATCAGCGTAGCGCTTTCTGGGCGGTTGCTGTACGTGACCTGCCAAAGCTTATATGAACTTGCTGCATTGATTGTTCACGTTTTATGCACTCTATAAATTTCCATATAGTTGGATGACAGTTTCCAGCATTAGCTTGGAAGCTGCGATGCTAGCCTTCCACCGAGTTGTTTGTTTTTGGTAATTCTTTCTCTACACGATTAAACATGTTCCAGAGATCGATGGAGAACAATGGCTGACGGCTACCATGCCGTTGTAGCCTTCCATGGTATACGTCCTCAAAATAGTCTGCTATTGGCATTGCACCTTCAGGTAGGTGTGCAGCGAATTCTTCAAAGGCACCAATGACATCTTCAGATGGAACAAAAGCCAATGCTGCAATCATCCGTAATTTGACAGCAAAATCCGAATACTCCTGATATTTCACCTGAAGACAATGTTCTTGTATTTTCAGGAATATGTTTTGGCTTTGATGGAACAAGTACCCTTTTACCACAAGTTCTGGAAATAGCTGACGCAGTGTATTAATAACTGCTAGCTCAAAATCAACCATAGCTGTACTGGATTCAGATTGTTATTCAAATTTAGTAACTGTCCGACCGTCAAAAATGTTTTAAAAATTCCATCCAGAAACCAGTGAGGATTTGTTTGGAGAATATGGATGTTCTCCTGTGTTCCAAAAAACAAGCATTCTCTTCTTTATTTGTCTGGAGTCGTAGAGGAGAAAATCTTGACCATCTGTAGTCATCATGTAGCCATCAGTTAGCACCAAAATCAGTAAGTGGAACTGAAATTACATTACATTGCGACGCAATATATGTATTGTGGGTACATTTGCTGCAGCATCTTTACTCAGTGATGCAATCGAACGAGTAATAATTTGTTGCGGCACTTCATCTGTCTCTTCAGCACGTCATTTCATGGTTTGAACGGATTGAAAAACTTCTCCTTGTGCTGGTTCGGGTCCATGTGTATGTTCATGCAAACGTCCAACAATGTCTTGGCCTCTAAGTTTCAGCTTGGCTTTGCATGCTGCTGCATTACAGCGCTTTTCACATTCATGCGATACAACACCATCAGCTAAATGTTTTTGCTTCACATATATGTATCCTTCAAAAAGTTATTTATCCTTTCCTCTTTCAGACTTCACAAATTCTATAGTTTTGAACAGTATGTGTTATTATTTAAACTTCAAAAGTAACATTTGTCAAATTTTAGTTTTCATTTAGTATTTATCGAGCAACAGACCTGTATCATTATTCAGATATTTTTTAACACGTCACCTAAGTCTTCAAATAATTCAACATCAAAGGTCGCCATGCTTGATTAACTAAAGACCTTCTCAGAATATTAACTGATCCTTTCCTCTTTCAGACTTCACAAATTCCATTGTTTTGAACTGTATGTGTTATTAAAAACTTAAAAAGTAACATTTGTCCAATTTTGTTTTTCACTTAGTATTTATAGAGCAACATACCTGTATATTACTGAGCCAATTATCACAGGCCACTTTAGGCTTCAAATAATGAGACATCAAAGGCCACCACGATTGATTAACTAAAGACCTTCTCAGAATTCTCTAAATTAACATCAAAGGCGGAAATGCTTTATTCACTTGTGGCATAATTTCTAAGGATTTTATATCACATTCTTGATTATCAGATAAGTTTGTAATTCCTGAAACAGAACAATGTTGGCTCACAAGGAAGAGTAGTTTATTCTTTGTATTGATGTAAATCAGAACATATTAAAAACTAATATGTAATTTTAAACTGTAATTTATCTGATATTGACATTTAATTTTGTAAAATGAACATAATTAATAAGAATTAGTGAAGACGTGTTTGAAGGCCACCAACTTCTACTTCTTCTAGTTTGACTTACTTATTCAGTGTATTTACTTCTTTTATATGGAGCGGAGTGTTCATGTTCTACGAAATCTGTGACTATCTCAATTACAGTATCATTAACCTGTCACAAGAAAAAGTTCGGTCGCTTTCAAAGATGATCTAATCACTGTACCACGATGAAAACAAATCTTGCAAATTAAAAAAAAAAATAGAATAAAAATGAACAGGCAATTTCTTTACTCAGTTCATATCATCACCAGATGTAAAATATCACAGTGTACAAAGCGTCATTTTCTATGTACAATGACAAGAGTTATTTTGTGGACAACGTAAACACATTAACTTACGGTCACGTTAGCACCTTGAATTGAAAGGGAAACTTCAGTCTCTTTACAAGTTTGTTTCTTTTGTTATTTTTCAAAAATATCTACACCCTCTGGTGTCATTTTATCTGGAATTTGGTGAATCTCTTCCTACACCGTTTTCGTTGCCTTCTTGTCCTTCCTGTAAATACAACCCCAAACTGTATTCTCCCTGAATTCTTTGATAATTCACAATATCTACCACTGAAAGCTAGCTTGGTTAAATGAGTTGCTGTCATCAAGAATCCCACAATCATAGATTCGAAACAGAGTATTTGTTCTTTGATACATATCAACCAGTAACTCTAGCCACTTGTCTAATTTATATTCTGGCTCTATCACGATCACACTCTTATATTTAAATATCCACTTTATATCGTAGGTCTTGTTCAACAGAAAATCTGAGCAGATGGCAACAATGTACTCGAAAAAGGTTTTGTATTCAGTCTCTAACAAACGTAGTGCAAAATAATGTTTACCACAATTAGCCACTCCACAGATGATCATGTTATGGGGTTCATTCAAATACATTTATAGGAACTCGTTTTGAGTTCATTCTTTTGAATGTTTTCTTGGGATCTCAAACGCAAAAAGGTATATATTTTGTGAACATCAATATTTTCTTTTATGTTCATTTGAAAATAAATATCTTGTTGCACATCGGTTAATTTGAGACCCCTACCATACAATCTATTACCCTGAGTATTCCTCAAGTCAAACAAGATGCAATGAATGTTAGTATAATAACTAAATTAAGGTTAAATCTGAAATCCTGTTGAAGAACACATGGATACAGTGGACAATGATCTGCTGGTATTTTGAAAGGCAAGTGGTATCCTAAACTTCTGTTTATACATTACAATCTGTACAGCTTCGGTACCAGAGTTTTGCAATTCACCAGCTCCTAATTTGAACCTCCTCAATTTGTCACTCATAATACCTAGCACGCTTCTGTTTGTTCTAACTGATACAAGTAACCACACATCTTTGTATGTAGTGGAAATGTTGTAGTTATTTAACTTGAAAAGATCATCGCTTCCACGTGATCAGATTATGTCGTTAACAAGCATTCTACTCAAATTCTTTACCACGGCTTTGCTTACAACCTCTTTAACATTCAGGTCAAACGACACAAAAATCTAGGTGCAATCATGGATTTGGACTTAGCTTTGGTATACAACTTGCAATGTTCACTCAAGTTTAATGCTGCTGGGTGAGTAAGTGATACAATAATGTGTTTGATTGAAGTATTTCATTTCCTTGTGGTATCTTCTCCTGCTTGTTAGGAGTTGTGTATTTACCTTACGTCGACATCTTCGCTTGTATTGTTCTAAAGACACCTCAAAATTACGTAAGCGCATACAAGCTAAAACCCATCACAATTTCAATGAAAATATATTAGTGGTTGACATATTCATTTGAAGGTTTATAAAATTCATTTATTTTAGGTTGCCTTTTTTATAGTTTGTGGATCATTTGAACCATGTCAATCAACATCACTATAAGTAGAAGAATACAGAGAATAAGCATCATCTATGTTGTTAAAGTACTTAGTGACCAAACCTTGTTCTCTCAAACTTTCATTCAAGTAGTCAAACGTCTTGGCCCTGTTTTCATTGAAGTCTTTAGTTTTTCACTGGTAATCCTGCACTATTTTGTGCGTTTAATTCGTTCCTCATCAGCTCCAATAGGATCCAATAACTTGAACAGATAGCTGATTCCTGTCAATGCTAAACAGTTAGCTCGTGCTGATCTAATCATAACTGCTGCCGTAGCCATTTATTGCCTGTATTTAAGAGTATCCAAAAATTTCATACTACTGCCGGTGTGTTTTATGTCCTGAATTATGAGGTTGAGGTTTTTTTATATCCTGAACTATGAGGTTCTTTTCTGTTTCATTGGTTGATTAGAACATTGCTCCCTTTTAGATAGCATGCACGTGTTCCTTTGACGCTTTAAAGATTTGACAGAGATGCTTGTAACATCTAATGAAAAAAGCAAAATGATGGTTGTTTACCTCCAATGTAATGTAACATTCAGCATAAAAGCTCAACATTATTGTAGCTGGTGGTTCAATATGCAAGTTAACAATTGTGTATAAGCCTGATTTGTTGATTTTAATGACATAATGTTCTACTCCATCTATCATGTGTAATGTGTATTTAGCAAAACGTAACTCCTTATTGTACGTGGATTCAAGACCATTCCCGCGTGGTGTTTGTGTCGCTTCATCGATTGAACTACATCTGATAATTAACACTTAAATTCATGCAATCCGAATTATCCTGACTCGGTACAATGCAAAAATCGTACAGCAGTATACATCCAGGTATTAGTTTAGTTTTTCATTACTTTTATTTTTGTTTCTATCAATTTCCTTCTTTATTTCATCGATTCTCTTTCCCAGTGCAATGTTCTATACACTCATGTCCATGTTCAATTCCATTTTGAATCCCTATATGTTTGCGTTTATATCAGTGTTAATTTTGTCTGCCAATAGTAACACTTAACGCGTTTCTTCTTGCTTTTTTTATGTTTGAACAGTCTAATTCAGTGATAACTCTATGAATGCTACAACATAATTCGAGTCTCATTTTACCTACTGCCGATTCGAATGATTCTATAGCTATTTTAGACTTTTGTTTCAAATCTTTTCAATCTCTTCTAATTCGTGTAATCCATTTGTATATTTCTTCAATGCTACCTTGCACAACACCTATATTATTGACCACTTTTAAATTGTAGGTTGTTTTCATTGATATGATTGTGCTTTCGGTCACATTCAGTTTGTTTTTGACGACATCTGTCTGTTCGGTTATCTCTGGTAAATCGTTCTCTTTATGCAACTCTGACAATATACTATGATAATGTCATTCAGGCCACTAATTTGTTTTCCCAAATCATTCATGAGATTTTTAATCTCTTGATCGTTCTGTTTAATTTCGTAATTCAAATCTCTCAGTAACTTCTCCAACTGAGATTGTAAAGTGACATAGTTTTCCAGAGTGTTTCTTGCATTTGTTTCGTGGCATCTATCTCACGGTTCATCCTCTGTTCGATCGGTTGTAAATAGTGTATAACGTGAGATAAATCATCTGCTCTTTCCCTTACTGAATATAGGGTTTGTACATCAGTAGATAATATCTATCTGATTAAGTCTTGTGCTTCTAAAATCTTTTTTGTTTGTTCTGATCAATCTTTTTTTGTAGTTTCAGATTTTGCTAGCTCTTTCATTGCCGTTTTGTTCAATAGAAGCTAATTAACTATCAGCTTGTTCTCTCCATGTCTTGCTGTCTTTCAAATTGTTCTCACAAAATGTGTTAAGTATCTGGTTATCAACCTTCCTCGATACAATCTTTTATTTGCTACATCAGTTAATTTGTCAGCGTCACATAAATTAACTATACGCTTTTGCTGAGATCAGTCATTATTAATTGTTTGACCTATGTCGTATGTTTTTTAATCTGCTTTTGTCTCAATGTGCAAATGTTCGCTGTGATCTCCAAGTGATATATTTCCAAAAATGCTGTCTATACTGTACTTACTTTACATGGAAAACACACGTTGAAGGCATACCATGAAAATCTATTAAATTTCTATCTTCGTCTCTCTTGCTGACATTCAATCAATTAATTGTACTCCTCTGTATGTTTGTAATTGCCATAAACATTGTGCAAAACAAAGTCTCGTTGAAACACATTGTTAGCTGGTAAAGACTGTAGTAAACACGAATAATAGCCACGAGAGTAATTTTAATGTTATTTAGTTGCTCCAGGACAGATGTTTGGTTCCAAAACCCCTCCGATTCAGTAGATTCATTTCTGAATGACGGTGAGTTGCTAGGGAATCCTAACAATACATTGCTGTATCTTGCTATATACACAGTCTAATTGTTACTCGAAGTAACTTTAACTTCTGAGTTGAGTTTTAAACATTCAGTATCAATACTTTTTTTGTTGTCACCATTTGAAGTAATTCAATCTTTGACCTTTTTCATGTTGATCTCGAGATTGTAACAACCATCGGGAATTAGAACAGTTCTAGTTTCCATGTCGTCAATGATGTAGCAAAGTGATTGTTTTTGATTTCATCCAAAATGCTGTAATACCCAACTACAAAATCTAGTCTCTGTAATGAAATAGCCGACCATTTTATTATTGAGTAGGTTGATGAAATATATTTCGTTGTCAAAGTGTAACTCAATTGTCATATTGCTCCTTTCTCTTTTAGTTTGAGCTCACCAGTTTCTAGCGGTGTTTCGTTTCTATTTCTTCACCTAATATTCTTCTTGATTGAGTTTGTCATCTCTTTTGTACTCGTTGTAATCGATAGCGATAAAAATGAACTCATCATTGCGCATCTTAGTATAAGTTATCGCTTTGCTATCAATTCATCTATATTACTAAATTTATCGATAGATGATCTTACTATTTCATCATATTTTAAACTTTGTTGCTAATACAGTTTTCATTCAGAGCCTTTATAACAATTCAAATAACTGCTGTGCTGAATCCTATAAAGGTTATTGAGTAACAATAACAGAAACTATTCCGGATAAACACAATCCAGCTGTTTAAATACGTACACAAGCTGAAACTGTTTCCATACCGGCCTCTAACCATTTTAAAGCTTTATATATTGTTCGGTTTTTTTTCTATTTTTTTTCTCATGACTTTGTAGTCTTCGATCTCCTTGACCAAATCATCATTAAGCTCGCTAACTTGTCGAAGATGTTGTTGTGTTGCAGTTTCACTCATCTCATATGCTATTTACCCAACAATAAAACTATCTGTTTTGTAACAATTTTGTCAGGTGAAAGTCCATTGGCTATCAGGTAGTCTGTTGTGACTCAGGCAAAAAAAATAAAATAAATAAAAAAAAACAAATTGTATAATCAGCTTGAAAACTTCTTCAATATCCATTGTTGATGGAGAATGAACTGAAAACTTCAAAAATATTTTTCAAAAGCGTGCTGTGTGTAACAGTAAAAACAAAGCTTAATTAATGTCGCGTGGTAAATTGTGTTTCGCTAGAAATGTCCTTTATTTAGCGACATGGTTAGCCAAAGTCGCACAGGCTTAAAGTCTGCTTGCAATGTATTTTATATTTTTATCTTGATTGTACGGTGTTAAGGATGTTGTCATATACAAGTCCATGTGCAATCAGCTAGTCAGTTGTGGAATGACCGAGTGTAAATGGGATGATCAGTTGTGCAATTTCTTCAGCGTCCAATGTTGATGGTGAACGAATCGTAAATTTTAATAGCTATTTCAAAAGCATACTGTATGTAACTGTGAGAACATATTTAAGTACTGCATAGCAAATTGTGCTGATGATAGTTTTTATTTAGCTTTGTATCAAGCGTAAAAGTTAGCCAACTGAAGTCAGACTTGAGGTTCTGCTAAAGGTTATCTGGTCTTGCATTGTATAATACTGTTATGTTGATATCTTTTAGCACTGTGTGCAGTTTAACTGAACCAAATTTACCCTTTGATCAAATGAACAAGATTCACAAAACATCTTCCCCACTACTTATCAAACAATAGATTGTGTTGTCTGAGTTCGTTTCATTCCTTTCATGTTGTGGAGAAGATACTTTTTCTGGTGGTTCTTTGCTTATCTTGTTTTCATCTTGATTTTTGTCCTCTTCATCTTCCATTTCTTTCGCAATTAAATTTGGAATATAGATAAACACGATTTCAAGATGAAAACAAAAGCTAATTGCAAGATGACTTACGGTGTACTTACGAGTACTAAAATACTAGGAAATGTAATTGGGAAAATAAAAGGATGAATTCTAAGACATGCTCTATGCGTAGAACCGAGTTTGAGCAAAACCAAAATAGAAGTGAACATTGTCGCAAAGAGTACATGAAAACGTGGTAAGAGATCATAAGAAAGCATATGATAAAAAAATGGTATTTGGAGAACAAAGATCATAAGAAAAAGTGGTATGAAGAAACCAAGGAACATTGTAAAGAAAATGCACAATACAAAGAGAAATGAAAACATACAGCAAGGTAAAGAATACACAAAATAGAAAGAATTACCAGAGCATACTGTAAAGAATACACGAAAGAGTACAGGAAACAAAGACACCACAATTATTAAATTAATTGGTATGGCAAGATGTAGAATTTTCCAAGCACTAAACGATGCCATCAACTCTCAACTTTGAAACTACTCGAAGTCCCATCATTGACTTCTACAGTAGGTGGCTAAATTTTACAAATCCTGAAGGTGTTGCGAAGATCATTTAATACCAATTGCCTCTATTAATTTGTCTGATCCAGATGAACAGAGAAAATGTTTTCATTGGACTAATGCTAGATACATGTTAGCTAGTGAAAGCAAAATAAAAAGTGCTAAATGTCGTACAATGAAGAGGTTAAAGATCTCCCCGCTCAAAAAAAAAAAAGAAAAAAAAAAAAGAGATCAGTAATTCAAGTTGACTAACTTTATCACTGATGAAATTTTGGACAGTATTGTCTGATTTATTTTCTATTGTATACCTTAATTGCATAGTAAGCAGCAACTCCTATAATGACAACTAGTGCAACGGTTGTTTTTAAAAGTATAAATGTATGATCAACAACATAATCACTAAGCATTTTAACTGTCATTCATTTTTTCAACATTTGTTTCCCGATTGCATTATCATGTCTTGTTGAAATCTAAATGCTTTAACCTTATGGAACTAGCATATAACGCGGATAGAGGTAAGCCTAGCTTACATAACAAAAATCCGGTAAAATATCTAATTCCATTTACTGTCATGTTGTCATCTTTCAATTCTTTCTGGAAACTTTCCAAGTTGTCTTTTGGAGGAATTTTGCTTATCAACGATATCACAGTTTAAATTACAACATATGAAAATGATTTGGAGATTGTTGCAGCCACGGCATTGACAAATATTTCATACGCCTTTTTTCACTCTTTTGCCATTGAACATTTTCAGCTATTTTCACTACAGCTTTTACCGGTTATATCCTTGTATGTTCCATTTGCTATTTCTATCTGCAAACGCTGTTTCTACTGTTCAATATTAGGCACTATCCCATGTACTGTTTCAGAATAAATGGATCTATTTTCGACTTCAATAAATCCAAATTATTTTGCTAACTGTGACTTATTCATTTTCTTCGCTATTTTAATAACTAGACAATGGCTGAAGGTGGTGCTGAATTTGAAACGAAACAAATATAATAGTGCATATGGAAGATGGTGATGTGTCAGATACACAAGAAATAGATGTTGATAATACTGTAAGCCTGTTTTGTGGATTGACAGCAGTATCTAGTTTGGAAAACGTTTCCCTGATACTTATTGACGAATGAATGAATAGATTAAAAATGGGACTTAAAATTATGACCCTCAATACGATTTGATTTGCAATGACTTGAAAATAAAAGCTAGAACGCTCTTATACCAAAGTCCTGGTGGTAGTGTAGTTTAAGTATCAAGGAAGGGAGACCTTAGAAAAATGCTAGCTCCTAGAACAATATCAGATAATACAGGAAGAGATTTATTGAACCATGTTAGGTTGGACAATGCAAGAAAGCAAAATGGATGTTACCTACTGAGGAATCAGAGGACCACTGCTTAAAATATATTAATTATTACATATTTAGAATCTGAGTTACAATAATGTATTAATGACAATAAAGAGCAGCTCATTAACCTGCTAATCAACAACACTTGATTTACCCAGCAAGAAGACTGAGATGTTGTTGAAATTGCAGACTCAACAATAGAAAGAAGCCTGTAAAATAAAACTCGAACATCTTGACGAACAGATAAGAGACTTGATGAGGAACAAATCAAAAAAGAAGCATATGACAGTAAAATATATTACAGACTGAAATAGACAAAGTTGATGTATGAGGTAAGATCCAGTTGTAAATATTTCACAAGTCAAACATGAAAAAATCAAACAAATGATAAGACAGTGACATCCTCTCAGTGAAAGACTGAAACAACATTTCAAAGAAAAGAGCGTATCAATAGAAGCAATTGTTATAACGATTGCAACAACAATATCAAATATTGCTGTATCTATATCAAATTTGGCAAGAAGTACGGTGTTTACTACTCCACATATATCTCCTGCCCCACTTCCACCTACTCTAGGACTAATATTTTATGAAATTATAAAAACAGGCTTGAAACCCTTAGCCGAATATTTGCTTCATTTAGCCAAACCAACAGCATCTGCATTGCCTGGAAATATTAGTAGTATGATAAGTTGGTTGCTTATGAGTGCTGGACTAATTGTTTTGTTCCTTTCTGAACACGTCATTTTACTTGTTTTGTCATTAGTTGGTTTGTTACACGCATTTTTGGTCAGGGGTGTAAAGAAAGGCGCATAAAGTGTTAAAGGTTCTTAACCTATTTCCAAAAGTAAATCAAACCAGCTCCCATAACCATAAGTATCAAAATAAATGATTGTTTATTTATTTCATGCTCAATATAGTTTCTTAGCGTTGCTAAAGTACCATGTGCCGTTTGAACGTAAGATAATTTGATATAAATAGCAGATGTGGTCTGCACAACATCTTCGCCGGAGGCGAGTTATTTCAAAGAAATATTATAATCATAGTATTTCTTCTCAACATAATTGTTACTCACTTTGTCTTCATGTTTGTCCTCTTCAGTTTTTTGTCTCACTGTCAGAGATTGTTCATCAGCCTTTATAATACCTCTCATTGTTATCTCGGTATTGATGGTAGAATTTAACCCAGTATGATAGAGTCATTGGATTTGTGCAAATTATTGTCGTATCCAACGACACTACCTGTTGTCATTATCATGTCATTAGGTAACAAAAACATAACGTTACCACCAACGGCATAGTCCAATTTCACGTTTGATTCTTTTATGTACTTTTAGTATAATGTCTTCACATTTGTCGTAAACTTGCTGTTGTAGAATTAGTAACGACATCAACTTTTTAACATTGTATGATAGTGTCAAAACAGAAATTTAGTAGATATTCTATATTTAATATGCGCACCAATGATGCAGATTTCATAAAACTAAAGCTTTCATTTAACCTTGAAATACCTTCATCTATAAGTCCATTACTATTCCGCAGAAGGAACTATGTCGAACCTGTTGCTGTCTTCTTTGTCTACTATAGAATTAATTTCAGCAGCTGCCAATGTTTTCCAATATTCAACAGTTATATTTACGTTTGTCAGCGGCTAACGTGACAGCTGATGTAGGTTTCCCAAAACCTTGGCGTACAGTTTTATGTTCTTCTGGTCCATTATTGATCAAGTATTTTTGTCTTTCCCTTCAGGTATCTCCAGTCATGTCGTAGTGAAATTTTAAAAATGTTGCAGAGCAAATTAAATTGTTTCAAATAGTTGCTTTTGCTATTCGATTTGAGTACATCGTCATCAGGCAGAGGTATCTTACGTTCAGACAAGGGCTTTCGCATTTGTATCCTGATTTCGGTAACTCTTGTATGTTTTGTCTGTCAAATGCCAGTATGAAATACTGCAACCAGATGCTGCCATGCATACTGCCCCGCTTTGCTGCTTCTGCGAAATGGTCGTGTCACGCTGTGGTCTATTGGTCTATATATTTTCATTGGTTCATCACTGTAACATTTTAGAGAGTAGTTTTCAAACATGTTAAGTAGTTTGTATGTGATAAATTTAGTTTCAGTATGGTAAATTTGTATGTCGTTAAATATTTTTGAAATACCCTGAAATATTCTTCAACCAGTTTTTGTCTTTGCCATTTTCATCATTTTACAACTGCTGGTACATCTAATTGTTTCATTTATTTAAGTAGCTCAATTTCAGTTACTCCTGGATGTCTGTGAAAATATTGATATATTCAAAATCTGTACATCCACACTCAATGAAAAGTGTACTGATATTTACTTCACGGTGTGAACATTCTCCCAAAATCAACATAATCTTGTTAATTTTGTGGTAATTCTTTGTGATCGAAGGTTGTATGAATGTTCAACAATTGTTCATTGCAAACATTTTGTCCAGGAAAATTACATAATTGAATGAGTAGTTGTTTGACTCGCTGCTATACCGTCTTTGAATGAAGTTTGAGAGAAGTTTAAATGTCCTGATGATTGTATCAACGTCTATTCGATTTTCATTGCTTTTATTTTATTAAAAATCTCTAAGACCAACATGTAGTCTTTAACGTTGTATTTGTTTTTTGTTTAATAGCTTTTGTAAATATAGTATGCATCAACTTCATAATCTCGAATGTTATCTGATTGCGTTTCTTCTATAACGTCTTTTATTACCTTGAAATATATTACCTTCATTATAGTAGCCTTATCACTTTTTCATACGTACCATGCGTATCATTTTGCTGTTTAACTGTGATGTTTTTGGACCCCTGGTCTCGTGATCAATACAATTTCGCATAAAAAACACACAAAACCACAAAAAAATAAAATAAAAACAATGTAAAAAACATATGAGTTATCGTTAAAAAGAACTAAAAACTTTCGTGCTGGTTGATACTGCTATCTATGCGCTTCTACCCTGTATGTTAATGGAATAATGTTTTTGCTGGTTTCCAACTGTTAAATGATTCAATATATCCTTTCATTTCACGAGTACATGACTTTTTTCCCTTTCATTCTCTGGGTCTTCAAAATCATATAAACTTTTTATACTTCATCATGTTTGCCACACAATGATACCTCTTGCTTGCAGAATATGCCTTTACTGTTCTTTCCATTCAAGTAATCCAGTTTGTAAACTTTTGTATCACCTAGTATTACTTACATGATTTTAAATATTTCTATGTAAAAAGAAACCTACAAACAACAACAACAACAAACACCACCACCAACAACAAGAACAACAAAGACGGATAGATTGATCTATTTTTCTGGTCTATTTTTCCCTCGCTCGCTTTGACTGGTGTCATATCTAATGATGTATGATGATTGTAATTGTATCCCTCAATTAGCTTTGGTAAAACGTCAAGCCATTTTCTGGCTTCGTTTGAGTGAAATACTTCCACAATCTTGTCTTGAGGGTTCTGCCAAACCTTTCAAATACTGATGCTTTTTTGTCCAAGTAGGTTAAGAAGTACTCGCTGTTTTCTTTGTCCAGTCTGTGAAAACTGTTTAGTTGATTACAATGTAGCTTTGCTAAATTATTTATGTTGTTCAAAGAATTTCAAATTATTTTGTATTGTGATTTATCAGCACCACAATTGTGACATTTTATCACTTCCATTTAATGCAGTAGTCATGTTTTAAATATCACGTTCGTATGGTAGTGTTTCAGTGGTAAGGTATCGGAGAGCTCTGCCACACATTATTTGCTATATCAAAAAAAAGTCTTTACTATTTTAAATTTCATTAGTGGCATGGTGCTCTCATTAGCCATCTACTGTTCTTGATATACGTGAAAAACAAGCTAAGAATAAATAGGTTTTACTCAGAGTTACTGCCGTGTTTTAATTCTAATACTGGGAACTGAATAAATTATCATTGAAGAAACAAACATGGGCTTGAACGTTATCGTTTAAAAGCAGCCCTTTGGCAAGAATGCAAAATATCGATGATTTTAAAATCACAGTATAACAGGAAAGGAGAGCTGTATCTCGCACTGGCAAATCAAATTGAATAGTACAGGAATTCTTAGGATTTCGAAGATTAAAATGTGAATATTGAACGTATTACGTTTCTTAATTTTGTTCTCTGCCAAATGGAATCCTACTGCTTAAACTATATATTAATTGTCTTTTATATGCTGAATATAGCTGTAAAAGGAGTGGTACTTAATCTCTCAATACAGAGTACCCATTACCTCATAAAAGTTTATTTCTCTGTTGGTAACAAACATAACTGGAAATTATTCGCAGCAATATAATGTTGCTATAAGACACGCATTCAAGTTATCTTGGAAATTTAGAATAACTATAATCGTCTTTATGCCATGCAAACGTAACCGCATGATGGCTACAAGATACGGTAGTACAAATTACGCCATGCAAACGTAACCACATGATGGATACAAGATACGGTAGTACAAATTACGCCGTGCAAACGTAACCGCATGATGGCTACAAGATATGGTAGTACAAATTACGATGACTATTTTTGCGAACCGATCAAGTGGGATTATTTACTGAAATGGTTTGAGAAAAAAAATTCAGACTGATATAATCTGGGCAGCTTCAACATTGCAACGTCAGTTTTAGGTCTTTGTGAGTAGGTCAAGAAAATGATTTAACTCTATCACTCATTGAATAGAGAATGAGCTTCAAAATTGTTAGATAATATTTTCTCAAATGAAAACTTATGCGGACTTTTCCTCTTTTTAGTATTCTACTTGAAATATTGATCGTTATGTAAATTTTACTCTGATTCTGTAATGAGTGAAATCTTTGCTTAACATTATACAAATTTTGTACGACAAAATGTGTTATATAATATGCTAGATTGATCCTCGTTATTTAATCTTTGAGAATAATTTCATACTGAAAACACTGAAAGTTTATAATTCAAACCTCAAACACAGACCTCAACGGAAGAAAGAGACAAAAAGTAGGTTATTAACATGAAATAGCATAGCCGTTCAAAATTTGGTTCCTGAATCTTCGCTCTTCCTATGTATATAAACGTTTTAGTATACGGTGCGTGAAGATATCTTATGAAGACTCAGTCTGAACATTCCGTGAATAGTCGAACTTATTTGTGTTGGATGTATTAGAAGAGTCATTTATTAGAGCCACTATCCTCATCTGTGCGCCTATTTTTTTCACTAGAGATAATCAGTTTAGGCTCACTAAGATATGTGGGCTGCTGAACTCAGATGGTTCAGAAATTCGAGAGTTATATGTGGCCATACAACTCAACAGAAGAATCGTTCACATTTAAGATGGAAAAATGCATCATAGTCTTGTACACCAAGCATGATATGCACTTTGCACATTTTTCATGATGTATTTTGAAACCTGCAATATGGTTTTAATTTTCTCCATACCATTTATTTATTCTTCCTTTTCACAACACCTTTATCAATAAACTGTGCTTTTGCTTTCTATGTCCTTATCCCAAATGACATAAGTCATTAACCTCTCCTTCAGAATCAGGTCAAACCAACAGGCAATTCTTGTAACTTTTCTAGCGCAAAACTCAATCTCTGGCTCAGAATGCTATTTGTGGAAATCATATTATCACTTAAGATTTTGCTTCAAAAACTTGCAGAGCATTTCACCGAAAAGTACACCTGAAAACATTTGGATTCTTGGTTAGATTATGAGATATTAAAGTAAGAAGTTTTGTGTCTATTCTCAGCATCAGATTTTAAAGTCTTATGATATCGAAGTTGGAAAGTATTCTAAACCGAGAGAACCTAAAGCTCAGCTTAGACCAAATTGTTTATTGATTTAAATTTTAAGCAAGGCTTTTAAAGCTAAGGTGGTACTGATCTATTTTTACTCTGAAGGGATGAATCACTGACTCAAAATTTAAATTTAAATTGAAGAACTGATCCGATTAAAGAATACAGAAAGTAGATTGACCCCCCACACAAGAATGAATAAATAAAAATAAAAATAAATAAATAAATAAATAAATAGATAAATAAATAAGAACACAAAAGAACCCCAAACATATTTATATGGAAACAAAATTGAAGTGACTTTATTTTTTTCTTTAGATGATACGGTGCTGTTAGGGTAATGTTTCTTATCATATCCTAATGTTAACGAAATATTATATATATATATCGAAATACATCGTCCGTCTTCAGATGGAATATAACGATATGTGACGGGATACGAATTTACGCCTGCTTTTGACAACTACAACATAAAGACTTAATGATTCGGCATAAGGCAAGTGTGCGAGGGCCTGATTTACTCCTGGAAATATAAATTGGCTGCTTCTATAGTACTGATAATTTTCCACTTGTCTTTAATAAGTACAAGTCCATGACGAGTATAGTACTTGTTCAGAATTAAGACTAAAATTTAAATATAATTGAAAATCAAGCCACAGATGCAATAACATCTAGGGTTTATATATACGGACTTTAAAATCAGTCCAATTTAACTAAAACATGCAAAAGAATCAACTTTATCTCTAACATTCAATATCGATCGAATGCGACAAAATTCCTGATAATGAGTTGACATAGATAAACTATTACATGACTTTTGTAGGTGAGTTATCATTACATTTTCATGATGATAGGTACAAAATCATTTATTTGAGTAAATACATCTCAGAATTTTAACACAAAGTAGAAGTCACGTGATATCCGAAGAGTGGATACACGACTGATTTTTGCGATCACTATTAAAATATGTATCGACTCTACACCTAAATAACCTAATAACATACACAACCTTTATATATACACCTAAATAACCTAATAACATACGCAGCCTTTATATTTACACCTAAATAACCTAATAACATAAGCAACCTTTATATCTACACCTAAATAACCTGAATTGAAGATGAAGGATAATACCTTCAAAATGCAATGTAGGCAAATATGTCGAAGTAAGGCAAATATGTCAAAGCAAAATAGGAAATTGAATGCAAACGTATGTCTTTAACATTGGAAAATGTTGATTTTGTGCAAGCAAACTCAGTGATATATTGGGAAATTTTTGATTATGTTTAACAATTATGAAGAAAAAACATCATTGCAGACGTATATGGCTTTAATATCCGCCACAAAAATGGCATGCACATTATGAAAGTAATTAGATAATACAATATAACACCACTTGTTTTAAGAAGTTCTTGGCACATCATTTTTTTAAACCCATTACATCAATTTCACATATCGTCGACCGTCCTAACTACGTAGATATCCTTGAATCGTGCGCCATATTTTTCGCGACCTCACGCGCTTGTTTTGAGATCCTGGCGTCATCAACTGAGTCACTAGCGTTCCTTGACAATGACAGTAAGTGCTGATTAAGAAATATTCGATGAAATTAAATTTAAATACGAACTACAATTCAAATTGAAAAAAACACAATGAAAATGGCCAAATTTACTAATGCCATATTTGCCTCAAGTTTGTGGCCCTTGCGTGAGTGTGAGCTGTTCAAGCCAGAGCCGCTGTGCACAAATTTCTGTTCTTCGCCTTTTTATTGATAGGAAATACACGACAGAGATATCTCTGACGGCAAAAGCGATATAAAAACTTCGTTTCTATACGTGCACTTCTTATATCATGTTAGAAAAAATAAATCCAATGGAAGAGTATGCAGTATGAAATTCTTTATTGGATTATGGTAATGTACAGGGAAAAAATCTTTGTTGTGACATAGCCTGAAAAACCCCCCACCTTTTTCAAATTCAGCGTATCGCTAAATATGATAATTATATCGAAATAGCTTGAAAATAAAATAATTTAAAAATGCATACCATTTTTTAGTATTTGTTTTTTTTTTATATACTTTTGGCATCATTTTTTATATGTGTTTTATTGCAGTCAATATGCGTACGAAAGGAATGAAATATATTACAAATGCAATTAATGAAAATACAGAGACATTATACACGATCTATTTCCACACTTTGGCCTAATTGTCACATTCCAATCTTACGTCAAAATTTTGACACGCTCAGAAAAACGGTAGCTCGAAAGGATTTATAGAGTTTATAAACATTTTTCAACAATGAATAAATTAAGTAGATATAGTTTAACACATTCTATGGTGATTTTAATAGTTTCTCACAATACTATAATGCAAGCGTAAAGTTCGCGTTAAGGGCACGAAATATGTCGGATCGAGGATATAATTCGAACCCATGGAAGATTCAATACGTTGGGTAGATTTAATACGTGAGATAGCTTCAATACGTATGATATATTCAATACGTATCAGTGCTTCGAGAAAGATCTTTAACTAAGATCCGTGTTCGAGATTTGTAACGCAGAACAATTTGCTTGAAATTAAAATCCACATGACATTTGATTTCGTTTTAAATGATAAATAGTAAGTGAAGTCCGTTATCAAATCTTCATTAAAGTCATACAGCTTTGTAAGACATGCTACTTTTTAAAATTGATTTCTAAAATTAGAAACTAACATTCCCTACAATGATACAACAAATCAAATTTCTCTCAGTCGAAAGCAATGGTTTGCAGTTGGTTTATGTCTCATGCATGTATTAGGAAAGAGTTACTCTGCAGTTTAATGTGCACTAACTTATCCTTCAGAAAGACCTAGCCACATAAAAGAAAATATTTTCATCAAAGACAAACGGGAAATAATTCGCTTATATGTGGTACTGATTCAAAGGATCAGCGCTTCTTTGCGTCAGAGCCAACGCGATTGTTTTGATCGTACATATATAACACAGCATGAAATACAAAAAAAAAAAAAAAAAGTTTCATTGCAAAGCTATAACATAACCTACCAATATATACTCATTCAACACAAAAAAAGTAGAACTCAGAGTTTTCGACTATTCGAACCATCGTCAGATAATTTGATCCCAAGACCTCCCTAAAAGCGTATTTCTCAAATTTGAATACATTTATAGATTCAATAAATATATATTTCACCATCTCTCAATGTCCCTCAACAAGAAGATTAAACACTTTAATCTTATAATGCTTTTTAAAAAAAGCCGATCCTTGTTAATAGAAGTATAGCAAACATTATTCTTTACTAGAAGCCAACTGCTATTTTCATGCAGCTTTGAAATATGGTTGCACTTTTAAAACAATTTACAGAGAAAATCTTCCTATAGCAGCCATGACGTTGGCAATAATCGATGGTTTAAAAGTTTCGTGTCACGGTCAGCAGCAAAACAACAATAAGGGATATATTAAACTTTAAAATAGTGTAGAACAAGGACCGTTTTAAAAATTATAACGTGTGATCCTCTTTGACCTCATTAGACAAATCATACTCCCGTAGAGAAACATGCATATTTATACTGCCAGCTCAGCTTTTAACGTCTTCGAATGTTTAATGCCTATTGTTTTCAGTTCAAACTTATTTTACGTAATTTATATTACAGAACTGGAATGTGTTATTCCTTCAAACTTGGAAAGTATTCGCTAATACAAAATCTGGAACAAATTATATTACTACATTACAAGCTAATTTGGCATCAGGTTTTAACAACGCCGACAGCATTACTTTCTCTGGAAACTTAGTTACAAAAACCTTAACCAAGATTGATGATTATTTCATGAAAAATATCGACTTAACATAAATATGTACTTTGGTCATGCTATCGGGGAGATGAGTTGTGTAGCTAATGAATCAGACCAGGGTTGATGTTCTATAAATTGGTAATTTTAACAAGCTTGAACAAGCTGGAAAGGAAGTCTGCTGTTGTTTTCTTGAAACTATTCATCGTAATTCATACACTGATATGCCTCTTTACGGAATCGACAGGAAGCATAAGAAACATACAAACACCGAATTACAGAATCAATGTCTGACGAATAATGCAAAATTAATCTTCAGGGACGTATGCTGGAAGAACATACCAAAAACTATAGAACATATAGACTTGCAAATGGACATCGACATAGATTTTATTTGAGAGAGAAAATACATCATACTTTTGGCCGATGCAATGCCGATGTCGTGTTTGTCATCCATAATTCTCAAAAGGCTTTGAAAGGATACAAGAACACTGGACACAGAACCAATTTGACATACGAGATAGAGCTCTTCCATCGCAAACTTTATCAATTGGTCTGAAGTTTTTCCATTCAGATTAACATGGGTAATTTGAACTATAATTGGATTTCTACAATACGTATATTACCATATATACTCGTATAATCAAATATCAACTGCAAACTGCATACACCCAGATCTACCGTCGCATAATGCGCTAGCAGATCTGGGTCTATGCAGTTTGTAAGGGCTGATCAGTAGAACAAACAACATAGACCCTGATCTGCCGGGGCATTATGCGAAGGCAGAGCAGTTTCTTTGCTTTTTTGCATTTGGACACGGATTATACGCGAGTACAGGCGGTAGTTCTGAGAGAGAGAGAGAGAGAGAGAGAGAGAGAGAGAGAGAGAGAGAGAGAGAGAGAGAATACAATAGACTGCTTTCATATAGATTGTAAACATTAGCCTTGTCATATATAATTCACAAAAGGCGCAGTCTTGACTTTACATGGATACAAAGACACTGAATACAAATTCAAATGGACTTGTCAGATCAAGCAATTCCAACATATTCTTCATTAATTCGTCTGATGTTCGTGTCATACAGATTCACAATAGCTGCATTTGGATTGCTTACTTTTGTACATCAGAATTGTGCTTTTTATGCTGCATGCAAGACGTTTTACATTACAAGATTTTGAAATTGGTTTCCGAGGCATACATTTTTGGAATTAGATAAAAATATATATTTTTCGAAAAAGATTGAATATCATGTTGTTGTTGGTGAAGGGAGTAAGATGCTTGTAACATTAGAGCGTTGACATTTTATTTCAAGGAAAAAGTTTTGTTTACACATAGTAAGAAGACAATAAGCTTAACGAAGAGTCTGAGATAAGCATAAAATTCATGGCGATTGAATTAAAATGGAAAAAATACATTTATTTCTATTTATACGACCCTTGATAAGTTATATATATATATATATATATATATATATATATATATATATACAGACATGCCAGTTTAAGTAGTATACATATATCACATGTTAAAGCGCAAAAAGTGTTTTGTTTTGTCGTTTTTCACTTTTTTGATCGAGTTTTAGAACCAAAAAACACGAAAACCCCGATTTTAATAACTTTTCATTAAATTGTAACTATGTACTAATTTTATAAAGTTTTCAGGTCATTTTTTGGTGATGAGAATATACATGGTTTGAGCAGAATTGCGTGGAATTTGTTTCAATGGAATTTTATACCTAAATATTTAGGAATGTGTATACAATTTTGACATTTAAAACTTAAAACTCATATTTTAGTAATTATTTAAAACTGAAAGTAGTAATTAGTATAGTGGGAAAGAAAACCCCGGTTTTTAATACTTAAGGTTTCAATCTTTAAACCCATTAATATCCAAGTACAAAAAAGAAAATACTAATTTTTAAGATTGAAAAAAGTGCGGATAAATTTTCCCTAAATTTCAATTTAAAAAATGTATTGCATATAAATGCCTACGAAAGGCTTTATTTCAAAGACTAGAAAAATAACCGGAAGACTATACTAGGATAAAAGAAAACACATTTGGCCAACATTCACCATGGTAACTCGCAAAGCTCACAGAGGGTATACATTAAGAAATTTACCAATTAAACTGCTAGAAAGAGGAAGAAAACGTACAAAAGAACAAGTTATAGAGCTTTTAGAGAATTTAATTACAGACCAATTACTAGATTAGAAGTTTTTTCTCGTAGATAAAAGACTTAAAACCGCTGGTACATTTGCCTATTCAGTTTAATGAAAGAAAATATTTGACGTGGCATCAATGGAAGTAGTACCAACCACAAACAAGTCAAGGTTCATATAGGAAACTCGGCTACCACCCTTTTTTGCGCGCGCTACAGCTCCAATTTTCATTCTGATTCTAGACATCTTTTTTTTATCCAAAAATGTTATTCAAAATGAAATGTCCGTCTTAAAATGAAGGTAGATGAAATTCGCATTCCACGCGAAGAAATAAGAGCAATCAAATTTAGGAGCCACGCAGAAAGCATCTGGAACTTGTTTGGGATCTGAGGCCAGTACAATATTTAGTAGCAGAAACTATGGTTGAGTATAAGCTAAAACGTATGCTTCAATAATAATCTACGCTAAGAAACACATATTTAATTATTTTAAAGGTTCGGATAAGGTAGTGATTTTTCATAAATGAGAGTATTACATTATTTAACAACAACAACAACAATAACAAGAATTTTGAAGACACAAAGAGCGCAAAATTAAAAGAGTGTAGAATGTTTTTCGATTCCTGAATAATAGGAAGCTTTTGTGAATTTTTTAAGTAGATTGTGACTTAAAAAGGATTTGTGTCAAGATAAACACAAAGGAAATCTTTAAAAGGAAATTTAAATCTCAACTGAGAGAAAATATGGAATTACTCATTCTTATAAGTACTATCATTTCACAGGAGTGTACTGGGTAAGCAACTCGGCCCTGGCCTTATCTGCCGGGACAGGCCAGGAGTTTTGCTCACACCAGTAAAACACCGGTAAAAACTGATTTTTTTGCGGCGGCCCACCGGGATTTGTCCCGGTATGCCCAATGGCCAGTACACCACTTTCATTTCAGTACCTACACGTTTCTTCAAACAAACCTAAAAATTTCATAAATGATAATAATAAAGCCTAAACTCAAGTCAACCCACGAGCAAACTTTGGGTTCCATTAAAAAGATATTTTATATTTTTGTACAGAATTCGCATGGAACAAAACTGCAGGTTTTGTTTTTCCAATTGAAATGTCCAACAAATAAGCCAAAATGTCAGATAAAGGCCTTGATATAATTTTACTTCAAAGTAGCTGTTAGAAGTAAAGGGAAGGTTTGATTATCCGCTGGACGGGTGTGCTTAGATTTTGTTTTGAAATGATTGCGTACTTGCTTTTCCGAGCTAAACAGAAGCTATATGACTGGCGAATGATTGAAATGTGTCTGCTTGGTGTAATCACTGCCATAAAACCTATGTACTCATATAAACTCATACCGTAGGTGTCCTTGACCACATAATGTCTCTGAGTTTATCCAGGAAACAAACACGCCTTCGATAGTAAAAAAAAAAGCAGTTTGAACACAGCTGCAAGATCGGAATGAAATTGAAAACCTATTTTAAATAAGTTCTATCTGAGTGAGTATCATTTAAGTGTACTCGAAATCGATTATAAACGCCAGCGGCAAATTTTGCTTTCATGCTTCAAATTAAAAACGAAGAATAATTATGTGGGCGTTTCTGATAATTAATGATAATATAACGGCACAAAAGACAAAAACAAAAAAAAAAAAAAAAATTCCCTCATAGCTTATGGAGCGAAGAAAAGGTTCACTCAAATCTTAAAATGATAAATCTCAAGGAAACTTCTCATATAGAAAGAAACAAACATAAAAACAATAATAATAATAATCTTACAATATTGCATGTTAGCATACTATTTCAAAGACAATTATAACAGAAAGAAATGGTCAGTTATTAGGTCTGTATTGAGATGTTAGTCTTAATAAGTATCCTTTGTATTAAGATGTTTGTCTTAATAGGTATCCGTTGTATTGAGATGTTGTTCTTAATAGGTATCCGTTGTATTGAGATGTTGGTCTTAATAGGTATCCTTTGTATTGAGATGTTGGTCTTAATAGGTATCCGTTGTATTGAAATGTTGGTCTTGATAGGTATCCTTTGTATTGAGATGTTGGTCTTAATAGGTATCCGTTGTATTGAGATGTTGGTCTTAATAGGTATCCTTTGTATTGAGATGTTTGTCTTAGGTATCCGTTGTATTGAGATGTTGGTCTTAATAGGTATCCGTTGTATTGAGATGTTGGTCTTAATAGGTATCCGTTGTATTAAGATTTTGGTCTTAATAGGTATCCGTTGTATTGAGATGTTGGTCTTGATAGGTATCCGTTGTATTGAGATGTTGGTCTTAATAAGTATCTCTTGTATTAAGATGTTGGTCTTAAGATGTATCCGTTGTATTAAGATGCTGGTCTTAATAGGTATCCTTTGTATTGAGATGTTTGTCTTGATAGGTATCCATTGTATTGAGATGTTGGTCTTAATAGGTATCCATTTTATTGAGATGTTGGTCTTAATAGGTATCCGTTGTATTGAGATGTTGCTTTTAATAGGTATCCGTTGTATTGAGATGTTGGTCTTAATAGGCATCCTTTTTATTGAGATGTTGGTTTTAATAGTTATCCGTTGTATTGAGATGTTGGTCTTAACATGTATCTGTTGTATTGAGATGTTGGTATGGAACCTTCCCAGCTTGAGGAATTCTAGCATCCTGTACATTTTGAATTCAGCTAGCATCTATGTTTTCTGATTATCGGAAACAACCATTCTGAAGAGTTCTTAATCGTGAATTGTTCATCTGTAGATTAGTTAACAATAAAAAAACGTATGGACTCTGGTAATTGCATTACTATTCTGCACTATGAGCTACCTGTTCACTGGTGCAAATCAATATACTCAATAATAACTCGTAATTTAAACAATTGTGTTGTTCCATTTAATAGATATCACTACACTAATTAAGTTTCTAATATATTTCCTTCATTTTTGATGAAAACCAGTGCAATAGGTTTAAGTTCAGATTAACCAAGACTATTTTGCTTATGTTACTAAGATACTAACTAAGGCACTAACTTGGACATAACATATCAAACAATCTGGAAAAAAGTTGCATTTGAAAGATAAAACTGGACCTTTTAGTGCAAGTGACCTTTCTGAAATAGGCCGAATCAAACCTGTTGTCATCCCACACAAAAGCCAAGAGGTTGGGCTAAAGAAACATTTTATTTTCTATTCGAGCTTTATTGTTTCTTTCTACTGAATGTAAGTAACATTCTTTACTGCTTAGCAAATCTCCAGGAAAAATCAGAGAAAAAATATCAATGATTTTCTTACGGACTACTATAGATGATTGGGTCAATGAGTGTAATGATACCTTAAGCAATCCGAATAGAGGAAACGCTATTAGATATTTATGTAGTTCATATTTATGTAGTTCATATTTTGTGAGCCAGTTGAGTAAATTCTTTCACTACGGAACGTCAGGAGATTTTGTTTTCTCGAATTAGATTCTAATAGATGCTGCCGCACCTTATTTCAGTTCTGCGTCATACCATACATGTATTATAGATGGTACAGCAACTAAAATATTACAAATATACACACAAACAAAACACACATACATCTATCCAAGTACAGTCGTGCCATTATTACTGTATTATTCTATAAATGTCCTGATTGTATGTTAATATATCTTACCTCTGTCCGCGTGGTTTTGAGTTTCCTATTGCAAAACTTTACGTGAGCGAGTTCAGGACCTCACCACCTTGCCAATAACAATGAATACTACCATACTGGTTATTTATCGTCAGAATTGTTTCATCGTATTACTTTCGCATGCTACTCCCAGACACTGTATCAACTCGATAGTAATTGGCAACGTATATATTCTCGAAGTCTTCATAATTTTGATTTCTTTAAATGCAGAACGTTTTCTTTGAGAGGAAACTTGTCATCCGGATATTTGTTATCGCCCTTTCATATAAATTAAAGGAAACCGCATGGAAATAACTTCTCACGGATATTAATGATGTATGGAAACTTGGCACAGTAGCCACTATTTTAAAATATCGCTCATCTGATTCCTTGATGTTGATTTTACATCGGCCACTTTATTTGCACGAGAAACACGGTTAAAGACCAGATCGAGCTGTTAAAAACAAATTTGTGGTGACCCTGAATGAACTCTTCGATATCAACATTGCTGTAGAGATATAACTCAAGCAAGTGCGAGTCTTATGGGAAATTTTGATATTGTGCGGAGAGAAACACTGCGAGATACGCATTGGATTCCACTTTAGATACATTAATGAGATATACTATATATATATATATATATATATATATAGTTAGGTGATTAGCCAAAATATGTATAAAATGCATGTCTTTATATTGCATCTTCTGCTATAATGGTTAAAATACATAAACAATTTATGATTTTACAAGACTTTTAACATATCTACCAATTGAGCATCACCAACAAAATAAACAAGATGTTCCTGCTTTTACAATTTTGTTCATATTTCAAATAATTACCATGATTATATGCTAAATCTGGCATCAAAATCGCCAAGTACGATTAATGAGATCAAACATCTCGATATGAAACTAATTTTCTTTGATAACAAATGCTGAATTTTAACTGGGTTTAAGGTGCTTTTTCTCAATAAGTAACTACGCTTTTTACTTGAAACAAAATTATCCATAATTAAACACTTAGTTCCATTTACCCGACATCAGTTAGGAGAGAAAATGATGCCCTTGTGTGGTATATTTTTATTGGATTAGGGTGTATTGAAGACAAGGTAAGCAAACCTGCCCTGTTTATAAACACTTGATATGCACGGTACAAAGCAATTTCCTGCAACTATTCATTCAATGGCTATGGCAACTAAAATTTTTAAATCAGGTCACATCCATAATTTGCCAGCTAATTTTCATTTTATACTAAAAAAAACCTTTTCCCTTTCCAAGCCGCCCCTCAATAATCGTATGGCTTGCCCTTAACTATCATGTCGCTTCAAGCATTGATTGATCTTCGGTGATAAAATGCTTCATCATCTCAAAATCTCCTCTGTTCCATGTTTAAATACCTTGAACTCATAACAGAATAGAAGATTTATCCATAAAAATTATAAAAGCAAAGACAGTTTCTTCGAGAACCAAAAACCACGTGCTCTGACCAGACCTCGAGCAAGACAGCTTTGCCGCCTCTAAGTAGCTACCAAAAGCTCTAGGAATCAACATAGCGATATCAGTTACAAAGGAGGTCATATTTGACCATAATGATTTCACTACACTACATTGGAGGCACCAGGAAAAGAGAAAAATAAATAGAAATCATATATTCATTCTAAAAAGTTAATGTAAGGGAATATTTTAAAACTACCTCCTACGGCTCTACTTGTGAGTCAGACACAGCTACCATAGCGGACCATGCGTTGAGATCTAACTGAGCTTCGATCGTCATTGAACCTTACTGTCTGAACATGACGATAGTTAACAGATATGAGCTTCTTGTGCTGAAATTGTAAAATCTGTCATTGGAAGCTTTTACTAGAGATATGTATTAAGACACAAGGAATGGAACAAATAGTTTGTCTTCTTATCACGTGGAAATTCTATTTTCTTACAAATCAACCTCTTGGACACTGCAATAAGCCTAATGGCAACAGCTCTGAAAAGATGAATATTTATTTTCAACATTGACACCGATATAACAATGGTATATGCTGTGGTTATAAAGTAAAATTGATGGCATTCATTAGGCTACAAAATATTCAGAAAAATGAATCTGACCATGCAAAATGTCCCATCAACTTGCAATTTCCTCTCATTACGCCTAATAAGAATGTATGATACGTTCTATGAAAGGAATCGTCGCGATTCAGATATTCATCCACAACTTGAAATGATCTTGGGCAGCAAGACAAATGTATAACCATCAGGAAATAAAAATATATTCGTCTGAACTATGTTACAACCCTAATGGATGCATGCCTAATTTAATTATAGAGATTTTATTGTGCAAAAGTACGGACTTGAATTACATTTTAGACAGAGTAAAACATTTGTCTGGTTCATGCAATTAATGATGCTGTATTTATCATTTGCAATCCTCAAATTGCATGACCTTGATGTTACAAGGATGTATCAAAACAAGCCTGGGCACACACTATAATTGATAGACCAGATCAAAGTATTACAGTACATACCTCATAAATTCGTGCACGTTCATGGAGTAAAGATTCACAATACTTATCAACAACCTTTGGTGATGTCTTTATTAATTACATAAGATTGGTGCGTTCACATTCAAAAGTCAGAGCTTTCGTACGGCATAAAATAAAACTTGGTTTCTGAAGGATATCCTTAGTCTCAGAAGTAAATGAGTTATCATGAGTAATGAATGAAATCATTGTTAAAAATGCTTAAATAGTTTGCATGCCTGTATTAATTAAATATTCGATGGACATGTAAAGAAAATATATTTTACCTATTCCCACCCAAAATGTGGTGAGCAAAGAGAAGTCTGCTTCCAGGAAAAATGATCCTTGATAAAAGACCATCAGCTTTATAAAGAGTCTGAGTGATATGTGTAATTCTTGGGCAAAAAAATCGATATTTTACAAGATAACATTTCCCTTTTTTCATGTTTTTAAAGGTCATGCTATTGTTTGAAAAACCTTAAAAACCTTTGATAATCATATAGAAGAATGAACATAATGGACAACAGATGTTTTCGAAAAGTCATATATTTCCAGTCGGGAAATTAAATCACAATTAAAAATAGAAACAGCATGTTTTATAATAGAGTTTAATATACATGACTAGATATAAAAGTGGTTCTGCTTTTGTTTAAAGGTATACAACCATCTTTTTTTGCAAGCACACACACACACACACACATATATATATATATATATACACATACATACATACATACATACATACATACATACATCTCGAATGACTTGGAGTCCTGGAGTATGTATGTATGTATGTATGTATGTATGTATGTGGTTTTAACGGCACATCACCACAATCCTGGGGACCTGAGGTGTCTAATCTTCTTTTGAAGCAGTATATAAAATTCATACTAATTTACATTTAGCTACCATAGATAACTCGACGAACTTCACCAGCCAGTTTCTTAACTCATTAAAAAGGTAAATAAATACTGCATAATAAAATCTGAAGGAAAATAAATTATTTTCCAAAGCATGAGGGAGCCGATCAAGAAGTTTGGAAGGAACTTAATTCAGTATTTTAAATACCAATTTGCAGAATCACTAATCATTTCTTTCCTGAATATATTACGGTATTTAAAAGAAAACTGAATTAGATAAATTGAGGAAAAGAATATTATTGGATCGAAGTAACATATATGAGGTAAAAACATGCATAAATAGTGGCTGGAATAGCTCCCGTCAGTTATATTCCATTTATAAGTCGAATCATGGATATGGTTAAATAATGTTTCATTATCTATGTATAAGTCGAATCATGGACATGGTTAAATAATGTTTCATTATCCATTTATAAGTCGAATCATGGACATGGTTAAATAATGTTTCATTATCCATTTAAGCATTGTTTACATAAACCCATTCTATTTAAAAAAAACAAAAAACATTTTTAATGGTTTGAAATATACTTAATGTCATTAAATAATATAGGAGAAGAAAAGAGTGTTCGGACAGAAACTAAATGTATTACAATTACAACATGTAGAATAGAATGGAATCGAGTGAAGATACCAAGCACAATCAAGAACTACTTTCTAAAGAAATGGCAGGCAGCAAGTTGTTTATTCTCCTATTTCAAAGAAATTTAACCCTCAACATCCTGTGCAACCTTCTAACAAAAGAAGTCAATTTAAACAGCGGAAAATTAAATGAGAGGAAACCATTGAAACCTGATACGGCCAGTACCGTGTCATTAGTGATAATGCTGTTTAATGTCTTTCGGAAATAAATGCAACAATAGTTAAATAAAAAGATCGTAAAATACAACAAAGCCTATGGTCTACATAGCTTAATTCTGTTCACAGAAAACAACAAAAGATTTTGCTGCAAGACATTCATCGTGTGGTTGGCTAAGAAGTTTCAGTTGCTTATTGCATTCTTATGCTGGTAAATGTAAGACGAGAGAGAATATGAACCCTTTTTGCACAAATTATATATACATTACATAACAAAATGGAGAAAAAAAATTCACACGACTTGGATGTTCTAGGTATTTTGTTAAGTAATGATCCGTTTGATGTGGCGGACCATCCGATGTGACTTAATGTGGACAGTTCCACACGTAATTTAACACTATTTGCAACATAGTCAGCAAGAATACTAACTAGTCAGCAAGAATGTCAACTTTTTTAACGCAGACATTTGCTCAGAAACTTATTTCTTCATGTTAGATCGCGTTGATCTGTAATTAAAAGGATAGCCTGAAACCTTGAAAGCAGGCAAAGAGTGGGATCAAAGCTGTTCTTCGTCTCAAATAACAGGTGCTGTAATTTATCACTTTCAACGTAGGTTTTTCTTACTTATGTAAGAAACCGAAGCCATAATGCATTTATATGTGCGGCTGTTCATGTTGTCCTTCCAATATCTTGAATACTTTACCGTGCAATTTAATAATTTATCATTAAAAGCTATTCATTTTCCCACTTTCCCAGAGCGTTATTGATTTCGCACATTTCACTTTCATTTCGAGTTAAACATATATTATTGCCTAAAATAGCTTAAAGGAGTCGGACCACTAGTTCTACTAACTTAGTTACGGTTCTCCCCTAAAATACACTTATCAAAATATTACAAAAATGAAATTCACACTAATTCACTAAAAGAACCTGTACGATACACTTCTTCACATATAGTACGTGCAAAATGTGTTGGCAGCACATGAACTAAACCTACACTGTATCATTACATTAAGGTGTAGAAGTTGGCTGATTTCAGCTTTAACTGATCATCTATCCGTTTGATTTAACAGTTTACTCTTAAGCCTTTTGCATGATCAATAAGAATATCCAACAGCTGGATCATACATATTTGGAGTGCATATTTATAGATTATAGTGTTTTACTGTTAGATCTTGTGGGAGAGACAAAAATACAACAAGGCGAACTTGCGAACCCCATTTACTTGTAATTTGGGCGACACCACAATATCCAAAAGTACAAACACCATATTTTATTTCTTATATAGTCCCATTGATTAAATAATAAACTGTAAATAAATTTCTTTTCACAAAAATTAAAGTAAATACTAATATTTTCAAGAGAAATTGTGTTCTGATTATTTTTATTACTATATGCCACCTTGTGTGACATTGCATTGAAAATGCATGGCGTGGGATGATCCGGTACATTTTCCACTTATTGTCAAGCACGCGTAGGGCACAATAAGTTTTGTTGCTGCGTAACATGACGTCACAGCAGATATATTGGTTCAGCTCCACAGTTTCGTAATTTGCATAGGGACTTGGTTCTTAAAGAAAAGAATATCTCAGATTGTCCTCGCTGGTAATCCTAGTTATTTAAAAAAGACCATGTATATCTTAGGTATTGTGAAACGAACGCTAATTCCCTTTATTTTGGTGTATAATTGATGGGTGTAATTTGGGTTGAAGAGTATACAGATTGGCTTTACTTCAGATGTACAACTATCAAAAGACTGCTAGCTCCGCTCTGTCATTTTTACTTCCCGGACTTCAATGGTGAATAAAAAAAAAAAAAAAAAAAAAACGAGCTGAAACTATTAAATTTTTTTAAAAATACATTTTATAATTCATTTATTGCACTTTCAGAAGCTGTTATTGCCTACTGTGGCAAAATTAATTTCCACTATTTTAATAACTGCTAAAGTTAGTGTACTTCGGACTTGTTCAAGCTCATTTTTCAAGCACATGGGATCAGCCATTTTGATCAGCTGTCTGCTTGAGATAGTGCATGATTTCCGTAATTACCACATGTAAAGAAATTTCAGTCACAGTACATGAAAGTAGCATAGAGGTATGCCAACATTCTCTTCACTGTGCATGTTGCAGATACAACCAACTTCACCTTATACCTGTCCCTCTTTCAGACGTAGGTAATAACTGTAGAGAGGAACCATTATTACAGCATGTACAATAACATCACGTCATCCTTTGTATTTATGTGCGATTCAATAATACAAATAATTTAAGCAAGATCTCTTTTCAAACACTATTGCATTCATTTTACATTCTTGAAAAGCATTTTAAATGCAGGTTATTGTTGAACAAATAGGGGTATATATAAAACATTAATTATAGTGTTTGTACTGTGGGATATTGTGATCTCGCCCTAAGTATGGTGGCACTCTCCAGTTTCGTACTTTGCATAGGGTATATTTTTAAAGAAAAAGAATTACCCAGGTTTTCCTCACTGGTTGTCCTGGCTATTTAAAAAAGACCTTGTATAGCTTAGGTATTGTTACAAGAACTTTGAATTCCCTTTATTTTGGTGTATTATTGATGGGTGCAATTTGGGTTACAGAGTATACATCTTAGTCTTACTTAAGATGTGCTCCCCTCAAAAAACTGCTAGCTCCGCTTGGTCATTTTCACTTTCTGGACTTCAAAGGTAAATTGTGAAAAAAAGAGCAGATAACTTTTTTTACTTTTTATATATTTTGTAATTCATTCATCGTACTTTCAGAGGCTGGTATTGCCTACTCTGGCAAAATACGTTTCCCTATTTTAATAACTGCTGAAAATAGTGTACTTTTGATTAATTCAGGCTAATTTTTGGAGTACATTGGAGCGGACATTTCTGTCTGCTGTGTGCTTAGATCATGTCCAATTTCCACAAGTACAATATGTAAAGAAATTTCAGCACAGTAAATGAAAGTAGCATAGAGGTATGCTAACATTCTCTCCATTGTGCATGTTGCATATGCAAACAACTTCATCTTACACCTGTCACTCTCTCAGAAGCACGTATTATCTGTAGAGCGCCCCCTATATGGGGTTAGTAATCTCGCAGCATTCGGTCTCGCCAATAATAAATTTAATTAAAATCGCAATCAAATAATTTTGAAGAGAAATCTTGTTCTAAATATTTCATAACAGAATTGCACATAAATACATAGTATGACGTGATGTAATTTTACGTAATGTTACGTTATAATGTTCCTTCTGTGACAACATATTACATTGATTTAAATGTATTAGGTCCTACGTGTGTTTAACAGCACCCAATAAGTGCTTGACAACGTCCAAAATGTGGAGAATTTAATGGATCATCTCAAGCATAGGAAGACAAGAGCTGGCTATATAATAAATTATAGTATTCGCAACATCCTCGTCTGTTTCCGATGCGAGTCGAATAAATTCGGCTTTCTGAAAAAATCTCGGAGGTAATCATAGTGATACGTCACAAATTGGTAAGTTTTTGTCTGACGAATATCGGGCTAGATGTGCGAAGAACAGAGTCTTATAACGTGATAGGTCTTGAAAATAACACTCGATGACGTTTCAACAATTTATGAAATACCTCACATTTAATTTTTAATGTAATTCCTGCAACTCTGTAATGAGAAAAAAAAAAAAAAAAATGAAGAAATCAATCGGTTTCAATTGTCTGCAACTATTGCTTAGTGATGTGACGTCATCTATTCATTGTGACATTATAAAGTTTTTATGACGTAATTACAACCACGGGCTTGAGGGCAGTTCAAAATGGACATCATTTACATTTGAGGTTTTTTATTCTTTCTAGCATCCGATGGAAAAGGCCGAGGATGTTCCGATTGTAAAATAGAATTGCAATAGTTGGTGTCGAGTAGGAGAGTATTTCCAATTGAGTCAAACAGACTATTCCTTTAATATACACGCCGTGTCACCATATCGTGAGTGCACTGTAGTCAATATATATTCTAAGACTTATCATAAACATACCCTTATGAAAATAAAATGACGAATATACTTGAAACAAAATGTAACACTAGTCTGACTGGCGCAAAGAAACTGATATGTACATTCATAAGTCTCAATAATACACATATTGTTGATTGCGGAAGAAGGAAACAAAAAAAGAAAAAAAAAGAAAAAAGAAAAAAAAAAAAAAGAAAACGCGGGTTACACATTCAACTTGACATATTGTATCACATTAAGCTTTCTTTCGGAAAAAAAGAATCTTCTAGAACAATTCTACTGTATTAAAAAACAGACTAAGCACCATAAATGTATGCTTGTGTTTTCCGCCTTCTTTTTCTTTTAAAGAAAATGGGTTTAGTTTGGTCAGATCTATATCCTCTTTAACAGTATTTAGAATCGCATCGTCCTCCTTCAACACATTTCTACGAGAAAGCAAATATAATCCTTTTTCAAGAAAAGAATCGTTGGAAAATAAAACTATGGCGAGCAGAACAATATATATGCACTTTTGATTCGTATTTTGTTTATTTTCTATACAATCTTAAATAGCTTCAAATATTCGTTTTGAAAGGTCTTTGCAAGCCAAGCATGTGATGCTACATGATTCTGGGCAAACATATTTCATATCTTTTCAAAGCGGAAGTGTATTATTTTTCTTTATTTTCAAATTGGTAAATCAGTATAGATACTTTTTAGCAAAAGTTAGTATGATGGAGGGCTAACATTAAAAAATAAAAGTATTAACTGCCATTTCTTTCCCCCTATATCAAGCAGCACTCTTGGCACATACATGCATCTATGATGATCTTCATGAAATCGAGCGGTGCTGTATTTATTCAAATTTGTAGGAACCTGTTTCTTCCTCAATCACGGTTGAACAACGTAATTATTGAAGCACTAAGCTTGAACACAATCTTAAAAAACTTAAACATCTAGAAATAAATAAAAGGAAAAAGCTGGGTTTGTTTGAGTGAGAGAATGCAAACACATTTTGTTTGTGCTAAAAAAAACTTCTGAATCAATTAGCACATTTTGAGAGTTTTCCGTTCATGGATGAATGACCAAAAGTCATTCATCAAAATGGACAGGAATTGATCTCACGGATTTGAGGAGAATAATCAGCTCAACAATTAGAAAAACGATTTATTTATTCGTAATTTTTCTCTGTGGACAAACAAATTCCTTTAAGTCAGCTGTAAAAATTTAAACAAAAAATTGTACTAACGTTCTTAATTATAAAGATATCATATTGTACAAGTCATATACCTTAACTTGTCAAGGTGACTCACTCGTTTGGAAAAACTCTTGTTCGACCACCAGTAAAAATACGATTAGGTAAACATTTACACCTACCTGGGTGATCAGATTGGGCAGCGGTTCATATGAAGGCGTGTTACGAGATAGATGATTGACATATGCAGATGAGAGGTCAATTTCTACAGCTGAGGTAGACAAAATGTCTTCAAATCCATACCATCTGAGTACAGCCTAGAGTAATTTCTTTGTTGCCCTGTGAAAAGGAAAATACAGGTTGTTTCAACGCAAGGATCAAAACTACATTTATGAACCGAATTAGCTAAATCATTTTCCTATCAAAACGAATAATAGCTATTTATAAATGTTATTATGGCGGTGCGGGAGAGGGTGGAGTGTTGGCGTGGAGGCGTGGAGTGTTACCGTGGGAGAGGGATTCTAGGGAAAAGAAGAAAACACCCGACAAATGGAGAAACGTAGAATACAGTTGATGAAAATGTATATTTCTTTACAACAGGTCTTCGATTCAGGTAGCTTTCATTGAAATGGAATAGGAATCAAACACTAAATAAATTTGGTATCGGAAGGAAATAAATAGATAACGTCCCTAGAGGACTAGATTCATCTCATCTTTTATGGTCCCGCGAACCGTTGTTGACGCAGTTTCAAGTCCATTACATGCCACTAAAATGTCATCAAGAAAATGTTTCTGTCAATGATTTTTTTTTCCAGAGCGCTGTTCCATTTACTCTTATGACATTATGGCATCTATGGTTAAGGTTTTCAAACATAACTTTAGCCAAATTAACATTTCAGCACTCTTTAACCTTATAACACCCCTAATAATACTTCATTTTCAGAAGACATCATGGTAAAAATTTTAACGATACAACTATTTTGTGCATTTGATTAAAGTTATCGTATGCTGTCTGAACAATGAAAACTGAGTGCAGTATTTTTTATTTTTTTCCTTTTAGATAAATGTCCCAAAAGCAGCCAGTGTCAGAGCTACCCTATTCAACAGTTCCCCACTGTCATGGAACCTGATCTTTTAGCCTGCCGGGAAAAATATCTAAATCGTGTAAGTGCACAGACAGAATCTCAGTAGAAATTGAAAGCACAGATAAATGTATCGGAAAATGAAAACACAACAATTGCACGCTGATATTACAGCCAAATGGAACGATCTCGTAGCACAAAGTACGCTATTCGATTGTTCTCCACTTCGAGACTTGTACTCTGCCCTGTTAAGGATTAGTGACCGATTCTGAGAGAACAGATAGACACGGCACATATTTTAAAATGCTCCAAGGACACCGTTGATAAGATCTACAAGATGAGCTCGAATGAGTGAATTTTATTCATTGAGGAAAGCGAAAATAGCTATGTGCGAAAATATTTATACCAGCGTTACCTTCATCGTCCTGTTTCTCAGAGAAATATATTTCCTTTTCGCAATAACGGACGGTAAATAGTTCGTAAACATAAAATTTTTTTATATCTATAATAGTTACAGGTACTCATGTCATATTGGTAGAGAGTCCATTATTAAACACGACATAGCAATGCTAGGTCTATGTATTTTCTACGTTCACACTTAGTGAAATATGTCAGAAGTCAACATACGCTCTACCATCTTTTTATTAGTTTGATCGTAGTAACCTTTACCCTTTATCCAGCATCCTATAGCTAGGTGATGCCAGGTATTAGTTTTGCATGGGCAGGCGTAATACGACACTAAGTTAGGCGGCTATTTAATGAATTTCTGGCATGTGGCGTGTGGTTGCCAAACGTGGTTCGTCCCTCTTTTCTTGCAACAAGATTTCACTTCAGTTCCATGTATTCCATATATTCACTTCTCGTAGGCGTAACAATGCAATCGGCATGGAGAGTTAAAAGAAACAAATTAACTTAAGTATTTTTAAAGTTGAAAGCAGCCACTGAAACTGCTTCTTAATTTAATTTTAATTCATCCCATGGGAGAGAGAGAGAGAGAGAGAGGGGGGGGGAATAAAAATACTGAAATAAAGTAACATATTTTATACGACGAACAAACAAGTTTGGTTTCTTCCTTTCTTTTTGCTTTATGTATCACACTCCATTTTAATTGCAAAATTGTATTATTATAGTCATTTATCACTATTCTTAAGAAATGGTATCGTATTAGACCGAAAACTCTAACGGAGGATTTTTACCGTCGTTGGCAGTCGACTGAGGATCTTTGAAATACAGCTAGCGGATCGTAAGTAAAAACTTTCTTTTCGGCTCAAAATCGGAATAGATGAAAAGGAACACGGTTCTTTATTTTAAGCCTGCATGCAGTGAGTGTGATTTTCGATTGGTACATGAGTTAAATCGCCCAAAACACTTTGTAGACGAGATTTGGCTAACCTCTCCAAAGAGAACACTATGCAGCCATATCTGTTGCCAATAACGACCATCAAAATGATATAATTTTTTTACAAAAAAATCGTTATGGGGACAGATTTATCAGTTTAGTAACGCATCAACATAGTTGGGGAATTTTGTCATGTATTTTTTTCTTTCTCTCTCTCTCATTATCTTCCCAATTATGCATGAATATTTAGCAGCTATACTTAAAACCAACTCATAGCGACAACATAAAAATTTAAGAAAAATGTCAAGCATACATTTTGTCTCTTTTTGTCTCTTTATTTTGATTTAGATGTACTAAATATCGATTTTCTAAGATTTTCTGGCGAAAACGAGTTGTCAATGGCAGTTGCTTGTGAAGCCACGAGAATATTCGTCGCAATACCTTCCTAAACTTTACGACGTCATTACTAAATATAACGTCATACTACAGAAACATATATTCTCAAGGCGCGGCTCATGCATTAAATTCAAGAAGTGTTAGCCCCTCGCTATACGTTGCAAGTTTAACCTCAAGTCATTCGTAGAGATCTCGTGTTTCGAGGACCCCGTGCATTTTAAATTTCATTGTGATTCTTCTTCACGGGAATACGCGAAAACGTAATTGTGTCAATATTTGATTTATATTTGTATTCATAAGATATAGACACACACATATATTTTTGTTGGAGGGGTAGGGGGTGTTGTTTGTTGTTTTGTTTTATTTGGCAATAATAAGTAGCATCACTTTTCTCAGAGATATATGTGGCCCTCAAACGGGCCATTGGGTTTGAACAACAACAACAACAAATCATGGACTTTTCCACATCGGATTTAACTGGTTTAAACCCTTTCCACGTCCAAGGCCCACTGTTGCTGTGGTGGTAGTTGCTGCCGCTGCTTGCGTCTCGGTGATAGTCGATGTGTTCGATGCCATGGAATGTTTAGAATTCTTTGGTGAAGGTCTCTTTCTCTTGGGTTTCACCAAAGAGACCTCATACGTTGCTCTTATTTGTTTTAGCTCAGCAAAAAAATATCTTCAATTTATCGACAGTTTCTGAAGTTCTGTTTTCACCAACTTCATGTTTTTCACCTCTCATGGTTTTCATCTTTGGTTGCTTTTTCTTTTCCTAGTCTTGTTTTTGTACAAAAGGCGATTTTCTTTTGTTGTTTTTTTTTTGGCGTTGAACAAAGGTCTCTAGCTCATCCTTATGTTTCTTTATAAAATTGTCATCTTCTGGTGAGGATGGTAGTAATACAGGGGAAGGAGGATCAGGTGCCGTAAACATTTCCTGTGATGATAAAAAATGGCAAAAAGCCAAATCCATATTGAAGCTATCCTTTGGAATAGAATATACCATCATTGGATTAATACTAGCCATATCAACAGTAGTAGTACTGTTACTCCAAGTATAAGTATTAACTGTAGACACACTCGAATACAAACTCTTCGTCTTCAACTCAGCCATGTGTTATGTACTTGCACTGTTCCGCACTTGTGAATGGTAGAAACGCTTCTGTGTATATATACTGAAAATGAGGTCAAACGTCCTCCTGAGTTCTGATTGGTGGATACAACACACACCATCGCTGAAATATGTCACACGCATTCTGATTGGTGGACCATAAAATTCATTTTTGATCAGGACCTAGTCTATATAAAGGAGATGCGTTCACATATTGTGTCATCCGTCCTCAAGTCAAACCAAGATATGGACTAGCGTAGAATCCTCCAACGTTTTTTCCAGCATGTTGTTGGATTTGGAGTACCCGATGTATGTCAAGTCAACGTGTGCGATCACAGGGATCACAGACACTGCCATATGGAAAAGAAGTGTCTACGTAGAAAGGCAAGGGTGCTTCAGAAGAATGTTGGTGTATAGACCGATGGTCAGGAGAAGTTTAAGAAGAAGAAAAGTGAAGAGGTGTGGTGCATGCTAACACTCTTTTGTTACCCCCAACGGCCCTTTCCAGAGTCACACAGGTCTCTCAAAACAGAGATACTACTCCAATAATGCCAGCTTCTGTCTTTTATCTTTAATGTGCTTGTCTAAGTCTTTGATCTATTTGTTTATCTTCAACACAAAACGCAAACCCCAATAATTCTGTCTTTTCAGGTGTGATAGTATATAAGTATGAGTGATATCAGTATGTTTGTGTGTGTGAGCATTCCTACCCTTTGTTTCCGCTTTCATCACACTTTGAGATTCTATGTATGTAGGTGTGAGATACAATTGGTTCTGTTCCAGGTGTTACACTTCCTTACACTACTCCCTCCTTACTTTACATAATAAGGTTACACCACCGTTTGTAGATGAAAATCATGGTGGGGGTACTGGTCATTAAGACTAGATGTTGGCCAGTAGGTGTGGGTGATGGTTAGTAGGTGTAATTTCTTTCTCCACACTACATTTTCCTATTGCCCCACACCATCCCATACTGTTAAACCTATAAACATTTGTAACATTACATTTCCCCCTTTCCCCATTTAGGAGATATATCTGCTCTTCTGTTTGTTAGTCAAATCTGTATTTCCATATTTAGGCTTTTTTCATGTTTCTTCTTCTGCTTCTCTCTCTCTCTCTTTCTCTCACTCTCTCTCTCTCTCTCTCTCTCTCTCTCTCTCTCTATCTCTCTCTCTCTCTCTCTCCATCAGGTTGAACAGATTTTAAAAATCGTCATACTGTATGGAGAAATCGGGCATATATGTGTGCGTGCGTGTGTATGGGTGTGTGAAATTGGGGTAAATGAGACACTCAAGCGAAGAATCTGTCACATTGTCCTTATTCTCAGAGGAGGAAATTTACCTCGGTGACTTTTCTAATAAATTTTTGTTTGATATTTAAAAACGAAATTTAAACTTTAAATGCTGTATCAATCGTTTCCACGACTTTTAAATGTAAAATAAAAACTATTTATTAAGAGCGGATATTTAAACTTCAGTGTCTCTCTTAGCTTTAACTTACCGGTGCGGCGAAGAATTCCAAAAAGGCACAGTTATTTATTCCAAGAAACTATGAATAAACTATATCATATGTCCCAGTTACCGCATAAAGCAGGCGTAAATGTGACACTTGCAAGGCCCACATAGACAAGTAATGAGTATTGTGCACAAGGAAAAGACGGCTATGATTATATTCTGATCTAAAACTTTAAATAAATATTGGGTCATTGAATACATTTGCAAAGGTATACTCCTGCCTATTTACCATAAAAAATATTAATAGAAAGAGAAACGTTTATGTCTAGTGAAAAATATTGAGGACTGTCGTAATATTTTGACTCCTTAAATTATCAGAGCTTGATCCCATTATAAATATTAACTATCCACACATTTAGGCGCCTGGAATATTAGGATAGCCTCTTATTGTCCGTCCGTCCATCTGTCCGTCCATTACAACCTTTCCTACTAAACCGCTGGGTGGAAATCCACGAAACCTATAATGTGTCCTGTCCATACGGTAACAATCTGCAAACGGGTATAATTATTTGATTTCCTCTTCTCCTCCACCCCCTCCCACCAATACCTCACCACCTCCGCTATCCCTGGGAGGGGAAGAGAAGGTTCAAAGGTTACATTTACAAAATATGAAATTACAGTGACATTGTCATATTGTTCGAGATTTTTTAAGAACATAGTTTGTGAATGCAGTCATATTAGGCTACATATATATATATATATATATATATATATATATATATATATATATATATATATATATATATATATATATAGGGTTATAAGACGCGAAACACCGTGTCGTTGGGGTGGTGTAGGGTGGGGTGATATCCATGGGGATTTCCCATGGCGAGCCATGGAAGTGGCTCTAGTTCAGATTAGTGTAAGAATAAGTTTCTTAGTATTCTATGAAATATAATGTATTTGGTTGTTTGATTGCTGCTGCTGCTACTTTACCGCTCATTACATCATTAGTATCATTAGTATTATTTAGTAGTAGTAGTAGTGGTAGTGGTAATTGTGATGGTGGTGTGTGAGACGGTGGAAGACGTGTTATGGTTATGTTATGATGGTTGTGTTGCTATAATTGTCGTTTTCGTCATTTGAAAATTCTATATGTAACATGTTAACTCGAATTACAAAGTATGTATCAAGGCCGCATATGCGTGCATTTATTTTTTTCTCAGCTATATCTACCCGCCTCAACCCCTTAACCCTATTCATATTCAGCTGCTCTTCGCCGTCTTAAGAATTATTAATCGTAGCTCTAAAAACCATCCTTAAATCTAAATTCTCTAATCTCATTCTAAAGTATGGAAATATGCTTGTAAATCTTAAGGAATCTCCGCGTATTTGCATAAATATGCACCAGCACATAAAAAGATGTGAGCTAGCATAGACAGATGGATTTGATGTTTTTCTTCGGACGTATGATACTGCTACGCAGTTGCATTTCAAGCAGCAATTTCACTTAGATTTTACAGCTTCCCAATATCTATACACAATTGTTTACGATCGTATTTTCACGTGAATTGTAACATGACATTATGGGCAATGGCTCAGTATGTTTAATTTGCATTTTTACCCTAAACATTTTTTTTTTACATAAATCACTATAGATTGCAACAACACGGGCAAGGGAAAGTATCTATACTTTACTGAATTACACATTTTCATATATGCGCACTAATTGTAACTATTTAGCTGTTTCCAATGACATCCGCGCATCGATATTCTTAGAAGCACTGAATATATATATATATATATATATATATATATATATATATATATATATATATATATATATATATATATATATATATATATATATATAGTGTTGATACTTCTTATTAAAATGGTGAAAAAGGATAGAGAGAACAAGTATTCAAATGGGAGTAATATATCAGGAAAGCGATATTTGGCGAAAAATAGAAGGAGAGGTATATTCCTGTGTCATCATAGTCTCAGGCCAGACTTAGCACTCCTCGGTTATATTTAACGTGGGTGCCCAGTTTGGACCCACTTTTTTGTTGTTAAAGTTAGCAAGAAACATCTCAGTATTTCCTCAAGTTAGCAGCGATTGGAACGTGGAAGGTTTATCTGAGAGCAATCTGCTCAATTTAAAAAATGGCACACATCGCATTATTGTTGTCTGACAGCAATCAAAGTTAAACCTCAACCTTTTTCATCGCCTGATTTTGACATTTTTCGCTATTTTTAGATTGGTCATTCTATAAAATGTTGCTACTTAATATCCATGGTTGCATTCTTTGTATTCGAGAGTTTGGAAGCGGAGAACTGTTCAAGAAGTGACTATACCGGAAGTATATTGGTAAGTAAAATAGTGGCTTCGCGCCATAAATTACTAGTTCAAGGCAAGCGCTTTGTCTGCTGTTTGAGAGATGACATTCTCCGCAAAAAGACACTTAGTTGTAATCGGGGTTTGCTTTGCAACAGTATGAGGTTGAATTTTACGGTATCGCGGGATTACAATTCATTTTTTGTTTGTTTATTTTATTATGAACGTTGATTGTGTAGAGTGCGGCCGGTGTTAAATTAAAGACGTATTTGCGCTGACGTGCGTGTCTTTCCTTTCCAGCGCAGTTCCTGGCAAAAATATTATTACGGATTTTTGCTGCTTTGCTAGTCGTTAATTTTGGGACAAAGACAACAGGGAGCTCTTAACTAAAAAAAACATTTCTTGGTGACCCCTTAAAGTTTTAAATGGCCTACTTTCTCATATAAATCAATCCAAAATTAAGAAAAATAATGGACCATTTAAAACTTTAAGGGGTCAACAAGAAAATTTCATGACCTGAGTATCTCTTAATATTGTTTTAAAGCAAAACAAATGCTATATTTCATTTGGTCATATAGGGGAGTAGTAATGGGGACGATCTGGGGACACTGGGGAGAATGGTAATTAACATTACGTAGAGGAATGTAAAAATAGTCTATAGGTGAAAATTATAGGACTGTCTGGGGAAAAGAGGAAATGTAATGTTACAAATGTTTATAGGTTTAACAGTATGGGACGGTCTGTGGTCAATAGGAACATCTAATGCGGAGAAAGAAATTACACCTACTAACCATCACCCACACCTACTGGCCAACATCTAGTCTTAATGACCAGTACCCACACCATGACCTACATCTACAAACGGAGGTGTAAGGGTATTATGTAAAGTAAAGATGGAGTAGGGTAAGGAAGTGTAACACCTAGAACAGAAAAAAATACATCTCACGCCTACATATATAGAATCTCAAAGTGGGGTGAAAGGGAAATCTACAGGATAGGAACGCTCACACACACAAACATACTGATATACTATCACACCTGAAAAGACAGAAGACTTGGGGTTTACGTTTTGTGTAGAAACTAAACCAATAGATACAATACTTAGACAAACACATTAAACACATTAAACATAAAACACATAAGTTGGCATTATTGGAGTAGTATCTCTGTTTTGAGAGACCTGTGTGACCCTGGAAGGTGCCGTTGGGGATAACATAATATTGTTAGCATTCACTACACCTCTTCACTTTTCTTCTTCTTAAACTTCTCCTGACCATCGGTCTATACACCAACATTCTTCTGAAGCACCCTTGCCTTTCTACGTAGACACTTTTGTTCCACATGACAGTGTATATGTTCCTTGTGATCGCACACGTTGACTTGACATACATCGGGTACTCCAAATCCAACAACATGCTGGAAATAACGGTGGAGGATTCTACGCTAGTCCATATCTTGGTTTGACTTGAGGACGGATGACACAATATGTGAACGCATCTCCTTTATATAGACTAGGTCCTGATCAAAAATAAATTTTATGGTCCACCAATCAGAATGCGTGTGACATATTTCAGCGATGGTGTGTGTTGTATCCACCAATTAGAACTCAGGAGGACGTTTGACCTCATTTTCAGTATATATACACAGGAGCGTTTCTACGACTCACAAGTGCGGAACAGTGCAAGTACATAACACATGGCTGAGTTGAAGACAAAGAGTTTTTGTTGGAGTTCGTCTACAGTGAATACCTTTACTTGGAGTAACAGTACTACTACTGTTGATGTGACTAGTATTATTCCATATATGGTATCTTCTATTCCAAAGGATAGCTTCAATATGGATTTGGCCTTTTGCGATTTTTATCATCGCAGGAAATGTTTACGGCACCTGATCCCACTTCTCCTGCAGTACTAACATCCTCACCAGATGATGACAATTTAAAAAGAAACATAAGGATGAGCTAGAGAGCTTTCTTCAACGCCAAAAATGAAGAATAACAAACTTTTGTACAAAAACATGAATAGGAAAAGAGAAAGCAACAAGAGTGGTGAACAGAATGAAATGAGTGTGAACAGAACTTCAGAATATGTCGATAAATTAAGGATCATTTTTGCTGGGCTAAAACAAATAAGAGCAATGTATGAGGTCTCTTTGGTGAAACCCAAGAAAAAGAGACCTTTACCTCCAAAGAATTCTAAACATTCCATGGCATCGAACACATCAACTATCACCGAGTCGCTAGCTGCGCAAGCAACTACCACCACAGCAACAGTGGACCTTGGACGTGGAAAGGGTTTAAACCAGTTTAATCCGATGTGGAAAAGTCCATGATTTGTTTTTGTTGTTGTCAAACCCAATGACCCTTTTGAGGGCCACACATATCTCTGAAAAAAGGTTTCGTTACTTTGGTTTCGGGACCTGCTTTCTCATTTCTATGTATTACCTATATTTTTGAATTTGTGGACATTCTGGAGCCCAATGTCCTTTCTCTTGACAGATATAACAGGTATCTTTACATTTATCTCGAGAGAAGTCGTCTTGAGTCTCCTGATAAGTCTAGTTGGACGATGTGTATTTTCGAATCACTCTCTATAAATTTCTATCAGAAGCAGAAGTGTGCTCTTTTATGGCTCTTCCATCGTCACAGGTTGGGGCTCTATATATATATATATATATATATATTATATATATATATATATATATATATATATATATATATATATATATATATTATATATATATATATATATATATAGAGAGAGAGAGAGAGACAGACAGACAGACAGACAGAGACAGACAGACAGAGACAGAGACAGAGAGAGAGAGAGGTACCTTAGTCAAATCAAACTTGAATCGTTTACCGTTACGGCGTTCCGTGTCACCTAATACCCTTTTGGTAAAATTTCACCCTGGCTATTTTGAAGAAGAAATAATTGATACATATCCAACACCATCATGATCTTTCTCCCCGAGACCGAGAGAGTCAAGGTCGTCTAATAAAAAAGTCGTTCGGTGCCCCTGAGGAATATTTTCACATTCAAGCTACTCACAAACTGATTTCCAGAAAATGTAGACCTACCGCTTGCACTTATACGGTCAAATTGAAAGAGTTGAAGTCCCAAGTCCCTGCGGAGAAAATGGTTGCATTTATTATGGACTCTATGTTAGACGAGTTGAAACTGCAGTGGCAATCTGATGAACCAGGTCGTTTGCAACTCTCCATCACTCAAGCCAGTTTGAAATCTTCTCTCTGGATCGAATTTTGTACACCTGCTGAATTAACATCTTCTAAAATCTTGAACAAAATTTAAATCGTTCAACAATCGAAAGATGAGTTTGACATGACTGATGGAAAAGCTACCTTTCATATGGCACACGTTTTCCTTCTTCGGGCAGTGGAACATGCAAAAAAGTCTTATCTGTGGATTATATTATCCGTCTACTAAATCAAGTTTGGTAAAGGTTGGCAACGACCACGATCACAGTATCGTGGTAGCTAGAACTCATGCAGAGAAAACCGATTCAGCGGAATGGAAACGATTATGGACGAGTATTAACAAAAACGTACAGAGCCAAACAATGGATAGAAGCAGAGACTCCTTTGGGACAAGCAGGAATACCAAAAGAGACCGGAGTTTGAACCTGATGAAATGCGGGAAATTCAAGAAGTGCTAGCCCCTCGCTATACGTTCAAAGGTTAACCTAAAGTCATTCGTGGAGATCTCTTGTTTCGAGGACCCCATTTTCCATATCTGCAGACGAACATTTATGAGTCAAGCCTGTTACAATCGACATCACATGCAACAATTCAGCCAACAGAAAAGTGCTTGTGAATTATTGGAAGTGTATTTAACGTGCTGACAGAACGTTCTTGCCAATTCCAAAGATTCACATGTTTGTGCAGGAACGAAACGATGTCTTATTTGCTGTCAAGTCGTCAAGTTCGATCATCATTATTACATTCAGAAATATCACAACGAACCAGATAAATTATTTGATCACCAAAAGTAAAAACAAAGAAATAAACAAACAAAATCGCGTAGATTTTATGATTTTTTACTTTGAATGTTCTCAAGACACAGGGATTCACATTTCTTACTATTGTGTTGCTCATCGCGCTTGCAACGAATGTATTTGGAACCTTTATTTTATAATTTTCAGAACTGTAGCGTCCTCCCAGTGAAAAGATATTTCATGGATCCCATACCCTTTCTGATTTCGCTCAGTTGGTTTTAGAGATCAATCTTTGCAGTAACTACGCTGCAGTGATGACGACGGACAGTTTTTTTCAAACATTTTTCAGAACAAGCAAATGAATTTCCAAAAGTCACCATTAATGGAGCCAAGATCATTTACATGAAAGTGGGAAACTTACAGTTTAAAGATTACATGAGTTATTTAGCTATGCCTTTGAGTAACATGCTTAAACATTTGGACTGACTGAAATGGCCAAAAGATATTTTCCTAATTTTTTCAACGTTGTTGTGGAAAATGTCGAGTTATTTCTCGAGCATAGGGGTATCGATCCATTGAAAGAAATTTCAACCAGTGCCAAATATTGTGATCCTGGATGATATCACCATCACATCGAAGACGAATATTTAGCAGCGTGGACCGACGAAGATCCCGAAGAGACTATTCTGAGCTTTTCCAGTGGCGGACCCAAAATATTACGGTTACCAGTACCGAGATAAGAAAGGAAAACTTTATTTCAAATGCAAAGAAAAAGGACTGACACTGAACTATCGTTCTAGTCAAGTGATGAACTTTGAAGCGTTAAAAGAAACCTTAAAGTCAGGTCAAGATTAAGACTTTCGCGTCAAAACGTATGACCCCCACCAGATTGTATGTTTTTCAGATCACCAAAGCGTCAGTCAACCCTTAGAATACGACCCCTTTAAATTTAGGACGATGTGTTGTGATTGTGTGTGTTAGTGACTGAATTTCTTACCGGCAGATTCCCTTTGGCTTATGGTTCACCATTCTATTAAAAGACATGACGACAGGAACTTTGTGCACGAAAAAATCCTTCTATGGAAAGTTCTGTCATTAGTGATGAAAACTTCCCTATCCCTGTGTGAAGAAGAGATTCGTCGCACTTTATGTACCATTCATACTTACCAAGAAGCGTGTGTTGCTAGCGATGTAAACTAACTGACTTTACACTGAAAAGATGTACATGAATTGAAAAGCCTTGGATTCGACACATGGAAACAATGCTAAAAACTTATATAACTGACCCCCCGCGCCCCCCCCCCCAAAAAAAAAAAAAAAAGAAAAGAAAAGGACATCATCGCAACGCTGGTATTATTTCAATTACTCAAAATTTATTTCAACAAAATAAAGCGCATCGATATCAGTCTTAATGCTCATTTTGTGCTGTTGTTCAAAAGTCATAGAGACAAATCTCAAGTCCAAGTATTGACTAAACAATTAGGAACACCCTGGCTGAATTATGCTCATGACGATGCCACTCATTTCCCACATGCGTACTTACTGATCGATTTGAAACCTACCGCCCCAGTGATTTAAACGTCGCATTTCTCGTTTTCATCTGTCTAAAAACAATTAAAACACCATTCCCTTCCCTTCAATCTCATCCTTCTACCAAATTGATTCGTGCACTGTATGCCATCAGTCGCGAAAAAATGCACAAGTGCTTTCCCATTTGTTAGAAACCAGTCTCAAAGAAGCGTTAGAATAGTTTCCTTGACAACACGTCAATTACTACAAGAAATCATTCTCATTCCTCATCAAAAGCAATAGTTAATTTGTTGTTGTTGTTAAAAAGTAAAAAGTAGCCCTGACACAACTGGCCGATCCAAGAACAGGTTCCCAAACTATAAAAAAATTTGCCTTTCAACCGGTTGGAAGTGGGTCTCTAGGAGGAGGATTTCATCCAATGCTGATAGCTCAGTTGTTAGCCAAAGTTGCTGCTCCCCTGTTAGGAACGATAGCTGGACCTCTTTAGGAGGAGTGTTGAGGTGAACATGAAAAGGACGGTACCTTCAGGAAGGACATCAAACTTGTACACCTAGATCTTATGGAAGGACGAAATTAAATCTGGTCCCTTACAAACAGTAGCTGGAACTCCACCAAGTGTAAAACCTATTCGTAGAGATTTCAAGAATGTGATAAAGGCCGAAGAAAGAAAACAAGCAGCTACAAAGACGACAGACACGGCCACGGGTATAGAAGGAAAAGAGTAAAGAGAAGAGCTAGAAAAATTTCAAACCCTCCACCGCTCAAGCACCTTTTTCCAAAGTGTTGCATCCCTGTTGACACCTTTAACTAAACCGAGGCGAGAAGAAATGAAAGCTTGGATCAAAAAAGATTATATGGACACTCTCTTTAGCACAAAAAAAAAGCAAGAAAGAAGGCAAAACAGAGGTGAAAAACGATATAAAAAGAACAACTGGTCTCTATCGAGGCCTTCTTACCCACTCTTATTGCTAATCGGACACGTAAAGCATCGCAGTCCAAAAGAGCATCAAGCATTGGGTGACGTATTGAATCACTGCGTGGACACTTTTGAGCGAGCATTTACTACAACACTGCCCATGTGGCTGGCAACGGAGGAATTCAAAAATTGTATTGTTCATTCAAAAACAGTATGTATGAGAATGGTTGCAAGAACAATCGACGCACGTCTGTTGGTTGGATTGTATGGAATCAGATGTTCCAATAAGAAAGAAATGTTAAACATAGGAGATTGGGTTTGCATTGGAAAAATAAAACGTACTTTTGACAAACGATACTTACCCAAATGGACAAGTTAATTGTTTCGTGTGACAAAACAGATGCGTGGACGTTACCCACATGACAATCAATTGTAAGATATGAACGGCAAAATGTTAAAATGAACCTTTCACTTGCCCGAGTTGCAACGAGGGACCAAGAAACACGACGTGTACGATATCGAAAATATTCTTGATCAAAGAACACGTAAAGTGCAAAAACGTCGTATCCAAGAAGTGAGAGTTCGTTAGAAAGGATATCCCACTAGTTTTAATTTAAAGTGTCACAACTCACTGACTATAAAAAGAAGGAGTCATGCACATGTCGTTAAACACTGCATCCATTTCTTCCACTTCATTACTCTAAGAGCTAGAAAAACAAACATAACAACAACAGTGAGTGTTGTGTGGAGAACGTGTTCCTAAAAATCAAAATGTCTTTTTCTGTTAGATCTTCGTGGTGTATTGTGTCATTGGAGGAGCGTTTGGAAGCTTGAGTTTGCACCAAGGGGATGAACAACTGTTGATTATTTTACTCAACAGTTGTATTGGCTATCTTCTCAATCTCTTGTTGAAATATACCGACAGTTGTAACAAGAATGGTAGCTCTTGAACGCCAGTCACAACCCGTCGTATCACAACAATCCTTTGGAACCGTTGGAAACTCATTCTTCTCCTTTGACATTGAGTGACTCTTCGGAGGCAAGAACAATCAAACTATAAATAATAAATTTTATTTGACTTTACCAAATGACAGTTCTATTGATGTATTTCGCAACAACACGTTGTGTTGTTTCACTGCAAAATTAACCCAAGCCATACAAGTAGACCTTAAAACCCATTGCGAAGTGGCTGTGGTAGAAATCATCCATCCCACTCAAGCCTTGAGTATCACCGATAATTAAATCACTGTTGCCGTAGAAATACTCAACGAACAAGTACAAGAACATTTAGACAAATATTATTATGGCTATTACGAACTAAAGCCTTCAGTGCGAGCCAATTTTCGACTGAATGTGCATGCCTTGAGAATTTCTGCAGGATATTATTTTAATGCTCTACATCTCGTCGATACGATTTTAACTAATTTCAACGATCAGTATGGTAAATCACTATACAAAAACAACAAACGTATACTGATCAAATACCATCCACCTTCTCATCGTCTAAAATTGGATATTTGTTTACAGCAAAACTCAGTAAATTACATGTTCGCCCAGTCGGTTTGCTATTCTGTGTGGAAACACGAACGTAGCTAAAACATAAGACATCATCAAAAAAAACAGCAACAGATTCTTCAAATATTTTCGATACCCCATCGGACTGAAGCAAGGATTCAAGTTGATATTTGTGTACTCTGATGTCCTTGAGTACAACATGGGAAACACAGCTGCTACGTTGCTGAGAGTCATTCCTTACAAAGTGGATTATGCAGTGGCTTCTTACGATGAAGGAGGAAACACGTTCACCGAGAATTTATGCAGCATCATTATATTCCTGTCAGTAAATTATATTTTTACAGTGAAAGAAAAAGGAGATCTGGGACAAAATGTTCTGTTGTTCTCCAAAGGAAAAGTAAACGTGAAAGTACATTTTCGAAAACGATTCTCGACTGAGTTGTATCTCATATATCCTGTATACCGAGGGATAGCTCGACAAGGTGGACAGGATCTGGGGAGCATGCTCTCATCAATCTTTTGTATTGTGGTACCCGTCCGGAATATATGATCTCCCAGGGAGTGCATGCCTTAAAGAATGCTACCTAGACGCAAGGAAAAGGATTTATGCAAAATGAACTTATCGACAAACAAAGTCCCAAAACAAGCGTTACACAATGCAGGGAAAAATGTATTGATCCAGAACGGGAAAGAATTCTTTAGACACCGAAAAACACCTATAAAATCACCTCACACTCCTGTCGACATCAGTGATGCATCCTGCACGCCATAGCAAGGCAGAAAGAGATGTCAAAAACCATTAAGACATCACAGATACGACAAGAAAACAAACGTTTTTGTTTGCTGAAAGTGATGCACAGAGATTCTTGCGAATGTTCCAAGAAAGAACTATACCTGTTTACCGTTACACCTATGATGATGGCGATGCAAGAGTCCCAGTGGGTAGAATTCCCGTGTCGTCTATGACGACATCACCTCCCTCTGAGTTTGAAATCAAAGAGCAAACAGAAGACTGCATCGATCTGAATTAAAGTTACTTGTACCTAAAAGCGAAAACCATCAAAACCGACTACACCAATCAAACTGCCGATGCCAGATTGGCTTTGGTCAATAATTTCATGCATTGGTTGTTCAGCGAAGTGGATTTGTACCTGCGCAACAAATTCATCAGCAGCAACATGGACACTTTCTCTTGCCAAGCTTACTTAGATAATCTTCTGATGTATAGAAGAGAAGCCAAGAACACACACCTCGATGCTTGTGTTGTTTAGAAAACTGACACGTTGGGCGCGTTCAACCACACGGAGTTGTCAGAGGATAACGGCCCTCACAATATAGGATTTAACGACTGACACAAGAAAATCAAAGAAGGGCTTAGTTTAGAAATGATGGATCGTTTACACTAGGACCTCTGGTTGCAAGAAAAGTATTTTTTGAATGGCGTGGAAGTACGTCTGAGACTGAATCGACGTAGTACTGTATTCCATTTAATGACAAACGTTAATGCGTACAAAACTACCATCGAGGAAGGCAGACTCTACGTGCATGAAAGATTTCATGTTAGTCCCTACCAGATATATCTAAATGACGGGGTGCATTTAAATCATATCAGTACTCATCAGTTCTGCAAATCTCTATGCCAAGCAGTGATTGTTGCCGTGGAAAAAATGCAGACCCCGGTGTTAAAACCATTTATTACCTGTCTGTAACGTTCAGTCATATTTCCATTTTTCCGTAATGTGTAGGATGTACATTTACATAACCACAAGTTTAAAAAAAAATACAAAAATTTATTTTTGTTAAGAAAAAAGATCAGAAATTTTCCACAGTATTTAAAACAAAATTCATTGTACTCGTCTTAAAAACAAAACAAAAACTTCATTGCAGAAATAATTGCAATACTACGTTTTTAAGAAACAAAAACCATTATGTATTTGGGAGTTAGTCCCAGTTTGATTCTGTGGCGTCGATATTACCTCTGCACACGGACTTGACACGAGACACTCAATCAGAGCAACCTCAACTTTTTCCATCTGGCAACCCCCCCCCCCCCAAAAAAAAAAAAAAAAAAAAAATAGTACGTAGCCTCCGATCTATTTCCTGATCGTACGTGGAATAAATAACTGGTAAATTGAACATATTCCAGCTAAGAAATATATTGCTAACTGAAAGTAACCTTTGAATCTTTTTAATTAACTAATACTTTAGTTCGCATTATACATAGGGGCGTAGTATTTCGTCACGTGATTGGTTGGCTCTCATGAATGAAATTCAAAATGGCTGCCTCTGATATTTTCACGAAAAAAGCTGAGGGTGCTCTGATTCGTGAGACACTGTGTAGGCGGTCTTATTAAATACTGCAAAGGACCATATAGGACCAGAAATGAGGCACAAAGAACCACAAAGGAGACATAAAAGACCACAAAAGACCAAAATGAGTGGACACGATACCGTTCGATCTCAAATCATGTTTGTTTTGTGGTGTTTTTTGCATGTTTTTTTCTCTTGATTGCTCTGTGTCAGGGTGTGGAATATATTAATTTCGGAAGGTATTTCATCCAGTTTGATGTAAATTACCCAAAATCCAAGTGAGGAAGCATACCTGATTGTCCAAAGTGGCAAACTGACACACCGGTGCAGTACTAAATTATCTCAAATCGGTGTACACGGGGCATGCGTACTCTTTGTTATCATTGTTACTATTAAGTTTTCATAGTCACCACATTATCATAAAGTTTTCGAAGTCACCACATGTATTTTTACGCTCCCACTGCTTACAGGGGTTGCATCTTGATTTGGTCATGTCCATCCGTCCGTACGTCTGACCTCTAACCTTTTAGTTGCATTAAAGCAGTGGGGGTATACGTGTTTTACAAACACAAATCCAGTTTTTCTCAAACCGAAGAAGGAGGGTAAGGACGAATTCATTATTGAAGGTGAGAACTGATTACGTGTTTAATAAAGCTGTTCACTTTGATCTGCCTTCATCCCTGGTGAGGCACTCACTTGAACAAAGAACACTTATTACATATCTCCATTTAACTGTATAACAGTACTTCAATACTAAAAAGATATTTGTGATGCATTCAATTGCAGAAGTAATGAATGTGTATACATGCCTTCAAAATGGACGACTGTGGATGAGTGACAATGACAGTGATGATACTAACTAATCCTGTGATTTAACATCAGCATTCATGTCTCATCGGGCATGCACATTTTAACATTAGCATTCATGCCTCGTCGGGCACGCACATTTTAACATTTGCATTCATGCCTCCTCCGGCACGCACATTTTAACATTAGCATTCATGCCTCGTCGGGCACGCACATTTTAACATTTGCATTCATGCCTCCTCCGGCACGCACATTTTAACATTAGCATTCATGCCTCGTCGGGCACGCACATTTTAACATTTGCATTCATGCCTCATCCGGCACGCACATTTTAACATTTGCATTCATGCCTCGTCGGGCACGCACATTTTAACATTTGCATTCATGCCTCCTCCGGCACGCACATTTTAACATTTGCATTCATGCCTCGTCCGGCACGCACATTTTAACATTTGCATTCATGCCTCATCCGGCACGCACATTTTAACATTTGCATTCATGCCTCCTCCGGCACGCACATTTTAACATTTGCATTCATGCCTCCTCCGGCACGCACATTTTAACATTTGCATTCATGCCTCCTCCGGCACGCACATTTTAACATTTGCATTCATGCCTCGTCCGGCACGCACATTTTAACATTTGCATTCATGCCTCATCCGGCACGCACATTTTAACATTTGCATTCATGCCTCCTCCGGCACGCACATTTTAACATTTGCATTCATGCCTCATCCGACACGCACATTTTAACATTTGCATTCATGCCTCATCCGGCACGCACATTTTAACATTTGCATTCATGCCTCGTCCGGCACGCACATTTTAACATTTGCATTCATGCCTCCTCCGGCACGCACATTTTAACATTTGCATTCATGCCTCGTCCGGCACGCACATTTACATTGATGCAGACTATAACTGAATTGTTTTTATTTTATTTTTTTTTTTTTTTTCAGTTCTTATCAATCAATACAATTTTCGTAATTGACCAGGTTGTGAAATTCCAACAATTGTCCTTTATAAGTTTTTAGGAGGCAAAGTTGTACATTGTTTTCATAAAGAAATATATATTTATGTAGTTGAATGACGATGAACATTATTCAGACATGAGTTTGTATAAAAGTTGGGTTTTTTGCTTGTCAACAACATATGTTTTTGGTTTATATCTTGTGTAGTTTTGGAATAGAGTAAGCTATCAACATGATATTTTTGTGTAGTTTTGGAATAGAGTAAGCTGTCAACATTCATATTCTTGTGTAGTTTTGGAATAGAGTAAGCTATCAACATTCATATTCTTGTGTAGTTTTGGAATAGAGTAAGCTATCAATATTCAAATTCTTGTGCAGTTTTGGAATAGAGTAAGCTATCAACATTCATATTCTTGTGTAGTTTTGGAATAGAGTAAGCTATCAACATTCATATTCTTGTGTAGTTTTGGAATAGAGTAAGCTATCAACATGCATATGCTTGTGTAGTTTTGGAATAGAGTAAGCTATCAACATGCATATTCTTCATGAAGGATGGAATTTATAGCAACAATCTTCTCTCAGACATTAACATACACCCATTACAACTCTATTTTTACATGACCAGCAAAAACCCGATAAATGTGCACAGTTGTCATTGCTGTTTAAATTACATAGTTTTGCATTGCGATTGCAATTAAATTGTCCATGCATAATATAATGCTTTTAAAGTTGTACATTCCTTTAAGAATTAAAATGCACTAATGATAAATTGGTATTCTTTTTTGAATGAAGCAAGTATTTCTCAACATTGTTTATACATTGATCAAGATTGTCCATGCATGCAGTATCTCATTTGTACATAATGATATAAACATTAACATATAATAGATGTGCCTTGAAATAAATGACGTTATGAGCAGAAAAACAAGAGTAAACTAAAACATTTGCAACGCAAAACTAATTTTAAAAAAGGGACTTACGAAACCAAAATCAACATTCCCAAGTCCTGGGATTACACTTTGTGCGCAGCAGATGGTTTCGTACCGAACATGATTATAAAAAAAATTTAAAAAGATGTTTTCTGAACCACAAATCCTTCAACCTAGTGAACGTTTACTTATCTCTTACTTATCAAATTTTCATTCTTCCTTGAGGAAAAAAAATGATTCATTTGTTTCACTTGGTATAAAGCCTTGATTGTATGGATAATTCAGCATTAATGTACTCCAGTCGACAGCACATCTTGTTTCTATTATTAGTTGTGAGTTTTTACACTTTGTTGTTAATTGATTTAGTCGTAGTCATTTGTGTAATCCTCCGTGGTACTTTGTGGTCCTCTGTGGTTTCTAATAGGACCGCTTTTTAGGTTTAAGAACTAAATACATGACTTACTTTTAAAACACTTAACATCTTGCCTTAATATCTCTCCAGCACGTTGAGGGGTTAAAGGTTGGTTGTGGTTTACATACACGTTCATGTTCATTTGATTGAAATGCATAGTTCAGAGGTATTAGGTAGCTTCCTTGCAACCTTATGTTTATATGCAAATTTATAAGCTACGAGGTAGCTTTGTGTTTAGCTTGCTACTATGTCAGAGCAGTCGGAATGCCAACAAACTACACAAGTCAGTAAGCCTGATAGAAAGCTTCTTGGTATCTTCCTTCGTTTCCACTTGCATATATCTTGACACACGGTGCCAGGGACCATTGTTGTGCTACTTATGGAATCGAAATTGTTTTTTTTTTTTTTGTTTCGCTTTTTTCTGTTCCTCCTTTCAAAGGTTTATAGACATGTACTCCTCTCTGGGTGTGCCTCTCGCAAGAGGCACAACTTTATCCCCTGGCGCCGTGATGTAATTCCTGCGCATAACCCTTGATTCTATTAGGATGGAGGCTAGCCTTCTCCAATAAGCTTGCATTGTTTGAAAGCCTTCTCACTTCTTTTCTGTCCCCCTCCAAAGAAAGAAAAAAATAAGTTTGTCTCCACAAACTACACTCAGTGACTGGATAAATCAACTTTCGCTGCCCTGTCATAGTACATGGTCACACCTGACCATTGGTGTTGCAAATCCCTTCTATTTTGTTAACATTCGTTCGATTCTTCCATATTTACAGAGTGGTAACAACTTCAGCAAATCAGATACCAAGTTCTTGATGATATAACCGTTCAGCAAGTCTGATCAAAATCTGTACAGAACTCAGCTTTGATCAAAATCAGAGAAAGAGTCGCTAGATTGTTGGCGAGCTCATCCAATTAGATGCAAAATCACCTCATTGATATGCATTGATCTCCCTCATAATTGTATTCATCTACGATCTTAATAATATAAAACAATGACCAATTTTGTTCAAAATCCTGTCAAAATAGTATCTAGAGTGATAACTGCTTCAGCAAATCAGACATGGATCTCGCTCATTTAAAAAGTTTTACCAGATCTTGATGATATACGCCTATATGTCAAGTTCGATCTAAATCATACCAGAAATATGGCATCCAGAGTGGTAGCAAGCTCAGCCCATTAGACGTGAGATCACTGCTTTAATATATGTGCAAGTCGCTCATTATTTATCTTAACCAAGATCTTAAAAGACAAGCCTATATTTCAAATACGTTCAAGTGGTAACAGATTCAGGCTCAGCCAATCCGATGGAAAATCACCTCATTAATGTGCGTGGAACGGATCTTGCTCAATATATTAATCAATATATAAATGATCAAAATAGGACCAGAAATATAGACTCCGCAGTGGTAACAAACTCATCATTCATATGGAAGATCACCTGGTTAATATGCTGAGGTTGCTCATTAATTATCTTCACCACAATCTTAATAAGATTATATTCAAGGTCTGATCAAAATCTTATTAGAAATACAGTCTCTAGAGTGGTAACAAGATCAGCCAATCAGATGGAAGATCACCTCATTAATATGCGTGATTCTCAGAGTCGCATATTCCAAGTTTAATCAAAACTAGACAAGAAATTTGACTCCCAGTTTGGTTACAAGCTCAGATGAAGATTACTCATAAAAATGCGTACATCTTGCTCATTATCGAATTCGTCCAAAATGTTGATGACATAAGCCTATATTCCAAGTTTGATTAATATTGGATCAGAAATATGGCCTCCACAATGGTAATAATATCAGCCAGTCAGATGCAAAATCAACTCATTAATATACTTGTAAGTCGCTCATTACTGTAATGTTAAGTGTTATTGTCTCTAATCTTTTCGAAGGCACATGGGTTATATTCTCCTACCCGTCCCTTTGTGTTTGCATACCATGTACCATGTCCATGCGTAATGTCACAATATTCCCTATACACCTTGTGAGTGACACTTCATATTTTGATATTTCATTATGATGCCCTGTAGTTGTGAAGAATGAACTTACAGTTCATCCTTTCCCTGTCTCCCGGTCTTTCCCGGTCTCCTACAAAGGTGCACGAGCCGAGCTAGAAAACGGAAGTGATTAACGTGGTGAAGTGAATGTATTACTGTCAAAATCTCAAAAGAAATGACGTTTCACTGCCATTTACAGCCATACTAAGTCAGAATTTGAATTAAAAAACAATTGAACCCATTATTTTGATACCATGCAGAATTGATCACTCTTTACTATGGCCATCATCTGTTATCATCAGCAAGAACTATCCACTCAGGTATCTCCATATCAATGAAAGAGAAATTCTTATCAATACTTTGAATACTATAAGAAACAAAATAATTAATTATGCTCGTTGATGTAATAAACAAAACATTCCCATTCAGAATAAGAAACTTTACAACGGTTCAGATTGTTTCAGTGTCGCCAGAAATATGGCTATAAACTAATTATTACCGATTCTGTATGATTTAATGAAGGCAGCAATAGTCCCTCAGAAACGGAGATAAGCAATTTATTGGTACTCGACGTTGATCAATAGAGACTCGGTCCTTTGTGACTTGACACATACACCTTCACGCAATTCATCAACTGCATCAACTTTCTTTGTTATCTTTTCACGTGTTTCGTTTGGATGATTCAATGTTGATAGTCGCTTTCAGCCCCATTCTCAGTACACTGATTTAATAATGGAAATATATTGTATTGCATAGAATGTTTGCTAAACATGGTGAATGAGTTCACTTCTAGACAGAGGAGCGTGGGTGTGTTGCTTGGTGTTCAATACAGGTATTTAAATGGGTATATATTTGAGGAGGCAAACGAGGTATTAAAACATTTTGTTCTAGTGAGAAAAAACAACAACAAAAAAAAAAACAACAAAAAAACAAAACAAGAACGAAATGTGTTTTACAAGCAAGAAGTTTTATCAGAATTATTATTACATACTTTAAAGATTTATGAATGGAAAACCTGGAACAGTTTGGCTTATACGAGCATGAAGATAAGTCTGCCATTTCGTTTCACTCCCTAATACTTGTTGTACCTCTTTGGGAGAACCATGGACAGAATTTGAAATTCCGATTTCAGTATAAAGGTGACAGCTGACGAAAATTATAATTTATTTGAGTAGCCAACATACTTATACCTACGATATGGACTGCAATATTGTCACAAAGCTCAAGGCTTTACAAACTTGCGAACCTTGGTCAAAAAAATATATGTACACAATTACAAACTTCATCGTCCGACTCGCGCCTTTTGTAAATTTGCAAAAACCAGGGTAATCAGAGACGTATATGGGCAGAAAAAAGAAAATCTCTATGGGGATCCTAACATTATAATATAGGCGGAAAATAACTGCGATATTCCGTTTAAACATGTAAAATACCGATGACAAAACTTCAGTATCAAAGCCAGCACTCATTGTTACTCACAAATTATGAACCTAGCATAGACGCATGCTTTCGATACTGACCCTTTCGCAGAGAGCAGGCTCGAATATGCTTAACACTTCATTCCTGGAGTATTCACATACATTTCAAAGTCTCCAATTAGATATAATACTGATAGGTCATTAAAGTCCCCCATTTCAAATAAAGGATATTAACTCCTGTCAAAATATCATAAATATCAGACTAAATAAATGTTGTTTAATGGATAATGAAAGTTAACACGTGCTTCTAGATTATGAATGTTACGCGTTTTTAAAACAATCCAGCCTATACAGCCTACCTTTTTGGTCCTGTGTACTTCAAATGCCATAAGTATAAAATATGCTTGCTATTATCAGTTTGTTATTTTCCTACTTTTGACATTATGAGAAATCAAAGAATTTTGTTTTCTAGATGAAACGCCAAAAATAAAAAATGAAAACATCTTCTGCCTTCTTATGATATATGTTCGAAAGTTAAACTATAAATCAATTCTAACAGAAAAACAAACTAAATGGGTATGTTTTAGACAATTATCTCTTAAATACATCTCAATAATAACCAAATTTATTTTGTACATTTAAAAAAAAAAAGAGAAAAACATGTCATTCGCTACAGAAGTTTAGAGCTCGACATTCAGTTAGGTCTAAAGCTCGACATTCAATTAGGTTTAAAACAGGAAAAGATATACATAGTTGTATTGTTTGAACAATAACCGTAGCTTCAAGTTTACAATGACCTGAATATAACTTTTTAATAAAAGAAAAAATAAGCTGGAAAAAAGACTTCTTCAAATTGATGAATAACAGTCTATTTGGTAAACAAATGGAAATCCTGAGGAGGAAAACATATGTACAGAAAAATCTATGATTTGCCCGGAGAACAATTATGGACGACGACTTAATGTTAGTCAGTTTGATAAACTAGAACATCAAGCTAATCAAACTAATTTACGGTGGATTTATCAAAATGGTCGATGTATTAATTCTACTACAACAAGCTGAAAAACAAATATGGTGACAGAATGAGACGGTTAATGACTGATACTGATTCTTTATGCATTGATGTTAAGACCGAAAGCTTTTACAATGACACCACGGATAATATCAAGTTCTGTGACACTAGTGAGTATCCCAAGGAAAACTTATTTTGCATTCGACAAACGAATAAGAAAGTCCCTGGACTTTACAAATGAATAGGAAAGTCCCTAGACTTTACAAATGAATAAGAAAGTCCCTGGACTTTACAAAGATGAGTTGAACGGCGATCCAGTTAGAGAGTACTGTGATTTAAAGTAAAAACTTCATTAAAGTCGGAAAAAGTTACAAAGAAAGATTCTAAAGGAATACAAAAATATATGATAAAAAAGACTTTAAAATTCGAAACGAACAAAGGTTGCTAATTTATTCATAAGGAAAATTACCAGGAAATGTGATGTATAACATTAAAAATGACAAAAAATAGCATTGTATTTGCATGACAACAAGCCGTTTTTTTGTTTTTGTTTTTTTTGGGGGGGGGGGGGGTGGGGGGTGAGCGGGGGGGGGGGGGGGTAAAATTTATTTTACATGGTAAAAACACATTTCAGTTTGATTTACCTCGTTTACAGATTTTGTTAAAAGATGTGTACCTCCAAAACTTGTAAAAATACATCCGAACGATAAATTTTGGCATGACAGTAAATTGCGTAGAACCACAAGAAAGCGAGATCGTATAAAGAGAAAAGCAACAAAGGATAATAATCCCGGCCTATGGTCACAATTTAAAAAACTCATGAATAAGGTAAGCAACCAAAACAAATTGCAAAAGATTTTTTTTTCTCAAAATTTGATAACATCGAAAATATGGGATACAACCACAAGGAATATTGGCATTTAATTAGACATTTAATTAAACAGAACAAAATAAATACAATGACACCACTCGAGTATACAACAGACAAGCAGCATGTTTAAACACTGTTTTCACTGCAATATCCAAAGTTGATGATACCAACGTTGAACTACCTCAAATCTATTACAAGACGAATGTAATTACCTCAAATCTATTAGAAGACGAATGTAAAAATATCAGAAATAACGATTATAGAACAAGGTATTTTAGATATCATAAAAACTATACCCAGTCAAAAGACTTGTGGACTTGATAAGATATAATAAAAACTATACCCAGTCAAAAGACTTGTGGACTTGATATGATATAATAAAAACTATACCCAGTCAAAAGACTTGTGCACTTGATAAGATATAATAAAAACTATACCCAGTCAAAAGGCTTGTGCACTTGATAAGATATAATAAAACTATACCCAGTCAAAAGGCTTGTGGACTTGATAAGATATAATAAAAACTATACCCAGTCAAAAGGCTTGTGGACTTAATAAGATATAATAAAAACTATACCCAGTCAAAAGGTTTGTGGACTTGATAAGATATAATAACAACTATACCCAGTCAAAAGGCTTGTGGACTTAATAAGATATAATAAAAACTATACCCAGTCAAAAGGCTTGTGGACTTGATAAGATATAATAAAAACTATACCCAGTCAAAAGGCTTGTGGACTTAAAAAGATATAATAAAAACTATACCCAGTCAAAAGGCTTGTGGACTTAATAAGATATAATAAAAACTATACCCAGTCAAAAGGCTTGTGGACTTGATAAGATATAATAAAAACTATACGCAGTCAAAAGACTTGTGGACTTGATAAGATATAATAAAAACTATACCCAGTCAAAAGGCTTGTGGACTTGATAAGATATTCTAGATATAATAAAATCTTTACCCAGTCAAAAGGCTTGTGGAATTGATAAGATTTTAGATATAATAAAAACTATACCCAGTCAAAAGGCTTGTGGACTCGATAAGATATAATAAAAACTATACCCAGTCAAAAGGCTTGCGGACTTGATAAGATATTTTAGATATAATAAAACTATACCCAGTTAAAAGGCTTGTGGACTTGATAAGATATAATAAAAACTATACCCAGTCAAAAGGCTTGAGTACTTGATAAGATCAGTCATCGAATGTTAAAAGGTGCCCCCCCCCCCCAGCCATTGCCAATCCTCTTTGCATCTTATTCAATAAATCATTAAGAGAACAAAGGATTCCAAATAGTTGAAAAGAAGTTATTGTCCTGCCAGTTTTTAAAAAGGGAATCCCAACGATCCGTCAAACTACCGACCTATTTTTTTTATTAAGCTGTGTCGAGAAAATAATGGAAATAGTTATATTTAAATTTATTTACAACAATTTGAATTCAGGCAATCTCCTTTATAAATGTCAGTCTGGTTTCCTACCCAAAAAAGTCCATCATATTTCAGTTAATATATATCTACCATAGTATATGCGCTGCTTTAGACGAACGCGAGGATGTGAGTATATTTTTTTGTGATGTTTCAAAGGCTTTTTTTCGCGTATGGCATACATGTTTGCTCTTTAAATTGAAAACATACAGAATAGATTCTCATTTAATTACTTGACTAAGCAACTATCTTTCTGCCTAATTCAAAAAGTATTTGGTAATACATGTACCTCTGAATCAATGAACAAACATGTGTTTGCTAGAGTCCCACAAGGATCTGTTCTAAATCCATTATTATTCCTTATATATATATATATATATATATATATATATATATATATATATATATATATATATATATATATATATATATATATATATATATATCAATGACATTCCTGATAATCTAATAAGTGTCACAAGACTTTTACACTAGCTTACTCCTCATCTAATACCAGCGACATCGAATATGTGCTTAACTCTGATCTTAAAACAATAGACCAATGGTCCAAACAATGGCTAGTAAGTTTTAACCCTTCAAAGACCGAAGTTATGTTTTGTTCCCAACAAATTAGACCCAGTTTTTCCCAAGCTTGAGTTGAGCTTCCATATTTTGTTGAGCATCATAAACACCTTGTTCTAACATTCACTAATTCTGGTAGCTTTTCGAAACATATTGATAATATCTGCTTACATGCATCTAAAATGATATATGTTTTGAGGTCCATTAAATACAATCTAGGTAGGAAAACATTAGAAAGAATTTATCTCTCTTATATACGCGCTCTTTTAGGGTATGCTTATATAATATGGGATAATTGCTTTGCCGATCACTTATTAAGACTCGAAAGACTGCAACATGAAGCGGCAAGAATTGCAACCGTACTTACCCGTAGCCCTTCTACTAACAATATTTACAGAGAAACCGGTTGGCTTTCATTATCGGAAAGAAGAAAAGTTTATAAACTCTGTACCTTTCACAAAATTGTGTATGGTTTTTCTCCCTCTTACCTCCAAGATCTTGTACCTGCGTTAGTTGGACACACAACACAATATAATTTGTGAAATATAAATAATTTTAAACAAATACAGGCTAGACTAGAAATCTACAGAAATTCTTATATATCTTCAACAATAAAGGATTGGAACATTCTGCCGGATCCAGTAAAACATGAAACAGATTATCTAATATTTAAACGTAAAATTTCACCTACACATAATCATGTCCCACTATATTATTATACTGGTAACAGGAAATCATCAATTATTCTTACTATGGTAAGAAAGAACTGCAGTGATTTAAACAATGATTTATTTTAAAATTTTCTTACTGATAGCTCATTGTGCACACGTAGAGAGGACGATGAGACTGCCTACCATTATATTTGTAATTTTGATAAATATACAGTACTAGCACTGTGACTAATGCATTGCTTAAACCAATTATTCATCCCTGTTGTACTAATTTCTTGCTGTTTGGATCAGCAGATTTATCAAATGACCTAAACACCCGCATCTTTGAAATCTTCCAGACTTATATTGAAGATACTAAAAGATTTCAATAGTCGTCCAAGACAAACTACCTACTGGCATGATCTCCCTCCAACACCCGCCACGGAATCCCTTTATCTCCCCCCCCCCCCTTCTCTTCTCTAAATTAGTTCTTATACACTTATTTTGTATTAACTTTTCTAGTACGATGAATTTTTCGATATTCATTTGTATTATTGCACTGTATTTCTGATTCACGCAAAAGTATATGCACGTACTGTTAGTTCTTGCCACTTGTCATTTTCCTGCTTGTGTATTTGGGGGAAGGCTGTTGCTAAGTTGTGAGAACTTCTAGCCCCATTCCACGTGCTGTAAATATTTCAAGAAAATATGTTTAAACCAAACACATCACGACTCTTGAGTCAAATGGATACTCAAGCCTCATCAGAAGTTCGTTTCTTTTGTTTTGTTTCAAAGTATTTACAGTTTCTCCTTTTTTCATTTCGTCTGGAAAATAACATGGTTTTCTTCAATCATAGTTCCCATTGCCTTTTTGTCCTAGTTTTAGAAGGTCATAAAAACATTAACATTCTCGCTTTAGGTCCTTTATAACCGAGTTTTACTTCTGTACGATCATCCATATTGATAGTCCATAATTTCTACCCCAAAAAGCTAGTTTGATTAGGTTAGTTGCTTTGTTTCTGCATCGTCAAGATCGCCACAGTAATCAATCATAAACAAAGTATTAGTTCCTTGATATATATCAACAAGTACATCTAAGCACTTATCCAATTTATTACTAGAATGTATCACGTTAACCATCTCATCGTTGAGTAACCAAATTCTATCGTAAGTCTTTTTGGACAGAAAAGTTGGACAAAGAGAGACGATTTAATCGAAAAAGTTTATATATTCACTCTGTATTAGATTCATTGCAAATAGTGTTCTTCTACAATTAGTTATTCCATAGATTCTCATGTTGACAGGCTATTTCAAATCCATTGATACGTGTCTAAAACATAATTAATTTTAGCTGAATCTATGGAATAACTAAATAAGAATCAGACACAAAATAAATATAAATTTTGTAGGCATCTACATTTTCTTTTATGTTGATATAAAAGTGAATATCTTGTTGAACGTTACCAAGTTTTGAAACCACTACCATGCAATATATAATCATATATAGCTCTCAAATCAAGCCAGATACAATGGTTATCAATGTAAACATTTGTTAACAATAAATTACAAGTTTCTGAGTGCTTTTGTTGCTCACGACTTTTGTATGTAGTTGTCTAAATTAAAAACCTCGATAATAAATAAGATGTTTTTCTATTGCTTGGTTGAAAACCCTTTGTGGATCACTTTCTCTACATTTTTACATAGTGTCAAAAACACACTTAAAGCTCATTCTGGGAGAATCAAGAGTGAGATTTGTTAAAGTTGTATTGGCTGCTATTTCGATGATTCTATCTCTCGTTTTGTAGTCGTAAAAGAAATCAATTCCTTTTCTGTATTTAGCATTTACCAATTGCGCAAATGATCTAGAAGTAATCATATCGTACTGCAAAAATGTTTTGCAGTTCATAGTTTTGGTTACCACCTTCTATCAATTCAGTGGCTTTTGAAAGTTTAATGTTAAGACCAAAGCACTTTGGAAGAACACAAGTATACTGTGGACAATGATCGGTTAGTCTGGAAGTCAAGTGACATTCTAAACTTTTTTCCATACTTACAAAATCTGTATAGTTTTAGTACCAGTATTGTGCCTATTACCTGTCCCTTATCGTAACTTTCTCAATTTGTCATTCGTAACGCATTTTTCAATCCTATTTGTCCTACCCAAAACAGGTAACTACAAATCTGTGTATACTATAAAGATGTTGTAGTCAACTGAAAAGCATGCGTTGTCTTCATCGTGGGAGGCGTGGTGCACCTTCAAGTATGACTTCAAAATTTTGCTCTCACACATGCGTTCTGCATGATCATGATTGTGCTTCGCACACGTTGCTTTCGGCACGACCTGCAAAAACTTGCAAGCAACACACATACCAACACCCATCAAAAGTGCAATGAAAATATACTCGCATTTTACTTGATCATTAGAAGGTTTGTAGAAATCATTCATTTGTGTGTTTCTACTATTTTCTGGGCTAGCAGATGTGTCAGGGTGAGTAGATGCACAAAGAGCAAAAACATCAAACAGGTTGCGTAAAGTCTGAGTCACTAAACTTTGTTCAGTCTTTCATTCAAGTTTTCCAGTATATGGATTGTTTTCATTGAATTCTGCATTTTTTTATGCGTGTTGTGTCTAATTCTTTCCTTATCATATCCAATTATGATCAAATAACTTGAACAGATAGTTGCTTCATAACTGCTATACAAATAGATTTTGCAATAAATACTCCCGTTGCAGTCAATTTTTTTTTCTTCATCTTACATCATAGGACTTTTCTTGCATTTTAATACAATTATTAAAACACTCTTCTAGATAGTACTACGTGTCTCTTTTAATGCAAAGATTAAGTCTCTTCCGACATTTAAAGTCAAATGAGTTAGCAACACGGTGGTTGCCTACTACTCATCTATTGTAAAAAAATCTATGATAAAGCCAAAAGCAATATCCAAGTTGAATATATATATATATATATATATATATATATATATATATATATATATATATATATATATATATATATATATATATATATATATATATTTCTATGAGAATGACGTTATTGTTGTATCGCATTTACTGTATGTAGCATGTATTCAGGAAAATATAATGGGACCATAGTCAAATTCGTCAATAGCAGCTACTATTTGAAGTGTTATTTCAGACTTAAAAAAGTCTAACAAACAATCCTTTTTCTGTAGCTAATACCAGACCGTGCTATTTGTTAGTACCTCTCGAACATATAAAATGTCACCTTTTTCCAGCACTATTAATTTGATTCTACCCGGAACGATACAACAATTATAAAGCAATATACCTTTTTGTTTCCTTTTTTATCCATCTGTTCTAACACCTAGTACCTCTCGAACATAAAATATATCATCTTTATCCAGCACTGTTAATTTAATTCCATGCGGAACGATACAAAAATGGTAAATATACCTCCAGACATTGGTTTGATTTTCTCTTCAAACGCCTTTTTGTTTCTTTTTCAATCCATCAGTTCTAACACCTAATGCAAGAGCTTTTATACCCATTTCCATGTTCAATTCAATTTTCAACATCTCTATGTGTTCGTTTACTTCAGCTTTAACTCTAACAATGCTTCCACTTAATGCAAGAGTCTTTTTATCTACTTCAGTTTTGAATGCATCTGTCTCCATTGTAAACTTTTGTTTCTAATCAGTTAAATCTTTTTTTTATCCTTTTGTCTATTGTGCCAATATTACTTTGCGAGGTACTGATATTATTACACACTGCTCGATCAAAATATTCTTTTGCACCTGTTTTTTTATAGTTCCACCTCAGCGTGTAATCTACTGTAAAATTATGTGATTTTTTAACTTCTTTTATCGTTTTGATCTTCTCACTGAAATTTTGAATATCTGACTCGTACGCTACTTTCATAGATCTAATCGTGCTTTCATTAATATTTATTTTGTTTCCCCTATGTTTTTGGTTATCTCTTTTTCTGCAACTCCTACAAGGTATTAGTGTTAGCGGTTGCTTTTTTTTTCATTTGAGTAACTTTTGTTCTAAAATCAATTATTAGATTTTTAATCTTCGTCGTCACCATTTGCTGTCATTCCTTCTTTGACATTTATCATGCACATCTCAAAATTTTAAAAACCAACAGAATCAAAACAGTCCTTGTTTCATACTTTTCATTGATGTAGCAAAATATATTGTTTTTGAGTTCGTCGAAGTATTGATGTAGCCAAATATAAAATGTATTGTTTGCCATGAAATGGATAGTTTGGCTTATCTGTTAATAATTTGATTAGTAACATTGATTTCTTTCTCGGGGAGTCTGTCGATTGTAATTTGTCTCTCCATTTGTATAGGCAAAATTAGCGCGCCAAAACACAAACTCTCCTTCAAGTTGTTTCTTTTCCGAAATAGTAGATGAGGGTTCTATGACAGTCCTTACTAAATTTCTGCAAGGCAAACTATGTCTAAACCCAGATGCGATATATTCACACAACTCACGGAATTGGAAGGCGCCCACTTTCGGATCATCTTCGAGTCAATCAGTCAGTAAAGATTTCACACAGACCTCTCATTGCTGCATTCAGGACGTTGAACTTATCCTTTCCAATGCAGCAAAACTCAAAGGGGCGAAATTTGACTCAAGGAATAGTTGCTGCCCGAAAAACTTTACTGACTGAGAACAAAATCCTGAAGAGGAAACAGCCTACATCCAAGATCATGATCAAATACACCACTAAACTGATGATTGATGGACATGTGTACAAGGATATGTCTCCTGACTGGCAGATGATTATGCGATGCGGTCGACTTGACACAGCTGAGCCCGGACAGATGCAACAGATTAACCCCGATGCTAACAGTGATATCATCATTCATGTTAACTCTGACAGGCCTGAAAACCCTGTTACTAAGGAACTTTTCGACATCAGAAGTGATCTGAATCCTGACACTTCAGATATGGATATGAATGACGCGGAGAACGACTCAACCGATGGTGATAGTTCCAATGAGACCAAAACATAAAGTAGCACTGAATCCAGAGCAAGAATCAATCGTCAGTCATCATCTATCAGCGTAAATGTGACCACTCTCCCTCTCGAAAACGTGGCGACCACTCTGACCACATTACGTATAACCAATTCTGCAGGCGATACGACCGGTCAAACGAGTACACCTTATACTGCGTACGTTGATCCATTGGGTAAACCTCCCGATCCGACCGACACAAATAACTATTTGGCCAACACATCGGACGTATCGAATTCCGCGAAGTGTTCATTTCACTGTGGAAATTCCTTCGTGACTGCAAACAATAGCATTAACAATAACAGAAATAACAATAACTACATTGAAAATAATAGGTCAAACCCGAAGAATAACAGATATATTAATCAAAACAAAATCAAATGTGGGTCACTAAATGTGTGTGATCTTAAAGGTAGATTATTAAGCCCAGAATGTTGTGATCTTGTACAAAATTATGACATTTTCTGTGTCAATGAAACACAAATTTATAATTGTGACGTTATTAATCTACCAGGATATGACTTTCTTTTCAAAATAGGGCACAAAAATATGAGCGAACAAGTGAAGGTACTGGTGTATTTATCAGACATTCTATCTCGCCTCATGTAAATGTAGTCCATAGGACTCGTATTATGTTTCTTTGTTTAAATTTAATACGTCTATCTTTAATATTGATGAAGACCCCTTTTCTTTGGGTGCGGTTTATGTGTCCCCGGCTAATTCTCTATCTTATAACCCAGATGAAGTTAATATGTATGACATATAAATAACTAGTAAGTATATCTCACAAAAATATGTATTTCTTATGGCAGACTTCAACGTTAGAACTCAAACTAAAGATGACTTCAGAGACCTAGAAGATTTATTTTTCTCACGACAGTTTGACTTTGATTGTAATGTAAGTGACTATTTTGAGATTTCATCGGCACTTGATCAATATAATCTTGCCAGGCATCGCATTTCGCAAGATACTGCGATCAATAATGAGGGTAACATATTACTTAAAATTTGCAAAAGTAAAAATTTTAATTTTGAATGAGAGATGTAGCAAATATATGACCTTTGGTGCGCCATAATTTCGGAATATCTCTGTTGTAGATTTTTCATTAGCTTCTGCACCTGCTATAACATATATTGATAATTTTAGCATTTTGGAATTAGACCCACTCTACACAGACGGACATGGTTTGTAAACAAAAATTCTGAAATTTAACAATAAAGGTACATGCCGACCATATATAATTGCAAATAAACCTCCATATACTAAGCAAAGTTGGAGACAAAATAAAAAGTCTTCGTTCATTGAAAATATAGATAAGGTCAAAATAAATGGGATAAACGCAAGTATAAGCTGCGTTTAACGAAACATAAATGCTTTACATAAGGGAACTATCAATAATATATGTGAAACAATATTTAGATTTTTCTGTGAGTCAGCAGGAAAAACATTTGCATGTACCTCGGGGGTAAGTAAAACATTTGCATGTACCTAGGGGGTAAGTAAAACATTTGCATGTACCTCGGGGGTAAGAAAAATCAAGAAGACTAAGGCTGAATACAAACCTTGGTTTGGATTTAAATTAAAAAATGCATGAAAAAAGTAGCATATAGCAGGAAAAATACACATTATGAATCCGTCACAAAAGATAAAAGCTAATCTTAAGGAAGTTAGTAAGAGTTATAATGGGAGCATTAATTCCTACATTAATAAATATGACCACATCACTCAAGAAACCTTAGAAAACTTAAGATCAAAAAGAATTTTGGAAAATTGTAAACAGTATGGAGCAAAATAAAGACAATACAGACATCGAATTGCACACGCTGTACGCACATTTTAAAAATGCATTGCAGATGGACAAAATAATTAGCGACGAAATTCTTAACTCGCCCATTACTGAGGAGGAGATTTACAAATGTATTAAGGCATGAAAAAAATAGAAAAGCCCATCTAATTACAGAATAATTAGCGAACATATTAATTCCACTTCAGACATGTTGATGCCAATTTATGTTTATTTATTCAATTTGATACTTGATTCAATGATTATTCCAGACTCTTGACTTAGGGGCATTATACCACCAATTTACAAAAACACTAGGGATCCCTCTCAAAAAACCCGATAATTACCGCCCAATAACAATTTTAAGTTGTTTCGGCAAACTATTCAATGCTGTTTTGAATATTAGACTTTAAACTTTTCTTTTAAATGAACATAACAGTTTAGATGAAAGTCAAGCGGGATTTAAAACAGGATACTCAACAGAGGACCATATATTTGCATTATATGCACTGCCAGAAATTTTTTAATTAAAAATAATAAACTATTTTGCTGTTTTATTGATTTCAGTAAAGCTTTTGATTCCGTTTGGATTGCTGGGTTTTGGATGAAGTTATTAAACAATGATGTGAATGGAATAATACATTTTCAGGACGTTTTACAACTTATAGCAAGGCATAAAGTCCTGTATAATCTATGCAGGCGAACAATCAGACTTTTTATATAGTCTTTGCGGAGTAAGACAAAAAGTGAAAACCTCTCACCAGTTCTATTCTTATTGTTCCTTTATGACCTTGAAAGTTTTTTGCAGCAGTATCAATGTACTGGAATAAATATTGAATCTACAAGTCATGATGCTGTTGTGTATCTGAAATTTTTAGTCATTTTATATGCAGACGATACTGTGTTCTATATTATGGGAGTTGAACAGGATTTATACACAAACCAAAATCATGATTTTTGGTTTACGAAAAAACAATCGCTATGCTTTCAAACTCGGTGAAATATCATCTATTTGTAATTAATTCAAATACATCGTTTTTTTTCAGAAACCTTAGATTGCTTTAAAGCCGTGAAACAAAATATCGAACATGACAAAAAAAAAAAAAAAAAAAAAAAAAGGCAATGCATCTTTTACAAAAAATGATACGTAACTTACATATTCTAAATGACTTACAATTACAACTCTTCTATCATATAGTATTGCCAATTCTGCTTTAATGGTGTGAAATCTGGGTTTTGAAAATACAACGATTATTGAGAATTTGCATAATGAATTTCTAAGAAACATCACAAAACTCATGAAAAGCACTCCAATATACATGCTATATGGTGGGCTAGAAAGAAAACAAATCGACATTTATATAAAGTTTAAAATGATTGGGTTTGGGATTTCAAAAATAAAAGTAAAAATCTCAAACTTTCGTAAAACTTTATATAAAAAAGTATGTGTAACGATTTAAATGATTGTTATAATACAAATCGGTTTCTTCCATTAAAAACATTTTGATTTCTGTTGGTCAATACGATTTCTTTTTTCACCATCATTCAATCAGTAACCATAGAGCCACCAAAGCCAGTATTGTAGAAACATTGAGTAATGTGTATATACAAGAATGGCATGTGGAAGTATGAGAAATGTCCAAGGGAAAAAGTTATTATACTTTCAAACAAGACCTGAATTTTGAAGATATCTAATATCTACCGAGAAATATATGCATTCCCTAATCAAATTTAACAACAAATTACCTGTTAAATCAGGGCGCTGGGAAAATATATAATACGATGATTGAATATGTAACCTATGTAGAAGGGCAGGGGGTGGGGTGGGGGGACGGATGAGTTTCACTATTTGCTTGATTACTCACATTTGTTACGAAATAGAGTCGCTTACCTGGACATCTATTTTTACATTAGACCAAATTTGATGAAGCTTCAGGAACCTAAATTTGTTAAAATCATTATCAGTGCATTGGCATGACTAATGTAGACAAAAACGTTTCTTTTAAGAAGGATAGTTTGGGTTTGTTTTATTCTCCATAACCATGATCATTATTTAAACCTGTCTATATGCTGTGTTTCTTTGTAATGACATTCCTTTTTATCTAAATTTGTTGAAACGAGTGAAAAACCCAAAGAATGCTCTTGTTATTGTCATTTTTCACGGCACTTTCTATGTATGTGTTTATTTTATATCTGGAATTGACGCATATCTACTACACAAATTTGTACAATTTTACAATATCTCAAACGTTCATTAATTACACCAGTGGAATTTTCATTAGCTGGTAGAATATCTTTCTGACATTGTTTCACACATTAGTTCTTTATTTTCAAAACTATTTATATATGTATTTAATTTACTGTGCCTATAAATGTCTCGTTTATTTCTTATCTGTATGAATTATGTACTCTCCAGACAAACAGAAAAAAGTACTCTCTCTCTCTCTCTCTCTCTCTCTCTCTCTCTTTCTCATTTTGATCGATTGACCTTCACAATAAAAAACCCTAACTTCCATATTGTGAACAAGCTCCACCACCTTAAATGTAACTTGTATTTTCTCATATGCCACCAGCGAGTGTCCTGAGAACTATTAGAAAAATAAAGTTGTGTTCTGTTCAGGACTGTTCTGCAAGACTTTTATTGAATAACAATTTTGACAGATCAATGACCATTTGCTATTTGGTAGTCAACTGTAGAATTATTAGCTTTACAACTTCTTCAATATTTGTGGTTAATGGTGGACCAATTGTAAACCTCGATAGCTTTTCCAAAAGCATGTTGGAGTCAAAAGTAAGAGCAAATACTAGTGTTTCATGGTAAATTATGTTGATGGTGTTTTTTGTTTCATTCTATATGTGTCCGCAGGATAAAGCTATGCTATTTATTATCCAAAAATGTGAAAGAAGTTTAGCAATATAAGTTTGATGGTACCCTTGGCACACGCTGCCTTAGCATGATTTTCCTTTTGTTGGTAAAGGGCCATGTGCTTTTAGGTAATCGATAGTAAACTAAGTGAACATGAAATAATTAGTTTTGCAATTTCTCCAGTATCCTTGTTTGATGATGGGCCTATTAATTACATCTGAAACAACTTCTTCAAAAACATGTTATACTTAACTGTGAGAGCTGATGTCAAAATCTATTCTATTTATAACATGAAGAGGTAAAATACCCCCGGATAGGGTTGAATGTCGACATGGTCTATTTTTTTGTTGTAACTGTTGATTGTTCATTTTAAATCCAGCATCCTTTGCAACTACAATTAGATTGCGCACTGCAGGTACGCCGAAGGCACAATATTGAGAATTCTTTGAAGAAAAAACTTTGTCTTTTTGACCAAAGCTTCACCACCACCTTTCAAATAGACGTTTGAACGTCATAGACTGGATGAAGTCCAAATTGTATCATGGTCACAGAATTATGTGCACAAAATTGGGACACATTTTTATTGCAAATAATGGTAAGGATCCAGTGTCGCGTACAGCATTACCGATAGTGTATGTTTTTCTCCTGGTGAACGATTGCGAGATAGAGAAGTGTATTCAGCTGGAAAATCGACTTATTGTTATTCACTCCCCACATGCGTCCCGTCAGTGATTTTCCGCCATATACAACTATACAGAGTGCTATATTTTCTGTATAGTCACACTGCACAGAGGCTTTTTCAGCAAGTTGTCGTCTTCACGACAAACGGATCTTTCAGGTGTAGAGGTACGTGATAGTTAAACGTTAATCTTCTGTTTCTATCATCTGTGTTTGATAGAATAGTTTGCTACATAAAATGTAATTTATTGGAAAAATACATTAGCTATGTATTATCCTGTGTGATTATTCTTTTGTGTAAATAGATTCATATACGAACTTGTTTATCATGTAATTCCATATAGTTCTTATTAATTGAGACCAGCTTTAACGTTGAATCAGGTCTTTTCTCTTGCACTCATAAATAACATGTATAGGTGTGTTTGTTCTAAAACACGCTAGAATTTATGGCTCATGTATTACACTGTTCTGTTGTGCATTTTTAGCTGCTTCTGGTGATATGTGGGGCTGGGGGTGGGGGGTGGGACCATTGATGTTGGTTCGACTCATCTTTGGTGTGTCAAGGGCTCTCGTTCTAACGTGTGTCTGCGCGGAAGTCGTTTTCGACGGGTCTTTCGGCAGATAGGAAAGGAATGCGATATATGGAATCATTTCTTGTGTGAATCATTGGTGTGAAATAGGGTAACCTCATATTCGTTACTTACAGTGTATCGTCGTAATTTTATGTTTGTTACATGAATGACATGACATTTCAACTTCATATCTGTTGTTGGACGGCATATTCTTATATATTCATATGTTTGTGAACATCGCAATTTCATCTATTCATGTATCATAAAAAAGTGAATATAAAAGATTCATAGATTCATGGCGTCAACATGCACTCACAATATCATTATGTGAACAAAACAACTTATGATCTTTTATGTTAACAGATTATTACAATCCATGTTTGTGATACTCGTGGAAAAGACTTCTAAATACTTCATTTTGAAATCAACCTGTCATTAAAATAGTAGTATTTGGTGCATGCGTAGACTAATCGTAGTGAGCATTTGTCCAATCTAAATTAAGTACTAGATCAAAATATGTTAATTTAGCTAGGGTATCAGAATTGCATATATTAGAGTAGGACCGAATTCATTAACATATACATATGCTTCTGTAAATAAATATATAATTTGACATCTGGTATTTTGTCTCGTCACTATTTCAAACTCTCTCTCTCTGTCTATTCTGTGACAATCATTTCGTTCATGCAATTGGACTGCAGCATCTTGTGATGTTATGCTTTTCACAGTCTTCGATGTTTTAGTCTTCGTGTTCTTCCTTTAAACGTTCTTTTTTAATTTCTGTGAATGTTTACCAAGTTGTCTGCCAAGTTCAATTCTACAAGAATCGTTTGGTTTTTGCAAAGCAACCATTTCACGATCTTTGTAAATATTGTCTTCGTTTCACTTTTACTTTACAAACCTTTCACGGAAATTATACTGAAATCTGGAAAGTTAAATCAACTTGATTTAAAGGGGATAAAATGGCTAGTTGCAAACTGACTTACAACATTACTTTTCAATTATGAACAATAATTTGAAAATTTAAATGCTGAAATAAAAAACGATGGATACAAAGTTAAGTCCAAGATGTGAAATAAAAAAAGACATAACTGAGCTTTGCCGAACTATTCGTCATTACCGATATTGTCAAAATATTTACATGAAACTAGAGAAGAAAACAAATAGGTGTTTTCTAAAAAGGAAAACCTGAAAAAGAGAGTACCACAAAAAATACCTACATGAATACAAAAGAAACCCCAGATATCACAAAGATGAAAATTTCAGATTAATTCGCATGAAAAGTAGAATTTTACAAGCACTATAACAAAACATTAAATCAATACGACGTTTACCGTCAATAGACTTCTATCGAAGGTGCCTAAACTTAACTAAACCTGAAGGTATCAGTGAAGACGACCTTCATATTGATCATTTCATCCCATGTTCATTGCCTGATTTGCCTGAAAATATTAGATACTTAATAGATAGTGAAAATAGATATAAAAAAATGATATAATGCCTTCTGAAGATGAAATAAGAAATCACATGCAAAAGGTTGAATCATTCAAGTTGGCTAAAATCATCAGAGAGGAAATTTTGAACAGTATTGCCTAATCCAATTTCCCTGCGAGACTTTATTGCATGGCAAGTTGCTACTCCTGTAATGATAACTATTATAATAAATTGCGGAGAAAGGCACAAATTCATTAGTACACATTCACTTAATAAGTATTTATTTCAGGAATCTTCTCTTCCTCATTTTGTCTGTTCCTATTTACAGAAGCTCTGCCGTTGCCATTTGAAATTAATATGTTTGAATGTTATCGATCTTGCCCTTAATGCAGATAGAGGCAATTCCAACATTTCCAATGATGGGTCACACTCCGTTTGATGTAATGAAATCCTCTTTCAGTTTATTTTGTAAATTATCTTAATTATCACTCCGATGAAATCTGCTAATCAATGCTGTAACAGTGTAAATTACAACATCTGGCATTGATTTTGGAACTTTTAGCATCTCTAACATTAACAAAGATTACATATGTCTTCTTTATTTCTTTTCATTCATCTTTTACAATTATTTCCAGTTACAATTTTATCTAATATATGGTATGTTCCATATGCAATAGTTATATTCAATTCTTGTTTGCACTCATCAATATTCGACGAAATGGAGCTGTTCTTATTTTTGTCTTAGATAAATCCCCATTCTTTTCCCAGCTGACTGTATCTTTGGCGCACGTTGTCTCCAGCATGACTTTTGTCCATTTGTTCGCTATTTAAATAACTGAAAATTAAACGAGGGTGACGAATTTGAGTATTCATTTCAAAAGCCATTGTATGACGATGATGATGTTGACACACAAGTTCAAATAGAAGCTGAATATACTGTAAATAATGATAATGTTGAGCAAACTATGGCAGGTTTTGATGATCTCACACCAATTCGAGATCCAAGTTCTCGACTTGTACAAGGATGACATAAGGAAGGCCTATGCATTAATGAATTACAATAACATTTGGAGAAACACAAATACAAGACAAAACACCCTATCACGCACAGCCAGATGGTAAGAGAGTTAAAATATTGAAGAAGGCGGCTTCAAAATAATGCTATCACCAACTACTATAACAGGCCAGACATAAAAGGAGTTGTTTTTTTACAATAGGCTGGATAGAACCATGTGACAAATGGTTCTTTCCTGAGGTTCATTCATCTACTACAAAATGTTAAATTTTGGTAACCTATTATATATATTTAGAAAATGTTTCTGAAATTAGATTTTCGTGCGCAATTATATGAAGCCACAAGTTACTGTTTTTCCACATTCACATGCAATTCCTAGTTGATTTCTCTCTCTCTCTCTCTCTCTTATCTTTTCATTTCCTCCAGTGTTAAACCAGTTTAATCTCGCTTCTTTTACACATTCATTCCATCTCTGGTACTTTGTATTTCGTTTTTCCATTTCTTATATCAGTTTTTATCTGTTGCATTTATAACATTCTAGAACTGGATATATCTCCGATACACGTTGCTTTCGTGAGTACAACTGGACTTTGACCACAATATGCAATGTTCACTGTGCCATTTATGTATGTGGTTTAATTTCAATTACTACTTAATGTAAAATGAAACTTTTAAGAAAATTGGATCTTTAAACTCAGTATATCTACACATCGTTAACGGTGTATTGAATATTACTTCAATTATGTGGTGCAAAAATATTGTCCCATATCAACGATTTTGGTTAATTTTCAGGTAATTGTTTCTGATTTAAAGCTTTACATATGTATTAAAATTACACACGACAAATATTTTGTCTGGGGAAATATGCATAGTTGATGGTGTAGCTGGCATGAAGTTTAAATGTTCTCATGAGTACATCAACATTTATGTGATTTCATTACCTTTTATTTTGTTAAAAAATCTCGTAGTAGTCTTTTACACTGAATTTATTTATTTTCAGCTTTTTTAGATGTAGTTTAAATCAACTTCATATTTTTAATGCTCTCTCTTTTCATTTCTTCTGTAATTTCTTTCATTAACCTACTAGAACATTGCTTACATTGTAGTCACCTGATCACGTTTTTCGTGTGTACCATTTTAATGCTACTAGTGATGTTTTTGGATGTAATTTCTTTCCTATTGTATTTCACATTATAAGGCATGTATTAATTCCTTCATTTTCTATTGCACCGTTTTATTTCAAACATCTGTAGCATTCCAGAAAGCTCACTATCTAAAAAAAAACAAAAAAAAAAAACAAGCTCAAAACTTTCATACCTTTTATTACTGCTATTTACGTATAGTTCTCCGATTGTCTGAGTTGAAGAGGTGTGTCCCTGAAGGCAAGGCCTGCCAGAAGCAGAATGTCTCCGTTGGCGACATGTACTTTTGGTACATCATTAATTTATTGGTGTAATATTTCTAGCGTGTTCCAAACTGTTAAACAAATTATCATACTTTTTCACTTTTACAAGTACATACTTTTTGCCGTTAATCCATTTTTTTTTAAAAAAGAAAAATTACAAATCTTTTCTACTTTATACATGTCATCTTGTTTGTCGTATAGAGATGCATTCTATATCCTCTCCCTTCAAATCTTCAAGTTTGTAAACGATAAAATCGCCTAAAATTACTTGCCTGATTTTAAATATCTCCTCGGTATACTTAGGATGGTAACCTATTGCAACGATTATTTTGTATTCCAAAATTCTGATTGTTTCACAGATTTAAAACTTTAGTGTCCCTAGTGTATCAGATGTCAAGTAACCGTATGGAATGACATATGCATTTGATCTGGGGTTTTTTCTTGCTTGCTTCAACTGGAGTCATCTCTGTTCATGTATCTTATTGAATCCCTCAATTAGACTTTGGTAAAACGTCTACTCATTTTCTGGTTTAAGTTTGAATGAAATACTTTCTACATTAGAGTCATTAGGGTTCTGTTATACCTTTCAACTTTCTACTATAGATGTTTTGTCTAAATAAGTTGAAAACTATTCAATTGTTTTCTTTTCAAACAGATCCATAACTTCTTTGTTGTAAAATTCGTTTCCCTCATCAAATTGTATCTATATATTGTTTTTGATTAATACAGATTTTTCTGAAAGCAATCGTGTTTGACATCTCCATTTTCCATTTTGACTCTTTCAGCCCAAGGGTATTTCGAGAATGTCATGCAAATCATTATCCGTGTCTGATGGTTGAGGCCACGTGTGAAAAAGGCACATGGAATACGCAGGAAATATGACTGTACGACGTGGAGAATAATATCGAGCAGATTTCGGTATGCATAGATTTCACACGACTGTGTCAAACTTTACAGCAGATTTTCAAGTGATCACGCATTGCATACATCGACACTGGCGCACGTAATATGCTGGCGATAATGCACACTAGAGAATCTGTCATGTTATCTTAGTCCTCGAGATTGCTTTGTAGCAAGAGAGTACAGAAAAAATATTTTACAACATCACACTGTTGAGCTCTTGTATTTGTTGCTGTTGTTGGTGGTGTTCATGATGATGATAATGATGATGATGATGATATTGTTTTATACAGTATTTGCTTCGGCTTTATAGATGTCCTGTTTTGATTGTGTAACTAAAAATGAAAGCTGATTATAAATTGCATGGCACATGTCACTGTATTGTTCAATTCAAACTAAGTGCAGGCAGGAATCTTTGCAGCTCGGGTCCATGACGTGTTTTAAGGATTTTTATTCTTTTTTCTGCACTTCCGGAGCGAAATAATCAATATTTTGGCGGTGCTTCATTTAAAAATATGTTATCGATCTAATCTGTATGTCATGTTAGACTTTGGTTCATTTATTGCACGCACCTTAAAGGTAAGTGTCTTCTTTAAATCATTTCAGCCATACCTGAAAATAAGATAAAGTGGTGCATAGTAACGATGAGAAAGTGCTTCTTTTGTTGTGATATTTTCAACTCCCTTCAAGGTCACCTTGGAGCACACATCTGCTGATTATTGCCTAGCACTAAAATTAACTCCCACCTGCAGCGACCATAAGCACTTTTCCTGTTGGAAAACGTACATTTTATTACACATACTGAATCTCTCATAAATAAATAAACTTTAAATTAGTTCATTTTGAACTAATTAATGTAATCCATAGTCAGAGGAAGATAATTAATTGATTTTAGTCTCTGTTTAGTTAAATATGTCATCTCATAAAGACTGAAGTAAAGTGAAAGTTCTTTGAAGATGTACTAGAACAAATGAATAGTAACAAACAATTTGATGTTGTTGACGATTTTTCCCCTGTCTTGAAGAATTTGTTCTTAGCAGCAGATTGAAAACATCTCTGAGATTGTTTTACTTTGGTTAGCTAATGATGCGGTTTAAGAAGAAACACAATTCATCTAATTATTCACAGCTAAAACATTTCTTAAAATATATTGCTCTCGGAAACCTTTATACTTCATGGATCTACGAAGCGATATATATCACTTGTCTTGTAGCTTACTATTCTAAATATAACTGAGGAAAGGACACAATAAAGCTAAGTCCCTTTGATGTCACGAACGAAAAGAAAAATTTTCTCTGCGCGATCCTCGAAGAAATTGAACGTAGGAGGTAACTTGCATTACTCCGGTTTAGTCGAATCGTCAAACGATGATACAAACAGGCGGGTGTGGGGAGTGGTATTCAAAGGTAAAGAGGCTGTCCAAAGTCCCACTTTGCATTTATAATACAGTTCCACTAAAAGTAAATTATGATACAAAATACTATTGGTTTCTGCTGAATAAATTCGTAAAAATTGAACTCAGCCTTTGACTTTATAGATCCTGTAAAGACAGTCATCATATTTTTTCTTGCTTAAAAGTGTCTCCATTGGAACTGTCTTACAATTCAATAGTTATACAGAAATATCGAAAAGTTATTCAACCAATATTATTTGCAGCAGATAAACAGAAACAACTGACCATAGTTAGTGGTGGAAGTTTGACTTCGGGAGGGTGAACTGCATGGTCAATCAACAGAATGATGCAAGTTCGTGTGTGTGTGTGTGTGTGTGTGTGTGTGTGTGTGTGTGTGTTTTATGCAATGAATACAGACCTGTACTGATACTGGAATTCCCTCAAGGTTGTTGCAGATTTTGCTTTTTATCTGAGGGAATTCCAAATCATGATACTAAAGTATTAAAGATTGCCTTTAAATGTTTCGGGTCGAGGATAATTGGAATTCAAAGTTATTACTTGCTTCAGAACGTAGATTATAATGTTCATTTTCACAATAAGGAAAAAAGCCATCAAAGTATTCGGAAACTGTTCCATTTACACGTTAGTTAACAAGAGTTGGCTTCATAATGTCCACTCTGTTTTGGACTTTCATCCAATGAGCTTTCGTAAAAAAAAATCAGATAGTTTCTCATATAAAACATAACGAATTCTCTCTTTCGCACTTTGGAGACTATGTTTAATTCTGACTTTGAATAGTTACTCAACATTCTGGCGCAGAAATATAAAATATGTATCATGTAGGAATTAAGTAACAAAACTTATGTGTCGTGAGGCAGATTCTTCTTCATACGACCAAGCAAGTACATTTTTGAAATATAAGACGTGTATGGGTGGTCAATATCTTCCTTCTATTTCAGAGTATGATTTACATACTAACCTAAGAGTGCTTCATATTTTACGTTTTCAGTTTTAGTGACGTTAACAAGGAAACTAAACTTCAAGTCATCTAGTTTCATTAATATTTGATGTGTACTTAATATTACACATTTTGTTTTGTTTCTATTAATTGACATTTTTTGTTGTTGTCACACCAGGATCAGTTGTGAATAAGTGAGGTTGTATCATCTGCATATAGTTCACATTCTGTATTTAGTTTGTATTATAGAATATCACATCTTTTAAATTTAAATATTGATACTGGTATGCAGAATCACCTTTACAGCAAGCACATCGACCACTGTGGTCCTTTTGGAGACAAAACTCGCTCTATTTTTGTTTAGCCTGATTTGGCCACATTAATGTATTACAAAGCATATCATTAAGAGGAAAATTCATCAAGAAGAAAAATCGTCGTGCTCGCGGTGACTCGTGGATGTTTAAATTTATCAGATATATCAACTCATATTTTACGGGAAATTTTATTTCTCCTCCAGAAGAGTATCCAAATTTGGGAAGAGGTCTCAGTATTTGAAAATGAAGAGGAAAGAAAGAAAGCGGAAAATAAGGCAAATGGCTATTTATGATACCATTGCACCCTGAGAAAACAAAAAGAGGCTAATTAGTAGACGAGGCTGATTGAAATAATAAAGAATCATACATTCATTTATGCGAATTTGAAATGTACATCCATTTATACGAATTTGAAATATAAATACATTTATACGATATCGAAATATACATTCATTTATAAAAATTTGAAATATACATACATTTACACGAATTTGAAATACACATACGTTTATACGAACTTTAAACGGGATTTTGAAAAAGAATGGAAGAACGAAATAAATAAAAATTGACATTTAATGGGAGACTGTCATCCTTACATACATGCGTGCACACATACATGCACAAGTACATACGTACGTGCGAATGCACGTAATGCATATATACATATATGTGTCTAAATGAATATAAAAGGGGATTTTGAAAAAGAAAGGAAGAACGAAATATTTGAAAACAGACATTTAATAGAAAACAGGCATGCATATGTAAGTACATACGTAAGTACGAATGAACGTAATACATATATACATTAGTGAATGCATGCATACATAAGTAAAAACGTATGTATTGATGCATATAAATACATATATGCATGCATACACACATACATACACAAGTACATAGGTAAGTACGAATGCACTTACATACACTACATTCATACATATGTGCATGCATACAGTCATACGTACATATGAATAGGTTCACACATACCTACTTAAGTAAATATGCTAATATGAATGCAAACACATACGTACTAACATGCATACATACATGCATGGATGCCAATGCACACAGGGAGTGAGGAAATTAATATTATTGATGGAACACGAAAGATTCTATTCAAGAAATCAGTGTCAAGAACAATTATCGTCAAGCAACGATTTTCATTTTTCTCAAAATTCTTTTAAAACAGTTGTACTTTTAAAACTAACTAGCTTCCAATCACCTCTCCCATGAGCATATCTTCAAGAAACAAAACTCCATGGATTTATTTACTTTAAACTAAATTCTTTTTTTCTGTGATTGATTTAGATTCTTTCAAGACAGCCTGTGCAAAAACGGCTAATTGCTTTTGCATTTTATCTGATTTATCTTCTCTTCTTCAATGGAGTGCAGAAATTAAATCAATCTCGAATTACTGACTTAATTCATTGATAAGAAACACCTTTATATTATGTTTAATTTGTATGAAATCATTCAAAGACTTTTCAATTTTTGAAAGTATGTTAGAAATGTATTAGACGTATTATCTTATTATGCTGAAAACATTTTTACAGAATGTTAGAATTTGAACGACGGAAATACAAGTTTTATAAATTTACTGGTTTGATACGTTATTATTCCACTGATACGTTATTATTCCCCTGATTGCTGTTTTCTAAATTGAACTCTTTTTCTATTCAAGCTTTTATTAATATTCCGAAAGGATATTGTTCTTACGTTCCATATAAAATGCACCCGAATGCTTTTTTTTATGTATGTATGTATGTATGTATGTATGTATGTATGTATGTATGTATGTATGTATGTATGTATGTATGTATGTATGTATGTAAGTGTATGTGTGTGAATGTATGTATGTATGTATGTATGTATGTATGTATGTATGTATGTATGTATGTATGTATGTATGTATGTGTGTGTCATGCATTGTACTTAAAGTCAAGGTATATCGTTTTTCCAAAAACTTTTAACAACATATCGACGTCACTTTAGTAGATGCCTGCTTTAAATACCTTATTCATAGCGTTTACATTTTCCTTCAAAATTAAATAACAATTACCGCTCTAAAAAAAAATTAAATTCATTTCTCTTCGAAGAGTTGTAGCTAGACTAAGGATCGATTGATTGGTAGGTGTTAATGATACATTATCACATGGAAGACTATTATGTGCCGATGCATTTTTAAGTAAAGTGCCTTGCTCATAAACACACAATGACAGCCGGCCCGGGCTGGTCTAGATAGGACTCGAACCCTCAACCAACTGAATGTGAGCCCAGTACGCCAACCAATGAGCCACCACAGCTCGCAGCACCGCAGTTTCCATTTGTTATACAGAGAGTAGAAAATACTAAGATGTTAGTCAGTGTAGGGGAGATTTCACTTAAAAGTCTTGGGAATAGCTCCAGATGATTTTTGAACATGATTTATTTGTGCCAAGTTTCTTCTTCGTCGTGAAGAGGCATGTATTTTTCCCCTTTGCATCCAGGAAGAAAAACAAAAACATTACTTATTAATGGTTTGGAGCTCTCACTTCACGATGTGAGTATAGATAGGATTGCATTGTTGGAGATTTCATTCCACCACGTGCGGAGAGATAGGAGTCCATACATATAGAAAGCCATGGATGGAGCCCATATATTCGGATAGTCCACAACGGTTTACCTCAAAGAACAAACACGGCTCGCAAGCAATATGAAGTACTAGAATTGTCTTTCTTGAATATCATGGCGAGGTCAAAGGTTAATTAGATGAGTCTACCAAATGGATTAGGTTTGCAAAACAGTGTGTGTGTGTGTGTGTATATATATATATATATATATATATATATATATATATATATATATATATATATATATATATATATTGTTACGACTCTATGGTATAAGAAAAATGTAACAGAAAGTGAGACCAACAATGTATGTAAAATCAACAAACAATTTATTGCTATATAATTAAAGTGAAAATCAAAAGACACTTACAGTAACGTGAATTAAAATCCCCAAAAAATCCAATAATCCTAAGTATCCTAATCACAAGTCCTAAATATAGAATGTTCTGAATGAATGAATGTTCCGAGTGAATGAATCATCCTAATGAACGAATGTTCCGAGTGAATGAAGGTTCGGATTGAATGCGTAGTCTGGAATGTCCTGATGTACCCCAATAATGTTATCCAGATCATCTTTGAGAATGTCCACAGGTATCCAAAAGTCATATATTTAAATCCAAAGATAACGAGTACTTTAGGCAACTCCAATGAATGTTCCAATAAATAATTCCTTTCGAATTATGTATACATGAATCCAGCATTATGGCATTACAGGATTACTGCATCACAGGATTTCGGAACAACAGCACAACTATTATTCCAAACAATCTGATGATTCCAAAGACTGATAATAAAAATAGATGCTTTAAACACAGGATTTAAAACTGGAATGGAATATTGTTTACCAAATGCTGTATAAATATAAGACAAGTCACACGACAGAATGTTATTGAATATTAAATCGCGTTAGTGACTTTTAACACATAACTCTCAGGGAATTTCTGGTTTTATCTGTAAACGAAATCAACCTTGACCTCAAATTGAATCAACAACTTGTTTACCAAAACCGTCCTTGAACTCAAATATTAAGTAAACAACCTAATTCTAGGACAATAGCTTAACATGTCAACATGTTGTTTATAAAATGACTAAAGTACAACTTAACCAAACTTAAAGTGTGACTTACTATCTGACACAATTTTGAAGTACAGTCATAGGCCAAAAGTTTAGGCAGCTTATAGATTCCATATACATAACAATATATATATATATATATATATATATATATATATATATATATATATATATATATATATATATATATATATATATATAATCAAAAATGTAATCTATCTTCTAACATGCATGTACTGTGTCACTCAATATGTTGGCAAAAAGGTTGATTTCAGAAAACGAATGAATAACCACAAGAACCACATTCGTAACAAAATCAACGCGAAACCGTTTGATTCTAACATGGGGTGGACCGATATAGAAACCAAACGTAAGGAACGATACTGGTCCTATTACAATCTTATCAAAACCTACAGCCAGGCATCAGTTTATCAGACGTTCGCATTTTTTGTGATAATATTTACCCAAGTAAATATTCCGTAACTCTTTTCATGTAGTATTGGTCTTCTTCTTCTTATTATTATTATTATTATTAGTAGTAGTAGTAGTAGTATTTTAACTCTTGTCCATTAGCCCGCTATACCATGCTCTTAACTTACTTAATTATTAGTACCTAATAATTAACTTTACTGGGATATAATATCCTTTTCACATTTTGATGATGGCGTTGATTTATCGCCGCGCATGGTGTCAGTCCTTTGTTCTAAACCTGGAATTAGGTCAAAACACTTTGGTCCTTTGCGTGACACACACGATAAACACTTTGAATTTTGTTTACACAACTTTGTTGGGCTGATGGCAGCATAATATAGATATGTAGTTTACCCGTTTTAGACCGTTTTTTTAAATTTTGTCTTCTTTTTTTCTTCTATTGTTTATCCTTTGTTTGTTTACTTCCCCGTCAATTAAAAATGTAAGAGTCAAGAATTTTTCTTGGTTTTTGTGCTTAGTGTTTGTTTTGTGGATGTAAATTGTTTCTTCCCCTGAGGAAGAGCTTGTTTAGCTCGAAACGTTGGAAAACTGTTTTGTATAATTGTATTTACGCCGTTATCAATTTTTGTGTCATTATCTCTCTCTCTCTCTCTCTCTCTCTCTCTCTCTCTCTCTCTCTCTCTCTCTATATATATATATATATATATATATATATATATATATATATATATATATATATATATATATATACACACACACACACTCCAATATATATGTATATAGGACTGATGACTGATGTATGTGGTTAGCTCTGCTGTACCTGCAAATAATAGATTTCATATAAAAAGCATGAAATGTATGTATATGTATGTGTATATGTGTGTGTGTGTGGTTAGCTCTACTGTCCCTACATATCCATCAGCAGGTTAAGCCAGTAAGTAAAATATATAAATTTATATCAGAAACCTAAAAAAGTGTAAACATATCTTTATCTGCAAAATGACATAAATTTGCCCAGCCATCGTTTTGTGGTCGAGAAAAAGTACAGGCTTCGACTAGATTAAGTTCGTTTGTTTTATTTTGTGAGTTTTAATGTCACTTTTAACACATTATTGGGTATATCATGCCGAGGAAATGGGAGCTAAGTGTTTTTCCCAAGGACACACCGAGGCCGCCGACCCAGGCTGGGCTGGGCGGGAATCAAGTGGTGGATTACGAGTTCGACACTCTACCAACTGAGCTATTACGGGCCCTGATTAGATTAAGTCATTACAGATAGTAGTTTCAACAGTCCAGATCATGAATAAATAAATGCCTTAGTCGTTGGGATGGGGATGAATTCTTTTTTCTTCACAAAAGCGTCAGAATAAAATGCATCTGGGTTATCTGCGTTTTACAGTAAACTAAAATTTTCGATAAATATGCGATCTAATGCTACGATAGATGTGCACTGCTCCGATGTGTGCGAATTTCTTAAGCAATGGGTGGAAGAACTATGATATGCGAGGAAATATGTACAAACGAACGATACTTCTTCAACCACACTGTCAGTTGTAATATCAAGCACATGTGTATAGTGATGCATACTTAGACAGTACAGGTTTTCTACTGCTGCCGTGGAAGATATCGTTGTTAATAGGTAGATAGGAATACTGCACATTCTCTTATTCCTAGAAACGTATTTATGCCGTAATGAATCAAGAAACATTTCTTAAAGTAACAGTGATTTAGATTATAATGCGTGCATCTTGCTGACAATCGTAAGGGTAGATCTAGGTTAAATAGAAATACTTGATGATTGGTGGTGAAATACGTACAGAAAACTGACCAGAGAGAGAGAGAGAGAGACAGACAGACAGACAGACAGAGACCGAGACAGAGGTCAATGATGGCAAGCCTTAGCTTACAATTTTTAGAAATATTATTCCATTACAACGTAATTACGTTACAATAGAAAAAGAAGCAACTTCTTTCTTAAGTTTTGTACTCTGTCTTTAAAATAAAAGCATCTGAATAAAATAAATTAGGAATAATTCGTGATAGCTTTATTTCTATGAAAAGATTAGACTTCAAAACTTGGATAAAACTGCACAATAATTGTACCGAAATTATGTGATTTTTATATTTTGGGGTAATTTTTTGAACCCATAACGGGGAATATAAATGGAACACGCCAGCTCTATGAGTCAATACTTTCTTAAAGTTTCATGATTCGACGCAGAAAAGCACAACTTTTTATCAGATAAATATACAGAGATATATTTTTGTATGTGAGTATTTATATTGATAATAGATCTTTAGTTCTCTTATGAACCAAACGAGCTCCATGGACCGATAACTAAGGTGACTCGGCACCGATAGGTTTAAATATTTTGTAGATGGGTTTGCGTTTGGCTGACTCTACAAGCTTTTCAATCCCGGTATTTCACATTAACTAATCTATCAGGGCATGGAGCTTTTGCTCTGATTCATCTATCACGTGACCTTTACATTGTCAATAGCAAAGAACTCACGTCAGTTATTATCATTTATCACCTCTACTCATCGACAGAATTATCCTGGACTTGTTTCTCCATACAACTAAACTGAAGGTGACAACTCGGTACCGAGTAAAATGCATGTCCTGCGCTGAACGTACATTACGTGATAACAAGTAAACGTTGCAGTGAACAAAACATGTTTTCGTTCCAAACTTAAATCAACAACTTGAAACAAAAATTATTTTTAATGCATGATTTTATGAAAAGTTCTCCCTTACTTACAAGGAGTTATATTTAAGGTAGAAATTAACCTGTTTTAAGTGTGATCTTTTGAGGATGATGGAACTACGATATTGCTGAACAATCACCATCAGCCATTTAGCTCAGAAATAATTCATACTACAATTGGATAAATTGATGCCCAGGATGGAACCTATACAATAAAACTTTTGATGGAATATAAACACTGAAACATTTTGGTATACTTCAGAATGGTTTAAATGTACTAAATTACACTACATTATGATCAGTGCGAATTTCATTGCGGTCAAGAAAGTTTGGGCAGAAAATAATTACAAATGCTGTCGATTCTTGAAAATGTGGGTGAGAAGGTGCCTTTTTTTCGAAGAACTTTACATGGACGGCGGTATGACATGAGTCCTGCTGTCGAAGCTGAATGCTGTAAAATGGACAGTGAAGACGTGTATTTTAATTGTACAGTTTAATAGAGTATATACTTAGCTGAGTATTACTGTAATTCTATCTATAAAATAACTCTTTCATTTTATGAAACGTCTCACTCTACATCCCCTACATCCATTGATAAATACGAAAAAATATCCCCCAAATACACGCACAAGGTACAGTAGCTACACACCAACAATTGTTTTTTTTTTTTTTGATTCTTCATTTTCCTCCATTTGAAAGTACACCTCAATCTACAAACTGCACCACTGAGAGTAGTTCATATACATGTACATGTACGTAGTCAAGTTTTCTTGTAAGATTGTTAAGTATAAATATAGTTTCACTTAATATATACGACACTTAGTACTACTGTGTTAGGCTAAGCTAGCGCAATAACAAAAATATTCTTCTATTTCAATATCAACGTATTACAACGATTTCCTCAATAACTTGCTTTTTCGTTAAAAAAAATAATCTAGAAGCAACGTTCACTTTAGCTCAGTAATTAAATGTTTAATTGTATCAGCTTAGTATGACGACACTAACAATAGACATCAAACTTTCAGCATGACATAGTAACCTCTAACTAGACGTTTGTAATGTTATTTCTGAACAGACGTCTCATCAGTTGTACTACATGTTTGTAACGTGATTTCTGGACAGACGTCTCATCTGTTGTACTAGACGTTTGTAATGTGATTTTCTAGACAGACGTCTCATCTGCTTTACTAGACGTTTGTAATGTGATTTCTGGACAAACGTCTCTCATGTGTTGTACTAGACGTTTGTAATATGATTTCTCAAAAGACGTCTCATCTGTTGATGTATATTACTAATTGTATTGATTGTCAGACTAAAGAAAATTGGCAAATTAGGAAGAGACATAAGGCAAAAACATCATAACTTAAAACTTATAAGACTTTAAGTTATTGAATTATTATGACAAAACCCAATGTCAATGTGTTTTCAATCGCAAATGTATTAGTCTAGGATACTGTAACCTGAACCTCAACCTTCCAGAGAGTATGTTTTGTTATACTCAATAGAAATATTCCATAATTCTACAACCATCAGTGACATTGTCGGTATCGTATCTCAAGTGTTTCGTGGTTACGTTCCTTCGCTCATTGTTGTCTGGTGGTTAGTTTACCACTTTATTGTTTCCTCATACTTTAAAATAGGCCACTTATACCTGACATACCTGTATGTTCTTCTGATTTTTGCCGCAACTACTTGATTCAAAGTTTCGCCTGGGTTATAATTGCCACTTGTTCTTTGGCCTTTTTCCACTTGGTTGACTAATTTGGTGTGTCCCTGGGCAAGACACTTCACTCCTATTGCTTCCACACGATATAACCTTCATGTGTGGCTGTGCTGTTAAAAAGATTAACCCAAATCAATCCACTGCAGGTTTTTGGCTTCGTCAAATGGCACATAAACGGGAATCAATTTCATCGACTTATGGCTCAAACCTTTCGTCTTACCATCTTGAAAAAGGCTTAGGAAATGCTATCGATTTACTAACACTGTTCCTATTTAAAAATCCGTTCACCTAGACGTAAATAACCACACGAAACTTTATAGAGCTTCTCGAGTAAGACGTAGCTGATCAACTTCCTCGGCAAATTTCTTTTGAAAACTTAAATCTTCTTTGAAATAAAAAAAAAAACACGTCGAAAGGGATCAGAGATAATTCAGAACCACCGTTTTTCTAAGATCCTTAAAATAGCAAGTGAGGCTCACAAATTGATCTGCTCGCCGTCAACACCAAGGGAAGCATTCCGGATACAACATGCAGACATATTTGATCCTGAGAACCGAACGGCAAGGGGAATATGATGCAAAATAGCGAGGCTTTGTGAACTACCCGACGAATCTATGTACTCAAATTAGTTGTTTTAAACTTGGATCACGTCTTTTAAACATAAAATGGTTATATTGGCAAAGTTGGAAGGTACCATCATTCAGGTTTACAAGTTACTTGTTTGTTTTTTTTGGGGGGGGGTCGTTTTTTTGTTGTTTTTTTCCTCAGTAACCGGCACAATTCATTGAAGTCCTTTGAAAGTTATTGCACAATTTTAAAGCAATATACGTTAGGAACACTCACGAACGTTTTGTCAAACGAATCCTTTGTAAAAGGGGAGAGATATCTGTAACTACGTCTAACATGCAATACGAGTAACCAGATGTGATCATTGCATGCAGAAGGTTTTTTTCCATTTAGTTTTAACTAAATGACTCTTTTTAAAAGAAACATGTCATGCATTCCAAGGAATCTATTATAAAACAAACTCAGAGATGTCATGCTGTTGAAGATAATTTCTGAGAATGTTTCAATGATTGATCCTAGCACAATTTACACAAGTAGTTTTACAAGATTACCTGTTATGATTTATTTTTGTTATCATCTGATACGCCTATTACAGATTTTATGCTTTCCTTTTCTATATAGCCGAAAAGAAAACATAAGACTGTGCTATAATGTGTTAAAGACATTATCTCGAACATTGGAAATATGGGTTTGGTATTTTCTAACAACATTCAACTCCGTATTACGGCCAGGATTATTCTTGCTAACTGTGTTAAATTAAACGGCGGGAGACCCTATGATTAAAGGAGAAACAAACTGATAAAGAACCTATGACCTTTTGAAGGCCGATTTTGTATTATAGTGTGAGGAGATGTGTATTTTTAGAAAAGGTACCACTTACAAATTGTTGAAGTTATCAACTATTTACCGCGTGGCTAAATGCACCAGACAGAAGCATTTAAAGAAGTATGACCAATCTACATGGCGGGGAAATATTAGGGCAAAAACTGCGATTAGAATTCCACGATATTGATCTAAAGGCACTTGCTGGATACCTGTTTATTTGCTTGTCTTTGTGTTTGAAGGCACATTAACATTTAAAAGGATATATAGTGCCGGGAGTAAAGTCCTCTGCCAAGACACGTGCCGACACGAGTTGATCTGGGCAGGATCTGAACTAGCGACCTTTGCAAGTCTGGCACTCTAATCACTGAGCCACCGTGGTTCTCCTTGCGCTTTCAAGCTCACTTAAAGGTTTTAAAGTAAACAAGGCAATGAGTAGTTTAAGAATAGGAAAGGCATATATTAATATTTTACCCATAATTTCAGACGAGTTGATTACATGACATCCTCAGAAACGAGCTTGTTTCACTCCCACATAAACGCTTTGGTTGCATGGCATGCGTAAAGATGATTTATTGCATGACACACTTATAAACGGGTTGATTATATGTCAACCTAAGAGACAAATTTAATACGTGACACGTTCTGAAACAAGCTGATTGCACTTTTCAATGACAAGTTTATTGCACACACCTCTCTCCAAAACTAGTCGATTGCGTAACACCCTTAAAGCTGATTTAATGGCATGAAAACGCTTTTAAGGACGAACTGATATCATGGCATTGTTGGAAACCAGCTGACTGTCTGGTTCCCTTAAGTACGAGTTCAGTGTATTATTCCCTGTTACACGAATAAACTGCATGAATATCTTTACAGACCAGAAGTTTTCATGATATACACTTGAGACGAAATGACTCCAGGACTTATAGCCGGTGGATTGGAACAATTTCATGCTACAGAAGGTGTGGCTGATTGATACTCTGTCTCAGGTTATGTCTGCATTGTGTATCTGTACTCTGATATGATATGGAATTGTATTTCAAGCTCATTGAAAAATTTAACGAATACTCGTTCGTATTTTTAAAAGGATATATTTTTAAAAGAAATTCAACTCTAAATTCAATGTGTACAATTTTAGAAATAAATTCAACAACATAACAATGTCTCATTAGTTACATAAATGGCGCCCGGGGCGACCATAATGGCCCAAAGAGCCAGAATACTAGGCCCGAATTTTTATCAGCTGTTTTGGCGTCCCAAGACCTCTGGCGCCGGGGGCAACCGCCCCGTACGCCCCGTTAGTACGCTACTGCCTGTCACAATAGTTGTACATTGTAGACTTTAAATAAAAAAGTTTATGGTGAAATTATTAATTGATTGTATTGGTGAGGTTGCATTGATATTGTAATTGGAATACGTTTCTTTGCAGGTAGCTACTCTTTGATTTTGGAAAACAGTTGTAGTCTGCTCAGGTATCGGAAGGTAGGACTGTAGAAGCCATGTTATATTGCACATGAATCTAATATACAACTTTGCATTGACAAAATGCAAGGAAGAGTGCATTGGTTGATAGATTTAATCAGTTTAGGCATATTATTTAGATTAGAAAATATATAGTTCACCTAAAACCGTTGGAATACACGTTCAAAAAAAAAAATTAAAAAACAAATATACAAAAAAAACAAAAAAAAAACAACCTCACTTTCGAAAATTTGTCTGGCAAATTCGCAAAACATTAAAACCGCGGATGTGGTTATAAATATGAAACTGGCAGAAGTCACACAATTTACGCATGAGTGATTTTAACTCTACAAAAATTCCGTTAAATACATTTGCAATTGACGTTAAAACCATTAAATAGTGGCACACATCCACATTTCACAACAGGGTCATCGTCCTACGTTATACGCCCGACACCTGGTAGTCAGGCTAAGGAAGATAACTTGCCAGTATTAATTGTGGCATCTCAAAAGAAGTGAATTGAGAAACCATTCTGCTTTACTCCATGGCCATATATCAAAGCTTTTTGGCATCATCACACGGTTACCAGTAAATTACGGATCCGAGATAGTCCTACAGAGTGAACGTTTCTAACAGAACAATTCCGTCTAAAAACTTTCTAACTATCCGCAAAAATGTTAAATATTTATTACAGCTGAAACAACTAAATACAATATTTGCAAAGTCTCTGCTTCTTCCTAGAAATGTTATGTTCATACATAGTTTTCAATAGCCCGGTTGTAAAGGCATTTGTCACCTATTTCAGAGAATGTGGACAACCACCGATTCCTTCTCTCTATTAACGCAATTTAAGAGTATTAAATATTCCTAAAAGTTTAACTCTAGCACGTATTGGAAAGCCTCCACATCATGCAATACTGAATAAAACCTTCTTCACGCATTATGCAAACAATTACATGTAACATGTCTATTGAAAATTTTAGAGCGATCACTATCAATCTGACAGAACAGGAAATACATCATTAGGCCCCTTATTATGTACTTCGCATTGTGCTTCTCTGAAACCTTTAAAATCTCATTACAGTCAATGTAATTCCAGTATATTGTGTATCATGATTTTAAATTTGCAAATGTCGATTACAAATGAAAGACAATGTGTAAGGCACGAGCTCTTAAAAACAAAGGTTTTCAACAAATGTGGTTAAGTTGAAGGTTGTGAAAACACACACACACACACACACACACACATATACATATATATATATATATATATATATATATATATATATATATATATATATATATATATATATATATATATATATAACACTAAATTATATCTTTAAAAACTGACAAAACACTCTGCAGTACTAATGTGAAAGTAGCTTTAGCGCTTTTATGACCTACAAGTCCATTTATCAAAGAGAATCACGAAAGAAAAGAAGAAACACAACAATGAACAGAAAAATGTAATGTGAATATTTATAAATCTACATGATTTTCCCGATTACATTTATAGAGAGTCTGAAAAATAACCTACTTAAATTCAAAGAAATGATACTACAAATATTTGTTATAACAATTTAACTGACTTGATTAATGATCGTGCAGATCCCATTGCTATACTGAAAGGGAGGGGGTTAAAGAAAGCAAATGTGACAGTTCCCATTGCAGTACTTAAAGGGAGGGAGATTAGTGTGTAAAGCATAGCATGGCTCGTTCTATAGACATAATTTCACATTAGATAAAGCTTACACACTTCATTAGCAATTTCATTTTTTGCTTTAATACTTATTTAAATATAGTACGTTATACAATATCATGAGTGGGTGAAAATGGGTGAAAACTTGTATTTATGGTCGTGATTCCTTGACTATTTGATTTCATAGCAAGGAGGCAGAGAAGCAGATCTAGTGCTGCAATGTGCACTTGAATGCCCGAGTACGAGTCGGGTACATCTTCGATTCGAGTCCAAATTTGAGACCAGACAAAAGGAGGAGACATCTCCTACTGACAATCTGGAAGACGTGTTACGTCGGATTTTCTTCTTATTTAAGTTAAATCTGTCTTATGGCAACCATTGGAGCTTTCATTATTTCTTGATATTATGTATCTCTGAGGAGGTATGTAAACAATACAGTTTCATAAACACAAGGGAGGACGCTTCCACACGACCTACTTCGAATGATTTCGCAAGTGTGACCTAGTAAAAGCTGTGCACACATTTGACTCATATTGTCGACGTTTCATGCCTACAGTGTAGTCTACTTACTTTTTTACAATTAAATACTGTTAACCCATTTTCCTACATTAAAGCGACTCACGGACATGGTCGTGCTGGCTCCCAAGATCATCCAATGCGCTGAATGGAATACTGCGTTCTGATTGGTCAACCGAAAATGCCTGACACTCGAAACTTTTTATTGAGATTTTTTTAATTGATGTGCAGTTTTAGTGTGCGTGTACTAAATACATGAGCATTCTTTGCTTTTTCATCGATGGAAAATGTGATAATATTTTGTATTCGAATTTTCAAAACTGTCCGGGAAGACGTGACTGGGTGGGTAGGCATTTTCTCTGACCAGGCTAGTGATAGCGTCGTCGGCGACCGAGTGCTCGCGGCCGAATCGAGACTTCCATTTAGAATGTTTGAGTCCTAAATTTGGTACTTGTTATAGCCCAAGGCAGATCCCACATTTCTTACATTGTATATATTTAGCTTCAAGTCATGATTAAAGCTGTAATTTTAGATCATACTTTATGCTCGTTTCTTTGCTCAGTTGTTTTTTTTTTCTTTATCAGTAACCATCGAAATAAATCCTTCAATCATGTAATACTTGTTAATAATGCTAGATAGACCCACGCAGATGGGATCATAGAGCTCGACTAACATGACAAGGCAGTTTTAATGTTCCTTTGCATAGTTTCCCCCCCCCCCCTAAAAGAGGTATAATAGTATGCATGCCTCATCCATGCTGGATGTGAGTGAAATTATTCATCCATACCACGCACGCGAGATGAATGCACTAGAACACATATTTTCTGAGTGGACTAATGAATCTTCCACTGCAAGGTTAAACTGCCAGATCACTCTGGTAGACCTATAATAGAGGGTAATAGAAGGTTGAGTAAAACACGGTTGTGGTATCAGATGGAGACGTTCCTCAAACTCCATTTTAGGAGCCGCGGTGGCTCAATGGTTATCTTGCGGACCACGCGACCGAAATGGTCTGGACTCGAATCCTACCATCGAATTAGCCAAGGTCGGCTACCGTGGTGTGTCCTTGGGCGAGGCACTTTACTCCAATTGCTTAGGCACTAAACAACTACATGTGTTGCTGTGCCGTATGACAATAAACTAAAGCAAACCATTTTCTCAACGAGAACATGACCTTGGTATACGATGGGGAAAATATATCTTTAAAACAGTAAGTACACTATAAACATAGAGAAGAGGTTGAAAAATCTCACTGCAAAGGATCTCAACGTAATCTGTCTGCGAACTTTCAGAGAAAGACTGTTGGCACTGTGTCTTCAGAAACTATCACCGAAATTATTTAAGGTCGAAGAATTGTACAAATTTATGCAAATGAGAGAGGCAGTAATATCTCAGTTGACTGCATTCTATTCTCATGAGTTTCTTTCGGCATCCTTAACCCTTTACTGCATGATGACGCCTTTTGACGCCAACCCCTTTACTGCATGATGACGCCTTTGACGCCTTTCATGACAAATCCGATTGAGATACCCAGAACTACAAAAATTAAGTCTTTGTACACAAAACTATCACCTATATGGCCGAGAGAATGAATCTAGACAATAAATTTAAAGCAAATCATTAGTTTATTCGTAGGATTAAAGCAACTGCGCAGTTAAATCTACACGCATCATTTGTATGTAACAGCGTATCCGCCATTTGTAAACATGTGCTCTGCATCTCGCAGTTGCGACGTGAAGTCATTTGAAATTTTGAATATTAGAGTTGAAAGATTTTTGATAATATACACGGGAATATGCCATTCCTTGAACTATTCCAGTTTATTATTATCAAGGTTTCACTAAAAAAGAGGAATATGAGAACAAACTTTAAACTTTGGAACGAGGCTATACGCTAAAATAAGTTACTGTTACATGTTCACTTCTTAAGGTCGTATCCATCATGTCACCAAACAGATATGACCAAGAATCACCAATCTCACAGAAAAATGGATTTTATATATTTAAAAGACATTTACTCGCTAATTGTAATACTAATCAGCACGAAAAATATACAAATGAAGTCTTCGAATATTTGTCTATTTTTAGAAACACAGAAAAACCATTAGTCACATGGCACGGCAAATTCTGGTCAACTCCACTAATCGATAGCGCATGTTTATCGCGGTAAAATTTGGGATTTGCCATTAGAAAAACGTGTTTCAATAATTTTAAATCATTAAATAATGCTACATATCATTTTAAAATCATTACAGCTCATAATTTGTTGAATTTCATGAGAAAGTTGATACACGATAGCGAGTACCTCAATGAGTGAATCGAGCACTTTATATTTCGAAAACTATTAAAATCGTTAAATATACTAAATACTGCACATCAATACTGATTTCGTTCTAGATTGCCACCCCCTCATCCCCATCCTACTCCTCCGAGTTTTCAAACATCTGCTAGAACCTTCGTTTTTAATAGGTAGCAATTTCATTACTGCTCCCATGAGCACATTTCAAGTAGCTTTCTGCATTGATAATGAGAGAGTACGATGGTGGGTTTTACGGTTTTGAAACTTCGACAACCTTTTTTGGCATAGAAAATTGACACAAGTACAAAACTTAGCTAACGTCATACTTTTTCATTAATAAGGGATACAGAGAAGGGATAAATTAATTTCATATTGGTCTCTGAATAACTTACTCAACAACAATAATGATCCTAGTACATGGGTATAAAACTATAGTAAGGTATATACGACACATTATCATTTAAGTTTCAGTTTCATGATTTTGCTTAACAGAAAATATGTCTGGGTTTAGAGTTACAGAATACAGTACATAAAATATAATATATAATACAGAGTATAATACATACAAGAAATTGTAAACAATCTATTTAGGAAAGCTTGAGAATTGAAAAAGACAATAAACTTATCTGTGCAATCAAGAGATATCATTTCGGCAGCAGGCAAAACATAAGTTGGTCAGTGAATCTAAATTTTAGTGAAAAGTGACAAAATTAAAGTAATGATTTTCCATTTGTCACAGATGTTACAGGGCACATACTAACAAGGTAACCATTGCAATAGTTTCAGGCAAAAACAGTAATGTATCCACTCATTATTTGGCTTCATTTTATAAAGTTATTGTTGGTGATTATTTCAAGATACATGCGTCATTATTATGTCCTATTCATTCAAGCTTTACTGCACAGAATTTCCAATAATTTTTAACCTATGCAAGCCTGTCGACTGTAAAATATAATTCTTTTGTACAATATTTTAGATTTTAATTAAATACTTGTTAAAGACATCCAATTTTGTGCTTTTTTGTCATTCTTTTCAATAATGTGATAAGTTTAAAAAAATAGTGATTCGGTTACAAACTGAATGCATTTCATAAGGCTATTATATTACACAATTTTATTCCACAAACATTTTGACTGTCATGATTTCAGAGATATACATTCCCACTACCATTGACTGTCTCCAAGTAAGATATTCTTCCTTTTAATGTTAATTTTGATTGAAAATTATTTAATGATATTTATTCCATGTGTAAGTAACGATGATATTCATCCTCTTTATTATTTTCTCATAATAAAATGTTTAATGATTCCCAAAAAACAAAACATCTAATATGTTAGATTAATCATATGATATGATGTCTTAATTTTCTTCTTAATCCACAAATTGACATGGTGAAATGAAATATCATTACTTCTGAGTAGTGTGATTCAGACATTGATCTTTGGGAATATTTCATGGTTTATGAAGACATTTTTAAAAATAAATCTGTATACAGCAGTTTATATTTTTTTTATAATCCTTCAAGATCTGACATCTTTGGCACTCAGTACTCAAACAAGATATAAAGAAAAGGATGCTCCTACCATATTTGCCTATAATGCCCTCCCCTCTGCCCTTTCTAGCATCCATCCCACATTGTCCAGATTACTAAAACACCTACTTAAAACTGTGCTATCTTCAAATAATTTCAAATATTATTATGTTTTATTAAATATAGAATACTTCTATGAGTGGAAGCTTCTTTGTTCTTTATTTTTAAAAGAACATCCTAAATATTGTGACCAAAAGTGTGTTCTTGGGTTGAGAAATATTTATGCCCTTTTTGTTATGTTCCAAAAATTACACATTTGCCCAAAAAATGTGTCACATTTGTAACAGGTGCCCCTCTTGCATACCCTCCGAAATCTGAATTTCATATAATTTTATTTTTATATGACTTAAGTATTCAGTTTTAAATAAGCCAGCTTTAAGGAGATTCTTTCCATTGTCCATGCCATATTATATATATATATATATATATATATATATATATATATATATATATATAGAGAGAGAGAGAGAGAGAGAGAGAGAGAGAGAGAGAGAGAGAATCTACTATCCGATATTGAAATGGAATATTTATTTCAGCAGCTGATGCAAGTCAAGTTCTTGCTTTCTTTTGACAACTGTTTGTTTCTTGTTTTTTTTTTTAAATCCCAAAGTCAAAAAAGTATATGATTAATTATTTCTAATTATGTTCTCCGACAAACAAATATTAAAACCATGTGCTTCATCATCAGTGGTCATCGTGGTATATTCCTTGTGTCTGGATCAAAATAATGCAGCACCTAAGTACATGCATATGTATATATGTGAATAAATACACATGAGATTGATTATACTACTTTTATCTTAACCCTTTACTGCATGATGACGCCTTTTAACGCCAACCCCTTACTGCATGATGACGCCTTTCATGACAAAACCGGCTCAATTAGATGCACAGATCAATTTCGGCAATTTGAATTTTTTTATTATTAAAAAAACAAAAACAAAAACAAACACACAAAAAATGTTGGGAATGGGGGTGGGGAAAAAGTGCTAGGGTCGGCAATGAGAAACAGGGATGGTCGGAAGACAGGAAACACAAATTTTTTTGTTTGGCCTAAGCCAGCTTTAAGGAGATTCTTTCCATTGTATATTGAATCTACTATCCGATCTTGAAATGGAATATTTATTTCAGCAACTGATGCAAGTCAAGTTCTTTCTTTCTTTTGACAACTGCTTGTTTTGGGTTTTTATTTAAAATCCCAAAGTGAAAAAGGTACATGATTAATTATTTTCTGATTATGTTCTCTGACACACGAATATTAAAACCATGTGTTTCCAAACAAACTACAGATAACTGTATCTTAGGATATATTAACTTGTTTCATCATCAGTGGACTTCGTGGTACATTCCTTGTGTCTGGATCAAAATAATGCAGCACCTAAGTACATGCATATGTATATATGTGAATAAATACACATGAGATTGATTATACTACTTTTATCTTCATGGTTTTTATGAATTTGTTGTCATTCTTCAACTTGCTTTCAACATCTTTTGAATTTGAACACAGGTATTCATATTTTGGAGATATGGTATAAAATCAGCTTTAATATTTTAATATTATCACTGCATTGTTTAATTGTTACCATAGTAGCACAGCTATTTGGTATAAATTTCAACAAATTCAATGTTAGACCAAAATACTTTTGTATATTTGAAATGTTTAAGACCATGCGAGTACATTTTAAAAAAAAACATATAAGCACAGAATATGCATCTAAAACTTTATTGACTTCAAGTGTTCAATCTTAACACCTAACTATTGTGCCAATATTTGATGGAACTTGGACAATCCAAGCCAAATGAACAAAAAATCTTGCTTTTCTAAAAAAAAATTGAAAGCATGACTGATTTGGCAAGAAAATAGTAAGGCTGGATTTGGTTGCCATGGCAACCAACCATTTCATCCCCTGTATGCTGAAATAAAGTATGCCCAATACCCATCCAATGTCCACAACAAATTGCCCACTATAAAGGAAATTACTATTGCAAAAGAAGTAAATCAAAATAGATGCCAAATTATTGAAATAATGGATAAATCCTGTGCAAAACAAAGCACCTGTTGTGCCTATATTTGGTGAAACTTAGACAATCCAAGCTAAATAATTAGAAATTCTCACTTTTCTCAATCAAAAATGAAAAAATTCAAAGCATGACTGATTTGGCAAGAAAATAGTAAGCCTAATATAAATGAATACTGAAAAATATGCAATTTTGTCATGATTTGCACACATTCTAGGCCTGATTTGGTTGCCATGGCAACCAACCATTTCATCCCCTGTATGCTGAAATAAAGTATACCCAATATCCATCCAGTGTCCACAACAAATTTCCCACTATAATGAAAATTATTATTGCACAAGAAGTAAACTCAAAAGTGATGCCAAATTATTAAATTAATGGATAAATCCTGTGCAAAACAAAACACTTGTTGTGCCTATAACTGGGTGGAACTTGGACAGTCCAAGCCAAATAATTAGAAAATATCACTTTTCTCAATCAAAAATGAAAAAAATTCAAAACATGACTGATTTTGCAAGAAAATAGTAAGCCTAATATAAATGAATACTGAAAAATATACAATTTTGTCATGATTTGTACACATTCTAGGCCTGATTTGGTTGCCATGGCAACCAACCATTTCATCCCCTGTATGCTGAAATAAAGTATACCCAATATCCATCCACTGTCCACAACAAATTTCCCACTATAATGAAAATTATTATTGTACAAGAAATAAACTCAAAAGTGATGCCAAATTATTGAATTAATGGACAAATCCTGTGCAAATCAGGCAGTCCAGCCTCCAGACTGATGCGCAGTAAAGGGTTAAAAGATCTTGAAAGATCGTGGTAAGATGAATGTCTCCTCTCCATTTTACTAGCAAAAAGGAGAAATTAATAAATCCTAAGTAATTTCGTGATCTTCAGTATTATAGACGGAGCACAAAGCAATGTAAAATAATTTTAAAAAATGAAAACAATATATAAAATAAAAATTTACAAAAATGAAAACCCCAACCAAACATGAAAGTTGGAACATAAGCAGCTTTTTACATGTTTTCTTTCACATAAAAACAGGACAAACGTGATTTGATAACAATTAGGGGCCAAAATACTGTGTATGTACTAATATATGCAAAAAAATGGAAACAAAGAGATGTGCGTACAAATCAGTCAGTCGTACGTACTTTCGATAATTCTATAAATTTGTCTTGTCATATATTGTCTTACGTTTCAATTATAACCTTTCCTATAATTTTAGCACAAATGTTGTATTTTCCATTTAGTTTAAGAAAATTTTACAATTTAATAATAAAATGAGTACTTACATTGTTAGATGTACTGTGTTTTCATCCAGTATTCGCTGCTACTGTCAGTGGTATCATGTCCGTGAGAATAATTCGTGTTAGTTTCTATGTCGCCAATCCATGTTTGGCGAGGGCATCTTGTTTTGCCTCTACTTCCTTTCGTACGTCCGTCAATCCGTCTGTTTTTTCATTCGTCCATCCCGAGTTACCGCATTCATTACCAACAGAACGAAAAACTAAAACTTGACTGAGGCAAATTAAATTTGGTGAACATTTTTTGCATATGTTGATGATGTGAATATATATATATATATATATATATATATATATATATATATGTGTGTGTGTGTGTGTGTGTGTGTGTGTGTGTGTTCATCCTATTTAAACGATTTTGTATTTTGTATCAATTATTTGCACTTTCTTTAAGACTTAGACCTATTTTGGTAAGATCCATCTTTATCCTGCTTTTGATCAGTTACCTTTGACAGTTATAATAGTATTTATAACATCGGGAAATATGACATGTTTTTAGTCCAAAACAATCAAATTCTAATTGTCTTCAAATAAAAGGATTGGCCATTTCTAAAACTGTGCAAACCATCGCTTTTATCTCTGTTGAACCCTATTTGTACTATTCGGATCTGTTCGTTATGAGATCTATTTTTTATTGGCAGTGTCATGAAGAACTCTTCAACTAGCCCTTGAATTTCTGGACCAGCAGTATTCCGCCGATAAACTGCCTACAGGTTGTTTGGCTTGTTAAACCATGAATCGTCCCATTCATGTATTCATGAGTCCGGTCAGTGACTATGGTGGAGAACACGATTTCTGAACGACAAAGTGCTACTTCATACATTTCACACAGAGATTGACGGGCTACCAGCTGGTAATTGGATCATATAATACCTTATATATATATATATATATATATATATATATATATATATATATATATATATATATATATATATATATATATATATATATACATGAAGCCACCTAGTATAGTTTTGTGATCAAGGGCAAAGTTAGGTAATAATAATAGTAATAATAATAATAATAATAAAAATAAAAAAAATTATCATTATCATCATCGTTATCATAAGGTGAGTGGATCCATGATTTTTTTCAGGGAAGTTTGACTTTGAGAAGTGAGTTGTTCATTCAAATTAAAAAGGCCATATTTGAATAGTTTTCATTGAAAATTGTTGTATTTTGACTAGAAACTAGGAATCTACAGACCCCCTTGAACCCACTCTAGATCCGCTAATAATAACATTAATAATAATGCAGTGTTCCCTCTTTAAAACACTAAATGAAAATCATATACGTGACCCATATTATAAGTGAGGCCACCTTAAACTTGGATACATTCCAATGGCCGCTTTAGGTAAAAATGTTGTGACGTCGTCAGTTTACATCTGGGTATCCCCCAGAAATACAAGGCAATAATTAATATGGCGGAGAGCGAATCTCACAATGGCATAGCGAAAGTATTAAAGGACGAGTCGACAGAGATGGATGAAAATTTTATACGGGTAGGTAGTTTAAGAGGTAGAAATTCGGATGATCTCAGTAAAGCTGAGCTAATTAGATACTAGTAGTTCAAATGTTACTGAGGAGCAAGTCTAACTGGTGGGTAAGCGCGGGCACCGCTTGTCGGTGTTATGAATCGCAAATTTCGTTCAGACGTTGTTGTTTTTATACCATAGTTTGTGACCATATTTCACACTTACTTTACATGTGTACTTCCACCACACTGCTTCCACAGCTACAATAAAATGCATCTCAAAATAAAGAATGACTCCTTTCCAATTATTCAAATGTAAAAATCAGTTCATGTCATGAATATTTCACAATGAAAGGCACAGCCAAACAAAACCACTAAATTTAGATATAAACTACTTCGCTGGGTACTGACCCGGAAGCATTTTATTCTGATCTGACCCCGGATGTGGTGGAAGCTTTTGAACGTGGCACAAGCATAGGAAAGACAAAAGAAAGAAGAAAAAAACAACAAAAAAAAAACATCCTGTGTACATAGCTCTCAATAAACTGCGTCGCGATTTCAATATGTTGTTCATGGCTCAAAGTTTCCATGCGATAAGGTTGTAGAAAAAGTCCGTTAACCTTCTGGAGTTCATTCCAAGCACACAGACGGGGGAAAGAACACGGAACCACTTCCTCTAGCCCGGTAAAAGTGTCATATGGAAGGAGACGGGTACATTGTAGTGGAGAAGGACTCGGGCTACATAGAAAACCCAAATTTTTCCGTATCTTGGAGCCGGTCCAGATTAGAATGTGAGCCTAACACAGATGGAACAGTAGAATATGGCATAGTGGAGACTAAATCCCTTTCCACGTATGCCCATGTAACTCATGTGCAAGCCATTGTTTTTGTTTTGTTTTTGTTTTTGTTTTGTTTTTTTCAGCATGTCTGTTGCGAAATTCAACATTTATCGGAACCATTCATATTACTACCAAGTTCAAGGTCAGTTGTCATATGTTAAAATTAAATGGTGTGCTCTTGTTGTACAGACACTTAGGTGGCATGGTCATTAAAGAAATTCGAAAGGATGGATCATTCTGGGACGGAATTTTACTTAGACTATGTCATGCGTGTGACTGCCTGAGTCATGTTTAATTAAACTTTGCCACATGTATATAGTTTGACAATAATATACCTTTGATAGATCACAGTACAGAACCGTAGCAAAAAGGGAGATTGATAATTTCTTAACTCGAGCAATTGTGAAAAATGGAAATTTACCTGACTGTTCAATGACAGCGGTAAAGAAAGCTTAATACTGAAAAGATATAGTCTATACATATTGATGTTTTGATCTGCTATATCAGGATTTTAGGAATTATAGTCTTGTGCCCTCAGCCTACTGAAACTGATGGTCCAGCTGAAACAAGCGAGGGTCCAGGGTAAAACGGTTAAAGTCTAGGAGAAAGACACACATGTATGATATCAGTCAAACAACTGAAAAGAGAGAAAGCAGGACTGAATGATGCAATACAGAGAGACAATTATATTGAAGTATCATTATTATCTTGTAGTTCTTCAACTGACGTGTGTGTGTGTGTGTGTGTGTGTGTGTGTGTGTGTGTGTGGTAATACAATGACCACATTTGGATTGAGTATGTGATTGCTGTAATTACTATAAATTTAAAAAAAAAAAAAAAACACAGATTGCATCATCAGACTGGTTGATACTTGCTGTACAAATAATTCCGAATAGTCTATGATACATAACCCAGATCTTTGATACATAACCCAAAAATTCACAAAACGATAAAAATGTATACCAGGTTAAAACTTAAAATCGGTTGGATTTCCATTAAATCTGGCAAGTCCAGATGTTTTCACTATTTGTAGCTCAGCCTAGTTTATTTCTGAATCTTTGGACTTTTGCAGCTTCTGATCAAACTTGTGTTTAAGGTTCAAAATCAAACTGTCCTTAACATATGTAAATTTGTGAGTGGTAAATTCAGTAATCTGGCGATGAAGGATGAAAATTGTTTATTGTTTTTTTTTGACAAACTTATATTGACAATGATACTAAAAAAAAAACCCAATGAAAACATTTTTTTTTATTTGTGCATGACATTATTTTATCATTTTACTTTCTCGATTATCATTCTAAATGCATAGTCCCACACTTGCAAACATGGTATTTTTTTATGCAGAACATGTCTCAGTATCCAGCTACACTGATTTCATCTTTCCATCCATTTACCAATCAACTTCCAAGATAGTACAATTGGGAACAAAGGATAGCTGACTCAATTTAATATATACATCACCCAGTGTTCAACATAATGTTCGAGTAATATATGGAGAAAAACACATCCTAGCACATAATTAATACAGTGACATTTAATTGTATAGACTAAACATGGAATGCAATGCCTCTTCACTAGTTATTATTATTATTAAATGAAAACTTTAAGACCTAATGAGAGAAAATTGCAGCACATGTATTTATTGGGAAGAGACAACATTTCCTATAGTTAGTAGAAAACAATGAATAATAGGTATTTCTCTATCTGGCCATTTCTCTTGCCTCTATTGCAAAACTCTCAAATTTTTGTATGGGGTGACCCATGTGATCTCATCAAGCTGCAGCCATCTGTAATTGTCTTGTACAGTAGTAAACATGAATTCCAGCTCATCAAGCTGCAGCCATCTGTAATTGTCTTGTACAGTAGTAAACATGAATTCCAGCTCATCAAGCTGCAGCCATCTGTAATTGTCTTGTACAGTAGTAAACATGAATTCCAGCTCATCAAGCTGCAGCCATCTGTAATTGTCTTGTACAGTAGTAAACATGAATTCCAGCTCATCAAGCTGCAGTCATCTGTAATTGTCTTGTACAGTAGTAAACATGAATTCCAGCTCATCAAGCTGCAGTCATCTGTAATTGTCTTGTACAGTAGTAAACATGAATTCCAGCTCATCAAGCTGCAGTCATCTGTAATTGTCTTGTACAGTAGTAAACATGAATTCCAGCTCATCAAGCTGCAGTCATCTGTAATTGTCTTGTACAGTAGTAAACATGAATTCCAGCTCATCAAGCTGCAGCCATCTGTAATTGTCTTGTACAGTAGTAAACATGAATTCCAGCTCATCAAGCTGCAGCCATCTGTAATTGTCTTGTACAGTAGTAAACATGAATTCCATCTCATCAAGCTGCAGTCATCTGTAATTGTCTTTGTACAGTAGTAAACATGAATTCCAGCTCATCAAGCTGCAGCCATCTGTAATTGTCTTGTACAGTAGTAAACATGAATTCCAGCTCATCAAGTTGCTGCTTGTAAATTTATTTCACCTGTAAGAATTGAAAATGCAGTTTAGCAGAACTAGAACATTTGCCTACTCCATTACATAATTACCACCACCACCACTAACAACAACAACAACAACAACAACAACAATCTTGTATTATCCTAGTCTCTCTCAGTATTGTGTATCATCATCATCATCATCATCATCATCATCATCATCATCATCATCATCATCAAGAACATCATCACAAAATCAGCATTTAAGAATGAAAAAATAATCATCATGATCATCATCACTAGTAATCAGTAATGATATGCATGCTTTGCTAAAATAACTAATGGTTCAAATGAAATGAGAGGTATCACTGTGAAAGGAGTATATTGATGAAAAGGTGAAAGTAAGTGAGAGGTATCACTGTGAAAGGAGTATATTGATGAAAAGGTGAAAGTAAGTGCTTAAGAAGAAGCAGAGGACTCTAAGAAAATGGGTGGTCATTAGTCAAGAACTAGAAGTCACAAACTTAAGAAGAAATCATAAAATGAACGTTAGCAAATTTAATGGGATCAATGATCATAGCAAGGCTATAGGAAAAGCAGCGGTGTATGGAGTGACTTTATAGTGAGGGACTTTTGTAATATTAATAATCATCATCATCATCATCATCATCATCATTATTATTTGAATTTTATATTTTTGCATTGTATTGAGTTTTCTGAAGGGGTAGAGGGTAGGTGGCATGGATAAGCTTAGTAAAATTCTTTGTAAAAAAAATATAAGTTGTGGATTTACTTTTGAGAGACACATCATCAATGTGTACATTAAATATGGCCATTTATGAATTGACAACCTAGTAGTTTGCCTCCATATCAACAGTCAAAATATTTCTTATATTTCTTGATATGTGTTGGAACGTTTAGTTTCATGCATCAATAAAAACTTCAGTTGTACCCTCTAAACATAGCTGAATCACGTGACTGTTCTGATTTTGTCTGAATACGCACATACAAATCTGTTTGTTTTGTTGTCTTTTCTTTTGGTGTTTTTTTTTTTTGGGGGGGGGGGGGGGAGTCTACACCTTTTGAACGATTTTCGTTCTATTTTAACTATTCCTACTTGACTCTAATGTAGTATATAATGTATGTTCTTGTGAAGACAGTGAAAAGTTACGATGATGTTTTGATGCATTCTTTTGCAACGCATGGTACTGCCCCAAACGTGAACAAATTTTGATTTGGTTTTAATATTGCCAAAGCGTCGGTAATGTGAGAATAGTTTAAAGTACTCCTAGATATGTAGACATTTTCGTGTAAGTGGATGATGCTGCCCCATTTCCTCCTGCAATGGCAAAAGATGGGTTATACCCAGAACCGTTAACTGTATGAGGAAACGATTTAGACTGCGGTGCAGTTCATACAGTATATAAATATACAAGAATCGGAAAATTTTAGTCACTACTTCTATGATCTGAGCAGTAATAAACTTTATGGAGTTTGTGCTTTCAACCCGTCCCTCTGATGGAGACGTTTCCATGAAAAAAACTCGATAGCGATCTCTGTCTCTCCGTGGGAGTATCGGCCAATCAGACTGAGCGTCTGTCTGACGTACGTGATAGTTTCTGCAGTTTTTGTATCTTAAATTTCTATATTGTTTATATTAGCTGACTTTAAGATTGGATGAAGCTTTAGTGATGTGAGGGTCAACGGTCAAAGGATAGGCCACCGCGCTTAAAGTGCCGTTTTATACTCCCAGCCTAGGCTTCTTTCCTACAAGATTTTTCCTACAACTTTGAATGTTTTCTGCCTCGAATATGGGCAGCTCCTCTGTTTTTGTCGAGAAATCACGAATCAAATCACTATGGATGAAAATACAATTGTAGTATAAACTGGCCGAATTAATTTTTCCTCGCTAGAATATTCGCCCTTTATCACTTCCCATTAAACTTCATAAGTATGCTTTCTTAGCATGAAAGGCAGTTTCACATCGACTGGAGCATTAAGGCTGACTGACTGAATTGGATTAAAGTAGTTTTTCGTGCTTAACACATGCACGGCTATTTTAATCTTGTATGCGTTTGCATACTATTTAATTTGTGCGATTTACCGCTATTAATGCCGCTCAATCAAGCCGCAAGAAGAAGGGAGCCTTGATTGCCTACTGGCCATCACCTTATTACGTGTTTTGTCAAATCTATGCCCAGTTGCCTATTTCCGTGGGGCGGTCCCTACCCTAACGCCAAAGATGTGAGAGTCACATATCCGATTCGAACAGTTCTGAGTTGTGAATTTTCCAACTAAGTATATTGTTTTCTTTTTCGTGTACTATGCGTACTTGTATATTTTCCGAAAGTATGTACCAATGATGTTGGCTTAAAGTAGGCGATAAATTTAGTGATCTCAATTTGGGTTTCGCAACGCCGTTAGTTCATTCAGTAGCATGCCAATCAGTGTTTTTCAGGGCCATACAGTTTTCGGCTGAAGAGGGATTTCGGGGGTCAGAATAAAAACCCTGGGTAAAAACTTACCCGTTTTTGTGCCACACTATATGATGTCAAATTTTGCCCAGTTACATATAATCAGGCCGTCCCTATCTGTAGTATGCGTAAGTCGCATAGTATCATATTATACTAGATTGTGAACATTTCATATTTCGTAAATTTGAATTTCGGTACTAAGCGTACATGATCTTATTTAAAGAAAATAAAATACCAATCTTTTAGGCATAAGTTGCCGTTTACCATCTTTGTGATCATAATTCGGTATATGTGGACATTTATGGCAATATGTCCGAAGTTTAAATTCAACATTAAACCAATCAGGAGGCAATATGATACAGTTAGAATCTAGACTGGGTTTTCAAAGCCAAAATGAAAACCCTCAGTTCGCCTACTTCGTTTCAGCGAATGTCGCTGCTCCTACTCCAGTTACTGGTCGCTTGTCCCTGGATATGTCTAGCAGGTTTTCCCTCCAAATTACTGAGTGGTCCTAGCCTCTTCTTTTTGTGGATGGCTTGCCTCCCCGAGCTGTTTTCGGGTGGTCTTCCTGTTAGCTGGTCTGATGGTGGGACTTCTTGTTTTGTTGTTTTTATCGTTGTTGGTCGACGAACTTTTGAATAATTTTGCCGGATTCCACCAGTTGGTTTCTTTCCCGGTAGCTGGGTGGCTCCCTCCCCTCACTCTACTGTATGGCTGGCCTCTCCTATTTTCTGGATGGCGTGCCTCTCCTAGCCTTTTCCTAGGTGTTGCCTCGCTGGCTTGACCAAATATCCTCCAAGCTATCTCCCCCTTCCATCTGGTAACTAGCTCTCTGGTGTTGCTCCCTCCACCGCTGGCGGCAGACTGAAACCGTACTGGAATGAATATGATAGTGGAAGATTAAGATCAAGGGACATTGCTTATATTGATTTGTACACAATGGTTCCTTGAGAATTTTCTAGCTGAACTTCTTGAGTTGGTTAGGGTTAGTTTCGTAATGTGTGCGTAGACAGAGAGGGGGTGGTGGTCAGACTTTCTGATGTTAGTTTCTTTGTGAGTTTAACTTTTCCGCACATTTAGTCTAGTATAAGGAACAGAAAGAAAAAAATATATAAAAAATTTTAAAAAATAAAATTTTTAAAAAAATTTAAAATAGAGAAAATACAAAGAGGGAAATGAAGATATGAACACACTTACCTAAAACTTTCGATGCGCATCAAATATTTTTCTCCTGTGTGGGCAAGCCGACAACAACAAAATATTTCGAACCCCAAGATGATTTTTGACGAAGATAGCAAAGTCAGCCAAGGAGAAAGAGTATCAAATAAATCTGTTACATTTATTCCCCCAAAAAAATCAAATCGGTATATACAAAATTTCACGCGTATATTCTCATCAGGTTTATTTATTATTTTGAAGTAATGTTACGACATATTGATATTTTTGAGTGGCTTTATTGAAATTTAGAACGAGGACATTGGTTAACTTGAGAAGGAGCGAATATTCTCCATTTGAAAATCTGGCGTGTAAATAAAATTTCGAATTATTTCAAATTTATTATTATTCGAGATTTCTACCTGTGTCCGTTTTCAATAATAATGGTGATATCCACACGCTGTATATCCGCTGATATAAACGTTCCAACAATTGAGTTTTGAAAGATCGGGGATTTCAGTTTCAAAACCTGTCTTAAACGGGGCTGTATGTTACATGTACAACGATCTTTCAAGATAATAGTTCTAATTTCTGTGTCGGACACAAGGTAAGAACAGTCGAAAGAAAATATTGTACAGATAAATTCTGGGTTTTTTTGGGGTTTTTTTTATTTTTTATAATGTGTTATTTTGATTATTATGAATTGCACGTACTTGAGTAACAATTTCTTTGATTTGATTTTTATATCTCTTCTTTTAGAAGTGTATCTGGCACAAATCATCCAATTTTAAAACTTAACGACACCTTTCTGAAACGGGATAGGGGTCCGAGACCGCGGAACCCAATTATTTTTTAAAAGAGTACCCTTGTATTACAAATAACCACTAACCTTTAACAGCAAAACACTACAACCATCATCTGTAGGATCCGCTTACAATTCGGATCATTTTATTTATTTATCCAGCAATTTTCAAATGACAATAGACAATTCCTACCATCCCACGATAACATATCGCAGGAGTAAACATTTCTGTTATGTCACGTAGCGATGTTTCGCAGCTCTGTGATCGGCATACCGTAGACAACTGTCACGCTGGGGTCGCAACACAAAAACATCGTAAATCACTAGATTCTATTGTTTCTAATCTTAAATGTTTACAAGTGTAAAACATCATAAATTAACACAATATATGCTCGTATTTTGAATAATGAAGTACAAATCCAACACAAATCAACTCAACCTCGTCGTTTTGCGTGCTATTGAATAAGCTTATCTGATTACAAGTGCGATTGAATAAACTTATCTGAATACACGTAATATATGGCTCATGTGTGTGATTACATGCAATATCTTCTACGTACCTCATCTGCTAGGGCTCGATTTGCCTAAAGTGCAATATCCTCTTAAATACTGCACTGTTACGCACCCACCCCCTCCTTCAAAGGGTAGGGGACGGAGTACGGAAGATTATAGATACGCACCTGTCATTAATTGCTTTGCACAACGATCGGCGTTGCATATTAGATATGTCTGTACCAGGGAATACTCTAAGCTAATACTGTGCATTCTTCTTTAACAACTTAGAGAAATCAAACAAATTGTAACAAGCGGTTTGGTATCAAGATCGTAGAAAGAGAAACAAAAAAGTTTTTTTTTATTACATCCATGCTTCAGATGTGGTCGATAAAGCAGTCGCCATAGACCAATAGGGAGTCTAGACTTGTAATAATAGAACCATTGATATTACAATATTTTGCCAAAATACTGAGTTACAATAATGTTAAATTAAGTTATACAGTTTTATTACGTCAGGTAATTTACTGTGGTAAAGGAAACAAAAACAAATGTGGCATGAAACTCTCTCTCTCTCTCTCTCTCTCTCTCTCTCTCTCTCTCTCTCTCTTACACGCACACACACCTTTTCGATCTAGAGGATATGGTCATAAACTTATTCTTAAGTTCCATTCAAAGAACACAAGAGATTTGTACCAGTTTTTCGTTTTTAAGAAGAAATAATAAATAAAATAAAGCGAAGACCTTGTAGAAAAAAATTAACATAATCGCCAAATTTCAAATGAGAAATCCAATGTGTGGTCTTGTACATAGTGTTCATCTATCAATCTCTATGTCTACATGTATGTTTCCTGACTATGCAGATGATACCATTTTATTTATATAGAAGCATTGCCATTTTCCAAACCAAAATTTCCAATATTCTTTTCAACTGTACTGAATGAATAGGTTTTAGTTCAACAATAAAATGGCATGTGATGTACACCAGCACAAAAATTCTGGTACCATTATCATAGACGCAGAGAACATTGAAGAGACAAAGGAATTCATTCACTCATGTATCAAGGATAGTCAGACACAAAATGACATAAGATCCAGACTTGTTGAAGCCAAAGTTGACTTTCAGAGAAAACCGCAAACTGCACACTGGAGTAAAGCAAAACAAAAATGGAAAAAGCACGTATACCACAGTAACATGAAACATGTGGCGTGTATGGGTCAGAATAATGGAGTGTAATGAAAGAAAACATGGACAAAAAATTAACCTTCAATACTGTATGTTTACTAAAATTATGTGTTATATCATCTCGTACCAAGATGTGTACGAGTCGGCAACGTCAGATGGCATCGTCACAGAGATTAATCGAATAAGAATGAAGTGGCTTAGGACGAACCAGACCAGCCAGTGGCGGCGCGAGGGAGGGGGGGGGGGTCAGGGGGATTGTCCCCGGGCGCCAGACGAGAGGGGCGCAGTCGGGAGGTCGGGAGCTTTTTCTTCTTCTTAATCCCTCCCCCCTTATCTAAGCCCCGGTTTCAGGGCTTAGATGGTAGGGGGGGGGGTGAGGGGTGGAGGTTGGCAACTCACATAGAAACTCTTCTCTGTGGCAAAGTAGGAGGCGCCACTAGAACATTGCCCCTGGGCGACTCGGTGGAGGGGGCGCCATTAAAGAACATTGCCCCTGGGGACCTCAAACCCTCGAGCCGCCACTTAGACCAGCCTTAGGGGCTCCGCAGGGAAGCGGGAAAGAGGAGCGCATCGTATTACATCATAGCAGAATTTAAAAACAAGGGTTTATGTCTGTCTGTATGTATGTGTCTCTGTCTCTCCCCCAGAAATTGGGTCTAAGGGAATATTAAGGTATACCTCCAGAGTTGTTATACCGTAGCATTGGGAAGATTATCAAAAGTATGTGTAAATAAGGATGTTTAATATTTAATTTAGCTTAAAACATGATTCATGATGACAATAAGTATATTAGCAAGGAACATTCCTGTGTTAATGGAACATGTAGGTTTTAAAATTCAGCGTACGTTTTCAATTACAATGTTACAGAAAAAAAACATGAAAAGAGCAATAAAAGACAATAAAACCATATGCAAAGTGCGAAACTGTAGAGCGGAACCTTCATAGCTTTGAAATTGAAATCCAAACCAGAGTCAGGGGAGAAAAAACAAAACACAAGAAAAAACCGCAGTGAAACGCAAAATTTGGCCCGCTAGACGGTGCTGTTAGAGTTGTCTAAGGTAAATCAAATTCATAATCAAAACACACCAAGCCTGTTCACACCTTTGCAGAAAACAAATGATAGACATATTGCAGCGCAACAGGGGTCTAAAAAGTAAAGGCATCTAGCATAAGTTCAACTCAAGACCGAGCGAAAATAAAAGCGAAAACAAAAGAAAAATACCAATGCCAAACACACTATGTGAATCTGGCTTGAGATCGCCGTTTCTCCTATTTCTAAGGATCTCACGACAACATTCGTTCTCAATTTTAGGTTTTTAAACGCGCTAATATGACAAATAATTTTTCCCTAATCAAACTAAGGACCACAGATTCACGAGACGCTTATTTCAGACTTTTATGCTTTTTCTTGCTTCACACGTCATGTACAATATGTCATCATACTCTCAGTGATATCAGCACTTATTCGAGGGATAAGATTGCAATATGTACGCTTTGTGTAACAATCCTCAATGGGGTGTAGATTTAACAGTTTTTTCCTTCAGACTGATATCTGAAAAATCTCTCTGCATATATATCAGTCTGAACAAGCCGAGACTACCTCAATTGTCATTACCTCAGTGTCACATGGCTATAATTCTGCGAAAGATTGGACGTTTGATGACGGGATTGCAATCTTTGTCTCTTATTGGATAATATAAAAAAATGTGTATACAGTTTAAATAATCGCAAGAACAGCGTCTGAAGAAATGATAAAGTTAAGAAAAAGCATATGACATAGCGATTTACGACATACCTTAAGTCGGTCTTTTGGGCTTTTTGTGTCTGAATTCCGATTTATGCTCAAATCACTCCCAAACATATACTTGTGTCGATGTTTCTGTTAATAAAACTCTATTTTACACATTTTGAAACACTCATTCAGCTATTATTTTAAAGAGAATTGGTTACCCGGAATTGTTTCCTAAACAGTTCTATGTAACGATCCTCACATCAGGACAAATGTTGAACTAAGTGCAATGCTAGACAATGCACATTAACCGGTACCTTTGTTCACGGTTTTGGATTGCGGGGACCCTTAACTGTGTACAAATATTCATTTCTCAAAAGGTTAATTACTCAAGCATTTCAGTAGCGAACATCCTTAAAAAGTCCAAACATGTACGCCCCTTTAGTGATTTTACTGTAAGACAAACAAAAGATAGAGGGCACATTTACCTGCTTAAAAAAACTGCGCCCTCGTGTTGTCAAGGTTTGCAATTATAATTTTTATTTGGTGGAGTATTTTTTCAAAAAAACGCGAAGGATATATCCACTCGACCATGTTAAACAATAGCTTCCATACTTGCATCAGAGATAAATTGTGAACCACAGATCCCGCATAATGAACTTTTACCCAACGTTTGTTTCTCGAAATTTCAACCAAAAGGCGAAATATTGGACGCTGGCTGCACACTAAATAAATGAAGAGGATGTTTTTTTTTTCTTTTCTCCCCATGATTCAGTTATTAATGATATAAATTTTGAGAATATGCTGCAAGGAATGCAGGTATGAACGCGAAGATTTCTTTGCAAACAGTGTTTTAAAGGCATTACGTTTAAATATGCCCATCACTCCCATCAATTAACGGTTAACCATAATCAAATAACTGATTTACCTCGTCCTCTAAACAATAATATGAACACAGGAGCCCTGTGTCATATTTTCTAACATTATATATGAACAGCCAAGTTGAATTTCGTCTCAGAAATCCTGAGCACGACTAAATAAATTGCTTTCAACGAGGAAAAATTTAAGTATACATTATAAAGTCATCAGCCTCACACAGCTTGGTATTACTGTATGTTCCACGTAGTGATCAGGGCACACAACCTGGTATTACTGTGTGACACAAATAATCATCAACCGCGTACAACTTGGTATTACTGTATGTCCCACGGAGTCATTAGCTGCACACAACTTGGTATTACTGTATGTCCCACGTAGTCATTAGCCGCACACAACTTGGTATTACTGTATGTCCCACGTAGTCAGTAGCCGCACACAATTTGGTATTACTGTATGTCCCACATAGTCATCAATCGCACATAACTTGGTATTACTGTATGCCCCACGTAGCACAGATATGTGTAATATTTGGTTATGCTCAGGAGAATGACAGTTACTAATTGCAAAACAAACACAAGTCAAAACATATTAGTCTCAAAAAGTCATTTAAACAATGTTTATATCATATTTTACACAGCATCTCCTCTACATTTTTTTAAAAAGCAGTCACTAACAATTACATGGCAGGAATTCAATCATGATCGGTAAAAGAAGCATAGAAAATTACCATTACAGCAAAGGATAACGTGTCAGAGATAAAACCATTGATAATACGCATAACCATTACAGCAAAGGATAACGTGTCAGAACCAATACCATTGATAATACGCATTACCATTACAGCAAAAGATAACGTGTCAGAGCCAATACCATTGATAATACGCATTACCATTACAGCAAAGGATAACGTGTCAGAGATAAAACCATTGATAATACGCATAACCATTACAGCAAAGGATAACGTGTCAGAACCAATACCATTGATAATACGCACTACCATTACAGCAAAAGATAACGTGTCAGAGCCAATACCATTGATAATACGCATTACCATTACAGCAAAGGGTAACGTGTCAGAGCCAATACCATTGATAATACGCATTACCATTACAGCAAAGGATAACGTATCAGAGCCAATACCATTGATAATACGCATTACCATTACAGCAAAGGATAACGTGTCAGAAATTTAAAAAAATACATGGTTGTGCTTTCAATATCAAGTATCCATATAATAATTTATCAACGGCAGATGTACGAAATGATCAGTTTCATAATTGCTCATGAGTCATGATATTCGTTATAAAATAATAATATATAATGATTGACAATGACAATCACTTATGAAACATTTTCTCCCAAGCAAAGAAATGTAGTCAAAACGATTATCAAGGTAAATGCTATATTGAATTTGTCTCTTCTTTGGTTGCATAACCCTATCCACGGTATCCTAAAACAGTCGCTATCTATGAAATTCTTGAAATGATATGAAATTCTTTAAATAATTTAAATCTATTGATCTAGGTCCTTATAATCTTAATGTTAAATACTGCATATAATATTACTGTTTACCGTAATATTACATAATCCTTTTGACCTAATTCGTCCGATTAATAGAAAGTATAGCTGTAAAAAGTAGAGTGTTGCATAGTACTATTTGCCTTGTGATCATACCAGTTCGTGTGAGACGTGACCATAACTTGTTCGTTTGACATGTATTTCATGTAGATATGTTTTCCCCAGTAATTTACATTAAATACTTTTTTTTCAAACCTGTGAGTATCATTATTTATTTCGGAAGACGAATAATTCATTCATCATCTGACATCTGATATTTTAGTCAATTTATTTTCAAAAGACGCCAGGAGTGTACTGGGTAAGCAACTCGGCCCTGGACTTATCTGCCGGGACAGGCCCGGGGTTTTGCTCACACCAGTAAAACACCGGTAAAAACTGATTTTTTTGCGGCGGCCCACCGGGATTTGTCCCGGTATGCCCAATGGCCAGTACACCACTGAAATCAATAATGACTTGAACGAACTTTTACTATAAATTAATCAATACTTATTTTCGGTGTGAATGGTTAATTTGGGAGGCTACCCTACAGTTGAGTGTATGCTGGCATTAAATTCCCAGTGACCATTCAGTTCAAAAAGAGCATGAAAGTTAATTAATTTACGTAATGCCTATGTTCTTCCCAGTGGCGGCGCGAGAGTTCGAGACGCCCGGGGGCAATGTTCATTAGTGGAGCCCCTACTTTGCTACGTAGAACAGTTTTTTGTCAGTTGTCAACCTCCAAACCCCCTCCAGGTGCGAAAAAGGGCTCCCGACGGGCTCCTCGCCCGGCGCCTAGATGTAATTGCCCCCACCCTCTCGCGCCGCCACTGGTTCTTCTACAGCTTTCTCGGCACGTGCTCATTCATATAATCAACAAAAAGCAAACATAATATAGGCCAGGAATATTTCGAAAAGAAGACTCAAGTTAGCAAATGCTGGAAAGTAAATTATTATTGAAATGATTCTGAGTCAGTAATGTTTCGAAGGTGATGAGCAAAATCAAACAACACACAAAAGCACAAGCTCTATTGTAAAATTCCGAATTATAAGCTGTACATTCAATTGCAGACGGTAACAGTTCAGAAAAGTTAAATTTTTAAGACCAATAATTGGTAATCGGCTAAAACACGGTATTGGTGCTGATAAAGGAATTTTCATGTTATATGCAAGAAATAGAAAAATTAAACAAGATATGAACCAATTTTAAAGATTGGTAAGCCTGGCATATACCTCTCTTACTTTCCTGAAAATTTCAAGAGGTTAGTGTAACCCATTGTTGAGATATGCATGGAAACAAGCTCTAAAAATGGCCATTTTTGAGCGTTATGTAGTCTCACTCGAAAAAAGCTTGAATATAAAATAGAGAATTCTCTAAATATCATACTGAAATTATGCATTTATTGGTCTGGTTTTATGCGGAATTCTATCCTGCAAATATTGCTTCTTGAATTAAAGAAATCGGTAAAATATTATGGATTTTATAAGCAAAATACCGTCAGTAGAAGTTTTGTTTCAACACTGAAATTCAAACACTAATCTGTTGTTATATGCCAACATTTTGTACAAAATAACATTCATTATAACTTTTATTGACATCTAGAACTCGACTTTATATTATAATAAGTAGTAAAACCATTTAAATCACATGGCTAGCCAAGATATTCGATTGAGAGCTTGTTCTTTGTCAAACTTTCCAGTTCTAAATTTTGTAGTGTCTGTAACCTTTACAAGTTTATATGGCAATAATTTTGTTGTTTCATTATGGAAAAGTATAAATCCTACAAAGGCTCATGTGTATCCATGTGATGTCCAAGTTGGCCAAAATTGGTGGTGCTGTATTGTACCATTAAAAAACAGCAACTCAATAAAAAAAGTTACAGACACTACACAAACAGGTATAAAAATGAAAGATAAAAGTATTGTTCTACTTGTCATTAAAACATTGTTTTTCTCAATAGAAAGTTCCATCTTATGTGATGTAATGTTGCATCATCTATTTACCTCTGCAGCCAAGAGCAAAAAAGTGATGCAATAACTCTCTTGATTGAATATTGCATCATTCTTGCAGCACTGTCTGTTTGAGTAATTTACTACAAGACAATGTAACCTGAATTTCTTATCCTAGAAGAAGCTGCCTAATTACTTTTTCTGTTCTTTACCATGGTACATCCCTAAGACATGGGAAGACGACAAAAGCAAACCTCTGGGAACAACTCTGGTAAGTTTGTATTGAATGGTAAACCACACTCTTAAATTGTAGTGTCTGTAACCAATATCCCCTTTTTATACTGTCTATGACTTTATCCCTGTTTTTTTTTTAAAAAAATGAAGCCAAATTATGTTTCCTATTACAGTATTGATGTGTAAGGCTAAATTTTGACATATTGTCTGTCTGCAATTTGTAATATTTTGGTATATTTATAGTTTCTTTCATCTAGATTTCTGATAACAGGCAACATTTTCAGTGATTTCTTACAATATGCAATTGAAACTGAGTATTTTTGCATTCCATATCATTAGACTAGTAAATTCAAACAGAAATATTATGAGAATTCAATGAGCTCAGACTTAGTATTGGATACATTGCTGATATTGTCAAATGGTTACAGACACTACTAGACATGTGAATTGACCCGACTGTTGTTTACATTATTAAGGAAAGTGTGCAATCATTGTAAATGCTAGAACATTGAATAATCATCAGGTTTTATGCTATTTCTTTTTCAATCAGATACTTTTCTTTAAGAATCTACAGGTTATTCCAGTTTGCTTATGTATGAAAGCATATTGCGTACTCATTACAAGTATGTTTTGTAAAGTCTAAATTTCATCCGTATACATAGAGGAACAAAAATGAGAATGAAGTTGTTTGCTTTTAGGAAGCAAAGATAAGCCAGAAGAAGATGAACAGAAGATTAAAGCTAGAAGGGAGAAGACGAGGCTAAAGGTACAAGCCTGGAGAAAAAAACAGAGGGAAAATAAGGCGAAACATGAGGAGCTAAAAAGGGTTGATAGAGAAAGAAGAAAAGATGCAAGACTACTAAAAAAACAGCAATCACTTTCCGATTCAAATCTTCAACAAGAATTAAGAAGGAAAAAACGTGAAGAAATGAAAAGGTATCACCAGAAAAAGAAAGAAAAAGCAGCCCTGGCAATATCGGTTAATAAGAGTGTTGATTTAAGAAGTCCGAAAACTGCTGAATTAAGTAGAAAGAAGAAAGAAGCTGTGAAAAGAACCCAAGCATGGAGAATGCGTATCAAACTGAATGAAAGTATACAGCAAGAGTGTATTCAGACTGATTGTGAAATAGGAAATACTGGGTCAGCCAGAGATTCACCAATGAATAAAGTGTTACCTAAAGCAACTCTGTACAGACAATTAAAAAAGGTAAAGGAAGTATTACCAAATACCCCAAAGAGAAAAGCAGTCATCATAAGTAAATTAATTGAATCTCCATCAACATCAAAGTTTCTAAATAGGAATATAATGATAATGACACCGGATTGCAGAAAAAAACTTGAATTGACAGATACTGTTATACAATCTGTGTCAGAGAGCATTTCAGAAGTGAAAACAAGGAAAGGGGGTGCAAAGAAACATGCATACAACATCATTTGTGACGCATTACTGAAGAAATATAAAAGACACAGACTAAAAAAGTATTTCAAAGTATCAGTGAAAGGGCAAAAACCTAGTTCTACATGGTGGGAGACGAAACAAAGAAAAAGAAGAAGGGATGCACTTAACTCTCCATTAAAGAAATCTGTGAAAGATTTTTTTCTAAGTCCAGAAATCAGTAGGGAAGTGCCTAATAAACGTGAAACTGTGAAAGTAAGAAAAGGTGGTCAAAAAGAAATACTTCAAAAACATGTGATGACTATGACATTAGAAGAAGCCTACAAAGACTACAAGTTAAGGAACCATAGTCACAAAATAGGATTAACTTCATTTTCTAAATTGAAACCAGTGAATGTTAAAAAGGTGTCTGAAACAAGCAGAAGATCATGCTTATGCCAAAAGTGCTGTAACGTGGCCCTAAAAAGTGAGGCACTAACAAATGTAAAAAAAGCAGTGAAAGAAAATGGAGATTTGGATGAAATTTCAGTAGATAAGAAAAGCTTAAGTGATGCTACTTTTTGTAAATACGACACCAATCCAGCTATTAAATGTTTAAGAAGAGAATGCAAACAATGCGGTGTGAAATGTTTGCAGAGTTACCTTAAACCATTTGTTGAAAAGTATAGTGACAGGCAGATATCATGGCATCAATGGGAAAGTATAGAAATAGCAAAAGATGATAAAGTAAAGCGTTGCGTCTCCTGTGTGCCTAAAGAAACAGACATAAAAACATTAATTACATGCTTAGAAACTGACATGCAAGAGTATCCAGAGCACGTTTTCAGGGCCAAATGGCAACAGCAACAGATGGGAATTTGTGTTGATAGAATTGGTGAGGGTTCTATTGCTATGGTCATGGACTTTAGTGAGAACTATGGGTGTGTTTTTCAAAGTGAAGTACAATCTGGATTCTTCGACAGGAACCAAGTTACAATACATCCAATCATGTGTTACTATACAGAAAAACAGGGAGAAAAAGAATTCAAGATAAAGCATGCCATTATTGGCATCAGTGAAGAAACCAAACATGATGCAGACTTAGCTATCACTTTTGAGAACAAAGCTATAGAAATTCTGAAGAAGAAAGGTGTGAAAGTAGAGGAGATCCATGAGTGGACAGATGGCTGTGCTGCCCAGTATAAGGGGAAGAAAGCCTTTGCTGACATAAGTCTGAGGAAAAAGCCATCTGTAACACGAAATTATTTCGAAACATCACATGGAAAGAGTGTTTGCGATGGTCTCGGTGCGACAGTCAAGAATGCTTGCTACAGAGCTGTAATCAGCAATAGAAAGGTGATAGGTTGTGCAGAAGATGTATATCATTTCTGTACAGAGAAACTGAAAATGGAAAATACAGATAATGAAGCTAAAACAGTTTCGAGAAGGGAGTTCATCCTTGTTAAAGATGTTGAGAGAAATAGAGAAGAAACTGATGTGCAAACACTGCAAGGTACAAGAAAATTACATGCTGTAAAGTCAGGAAGCAATGATTATGAACTGAGCATAAGAAATCTGAGCTGTTATTGTGAGCAATGCATGAAGGTTGACGGGAGATGCAACTTCAGCGAAAATGTTAATGCCTGGGAAATGAGAAAGTTAGTACTCAATAAAGATAATTTAAGTCAGAAAGGAAAACAACTTAAAGACAAGAATCCATCAACAATAGAAAATAATGACAAGAAAAGAAAACAAGGAAGTAACCAGAAAGATCATAACTCAGCAACAAGCGAAAAGCCTAATAAGAAACGGAAGTCAACAGAAAGACAAAACATTGTGACAAAGAAGATCAAAGTTGACAAAAAAGCACCAACCAACACAGAGAAACCAATAGAGAAATACCACCCTGGAGAATTTGTTGCTGTAGGACTTAAGCCAAAGAAGGGACCTCTAGATGTATACTTAGCAGAAGTAATAGACATTCTTCATAACGAAGTTAGACTTAAATACATGAGAAAGTCTGGCAACATGTATGTTTGGCCTGAAAAAGATGATTATTCACAAGAGGCTCTAGATGCTATCTTGTACAGGGTAAAAGCTCCACAAATAGTCAATGAAAGGGGTCATTTCAAGTTTAATGCAGCTGAATTGTCTAAGCTCAAGTCAAATCTGGAAAAAAATCATAAGCACTTCTATTTGAAATGACAATATAAAGTCAAGGTTTAATGTGTAGTGTCTGTAACCTTAAGATCAATCACATATGGGTCTGTGTTTGAGTCAGCACCTTGGGTTGAACAATACTTTAGTGACTATGATTTATTGAACATTCATTATACTTCAATATTTTACTCTTACAAACACTATTTAGTATTAAACTTTCAAGTGCTATTTACCAGTTCATAATTTTAACACAAGTATTGGACATATACCTGTTACAATGTGGTTTTATCATTTTATTAACTAATCAACATTCATTTAATGAATAATTCTAGTCAATGTGTTCATGTTGAATTATTTTTGAAGTGAATTTTATGGAGATATGTATGGTTCTGCAGCTGTATTGAAATGCTATAGTTTTGTAGTGTCTGTAACCAATTTTATGGACAATGTACTTCTGACTCTTATGGAAGTTTGCAATACTTTTGGCCAGTATTAATGATTTTGTTTGTTTAAATATTCTTCTTGGTGTTAGATAAATGCCTAAATAAGATTATTCTATGTCCTTTATGTTTGTTATGCAAAAGTTTCATGGTTAGGTTTTTTTTCTTAGTGATACCTTTGTCATAGATGTTTTGATTTTGTTATTAAGTTGTTTACCACTTCCAGTTATGTTGTTTACTTTAAATGTTGATATCCTGTTACTGATGTTACTGTGAAAAAAAATAAAGTTTTAAAGTTTTCATGCTGTTTTTCTTGCATGTTATACACCAAGTGTAGTGTCTGTAACTGTTGTTATACCAATGAATTGAAATAATGGTTAAACAAAATCGCATGCATGTTCAAGCTAAATCTAACTTGATCTGACTAGGGGACACCCTAGGGTATATAATGAGCTTCATTGAAATGTTCTATCAAACATTTCAATTTTTTAAGTGAGTGAGACTACTCTCAGCACCAATACCGTGTTTTAGCCGAATATACCAAAATATAGATGTGGTTGTTAAATAGGAAAATCGATAGATGAAAGTTAGATTGAATTTGTTAACTCTTTTCCCTATTTCCCAATTGAAAAGAGACGACTAAACCACGACCAGCAAAATCCCTTTGCCGTCTAAAGGGTTTTCACGAACAGCAGAATTCCTTTGGGGTCTAACGGGTTTTCACTTGTTTTCACATCTGTATCGGTTTTGTTTTCAACGACATTCTACAGTGACGTGTAACCTATTCATAAATCGAAGAAATGTTGACACATTTATTCGAGAGTAAAACCGATTTTGTTATTCATGTAATAAACTTCCAGAAAAATTACCAACATTAAGCGTGATGTGGTTGTTCTTACTGCGTACAAAATGCTAACGATGGTTCCCCCACAATCCACACAAAAGTGTGTTAAGTGTTATATCACAACGTTAACAACAAAAACAGTTTCTACGCGATATACACATGCACTCTATTAATATACTTTCCCGTTAGTACAGGTAAACAAGGCTAATAGGATAATCATACAGGTGTATTTGTAAAACTAATTGCCTTCAGTACTACTTGACATACAGACAACCGCCTTCACTGGAAAAAAGCACTTTCAGGGTAGCTTCCAATATGATATTGTACTAGAATTAGATACAACGAGATCGTAAAAAAACAGCTCAAAGTTGCAGGTGTCAATGTCGGATATAATTTGCATAGTTTCACTATGGACTATACAAGAGTTATGTTTACTTTTATCCTTTAAAGTATTAGAATTTATTTCAAACTATCGAATGGACATCGTGCAATTATGACAGAAAATATTAAATGGTTAGAAGAACAAAAAAAAGTCCATCAGTATTGGACAAAATGAATGTTACTGATGATGAAAACATCATAGAGTATACCCGATACGCACGTACTGACTCTATGGTATTAAAAGTGCTCTTACCTTGAAGGAATTTGTCTGATTCTCTGTAATACGGCAGGTCACCTTGACCATGTTGCAATCCAACTGTGTTTATTACAACTTCTGTTGTGGCCTATCAGTCTGGTATATTTTGTGTCCAGATTATATATCTTAGGTATTGTTAAAATAACGTTTAATTCACTTTATTTTGGTGTGTGATTGATGGGCGCAATTTGGGTCAATGAATATATAACTTGGTCTTAAATTTTTAGTTTTTTTATAATTATTTTTATCATTCATTTATTGCACTTTCAGAAATTAGTATTGTCTACTCTGGCAAAATTTATTGTCCCTATTTTTATAACTCTTAAAGTTAGTGTACTTTGGACTAGTAAGGTCATTTCTCGAGTAGATGGGATCAGTCATTTCGATCAGCTGTCAGCTTTAGGCAGAGCGTTGTTTCCCTAATACCACATAGAAAGAAATTTCAGTCATAGTACTGTAAAGCAAAACCATAAGGACCAAATAGGTGTTATTACTTCATGACTTAATTTTTTGTTGTATAGCTGAAACATTTAAGTCGCAAGCATTTAATCAGTCCTTTGGAATATTTATCATGCATTTCTTCCACAGAACAGTATTCATTAGTACCAAAGTTTCACACAAGCACGTCCCATCCTCTCACCCCTGCAGTGGTGAAAAGTGAGCTACTTTAAAATATGCGCATTGCAATTGCTCAACATAGCAACCAATGTTATGCTAAAAGACAGCAAAATGAAACTTACCACAATTATTAACGAGATGTCACTGATACATTTTACAGTTTGAACAGGAATGGAACAGATCAGATTTACAGATGTCAAAGATCAAAGGGTACAAAGTTTGCTAATTCTTCTAAGACAAGTATATAGAAGCATGCGAATCTGCACTGTCATAACTTTTTTTCTTAAATTTTACTACAAATGAACGAAAATAAACAGATTTGCTGTATTTTGCTATCATTTAATCCAACAGTTTCAAATTTAAGTTGATTTTACTTCTGTGCTCTAAAACTTTAATTTTCTCATAATTAAGGACATTTCACCCACAATACTGCCACAAGGCATATTGTATAAGCAAGAGCAGAATAGGCATAATAAGCTTTTTTTCATACACAGCAACAATATTAATGTACCCTTTTATTGAGAAAAATCATACATGATGACATGAAAAAGAGAAAAGCAATTGCATAAATGTTCAGATTTTTCTCAAGGTTCCGCTCTACAGTTTCGTACTTTGCACATTGTTTCATTTTTAAGGAAAAATAATTTCCCAGGTTTTCCTCACTGGTTATCATGGTTATTTAAAAAAGACCTTGTATATCTTAGGTATTGTGAAAAATAAACTTAATTCCCTTTATTTTTGTGTATGATTGATGGGTGTAATATGGGTTATAGAGTATACAGCTTGGCCTTACTTCAGATATGCATCTCTCAAAAGACTGCTAGCTCCGTTTGGTTATTTTCACTTCTTGGACTTCAGAAGTAAATTTTTAAAAAAAAATAGCCGATAGCATTTTTCATTGTATTTGTTTTCTCTTTTTTAAAAGAAAATATATTTTATAATTCATTGATGGCACTTTCAAAAGTTAGTATTGTCTACTCTGGCAAAATTAATTTTCCCAATTTTAATAACTGGTAAAGTTAGTGTACTTTGGACTAGTTCAAAGTCATTTCTCGAGCACATGGGAGCAGTCATTTCGATCAGCTGTCTGCTTTAGGCAGCGCATTGTTTCCCTAATACCACATATAAAGAAATTTCAGTCGTAGTACATGAAACCAGCATAGAGGTATGCCTACATTCTTTCCACTGGGATTGTTGCAAATGTACACGACTCCACCTTATACCTGTCTCTCATTCAGAAGTACGTAATATCTGTAGAGCGGAACCTTTATAATGAACCATCTGTCACGTGACAGCAATGGCAGACAACAATTGAGACGACGACGACGATGCAGTGAAATATGATGAACATCGGCTCTATTACGTGGTAAATGTCACATATTTGAGAGACAGTTTCTTCGTAACCTTTTCAATTGGTAAACCTGTTCGTTTTAAAAATGTCTACACCTATTTGAAAATATTGCAGTATACTACGCGACAATCGGGGCAAATAATAAGACTTCCCACCCCCGTCAGTATCAAATGTGCGAAGTGTTATTTGCGGAGACGGTTGAAGAAAACGTGTCCTGAAAAGGATCTGATGTGACATTATCAAACTTGAGAAATCAGGACTGCATTACAGAACATCCAGATTTCGATGATATCTTAAATTCCTCTGTCCTTCAAGTGACCTACGTGCAGATCATGGTCTTTAAAGGTCAACGAGGTCAAGTTCCGGAAGAGTGGAATAACAAGTACTATGTACAACTTTCGTACGAGAAATACTCTTGTTCATATGATTGAAAAGTAGTATATTAGACATTTATTTACCGAACAACCAAAGATAATGCATACGTTAGCAAGAGAGAGAGAGAGAGAGAGAGAGAGAGAGAGAGAGAGAGAGAAAGGTTGTGGTGGTGGTGGTTATCTTTATATCTTTTTGGCATCTTATCATTCATCATGTCAATGAATTCAGGATGCATATCATGGCCGAGGCACTTACCTCACTTGCAAAATATCCCTTCGTGACCTCAGCATTTATGTCCACAGTATTATACAATAGGCACTGTAACACTTAAAGTGATTACTACCCATCTACACATTGTGCTCTATATTTACATGGCAAGGTCAATTTTGCGAATATGCTTTGTTTTTATATAGCATGCCGTTCATATAGATGTGTACATATTTTTTAAAGAAAGTTTCCAACCTTACAGGGTATACTATAGGCCATCTTATTGCTAATGTCTCAAAACTCGCGATGAAAAATCAAGAAAATGCGTTGACATCGCGCATTATATTTTCAAGCCCTAACTTTATTCCTTCATAAATCCACCCTTTATTTAGAAAATCTCTCCCATTTTTGAAAGGTGGAGGGGGGGGGGAGGGGGGGCAAACAATTTTCATTTCAAGAATAGGCATTAGATTTAACTTTCAATTGAACAGCTGTAAAATCTCTAAAGCACTTTAGAGTAAGTCGTCACTAAATCTCCATATACATTTAGATACTTCTACATATAAAAAGCACAAACACAAACACACATCCATTTTTCCAATACTAGAAGAAGAAAAAAAATAAAGATTTCTGAACCTAAATTAGTTTTTTAGAGAGTAAAAACATAAAAACACAAAACTAAAATTTGCAAAACCAATTTGTATTAGAAATTATGCTACTGATATACATGAATGTATTTGCCGGCATTGTTCGCTCTTGCGTTACTTAAAGATATAGGCTCAAACCTGCTACATCAGCCATCTGCATATCAAGACCACTTGCAAAAGACAAATAAAAAGTTACATTTACACACAAATCAATACATATTCGAAATGTGTATAAATACCACCTTTCAATATTAACTACATACAATTGGTCCCATGAGTGGAGTATGTAGGAGTAGATAAAAAATAAAGCTTTCAAACTTTTGTTACTGATTAGGGTTACCCCTTCCAACCCCCATGACTTTACCCCCCGCAACAAACGCCCATGCATTCGCGATGAATCACTGTGGGCACACAAACACAAGTCTGAGACCTCGATCGCAGGTCCGGGACCGCTCTTACCGACCAGGGTTCCCAACCTCTGAACCCCATGACCACCACCAAGCGAAGTTTCCACATGCGTGCGTCCGCGATTGTAGCCCGCGTGGGCCCCGTCTCAGGGATCCAAGACTGCGCCGCTCGAAGGTTTCCCTATGATCGCCTCGCTGCTATATTGATCGCGGCTTTGCTGGTCAAACAAGAATCATATTCATACTCCATTTCTTTCCGGATTTAATTTACCATGTCTTCTGCCATCCGTTTGTCTCCTTTTCCAAATCGTTGTTCTATAAAATACTCTCTGAGTTTTACGGTATAGCGTCCGGCTACTGCTGAAATCGTTGTTCTATAAAATACTCTCTGAGTTTTACGGTATAGCGTCCGGCTACTGCTGAAATCGTTGTTCTATAAAATACTCTCTGAGTTTTACGGTATAGCGTCCGGCTGCTGCTGAAATCGTTGCAAGACTTAGGAGCTTATTAAATGGCTCTGAAAGATTCTTTTCGGTTTCAGCCATTTTTTTTATCCAGCGATCAAATTTTTCTTCCACATCATTGAATCCAGCTATCGCTATCTGGATGCAGATATTTGTTGTCGATACCAGATTTGTTTACATCCTGGCAATATTTTAGATCATTCCATATCTGATATAGTCAGGTTGAGCTGATTCCATATCATTCATTGACTTCTTTTGCAGATACGAAGTCATTCAACTTTTGTATTTCCGCAATAATTTGCGGCAGAATGTCTACTTGTCTTTTTGGCATTTAACGTTTCAAAAGGAAATTACTCCGTTTGGGTGGACGTACCGGATGACTTTATCCGTAGTAATCCTTTTCGCTTCCATGGTGACCGAGTACAGTTTGGCAATTATGCTTAGACTGCTTGGTGCCGCTGCGATAATTTCCGAATAGACACGTATTCGTTGATGCAAGCGTAATTATTTTGCCCGTGCCGCCAGCCACACCAGTTGCTATCGATATAACTTCGATAAGAAATCGAATTGGTGTGCCTGTAATAGTTTCTGCAGTAGCAATTCCAGAAAACACCCAAGCCAACAGTTGTTGCCGCGGCAAGTCCACGCATCCTCGACAACACACACGTGTTTATACTTCGCGAGTTATTGTTTGTTTTTGGTGATTTCATCTCGCAGCTGTTGTTCCGCTTCGATTACTTTTTCGCGTCGGTGGCTTTGAGGGTCAGTTACAATTATTCTATTAATATTATCACCGCGAATTGTAATTGTTCGACAGGCAGACCGTGTCCAGAAGCATTGCTGCCGGGTGCAACACGCACACGCACTTCTAACCAAGTATTTTTCTTCACTGGTACAACTGTCATGCAATCGTAGAAAACATTTTCCTGGGGAATATTTATGTCTCCGTCGATTGTTTGCACGCTTCCAGGTTCACCTAGAATTACATTGATTACACCCTTGTTTTGTACAGCCAACGATTGTTCTAGTTTTCGTCCAAGAACTGTTACACAGACAGGCGCTTCTTTGTTGAATATTAGTCTGGGTTTTTCTAATGCCCATCAAGTTATTCTTGGTTCGGTATAATTGACGGAGAATTTTATCGCGGTGGATTTTCGGTGAATATTACTTTACTTGTAGAAACAATCCCTGGATGTTTTTACGTTCACTTTTTCAACTTCCAGCGATCTGGCGTTTTCGCGTACAAATGTTATGATTCCAACCTGGCCTCGAGAGGGTATAGGTACATCAGGGTGACTCCAACAATCAATTTCTATTAGGTTCTCACATAGATTATATTTGAGTGCACAACATCGCCATCGATGTTGGCACACCCTTCCAGCTAATCCAGCGGTCCATCTATGTGAACTGCATAGACCGCCGCGTCTGCCACATATACAAGGTTAGCGGTCTTTAAATACAAATACCAAAGACAGTTAATAACGCTTCATGCTCAATATTTACCTCCCCCATTGTTAATCTTGAACGAGCCTGCAACCGAAAAAGTTTCAAATGAAAAGTCATTAGGATTTGACCTAAATACACGATAAAGAAATAATAGCCGCGTCTATCAGCAATACGTCTAAAGTTGCCTTGGGAATAAAACCCATCAATATTTACACGTGATACATCAAATGATATATAGTCTACTGCTTTTTTGCCAACAGAATACGTTAAACGTTTGTGTGGCACTTTGGTATTTCTAGCCACGACCTTGATATAAGTTAGTCGCTCGCTGATTTTTACGTTCACGTATTGTTTCGTCGCAGCATCAGTATCGTCGATAGGCTCGTGCATCTGTCAGATTCGATTTTCATTCTTGACAAGATCCCATTTTATCGCCGGTCTTTTAACTTTTGATTCCGTATTTGTGTCGACTTAGTCTTTGATAAAGGTAGCCGATACACCAGAGTCTCTAATTTCCTCGTTATCTGTGATTTCAGATAGTTTTTCGTGATGTCTCATCGCGGCTTCAAAACAACGTCGTTGATGTCCACGTTGGACATTTGCAGTTTTCCAGTTCGATCCTGAAAGATCACAAGCTCGTTTGCGTCGACGCCAACAACAACCCGGCTGCTCAACTCGACCAATTCGGCTTTGGTAGCAAACCTGTTAAATCCACATCGGCGCCTGCCCGTCGGGGTCGCTGCGCTCGCACGTCCGTATATGTCAACTGGCAACTGGCATTTTCGTATATACTTTCAAGTCTAGCTTCTAAGTGACAACGCAAAGCAAGCGCTTGCGGTGTTGGTGAGGAAGCTTTGCTTCCTGCAAGTGCACGCAGTGCTTCAACGACGAGATGTCCACATATTGGGCCGTCTATCTGGGTTTGCAACGGCAGCGTTGAATAGAACACCAGTGAATAGAACACCAGTGACTGAACTTTGTTTCTCGACGTGAAGCGTCTGTGTAGATAATCAACGACTTCACGAGCGTTTCCAACCGGCAGACAAATTCGTGGACCCGTTGTGGGTCTGCGTTCACCTAATCAACAATGAACCTTGCTGATACCCTCACCAAAAATTCTTTCAAATGTTTTTTACCATGCTGGTTTTTATATTTTTCGACTTTATCGTCAAATTTCTTCCACGCTTTGCAGATGCCTCACCCATAGCAAACTTTTCCTTTAATATCCACTTAGACCATTTTTAGATGCTTCGTTTCTAGAACGATTCTTGTAATTTCCTTTAACATAATCTTTCCAGTCGTCGGGTAAAGAAACGGCAAAAATGCTACGGCATCCTCGTAGATCTTTTGGCGGCCAATCTCGTTAAATATTCCAGGCATTGTTTTCAACTCTTACTTGTACTCGGGTGGTTGTTATTGTGGAAGATACGCAACTGCCTCTTCGAAGTCTTCTTCTAGGTCCTCAATGTCTCGCCTCTGGTTGCATCTAGGCCCCGCTGGACTCTGCTCTGGCAAGCGTTCAATGGTCGCCGCGGTTTCCCTTCTGGCTTTCTCTGCATCCTTTGCGCATTTGGCTGCCTGGCAACGGGACCAGAGTGTGTTTCTGTTCCCATCATCTCTGCCACTTGTTCCGCGGTTTTGTGCGCGGGCTTGATCAGTGGTGCAAACGTATGTTCGAAGCCCGCTGAGAGGTCTTCCCGTGTGGCCTGTCCCGACTGAAACATATTTTTGACGCGTTCGCGGATGCCTATGGAATCGCGGAGAAGCTGATCGTGGGCATCTTTGTGGCGTCGATCAGCACCCTCTGCTATAACGTCGCTGGGAGCTTTCTCTCTTTTTGGTATTGTATGCATTTATCGTGGTCGTTAAAATGCTTTACAAATTCGTGTCCTAATCCACGCGATACTTGCGCGGTCCACCAGTCAAGTCAATCATGAGGAAACTATATGGGTGCCGGATAACTTCCGCGAACAGATGTCAAAACTCATTCCACGAGTAACCGACTGCACACCAGATCCAATGAATGCTAGCAAGGCCATGCACGTCAACCCCATGAAATATCATCAACATGTTGCAATTGTTCCGAATCACTTTAGGTACGTGTGCGTGTCGTGGATCACATAGATCACGTCTGCGTTTTTGTGGCGGTCCCGAGAAAATATTCTCAGAGGTTGTCTTGCCGATCAGGCATCACATGGTCGTACATGACAAGATTATTTTTTTCCGGGTCCAGGTCGTCGATTGGAGGGGTTTATTCGATCGTGGAAATGAACTGGATGGCAACTTCGCTGCTCGCAGACGATGAAGTCGTCTCCGACGACGCAAGCGTTTCCGCGAAATCCCTGAGTACATTATAACATAGTTGGTCGGATGCCGGAATCACGTACAGCCGATCCCAGTTCAACCATGGCATAATCAGATTCAGTAACAGTTGAAGTATATATACATATTTAAATGCATTAAGATCTTGATATGACATGCTTCATATCAGCTCTAACAATATTCATGATAAATAGTCAGTAAGCATCACATATATGCTTTGGTATAGTTGTGAACACATGCACCGTATCAACTGTAACAAAATTCATGATAAATATTGAATAACCACCATATGCTTTTGTGTAACTGTAAACACATGCTCCATATCAGCTCTAACAAAATTCATGATAAATACTCAATAACAATCACATGCTTTGTTATAATTGTGAACACATACTCCATATCAGCTCTAAACAAAATCATGATAAATACTTAATAAGTGTAAGGGTGCAAATTTCTGTCGATTTCGGTAGAGCACATTAGTTGGCAGATAACAAATTAATTAGATTTATGAGGAAAGGTACCGCATGAAATCGCTAGACTGCGATAGTTTTAATGTCCCTGTTTGGGGGCGAGATTGATTTTTAATTAAGCCTTCATTGTAGCCCTAACGGTAAGAAGGTTATTTGGAGGTCTAGATATCAAAAATGTCAAAGTTGAGAGTTTGCAGGACTAGATGTAAAGCAAGTGGAAGTTGCATTATCTTTTGAAATTCTCTAGAATCGGTTATTTAAAAATCTAGAGGGTTTCTCTGACCACGATGGGCGTGTATTTATAAAATGCGGTAGATACGTTTAATCTGATTGGCTACGCTAAATAAGAGGTGTGTTTCCCAGACGAAATTTCATGTTTTAAATATTCCACATCGCAAAATTTAGTCTGTCTAAATTTTCCTGCGAAAGGCTGAGATCTTGATTCCTTGAGGATAAGGAGAAATTCTCTCGTATAAACAATTGTTCAAGTGTCTGGAAGTTGAGGGACACAATTCTGGAGGTAGAAGCGAGCGAGTCTCGAAAGCACAAGGGGAAACAGCTCCATCCACATATCCACATATCCACCTATCCACCTACCTACCTACCCACACGAAGTTTGAGGGCCGAAAGAGGCGAGATAAGAGAGAGTGAGCAGGGAAAAAAAGGGGAGAACATCAACCTTGACCGGACAGCAGCATTGAATTTGGAGTGACTAGCGATAACCAGGTTATGTAGGCATGCTGGGCAAAGACTTCGATTGTTCACTTGATTCTATGATGAACTAAGTTTATCGTTTAAAACAGATCGGCTATTTACATAAGTATATTTGTGTTGAAATTCGGTAAATAATTTATTTAAAAAAGAAGTGTATCTTCCTAATGTTATTTATTATCTCAATTTGTTTCATGTAATTGATTAAATTGTTATATTTCATGTACGGGGGCTCGTGTTATTCTGTTCTATATATCTGCTCAGATCTCTGTTTATTCCATCTATAAATTTCATAATTTATTTTATTATTTACTCGATCCGGGCAATAACACCGAGGTTGATCATCCTCTAGATAACGATAACCAACCAAATCGGACACCTTGTAACGCGGGGTATCCGCCACAATAAGCATCACTTGCTTTGGTATAATTGTGAACACATACTCCATATCAGCTCTAAACAAAATCATGATAAATACTTAATAAACATCACTTGCTTTTGTATCACTTTGAACTCATTCTTCTTAACAGCTCTAAACAAATTCATGATAAATACTTAATAAGCATAACACGCATGATTTTCTATAACTGTGAACACATGCTCCATATCAGCTCTGACAAAATTCATGATAAATACTCAATAAGCATCATATGGTTTTGTGTCACTGTGAACACATGTGGTATAGTCCTAATTTGGCGTGGACAGTTATTTGTTATTTTTCGCTTCTGATTAAATTTAGTCTTGTGCTACTATTGGGATGTAGTCTACTTAGAGTAAACATTAGAAACACTATCTGAATGTAACTATTTTGAAATGTAATTATTCCTGTACACTTAGACGTTAAGGAAAACCATTCAGCTTCAGGCATAGAAATGTTCCAATGGTGTTCACATAAAGAACCATAAGCAATTGGCTACTGAATAATTGGCGTATTTTTATGCTATGTACACTAAGCAAGTGCATCATTGTCCATCGACAGATTCTACTGGTTCAGACTTGCTTGAAATTTGCAAATGGCTGGTCGACACAGTTGCTGAAGCGAGAAACAAGTTTCTGAATTACTTCCGGCTTAGCAGGTCTTGGAACTGATGTAATGTTTCCATATCTTCTAACTTCATTGATGAAAGAGGCATCGTTTCCTTTTGTAATACAACATTTTCCATTATGTCAGACACCAATTTGTATCACTTGGCTTCACGTGGTCACAGGCAACTAATTATTTTATGAGTTACGGAGCAACGCAGCATATCATTTTCATAGTTTTTAAAGTTTTCTCTTGGATAGATCTTTCATAGGATGGATGCATGTTTGCCAATCTTACCACGAAAGTATAGTAATAAGGTCAAACAATAATATTACGGTCTATGGGAATCGAATAAGTTGCCTGTGCCCTATAGCAAATGACACACAAAGTGGAAAAGGACACGAATAAAATATGATCAATCCCTTTCTCATACGTTTAATCAGCCAGATAGGGTGAATTTGTTTGTACATTTAGGAGTAAGTTGTATGGTGTTTACGTTTTAGACGTTTTGCTCACAATAATTTCTTTTATTCATGCTGGATTTTAAAAGCCGGTATCCTGGTATAGCTTAACAAAATGCTGTGTAATGCATGTTCTCTGCAGCGCTATTAATAGCACGTGTCCCCAAAACTATCTGTCGCAAATTCGAGCACATAAATCTTTGATTAACTATTATTGACTTTCTAGATGATTGCAATTATTTCAAGGTCAGACAAGAAAAATGTACAGTTTGTTAAAAATATTACACTTTTCCCTGTTTTGCCAGACCGGGTACATCGATCCGGACAAAACCTACCACTTAACGAGGATGCATGTTCACTATCTGATAAGTCTGGTATTTTGCTTCTGTAACCTGGCAGTGTATGATAATTTTGTCTGATTTTTCCATAATGTTTATTTATTTCTTTAAAATGTTCGACTGATCTATTTCCACCTCAGGTATATTGACACAACAGTCTAGGAAACATCTTCCTCTGATAATTGATGAAATATTTTACTTCGGATTTCATTAGCACCGAAATGGACCGCTTGTTCTCTCAAAGGTGGCAAAAACTGAAGTCTTTGAAGAAGGGGAAGTGGGTTCCAAGATTGAATTCCCTTTTCTATGTACACGCACGCCTTTCAAATAAACATTTGCTTGACATACCCTCTCAAGGAATAAAGGCAAATGGTAGTGATTTTATGTAAGCACATTCAATGACACTGAGTAATTGTTTTACATCAATTAGGAGCCTATATAACGATTCCAGATTATCTCTCTTTGTCGGAATCCTGTTGCAATGTGTGCCGAAATGCATTTAGCTTAGGATATACACTACATATTCACATAGGAACCAACATATTTATGTTTGCATATATCAAAAAGTTTCAGAGGGAAACTTATATTCTTTTGTGGACGATGTTATCAGTGTATCATTACAGCAGGTTCCCAAATTGAAATAAATTCCTCGATATCCTAAAAACGGTAACTGCGAGACAACTATGCTCTTGCATGAGGTTTCATTGAAAACTGCTGATGACTGAATAATTATTACGAAAGTAAAATTTGATTTTAGGTCACAGTCAACTAATTATTTTATGAGCTATGGAACCAGTTTTTGTATGGGGGTATATCAATCAGAGTAGTTAAAAGAGTGAAGGTCGCTGACTGGCTGAAAATAATTACCAGAGGAAAACAAAAACGTAATTTTTCTGAAGAAGCCTACGTATAGGTATCGCTGTCGCCGCAGATGTACTACTGGATCTAAACGGGGATATCTCATTGGTCGGATTTTATAAGCGTCTTTTGCCTGTCTTACAGCGAATATATAGTAATACGGCAAAAATTAACATTATTGTCTATCGGAAAGAAGTTGGTTGTCTGTGCCCATATACAGGCTTTGCTAATCACCGTGATTCTGAGAAAGACATTTCTTCACCTTTTTTGTTTGTCATCTGTTGTAGACCTAGAGGCATATTATGATCTGGGGCGGCCAATACTGTCCTTGTTTTCATCTCGTCACGATCAGGTTATTGGACTTATTGTGGATACTATGTCAAATGATCCCCATCTTGTGGATTCTGTGTCAAATGATCCCCATCTTGTGGATACTGTGTCAAATGATCCCCGTCTTGTGGATACTGTGTCAAATGATCCCCATCTTGTGGATACTATGTCAAATGATCTCCATCTTGTGGACACTGTGTCAAATGATCCCTATCAAACACACGCTCATTAACTGCATGATCTACAAGGGATTGACAACTTGTTCCAACCAATCCTTGTCCCATCACAGTTGTTGCTGGCAGACCACCACGGGTGAGTATGCAGAACATGATCCACACATTTAGCTCACCGACTCCTCTGCATTTTGCTTTCTGTGAGAACTTCTTCGTTATTCCATTTGAGATGTTCCAAACATCAAACTGATGGTTAATGCAGCTGTATTCCTGTTTCGTTACACTTCAAGGACTTAAATAGCAAAGCCTCGATCTCTTAAGTAGCTCATGCTGCATCGAAAACCCATTTTTGCAGAACTCACGCATATGTAAGTATCTCCTCTATCGTAGTTTTATACATAAATATCTACATGTATCAGTACCTATGCAAGGGTGATTCCTGTCAGGCGAAATGGTTAAATAAATTATGACCATATTTGATGTAGGGTTTTACAAAATTACCGGCTTATGTACTGACGATTGCTACTTTCATCTTTCAAGTGGAGTGGTCTTTATTTGCTTAGCACTTTGAGTGGAGAGTTTGCTTTGCTTCAGCTTTTGACGCTCCTCTTTCAGATGAAATATACAATATAAATTTGCACTTCATATATACTTTAAATCATTTTTTTCTTTTATCAATGTTTGTTACTGTTCCAGTCTTAAAACAAATAACAAATAAAGTATGTTTATAGTAAAAAAAAAAAAAAAAAAAAAATTAAATCATTCGATCATGGATAAAATAGTATTCATCATCACCGTCATACAAATAAATATTTTTTACATCAGGGGTTGCTATCAATAGGGAAACTATACTATTAGTCAGTCTTTAAATATTCAAGTAAGTTACTGTTGCAAGGGAATGTAAAAACCTATGGAATCTCTCTCTCTCTCTCTCTCTCTGAAGAAGGAAGAAGTCTGGAGGGATGCATGGGGCTAACCGGATACCAAAATAGACTATTTTGAATGGAATTGTATTGATGTGAACACAAAGTTAATGAAATCCGCAATCAATATAAAACAGAAATATCGATATCCACTATTAACCACTCTTCTTTAAATAAAAAATTCTAAATGTAATTTTGGTAAAACTTTTTATTAACTCCTCACAACAACAACGCAATCTCCACGTGACTTGAGATCAAAACTTACAACCACATTCGACGTTCAAACACATTAGTCATACATTCTTCCTGTAGTCCAACACTGACCTCTGTAGTCAAACACTGCAGTCATATATTGGTTGCTGCACTCCAACACGCACCTCTCTAGTCAAACACTTCAGTCATACATTCCTTCCTCCACTCCAACACTCACCTTTGTAGTCAAAAACATTGTATTCATACATTCTTTTCGACACTCCAACACTCACCTCTGACAAACACTGTAGTCATAGATTCCTTCCTGTACTCCAACACTCACCACTGTAGTCAAACACTGTAGTCATACAACGCATATGGAAGGCTTTACAAGCAATTCTGCCTTCATAAATTATTGCATTTTTGCTTTGACATTTTGTTTGCATTATCAATCGGCTCTTTTTCACAGTCATGGTCATATGACATTATAGCAGCGGATTTCGCTAAAAATGGACACGATTTGTTTTTAATGATCAAAAAGCGAAGAAGGCATGAACATTGAATACTAAACATGTAAAGCATATTTGCTCAATAATACATCAGTGTGACCCTCATCAACTCTTTTGTTGTACTTCTGTATGGGCTAGGTCGTCTTCGCTAGCCAAGAGTCGTTGAAACACTTAGGTCTACATCGACTTTATTTGCTTTGTGAATTATTAGATAAATTTAAACTTCTATAAAATATCCAGCCATGATCACCTAATCCTATAATAACACGAAATGGCACACAATGAGTGTAAATGCTTGCACTTGACATATCATATTCATTCATTCATACATAAACATTGCATTTTATTTTCTTTCTTTCACATTTTTTTAAATTATCTGTGAAAGTCGTTTTCTTCTTCAGTAAGCGTTCTTTTGACCACATGGCTGATTTTTCTCATGTTGTACTCCAGCTTTGACAATGGATGGAACAGCGTCTGGTTTCAGTATTTTTCTCATCGACTTAAAATTAAAATATGCAGCTACGGGGTTGTCTGAGACTCCATCAAAACAGTCAGGACTAAAATTGTCCTCGCAAACAACACGACTGTTACTAAAAACAAAAGTCGCATTCATTAAATTGGCATTCCATTTCTTGCATACTACACGACTGGCCTTAGACTTCATAGGGGCTGATTTATGAAAAAAAGAAAAAAACTTTTTGCATGTCCCTTTAGAGTTTGTGCAATTTAGTGCCTGGCACTATGGCATGATGTTTAGAAATAATTCGTAGCGTAAACAATTATTGTCGACAAGAGACACTTTAGTGGTGCAAAGTCATGAAGTCCTTGTTCACAGGATGCAATCAAAACACTGAATATATTTCTTCGTATGTGTCAGTTCACTGTCAAGAGATTCCACCAAATTGTAGCTGAGCCGGAAAAGACGTTACAGAATATTATATTATTGCTTTTACCGGTAAACGCTACACACGGAAATCTTACTAACATCAATTTTGAAACTAAATGTTTGGAAATATTTGATTTTCATAATATTTACAGCAAAATAAACTCGGTTGTATGACAACAGTTAGTCTTCCTTTAATCAAACATGATTCTGTGTGAAGTAGATACTCTGTATCTCTCGTATGAACCCTTAACAAAGGGGATCTTTAATAAGTTTTTTTTTTTGTATTGAAATATATACAACACGTTGTTCTATACAATGTTCAACTATCATAATTCTTAATCGGTATATTACCTTCTGATCTAAAATATTTATTTTTAAAAAAATTAAAAATGTAAAACGGTATACGTGAACAGTAAAATTTTGATATGCCCTATAATCTTCGTCTTTGCAACGATATATGTAGTGAAAATTTATAGTTCTCTATAAAGCATATTTTAATAAACTTAAGAAGGTGTTCTTGACACTTACAAGAAAGAAAGGGATAATGCAGACAAGGGTTGTGGAATTAATTCTTCGTACATTATCTTGAACGTATACATTCAAAATGTTAGATCTAGAGTATTAACAGTATGATAACTTTATTTAGTATAAGTAAAGTATTAACAGTGTGAGAACTTTATTTAGTATAAGTAGAGTATTAACAGTGTTAGAACTTTATTTAGTATAAGTAGAGTATTAACAGTGTGAGAACTTTATTTAGTGTAAGTAGAGTATTAACAGTGTGAGAACTTTATTTAGTATAAGTAGAGTATTAACAGTGTGAGAACTTTATTTAGTATAAGTAGAGTATTAACAGTGTGAGAACTTTATTTAGTATAAGTAGAGTATTAACAGTATGCGAACTTTATTTAGTATAAGGCCATTGGCCCAAGTACAAAATTATACAATGAAGAAAATATATCATTGGGGTGGATACACATTGGTATTTTCTAAGTCTGCAGTATGGTGGTAAGTCATACAATCACATAAATATGACAGAATATACATAATCACACAATTTGTAAAGTATTTTTTCTTAACTTGAAGGCAAAATATGTAAACTGCTGTTTTCTGATTACCTCATCAGATTTATTACAAAGTAAATTGCTAAATATTTCATAAGATGGGATATCGTAATATTACTTGGAAGAAACTTAAATCTTAATTCTGAGTATTTTGGGCATCTTAATAAAAAAATGGAATTCATCTGCAATTTCCCCGTTGTCACATACATAACATAATATACGTGCCCTGTCGACATATTTGTCTACATGTAACTATATGAATATGAAGTTCTCCTAATCTAAAGAGAGTCATATTTCGTTATTTTCAATAATATATAAGTATTATTCACATTCTATAAGACTTTTACCTATAATTTTTAGAGGGGTTGATCTATTTACTTTTTCTTGCCAATCTTGCAAGTTACAATCCATTAACGGTTGTCTAAATTGCACAATAAATAAATCAACATCGCCAATATCCTGTGATATCCACACAAAACCAAACCCATATTTACAAAGCAGCTGTCTAATATAAGTTGCCCAAGTTATTCTTTCGCTACCATCCAGTGCCTTTAACATCATGTAGCATTTCCTGGGATATCTCTAGCTAGGCGTATGCAACAATTTACACCAATATTATATGCATCTAATATAATAGTCAATACACATATTATAATGTCCACATTCACCAAGAGTTCCCATGTTTGAAGATTGTCTTCCAAGAGACAAATAAAATGTACAGAACTGTTGATTAAATTTCTCTACAGATTTTCTATTATTGTATCCCCAAATCTCTGATGAATAGAGGAGAATGGGCTTAATACGAACATCAAATAATTTAAACACAATGTTCGGTGATGAAGATTCGAGTTTTCGTATTAATTTCTTGACTGAAATTAAAGCTTTATTAACTTGTATGACAAGTCTTTCAATTGCTTTTGACTAATTTAATCTGCTAGAAAACATTACTCCCAAATAGTTGTAATAAGTTAAAATTTTGATATTCTCAGTACGAAAAGCCCACTTTTCAAACTTCTTAAGTTTACCACAGTTTCTGAAAAAACAATGATATTTGTCTTCTCCATGTTTACAGTAAGACCCCATTTTACACAAAAAGCTCCAGTGTGTCTATCTTTCTTTGTAATTCTAAAACAGTATCAGCACAAATACACAAGTCATCAGCATAAAGTAACAGAATCATATTTGGTAATTCACTGTCAACAAAGATTCGAGTTTCAGCATTTTCATTCATTATTGGTAATAAAACATTTAAAAACAAGGAAACAGGAAAGGACTTAATATACAACCTTGTCTCATTCCAAACTTACATTCAACATATTCACTTATCTGATCTTGAGAAGTTTCTACAGCTGATTTAATACCTGTATATATATATATATATATATATATATATATATATATATATATATATATATATATATATATATATATATATATATATATATATATATATATATATATACTAAAAATAGCCAACATCGTACCTTGCATACCATTTTGTAATAATGCATACCACAGACTCTCTCTATCCATTGAATCAAATGCCTTTTTAAAATCAACATATAAGTAATAGAATCTTCCTCTTTTTTTGAAAGATATTTCTGTACCACAGATTGAAATATTAAAACATTATCTACTGTCAAATAACCAGCCCGAATCCCGCCTGTTCTTCGGAAGATCTTATCATAGTTGGTGGCCAAAGTATTAAGTCTTTCATTTAAAATGGTAGTAAATAATTTACTGCAAGTATCTAGTAAAGTTATTCCTCTATAATTGTTTACATCACAGGGGTTGCCTTTCTTAAAATGTGGTATAATTAAACCATTTCTCCATCTATCATGAAAGGTACCATTGTAGAAAAAAGCGTTAAAGAGAGGTGTTAAATAACGTACTATGATATTTTTTTTACACCAGGTGATTTGCTACTTGTAAGCAAATTTAATGCTTTCAATACTTCATTCTCATATAATTCTGAGTTGAGAATCTGATTTATCACAGGTATTATAGTCATGATTTTTAATAATTTCTTTTTAAAAAAATTTTTTTTTATTTTTCAAATTGGATCTAGTTCGCCTTTAGATGGATTCAGTACGCTTTTAAAATACTCGACCCATTCCAGATTTGATACAATTTTTGGCATTTCCACTGGGATACTATAAGATATCAAATTTATAAGATCCCAAAAGTATTTTGCCTGATCGCATGAATTCTCTAATTCGTAAAACAGAGCTTTGATCCAACGTTTCTTTTTATTTCTGCAAACTTCTCTATATTTATTTTTTGAGTTCCAGATACGTTTGATACAATTCCCTTATGCCTCTTTTCCTAAACTGGTCTAAGATAGTGTATTTCCTTTTTCAAATCCATGCATTCCAAATAGTACCAGAAAGCTTTAGGAATATTTGATTTTCTACAATCTACTTTAAAACTATTATATAACATTTAGGAGCATGTCAAGAGCCTGTTCTATATCCTTTGTGACGGCGTTTAAATAATCATTAAAAAAGGACTCCGTGAGTGTCAATTCTAAATTAGCCACATATAAATTCTTTGCATTCTCATTCCACTTAAAGCAATAATAGGGTTTTGTACCTAAATTTGTATCACACAGAGCAGTATTATTTTCATATAATATTTTTGATTGAAACTATGATCGGTAAATGATTCGACTCAGTTCTCGTTTGAACAACGAGTCGTTCAACATGTTTAAATAAACCTGGCAATAGTATTATATAATCTACTAGGCTCCTTTCCCCGTTTGCAAGACATGTAAAATCTCCCTGTTCAACACAATTTACTCTACCGTTTCGAAAAAGAATACCAAATGTACAGCATAACTGAATCAAACCTTTACCAAAATTCATTTCACCTCCGGATCTCTCGATTTTCTAGGCTTATCAAGTTGTTAAACTTATAATGTACAAAATCGAGTAATGGAATGAACTTTAAATCATCATCAATTATAAAGTCATCTATAAAAGCAGTTCTAGAATTAAAATTACCAGTCATAAGCAGCATATTTCATTTTCAGTGTCGTTTAAAATGTCAATCGTATTGATTTCTAATACGTCAAATGCCATTAGAAGACCTGTCATTGTATACAGATGAACCTGGCGGGGGTATATAGATACAACCTAGCATGACATCATGCTAAACCTCAAATAATTGCTTGTTCAGTAAGATAAAAATACAGTCCCTATACTCGGTGTAAACATATTTCGTGTGATTGAAAGTGCGTTTTGCACGAGCACTGCAACACCACTGCGCTCTTTACGTATTTCTGATGACCACTGTCAATTCTGGGCCGGCCATGCCCTTAATGTTTGGTACATTCTACAAGACGCTATTGGGAAATATCGTATGTGTACACTTCGTTCGTAGCATAGACTTGGTCGAATCTCAACCTTCCTATGATACCATCCTTCTTCAAATCATATAAGAATGTTCTTAACTCTTTACGCTTGTCCCTTACCACATGCGAAAAGTCCTCACTAATTCCCATTCCCGTGCCCTTCAATTCACGTACTCAGGATATAACGAGATTTCTGTCCTTGTGTCGTAGAAATTTCACTATAATACCATGACCATTAACCCAATGTGTCGTAGAAATTTAAACTATAATACCATTACCTTTAACCATATGTGTGCGTTCAATCTCATTATCTTGCTCAGTCTTAAGATTGTTCTCAATCACTTCGTTAATCTTATGTTCAGACTGATCCCGTGTCTCATTCCCCTTTCCTCTCTTGATTCCAAAGAACACTAAGTTGTTTCTTCTGGACTGGTTCTCTAGGCCGTCAACCTTGTCTTCCAGAATACTCACTTTGGCCTTTAGGGTGGCATTTTCCTCCTCAAGTTCCTTAATTTTTTATGGCAGAGCAAGACATTAATTGACCATATCCTGTACCTCATGGGTTTGCTGCTGGACCGCATCGAATCTTTCATGAAATCTTTTACCAAGTTTCTCCATCGCCGATTTCATAGTCGTCATCATAAGATCGACTGGGTTCTCTTCAGATTTCCCAGACAACCTCGTTATATCTAGAGTATTATTGATGATATCTGCATAAAAAAATGCACGAAATTCAGGAAAGAGAGCTTTATAAAAAAAAAAAACATAAAAATGTCTAAGAATCAAATTTGTGATCGAAAGGATATTTTCTCGCGTTGCGGCTCATACATGCACAAGATTTTTGAATATCGGTTATAATGATTATTATTCACAAAATTTACGCTTTGTTGTAATATCTGATATATGTGACTTTCCAAATGATACTTTAATCATTATTCCCGGCGTATACCCCTCGTCTTCCCCCCTCCACCTCCGTCATTTCTAGATATGACAGAAACTCGTTGTAATAGACATATGACCAAAAAACAAAATTCTTGATTATTTTTAATTTGCAGTTTGGTATACGTATAAAACTGAATGGAATCCTTTTTCTTTTTTCTGAACATTCATACATGTTTATTTTTAAGTAAAAAAAATTCAAAAAAGAATAAAGTAATAATTACACGTCTAGAAATAATTTATTGTTTTTAAATCTAATTTCGGAGTGTATCAGTGGATGATCAAAGGTATTTTAAGTAACCTTGCAGGAAATTGTAGCAGGTGCGTTATCTCCAATTTGTTTTGTTTCGTTTTGCTTATCTTCACTCTAAACTTTATTGTATCGAGTTTGACATTCATGATACGCCTTATATATACGGCAACCAATGCCTAATAGCAATATGGCGAACAATGGATACAGGACATGGTTTTAAATATTACTTGTAAACTCGTTTTTGATTGCCAGATAACCTATATCTCTGTAAAGACTGTGCCAAAACCGGAATATGATCTAATGAAACACGGCGCGTACCACAAAAATCTTTCCAAAGTTGTGGTTTGCAACATTTTCGAGCTATTCTTGACATTATTGATTTTTTCCCACAATTATGTTGCGTTTCAGAATTTGAAATAACACATGAAGTTTTAAATATAAAAGTCGAGAGCAGACTGTATCGTTGTTTCCGATGTACAATGTTACTTTGCAAAACAAAGAAATTGTTCGTAGCTGAGACACAGGAAACCACACAAACTCAAGAATGATCGTTCCTGGATGATCCCCTTTGATGCGTCTATATACACAATAACGAATATGGAACATTAAACCCACACAAAACAACGCCATAAGAATTCCATGCATGTTTAACCTTATTTTTTGGTGCTTTTATAAAATGAGACATTCATCACATCTAGTACCTCTGTCAAAACGTACATAGTTTTCAATACTCCTCTTGGCTAGAAGGCTCTGTATGTCATTCAAGTCAGATGCAATAATTAATGTAACGGGTGTGCATGCCACTACGGTGAAACGTTATTTTACCTTTGAATGCAGAATATTCATCTACCGTGGTAAATGTTGCCCCCTTGTAAAGCATACTCTGGTATATATTTGTCACGTATAAAGGGGTTGATACATATCTCGGCTTCTTCGACATTGCTTCGATGTTTCCTCTGTTTACAGTACCATTGGCAATACATATTAAGATGGGCTAAAAGTATTTACGTAGGACAACGTCAAAGCCTTCGCTTGAACAGGATGAAACAAAGCAATGAACAGGATGAAACAAAGCAATGAACAGGATGAAACAAAGCAATGAACAGGATGAAACAAAGCAATGAACAGGATGAAACAAAGCAATGAACAGGATGAAACAAAGCAATGAACAGGATGAAACAAAGCAATGAACAGGATGAAACAAAGCAATGAACAGGATGAAACAAAGCAATGAACAGGATGAAACAAAGCAATGAACAGGATGAAACAAAGCAATGAACAGGATGAAACAAAGCAATGAACAGGATGAAACAAAGCAATGAACAGGATGAAACAAAGCAATGAACAGGATGAAACAAAGCAATGAACAGGATGAAACAAAGCAATGAACAGGATGAAACAAAGCAATGAACAGGATGAAACAAAGCAATGAACAGGATGAAACAAAGCAATGAACAGGATGAAACAAAGCAATGAACAGGATGAAACAAAGCAATGAACAGGATGAAACAAAGCAATGAAAAGGATGAAACAAAGCAATGAACAGGATGAAACAAAGCAATGAACAGGATGAAACAAAGCAATGAACAGGATGAAACAAAGCAATGAAAAGGAGCATTGATGAATTGAAACTTAGGACTTTTGTTTCAACAATACATATCGCCTGTTTATAACAAAAACACAACATACAAATAATTCAAGCATGGTATGGTCAATGACCTGATATCTAACCATTGAATAGGTCTCACTTAGGTCTTCAAATGTGTTCTTTTGTTTTCTTGCCAATAATGAAATTAATGGTAAGAGTTCAATTCTATGATGGAAAGAAATGGACACAAATGAAAAACCCACACAATTATAGATAGCCTCTCTCTCTCTCTCTCTCTCTCTCTCTCTCTATATATATATATATATATATATATATATATATATATATATATATATATATATATATATATATATATTATATATTCTTGTGATATCGATAGCATTTTTATATTCTTTTGATCTGTAATACTAATATATGATATATTGCAGAATGTAGTCGACATGTACATATACAGAGAAACTATAACAACACCATTGAAACAAAATCCAAACCATGGGACAAAGCAAGCATTATGTCTCCTTCTTCTATCGAAACTTCAGGAAGTAGCTACTCCCACATTTCTGCAACAAAAGAAAAGTATGGCACCCTTGATCCGTTCCAATCATAATATTGCTTCGTCATGTACCTTTTTCAGCAAAACGCTTAGAAGGGTTTCAGCTTTGTCGAAAACTAGTCATTAAATTGATCTAATTAAACGAATGTAAATGAAACACTGAATATGTGCAATCAAAATCAGGGTTCAACGAAACTGGGATAAATTTTGCCTATGCATTCTAATGGCAAGGAATGCATCAAATACGTACATGTCTGGAATCCAAAAGACGAAAAGCTCTTCTAGAGTGCTTGCTATGACTTTGACGTAATTGATGTTCATGTTTCCTTTCCAGAGGATCAGTATCAGTTACATTTGGCAAAGACTGGAGTGCGTCAGTTGCATTTGTGAAAGACAGGAGTGTCAATAATAAATATGTGTGCTGTATTATTAACCTCTTTAAAATGCTAAGAACTTGTATGATAGCGAACAGATAGATTTAGATTTGGTTTTTGACACCACTTCCTTAAAATATGAATGTGTTGTATCCAGAACTAGTACAGTACTATACTTGGACTAATTCTTATTTAATGATGTAGCATGGTTTGTGTATTACTCTGGATAAACAACACTCACGGGATCGGTAACCATACAATTACGATAGAATAGTGAAAAAAGGTCTAAATGACAGCTTCACTGCAAAATTTTGTTTTCATAATTTGAAATTATTATTATTATACGTAGATTTAACACGCAAGCGGTTGAGATGCACAAGACAATTACATCCGTCCAAACAATCAGTATAGCTTTGAGGAAATTTGATTATTTTCCTTCAGTTTCGAAAAGATGCAAGTAAAATTCATATAATGTTGAAACCAATTTGTTTATTGCACTTCGGTTGTTGATGAAACCGGTAGAGAATGCATTTTGCATATAAATTCTTTTACATACGTTTAACAATTGAAGCATTAGTTAATGCCAGGTGAAAATAAAAATGCTAAAAACGTTACGATTTAGTTAATTTAAATTCGAAAGACTTTAATGTAGTGTGTTTCTGCATATAAAACTCCTCAGGTCAGACCTTAATTGTTATCCCTTTGATATATAAGTATGTAAAGGAGTGAGCATGAATTATTCATGAGGTTGACTCGGATATATATATATATATATATATATATATATATATATATATATATATATATATATATATATATATATATATATAAATATATATATATATATACATATATATATATATATATATATAAATATATATATATATATATATATATATATATATATATATATATATATATATATATATATTTACACTTGTGATCATTATAAACAATGTTCAGTGCTACTTCTCATTAAAAGGAGGTATGTAGACCAGACCATGCTTTATAGACAAACTTTAAAGTATCTATATATCGAAATTGCAGATGTGGGTGCCATTTGATCACGCCCTGAGCTAAGAGCTAGGTTAGTACCTAATTATGGCTCTGCTGAATGCTATTTCGCTGTGAACGGTTCTATGATGATGCCGCTAACCCACGTGAGAAAAGAATATGTGCATAGTACTGAACAAGTCTTAGGTAAGCTGTAATGTGGTATTCAGGTTTCAAGTGAATACAGGGACTAATTTACACTCTTTGTGACATCAGAAACTTAAAAAACAAAATCTTTATGCCGAAGCCTCCGACGCCGGACAAGTGAAACCGATTTTTTGTTATCTGCTAAATGAAAGCTCGACAATTTTGGTAGCTTGTTTTCGTGAACCAACACGTTATACTCTACGAGGTTCCACAGATTGTTTCCGTCGAATAGAATTCTACTATCTGCTACATTTACAAGCCTTGGCAGGTACAGCATTAAAATTATTCAGTTCATTCATACATTTCTTAAACAAAACAGAGCAACTTAAGATGTTGTCATGATTAGCTTTGGTCTGAGGCACCGTCACATATCTTAGCTTCATAATTAGCTTGGGTCTGGGGCATAGTGACATATCTCCCCCTCCCCGCACACACACACACACACACACACACACACACACACAGAGATGACTGTCCTCAATCAATGTATATGTAAAAGTACCTCATGTTGTATATTTTTTTCATACAAATTTCTATATAACCTTTTGGCAGTGGGTCTCCTTAAAACAGGTGCAAATCAGTAATGTATAAAAGATCAGTAACATCAGTACCTGTATGCATAAATGTTCCATCAGTTAAAAAATAATCAGTCAGTTACATATAAGTGTTTACATGTACAATATTGTTAATTAAATTCAATCAAGCACATAAACCATATAGACATTCTCAGTCACTGCTGTTTACAACAAAATGTGTGAACTGTACTATAGTTCACCTTGCAAGAATTGTAAACACAATTCACCAAAGGTAAGTTACATTTAATGGCCCATCCACAGTCGGTCTAATGAGATTCTATAATCTGATCAACTATCCCTGGGCTATTTGAATTACAAATTTACAAAGGTCAGTGTTTGCAAACATTATCTGGAATTTCATTTGTTTACCTGTGAGTAGAGTGGCACACCAGTAGCAACGTGAAAACACAAGCAATATTAAAGAAGTACTAAAACAGGTAATTGTAGAAAAAAATGACACAATAGAGAGAAAAACATATTCATATGAATTCGTGTGCTCAGGTAACTTCTGCTCTAATTCCATGATATAATAGGTTGAATCCAATGTAACCACTATTTCTTTCTGGTAGCACCACGTTTGGGGCGATTGTATGTTTCATTAAAGGCTTGGATAAGCTGAGACGGAACCTTCTCTGTGTCTACCCAGGCTGTGCCGTTTGCATTATTTTTGTACTAGACAAAATACCTTTTTTCAGACCTCCCACCTTTGATATTCGCATACAAAGTTTCAATTATTTCCACAATTTCAGGATTTTCTGGCTCTTCATCAATCTCAGTATCACTGTCATAGTGATTTGTATTGTCACTTGGTGCCTCTGGAAACTATACAGGATTTGGGGGGGGGGGGAAGGCATCCGGGTCAAAAAACAGTTTCATTCGATTTGCGTGTACAATTTTGTTTAGTTTGTTTATTGTCACAAATTCTCAATCTGATAGTTCATTGATGATATTTTCGCAATTATTCTATGTAGGCCACTCCATAGGTGTAAATATTTTGTAAAGAGGCCTGACTTACTGGCTGGTGAATATACCCAACCTTTATCGCCTACCTTGAATTCAGGTTCTTTGGCATTTTGGTCCTTTGAAAATTTCTGATTTTGTTTAGCTAATTCGATATTTTGCTTGACTCAAGTGAATTTTGTAAAAAAATTGTGTTAGAACATCTGTCTTGTAATCGTCTATCTCTGAATATTATGTCAGCTCTGACAATGCCACGTCGATAGGCAGACCAGCCTCCCGGCCATACATCATGAAGAAAGGTGTTTCTTGTGTTGACTCCTGAATGCTACTGATGTAGGCAAACAAGACATAAGGAATAAACTGGTCCCAGTCTCTCTGGTGGTCTGACACGAACATAGACATCATATTGGTCAGTGTGGCATTAAATCGCTCAACGAGGCCATCTGTTTCAGGGTGACCTTTTTGGTATTTACTTATGCACATATGTCATTCAATAGTCGACCAGTAAAAATTTTCCCACAGTCTGATAGAAGGCACCGGGTGGCTCCATGGCGACATAAAATATGTTCAACGAATGATCTTGCTGTTGTGGCAAATGCTTCTGTATACTTCGTCAGATACTCTGTAAAAAGAACAATATATCTGTTGCCCTGATCACTCGGTGTTAACGGTCCTAAAACGTCCATGTCGCACGGTCGAAAAGTCCATTTACTGGTTTTGGGAGTAATGGTGCTGGCCTCTGCCCTTAGGAGTTTTCTTGGTGGCAAAGTCTACACAGGATTTGACCAAAAATGTCCTTAAACATACCAACGCAGTAGAACCTATCTTGCATTTTTTAGTATGTTTTATTGAATCCAAGATGTCCAGCAGTTACGTCATCATGACACCAGTGCATTACTTCGCTAATTAATGAGCGCGGTCCCACCAACTGTTTTCTTACATGTGTCCGCCTTATGTTTGACCCTGGTGACCATATGTGATATAACACCCCATTTATCAGTTTATAATCAGGAGCCATGGCAGCCACTTTTCGGGCATTTGTTGCATTCTCGGGTAAGGTATTGTCATACAAGAAACTCATAATGGGTTTTAAATCTGGATCCTTCTTCTGTAATTCACGCATACTTTCTAGATGTAAGCCTGGTTTAATGTCCTGTAATTTGTTCATTTGTATCTAGCATTGGTTGTCCTTTCCGTTCAAATCGACAACCTCGCCATATTCTGCACAACTAAGTCCAACTGCATTTCTATGAGATTTTCCAGCCCTGTACTCAACTGTCATGTAATATTCCTGAAGGGACAGGGCCCACATGGCTAGCCTACTACTCGGATTTTTCATTCCCATAAGCCATTTTAATAAATAGTGATCTGTGACTACCATGAATTTGTGACCAAACAGATATTATCTAAAAGTTCTATCCCCCAAACTACTTCAAGGCTTTCTTTTTCAATTACAGAGCAATTTTTCTCACTTTGTTTAATTTTCTGCTAGCATATGCGATTGTTCTTTCGATAACACTTCTATCCTTTTGGTCCAAAACAACTCCCAAAGCAAATCCAGAACTGTCACAATGCAGAATGAATGGTCTGGAAAGGTCCGGATAACCTAACACGGGAGCTGTGGTCAGTTAAAGGCCATTTTAAAATAATCACTCCACTCCCATGTTACATTATTCAAAAGCTGAGTCAGTGGTTGTATGATATTTGCGAACGCTCTTACAAACTTGCGGTAATACGAGGCAAGACCTAGAAATGCACGTACGGTCCGTTGATTTAAGGGTGTTGGAAACTCCAGGACTGCCTTATTTTGTCATCAGAAACTTTAATCCCATCATTGGTTACAACATGTCTGAGAAACTGGACTTCTTGTTTGAAGAATGTACAGTTTTAATTTGAGATTTGCTTTTCTTAGTCTCTCAAACACTTCCCGTAAATGAAGCACATGGTCATCAAAGCTGGAGGAAAAGATTATAATATCATCAATGTATACCAGAACAAATTTTCACTGAATTTCTGCTATTAGTAGATCCACATAGCGTTGAAAATTCCCGGAAGCATTGCACAGTCCAAATCCCATTGTGTTTAACTCGTAAAAGCCTTCTGAGCAAACAAATGCAGTTTTCTCTTTATCTTGTTCCAAAATTGGTACCTGATGGTATCCAGACAACCAATCTAAACAAGTAAAGTATTGACAGTTGCTGAAAGCTTCTAGCATTTCTTCTGTTTTAGGGAGAGGATAGACTTCCTTCTTGGACACGGAATTCAAACGGCGATAGTCAATCACGAAACGATATTTTCCATCTGGTCTCTTGACTGGTATGACAGGACTTGCCCAAGGGCTGGTTGAAGGTCGCATTACATCAATATTTAATAAATCTAGCACCTGATTTCTAACTTCCTTTCTTTGAGAGAACGGTAGCTTTACGGTTTCTGTTTAATTGATGGACTATCCCCCGTGCCAATCCTATATTCCGCCATGTCAGTTAGATCCTCATCAGATTTTGCAAACATATCACTGTATGAGTAAAGAAGTTTGCGTACTGTGACCTGTTGTGCTGCAGAGTATTTGTTCCAGTCAATATGAAAATCCTGGTCATTAAATTTAGCAGTCAGTTTCATTCTAAATGTTTTCATCACATAGTTGCTACTCTGCTTTGCTTTCACATATTTAAGCTATTTCCTCAAATGAGCCTTCTTGTCGTGCTCTTATAGAGTTTCATTGGTTTCGGACTTGGGTTTAATAGTCTAAGAGTCACATTTTCACTGACCTTAGTGGCTGTCACTACGCGGTATCTATCTATAAAGTCTTGTTTTGGCTCAATCAATCCTAACTTCCCACATGCCTCACTGTCAATTTGTCTCTGGAGTAGGATTTCTGAACGGGCCGGTATTTCAACTGTTTTTATTAAGTTTACAAGGAAGGATTTCTTTGGTTTTGTTTCATCCTCACTTGTTTGTAATTTCACATAACGATTGTTCCAGTAGACTGAATTGTCTGATACATTAAGCACAAAGTTAATTTGTCTCAAATATCCATTCCAATTATTGCGTCATACTGAACAATTTTGACAACATACATTTCCTTAATTGACTCATCATTACCACACAGATGTTGCATGGCACAGCGCCGATAATGTTCAGAGATTGCCCAGTTGCACAAACCACATTTCTCATTTGGGGATTAATGGTTTGTTTGCCCGCAGTTGTCAGCATTCTGTCACTCACTAAAGAAACCTCAGTGCCCGTATCAAGATATAACTGGTCTTTTTGACCGAACAGCGTCCCTGGAATAAATATTCCTTTATTGCCCCTGGTCGTTGCAAGGTAATTAGTGTGTAAGGTTGATGGCTGTAATAATCAAGGGCGTTGTTCGTAGTTCCCAACGATGTTCTGTCATAATGTTCCTTAGTTTCTGGGACCCCTTTGCCCTATCTGAAAGGAGCCCGGTTTAGGTTAAAGGTTGCGCTTGGTTATAATTTTCAAGACACAGTCTATCCATGTGTCCTACTCGCTGACAGAAGTTGCATATAGATATACCCTCTGTTGCTCCCTGCCAATTAAAGCTTCTTGTGTAGCGCCTTCCTCGACTTCGAAATGGGGGAAGCTGAGTTCTCATAGAAGCAACTTCACTTGCCAAAAAAACTCGACTCTTTCAGTTAAGGTTTGAATCAATCTTGTTAACGCTCTGAGTATCATGATTCAAGGTTTGTATCGGCTGGGTCCATTAAGATTTTCATTACATTCTTCACGTGTTCTACTCTGAATGCCTGTTCAAAGGATTTTGGATCACTTATCATAACAAATCATTTTAGCCTGGCCTCAGTCTTTGAATGGAGTGTTACGTTAAGAGGTTGTCATTTTGATTCTGGCCCCCATGTACTCTGCGGGCTAGACGCCGTATTGTATATCCGTAATCTTCCACACTTTCACCATTCAGAAAAATACATTCTCTGTAAACCCTCCGGGCAAAATCTTTCCTTCAATTTCCTTATAAGTGTATCATAAGATGATTTTTCTTCTTCGCCCAGGTCTTCAAAATATTCTGCCACCCGACCTCTTAACAGTGCTGGAAGCATATCCATATTTTCTAGCAATATCCCACATGTTTGCTGTAGATATCCTCTCAAATGTTTATGCCAGCTTTCAAAGTCATCGTTGATTTCTCCAAAAAAAGTTTGGAGGTGTTATGGTTGAATGTTTCAGTTCCATTTGGGCAAAGAACGAATCAATACAATCTCGTCTGTACTTTTTACTTTTTGATCTTCCCATAGTCCATAAAAGAAAATAATCGTTTCACGTTCGTTATAGATCCCACTTCTGACACCACTAATGTCAAGGAGGCCTTATTGTTCACTTACGTTTTTCCCGTGGTATCAGTAACTCAACGAGTATATTCTTTTTATTCATTTATTTGCTATTTCACATCTATACAATGAACGAATACACTTCTATCTTCTACAACCAAACTGATCTGAACCCCTGCTCTACTCTAATTCAACTGCCTCCCGTCTCCGTGACCCATGCCTTCTCATCCCAGCTCATACCCCCATTGCCTTCATAATTAGCTTCGGTCTGGGGCATCGTGACATAGCTTAGCTTCATAATTAGCTAGAGTCTGGGGCACAGAGACACGTCTTAGATTCATAATTAGCTTGGGTCTGGGGCACCGGGACATATCTTAGCTTCAAAATTAGCTTGGGTTAGCTTTGGTCTGGGGAACCGTGGCAATATATCAGATGACATCTGATTCAGTTTTGTTGATACCCTGCTAAAATATATAACGGTGTGACTTGCATTGCAATTGGACGTTTGAAACATTACATCAATCTCTTACTTGATTTTGTGACGTGATTACTACATATATTTTATACGTTACACATAAACTGGAATTAACATCATATTAGTGACGGCCTATAATAATTTAATAAAGGAAATAAAATGCTGTGTTTAAATTTGGATCAAGATACAATTTATCACTGTTGTTACCTATTTCCATATCGTTTGCATTGTATTTGCAGAAATGAATACAAATTGAACAGACTGATGCTGTGCATATCCAATTTTACCCAATTGTCAGAAGCTGTTTTAACTTAAATTTCCTCATTTTCTTCAACATAATATCATGTTATGCAATTTTTCTAATGAATTTCTATTTTAGACAACACTCCATATTACATTGGTGATGATGGCAAGCGGTTATAAAGAACTATGTACATAATTATTCAATGGCCATATCTCAACTTTAAGTTGCGTGTCAAAAAGTTATTTTAAATCAATGGGTTACTCTTCTGTTTGAAATAATTCTAAATGAACCGTAATGGAGCACTCAAATGCAATAGTACAATATTCAAACGTAACGACATTGTTAACCATGGGGCAAGATAACGCTTTCTCACATGGAACGTTTGTATTCGTCGGGTTACAACATGTGCAATCAGGTCTAGTCAGGTCTGATTACGAAAATAATGGAGAAAACTGCTTCTTCCAGTTATAACGAACGCAGAAATATATCTTCTCACGCAATATGTTGTAAACCATCAATCTGCAATTCAACCTATTGCCGTGACCCGCCCATTTTTCCTTTATTTTTGAGTACAAACTTATCTCCCTCTGTCATGAAATAAGCTACAAAACAAATTTATTCACTTTCGAAACTATTATGCTGGTTCACATGCAATAAAATGCAATTCCTCCATTTCCTGTACAATGCGCCTTATAATAATTTATATGGCGCATTTTTGTCCACGCAGATAATTTATGCTTATCATCAAAAGGTCTGTTTGATACTGAAGTGACGCAGTGAAAACCATAGCGTACAATGAGATTTTCTGAATGCAATACATTTGGCCGTTTATAATGTATAACGTGCTGATGAGATGATCCTGTAGGTGCATATACAATAATTTCCTAATTATTCTCTCTCTCTCTCTCTCTCTCTCTCTCTCTCTCTCTCTCTCTCTCTCTCTCTCTCTCTCTCTCTCCATATGCATAAGTGTTCGAGAGAGAGAGACATACATACATACATACATACATACATACATACATACACGATTTCAATTCAGAGTTTAGCAATATCGGTTTACCAGACAGTGCATACTCAAATATTCTTAAATCTGTGTGCTCTCCCCCAAGAAAAACTACCCAATCAAACATCGAAATTAAAATTACTTTTTAGACGACGCAGCAAAGAAACTTAAAATGTTCATGGCAGGTGAAATATTTGTATATCTCTCATATTTACAGCATTTCTTGCTTTCATTTAATATTTAATCCATTCAGACGAAATGATGATACAACAAAATGTTCAGGAAAAGAGTACCAACAAAATGGTATTTTTTGCAAGATGTATCAGTATAAGAATGGGGACAGCGGTCATGAAATCCATCTATGTCTGGAGACACATGCTGACACTTGCCTTAGCTTTTATATGAACGTTTAAGATGTAAACTTTACCAAGTGTCTGTCTATGGATAAAGTGGAGTCAAACGAAGTGAGTTGATACTTTTCGATACGATACGTGCGTCACTCAATATTTTTGACCGAAATTTCGCAAAATTGTTGTCAGGAACAAATTTTTGGAGGTCATGCATTTCTGATCGCTTGGATACTTAAAGTGGTATGTCCTTTAATAGTAGGCATTTATATGCAATTAATGCTTACAAATTGGAAACACAACTCAGTCAGTTAAAATTGTTTTCTTTTATGTTTATGACAATTCTACACTGTAAACACCATGCCTATACACTTTTGTGTGTTGACTACCTAAATCCATCAATGTGTATTGTTACGACATATTATTACAAGATAAAGTTAAATATCGTGATAAATCAATCAATTTAATTTTGTTTCATATTTCCTTGAAGTCAAAATCAGATTTTTACGAGAGTGATTTGGTGCCCTCTTCCCATTCTCAATCAGTCAAAACATTAAAAAATTTGATAAAAATAAAATGCCAACAAACACGTCTTTGTAGATGAGTGTAGACGCGGAAGAAAAAAAGTTAAGCAAGGCAAGTGCAGCAAAAATTATAAGAAACCTTCACATGAAAGTCGATGTTTTAAAAGCTATTATTTACTTTCAATACAAATCATTGCAAGTCTCCTTAACATTATTTTACCCAATTATATTCTCTCAATTTCTCAGTTTTATTTGAATGTCATGGTAAAGATCGGGGGGTGGGGGGGTGGGAGGGACTGGATTGTCCTCTTCTGTATTCAACAAGATCAAGCTAAAAGTCATGCCATATACACCCGTCTAAATTGTTGGACTGGTTCTCGTCATTTATTTATGGAATGTTGTAACCTAACGAGAAAGCATATAGATAAATCCTTTGCACCTCATATATAGTAGAAGTCGGAAAAAAGAAGAAGAAAAAGAAAGCAAATAATAGAGATTTAGATGGAATAGCATGGCACTATTAACTTGTTTGCGGAACTTCTTACTCTACCTATGTTTAGACACATTTTGGAATAAGACGCTTGAGGATACCTACGCAGACACAGACCGCACATTCCATGGATAGTCGACCTTGTTAGTGTTAGATCTATTGTAAAAGTTATTTACTGCATCCACCATCTCTATCTGTACGGTGATACATTTCACGCGAAGAAACTAATCCTTACTCAGCAGGATAAGTGGGCTATGCGACTTAGAAACAATTAGAAATTTGACCTAGATTAATGTGATTTAAAATCTTCAAAATGATAATGATCTCGTGCAGTTAAAAGAAGGGAATATCACAATATTTTGATGTACACATAATATGCATTTCCCATACACGGGTTGTAAGCCAGAGGTTTTCAAACCTACAATTTGCAATATTTATGATTTTATTTTTTTATTTAATTTTTTTAAAGAAACTAAACAGTACATTTTAGCACACGAAATCCTTTACCAACAATATTTATTTTACAATTGTTTTCTGCACAGTTAATCAGTCATATTTTCTGCATCAGCTTTCAAAATGGATCACATAGATGACAAAATAGTGATCGAACATTTGAACCTTCTTGCCAAAGATTTGACTTTACATAATAGAGCCTCATTTCATTTTTTTATATAAGAAAACATTATTTCAAGTGTCATATTATGAGCAATTTTCATTGTTTGATGAGAGGTGTTAGAGAACGTTGAATTATATTTGAAATTTAGACGGTTATACCAGAATTAAACCAAATCATAAAGTAGCATAGAAAGGAGCTTGAGGTCAGTAAAATGTGTACGTGTCAAATCCAGAATAATCGAAGGTGTAGCAAATGTTGCGATATCATGGATAATTACTGTGCTGTTATATTTTTCATGTGTTTCTTTCAAAAATGCGTTAAATAAAAATATATTATCATTTTGTCCGTGGACTATGAGATAAAAGGGAATTGCGCCTCTTCTCGAAACTGTTTTTATTTAATCAGTGTGAGACAGTTTCGCTTGCTCCGGGAACATGAAAATGTATGCTGTACTAAAATTCAAAGGGTTTTTAACTAGTGTGTGCAAGACTAAAATTCAAATGGTGTTTAACTAGTACTCTTTTTTGTGCTCTTATTATCGTTGTAGAAAAATCGCCCACTCCGTAGGATATATTAAATTTGTCTAGGATCAGGAATAAAACTTTGGTAAAACTAATATTAAAACCAAATCACAAGTGAAATACAAAAAACAAAACTAGGGCTCAACTACAGTTAACGTCTAACTGTATGCCTTCTAATTGCAAGGAACAGATCAAATTATTGCGCCTTGAAATTGAAGTGGCCAATAAATCAGGAATAATGTTAGGAACTTGACATAATTGGACTCCATTCTCTAGGCTTTAAGGGAAGATCAATGATTTGATTTCCCAAAGGAGAATTGTGATACAGTTTGTCTTGAAGTAAATACATACACGAACTCGAACTTCAATTCCAAATACAAGTCATCAGAAAATCGAATGATAAATATGACCTACTTTCTCGACCAATGAATTACCGGCTGTATACTCCAATTAGCCTATAACGATATGACCCATAAGCTTGACAAGTTTATCTGAAAAGACAAACACCTTCAACAGCACGGATTTTATTAACAACTGGCCACAAATGAGAGAAAAATAAGGAATCAGATGTAAACGTAGATCTTCAATGAAGAGAAGTTTTACGTTTGTGCAAACTACATCGAAAGCATAATGTTGCTGTAAATTTTGCTTAACCTGTATTTTGAAAAAGAAAAAAAAATTACAAAAAGTAATAATCGTTTCGGCTTGACAAAGCTAAAATTAATGCTCGGGCGACAGTTTTTACCCTCTTTGGTTTCAAGACAAAAGGAACAATTTGCTCGAATTTTATAGCGATGTTCTAGAATTAGACTTCTAGGAAATCATACATATTAGGCAATGGCCGTTTATAAAACATTTTAAAAAATGATATTTGCCTTGTTGCGTATGCTTGTGTATATGCGTGTGTCTCTCAGATGAGTGTTCATCATGGGTATCCTTGAAATGAATATTTTCTCCAGTCACATTTTTAAGACTTATAACATCCGGTATATTTATTTTTGAATATAGCCACTTCAAATTATTCAACATACCAGCCCCTGCGTTTGATTTATGGAAAATTGGAAACCACTGTTTAAGATGACTCTGAATGTAGAAATGTATAAGAGACATAGTGCACATGGAGCATTCAAGCACTTTTTCATTTTAATATGTAAATATTATGCTCACACCATTTGATTTTTTTAAGCATGTGTGCATGTATGGATGTATATATATATATATATATATATATATATATATATATATATATATATATATATATATATATATATAAGTATTATCGGTAATATGCATTTGTGCCGTTTGATTGAACTCTTCGGGCTACGGGACACGGTATAGCACATTATTATGGCATATGTATGTGAACCAATTAAGTAACGCTTTTTACAGCATAGCTTCGGGAATTTTTTTGTCAAATTGGATTCTGATAGCTGATAGTCGTCGTAGAGTTTTCAAAAGCCTTCAATAACTTTAAGTCATACAATACATATTGTACGGATAGTTTAGTGGCTATATATAGCCTTCAATAACTTTAAGTCATACAATACATATTGTACGGATAGTTTAGTGGCTATATATAGCCTTCAATAACTTTAAGTCATACAATACATATTGTACGGATAGTTTAGTGGCTATATATAGCCTTCAATAACTTTAAGTCATACAATACATATTGTACGGATAGTTTAGTGGCTATATATATCCTTCAATAACTTTAAGTCATACAATACATATTGTACGGATAGTTTAGTGGCTATATATAGCCTTCAATAACTTTAAATCATACAATACATATTGTACGGATAGTTTAGTGGCTATATATAGCCTTCAATAACTTTAAGTCATACAATACATATTGTACGGATAGTTTAGTGGCTATATATAGCCTTCAATAACTTTAAGTCATACAATACATATTGTACGGATAGTTTAGTGGCTATATATCTATACAAGAAGGATAGTGGCAATATCATGTCAATATTGTGTCAATATCGTGGTTTAGATGTAAATTGAATTGATCTATAATCTTCAAGATTGTTCAACGTCATCTCTGAAAATTACTATAAAATATATCATGTGACTATGAGCAGGCCGAAAAGACATAACGTATCATAGGTTTCCTTAGAATGTAATATAGTACAAATCACACACGACCCATTACGATTTGTCAGTGATCTGAGTCAGATCGAAAGTGAAGTTTTAAACATATTTTTAAACTTTCTCAATGTACATATGTCTATTTTCAATTGAATTCAAACTTGTTTAACTTGTGTTACTTTCCTGAGCAACGGACAATATCGTCTTTCAAAACTCTCCCTGTATCAAATATTTTGTTAATTTTCTGTGTTGTGGTTTCTTTCAATAATAAGCGTTTTATTTTATGTTGAATTGCCATTCTGATATTAATTATCGCACTGAGAGAAAAAAAAAAAAAAAGAAAAAAAAGAAAGTCGGATAATACGATCGTTTTCTCTCAGATAATATACGCGATATTTATGACATGATTAAACAGGGCATTGTTGCAAACCATTTTCCATCATCCATGACTTTTATAACGAAATTTTATTTTCATATCGTCAGCTTTTTTAAATTTGAAGCAAATTAGGAAACCTAGCTAAGTTGTTGAAACCAAACGTACGGAATCCCTGAATGTATTATAACACAAAAATTATGTTGACGCAATAAAATTCTTTGAGTTATCAGCGATAATGAGCTTGGGAAAGATAAAGAAAAAATGTTCAACTCCTTAAGAAGAAAAATATATGTCAGATCTTAAGAAAATGCCATTTTGGAAATAGGATTGATTCATTTACAGAGAACATTGACTCACTGGTATTCGCGTTTCAGTGCCCTAATCTAGACAAAGGAGTTTTGTAATAGACTCTCTTAAAAATAAAATAGTCAACAAAGCTCACTGCTGAGTATTCTACATCGGCTGCTGTATTAGACTGAGTTAAGATATGTATCTTCAGAAACACTTGTATTAAGGTGTTATTCCTGCTTAAAATGGATTGTAAGCATTACAGACTTAATCTTGGTCTAGAAATACTCCAAAATAATTTATCAAGACAAAGGGCTCAATGAAGAGAATCCCATGATTCGTAATAAATAGCAATGTTTTGTTGTAGGACTTGTGGAATTTTTTCAAACAAAGTAATAATTCGTATTTTAAGTTATATACGATGCCTCTGCGTTGCGAGTGTTTCAAGAATAGAGTTTCCTGAACTCATGGCGAACGCACTCCTGTGCTCACATGTAAACTGGCTGGTTTCATCTAACATACCAAGAAAAGTAAACTTGACCAGTTTCATCTGACATTCCAAGAAATTCGTCGGAGAATTATAAACAAACTGCTAAGATTAACGTGCATTGTTGAGGTCCATAGCGGCAGAGAATGTCTAACGCTTACGTCAGTTAAAAATCGTATTCACATACGACATTTAAAAGTTTTCAGGCACCACAATAGCATTATTCCCATGTTCTATTTGCAGTTATCCCTACACCCCTCTTAGTATGCATCGAAATGATTAAACCGTTGTTCTCATCTGCATATCAGTTACAATCATATTTCAAAGTTTTAAGCTTTTATCTTAAAAAACGGTGTAGTCGGAGTGTCGCGACAATACTTACACCAGACGTCCGGCCGAGAAGAGCACATAATCAGCACCTTCGGTTAGAAAGAGTGGGGATAATAGTGATTCATTTGCAATATAGCAGTTAAATGATGGCGGCAATGAGAGAAGATAGACTCAGTAAAATGTGAAGATTCAGGAAAAGATTTTCAAATTACTTTTAGGACCCTTCTGTCACAAAATAACCCGGCTCACCATTCAAGCCACGTGTTGTTTTCTCAAACCAGCACAGCTTTAAATAATTTATCTCTGCACCCATATGTCTGCACATGAACATATTTAACAGAAAAGCGTATGATATTAACATTTCATGATCTGTAATCATACCGTATATACTCGCGTATAACTCGTAAACAACTGCAAACTGCATTGACCCAGATCTGCCGTTGCATAATGCCCCGGCAGATCTGGATCTATGCAGATTGTAAGGATTAATCAGTGGAACAAACAACATAGACCCTGATCTGCCGGCGCATTATGCGACGGCAGATCAGGGTCTATGTTGTTTGTATTTCGACAAGTTTATACGCGAGTACATACGGTAGTTTTAGAGAGATGCTGTTCGTCATACAAAATAATGAACAAATGGTTTGTATTTCTGCGTTAGAAGGGCCAGTTGTTATTAGTGTTTCTTAAATGCACAATGCTAATGCCTCATTGAAACTAGCTCAAAACCTTAATACAGATTGATGCGTATAACATGTATTGAGATCGACCAAACATGGATATATGCTGCAGGCGTTCAATCAGTGGAATGAATCGTGGCCCAAAATGCATCTTTTCAGGCAAAATGTCCAATCAATCTGCAATTTTCTTATGGACGCATATATCAGGAATTCTCTCAGTATTTTCCTGGCAAAGAACCATCTCATGTCAAAACGTTAAAGCTATAAAAGTAACACAAAGGGAGCAATAAATTGTCAATTATCAAAAAACATAATTAAAACTGGCTGCAACCCTAGAGGAAATATTTTTGAAATGATCGTATATATTAGTCAAGCAAACGTGTGTATATATATATATATATATATATATATATATATATATATATATATATATATATATATATATATAATGATTACATTTTGGAGAGTAGATAATGTAGATATATAATGATTACATTTTGGCCAGTACAGAACTGTACATCATTTCCTAAAAACAAACGTCATTGATGTTACAATGTTATAGAAGAGCAACACTGGGCACAAATTCAAAGTTACATACAAGAACATGTTATTCCAACACATTTTTCATGAATTGGTCAGGAGTCCATGGTATACAGTATCCTACTAGCTACAGTCAGCTATACGGGAATTTCTTTAGTATGTACATCAGATAAAGCCTTCTCACAAAGAATTTGTCATTACATGATACTGAAATTGGTTTCTAAACCATGCATAACTTTCAGTTTGAAAAGCAGTGGAATTGTCTTCCAAATAAGACACCGATGGCGACATCAGCGTCGCTATAAATTAATTTTTCTCCGAAAAGTCGAGATTAAAAAGTAATCGAAAACACTTAGATGGTATTTTGCCATAAATTAATCATTTTGTTTTTTTCGTATATTCTAACGGATATGTTATCGAACACGGAAATCTTTAGATGTCACAAATTTAGAAAATGCTGTATAAACGTCAGGTCCTGGAAAAAGGGTCTACAGAATCCTAAATAAAATCTCATTGGAGGGTCTTATTAAATGATGCCCCTAGTTAAAGAAACCTTTATTCATTTTAAACTTACTTACTATGACCGTAAATACAATAATGTTTCATATGTCAGATTCTGCATTTAAATAATAAACTATTTCAACTGAACAATGCCCATATTTTACAAATATGTATTCACTTTAACTAACTTACCATGATCTTGACTACAATATGTTTTAATATGCACATTCTAGATTTAAATAATTGATTGGTATTTTCCCTTAGGAGTCAATTGTACTATTGTAATATTTAGTAGGGAAATAAAAGTTATGAAGAAAAACAGCAACTATTGGGATATTAAGGAAGTACATTAGAATGAGGTATTAAATTATAACTTATGCTGCCTTTTTCTCAAGAATATAGTATTTATTATTGGCATTTAAAGTCTTCAGGTGTAAAGCAAATATATTTCTCAGCATTTTTGTTGGTCAAAACTTTTGTTATGCTAATTAGCATGATCAATATTCTCTTACATAAAACATGTTTCATATTTTCTACTGATTCTTACGATTTCTACCGATTCTTACGATACATTTGACAGTGGCCCTGTTTCTATAATCTTATGGTCTTGTGGTCAGCTCATGTGACATATTTGTCTCCCATGGTCAAGCGTTGCATGACACTGAATGAGGCGCAACTTTATCAGAATTTTCGCCACATGGTATATGAATGTGCTGCCTTGTTCCTTCTCTTATTAGTGCAAAACGTTATTATCGTGTCGATTTGATTTACATAGGTTGTAACATGATTCTCATAATAGTTAACAAAAATCACTTTTAGCCAGCATCTGAGCCGTTGAGAATGATTCATTAGAAGTTGTGAGACCTTGTTGTACACTCGACGTATAACATAGTTTGACTGATTAACACTGACATTGGTATGGAGAAACAGATCTCTTTGGAGAAGCAAAAAAAAAATAACCACATGGTGCGCAGTAGTTGGCCTGCTCACAAATATGAACACACACACACACACACACACACACACACACACACACACACACACACATATATATATATATATATATATATATATATATATATATATATATATATTTGTAGCAGGTCAACAACTATCTCTCTCTCCCCCCCCCCTCTCTCTCTCTCCCCTCTCTCTCTCTCTCTCTCTCTCTCTCTCTCTCTCTCTCTCTCTCTCTCTCTCTCTCTCTATATATATATATATATATATATATATATATATATATATATATATATATATATATATATATATATATATATATAAAGTTAGGCATTTTAATCAATGATGACCTATGACAGCTAAACACTTGCTAGATAAAAATAAAAATCATGGGCTTAAATGCATTTTTGAAAGTGAATAGTTTTATAGCTGAATCAATGATATTAAAATCAATTTTAGTTATCGTTACAAATGTGAGAAAACAGTGAATTAAATAGTGAACAGCAGTTCAAATGGTAAATATACTGGTCACAGTCGTTGACAGTCCGTTCATCTTTCTCTTACAATAACTTCTAAACTGATGGATGGAAATTCATAAAACTTGAAGTTTCGGTTGCCCATGGAATAACCATCTGCAAGAGAGGGGATCAACCTTGACTCCCACCCCAGGGGTTGCTGTGAAGGGGTAAAAAATCAAATGCACAAAAATATCACTTACAATGAACTTTTGAATATCTTTTGACCAGACTTTACTTATGCAATCATAGCAGGAAACCGCATCATATATGTGACCGACTTTGTCATTTTTCATCTGCTTGGAGTCACAGACACTTCCGGTACACATGTAGGTATCCCTAAACCATGTATTGTGGAAGGTCGTGGTCGAACGATCTCGCGACAAAACAATTTAAAGACGAATTATCATCGAATAGTGGTGAATTCTATGTTGCATATCTTCAAATTTTGCATATATATATATATATATATATATATATATATATATATATATATATATATATATATATATATATATATATATGTGTGTGTGTGTGTGTGTGTGTGTGTGTGTTAATATGAGCTGCTATCCAAACTAACACACCAACCTTCCACATTGAAACCACTTGAACATACCATTCAAGTGTTATGTGCTTGTCTTTGAAACCTCGCTTATATTTTTCTTAAAGGAATATTAACACAGAACTTATAGTGACAAACGTCTGCATTATTTAGTGCGCGCATTCTACACACGCGTACATCTTTGCTTTGGTACTTTTCTTCAAGCTTGACTGCTTTTGATATGCGCCAGTCAAAATTATACGATACAGGCTTGGTTTTCATTGGACAGTCATATCTGGGAAGAGTCTGAATCAATCTACGTGAAAAATAACGCAAATATTCCATGTGATAGAGTTACTAGTTAGAAACGGTGAGCATCCTAACCATTGGATGATCTTGTAAGTTACTCCTGTTGATGAACGTTTCACAGTAGTAGTCTCTGGCAGTCGTTGACAGTTTAGACAATGTCTGTCTTTACATCCGTGAGTCCCTGCTTCAGTATTAAGTCTAAAGTTCAAATGACCCCTCACAAGGCCTTCTTTTAAGGTTTTTGGTTGTCGGTTTGCAAACATAGGTATTTCTTTAAAGACCTCCTTGAGAAAAGTCAATAATGTACCAGAGTCTCCGGACAATTGGTTCAGCGTTACCCACTTCTAGTAACACCAAGTTGTTGTTGCTATTATTGTTATTATTATTATTATTACGTCTTTCCACCACCTTCCCATGTAATAAACACTTCTGTGTCTAGAAGTATAAATTATGCCCGGTATGAAAGCTAGAAGCGAAAAATAAATCCCTGCTTCAGTTCGCGCCCTATAGAACCCGATATCTTTGCAATGACCTAGCTAACTGGGTCACGCCAAGCAGTATAATGCTATAGCACTGCTAGCTTGCGTTGTGATTTGTTCACCTTTTTCACAAATTGTCACCTTTCTAGTCGTGTAGTTATTTCTTTCTTTAGTTATGATTTTTCTTTAGTCTTTTTTCCTGGATAGTTTTGCTTCTGTGTGACAAAATGTGAAACTGTACTGTTATACGCGGGTCATTCTTTGAGTATGTGTGTCGCTGTGTCTGTTATTTATTGTCCACTAAGGAAGACATTGCTCTAGTTCGAAACGTATGGAAACTTTGTTATATTCCCCCTGCCGTTTTCCAACTTTTCTGTCATTATACAGTAGTTTGGTGCTCTGTACGATAAATACGTAACTACACAGATCACCCCATCTTTGAATTTTGCTCTAAAATTATGCAATCTAACAATAACACAAAAAAGACAAGTAGTTTACTCATTTTAGTGCCGTTTTTCAATAACTTCTTCCTTGTTTCATTGTGTAAGTCTTGTTTGTAGATTCTCCCTGTCATTCAAACATGTAATAGTCCATGTTTTGACTTGGGTTATGTCTCTAGAGTTTGTTTTGTGGATGTAAGTTGCTTTTTCCCCTGACGAAGATCTTTATGATATCGAAACGTTGGGAAATTGTTATGTAATTGCGCCGTTACCAAGCTCTCTGTCATATATATATATATATATATATATATATATATATATATATATATATATATATATATATATATATATATATATATATATATTGGCTTAGTTCGGTAATTACCTAAATCAATTCGATTAAGAACTTAGGCCTATCAAATGATCCAGGATAAACATTTTTATTAAATTAATGTAATTTTATTGCATTCGTTTACCTCTTTTTTGTTATACATAGTTTAGAGCCATGGAGACATGATTCTAAATACACGGCTTTCCACAGTCCACATCATGATTTGAATCAGAAAACTTCGAGACCGTTGCCTTGTTAACTAGAAGAATACTCTGAGGTCTTAATGTGTCTCGTCAGTTCTCTATTCTAATCGAAGTTAGAAGCCTGGATTGGTAACCACTGGAGTGGCGAATGTAGGAAATTACACATACACTTACATAACAGGTCAATCAAACGTTCATTTTTGAGCAAAGGACCATTTCTGCGGTTGTTGTTATTTTGGGGTTTTTTTGTTTTTGTTTTTTTTTTTTTGTTTTTTTTTTTAATACAGCTTTCGTCCCTTGTTAGCTTACAAAATGGGAAAGTTAAAATCACTGCATTAGCTGGAGTTGTGTAATACAATGTATTTGCTTCGCATCGTGTGTTCTATATTCAACAAGTTATGCTTGCTTAAAAAAAACGCGCAGATAAGTCTCTACAGCAGAATACTCTAAATGTGAAAATTGTTTATTTGTTTGTGTTTTTATTTCCAATAGACGGTTATTTTCTCCGTGATTTTTCCCTCAATTGGAAGACAAGCCAAGATTTATGGATTAAAATTCTAAACTCTAGATTACAATATAGGTAAATATCATTGCTTAATAAAATGGATGTTATGGTAAGAATTCGTTAAAAAGTATGTCTATAATGTTCAAGAAATTGCATGATTAGCATTTGCTTTGCATTTTTATGGACGTGAAGTAGATCATTTAACAAATCTTGCCGATGGTAAACATTTGCAAATTTGTGAATTAATGTATACGCTTGTCTTAAGCATGAAATTCGATATTTTGCACGTCTTTTAAGTAATATTATAATACTGAGATCTCTAATTTAAATTCTGCAAATAAAATAAAATTCCGAAAGTTTTATTTTCTTTTTTTTTCCTTTTTTAATTTTAGCTACTCGAACAACAATAGACAATAAAGAAAACGTATTCTTAAAAAAAAAATGGTTGGCCACGCTTCTCGCAACAGATACGTTCTGTGGCCATTAGAAAAATCAGATACATCACCCCCAACGGTGGTACTGACAAAAGATGGGTGGTATATCAGGATAATACGTCCATAGAGTTTATATTTGATATCTTATATCATCTATTTTCATTAAAATCAGGGCTACCGAATGTCAGTGTTTTCTACTGCATTTATCAGAGGCGACGTACATCAAGTATAAAATAGCGGCGAAACCAGATACACAACCACAGTGGACTCGAAAGTAGCTATACAGCTGGAGATGATTTGTCAGAAAGAAAAAGCCTTAGACACTGATGAATGTGCTAATTTTCACACGCGGACACATAAAAGACAGGCAAATAAATACTCGATTAAAAAGATAGATGGATGAATGGCATATATGCATACATACATCCACCCATCCATTCATACATACGTACATCCACCCATCCATTCATACATACGTACATGCTTATACAGAGCGCTATATCATCATACACTATGATACATTTTTTACTGTTATCATTCAAACGTCTATTTGTGCATGTAGACAGAATTTACACTAATTGAGTATGTCATTAGTTCCTTTTAACTGAAATGCTTGAGCCATTCGTCATACTACATTTATTATAAATCAAATAAACAATCACTGACACTGAAGTTATCTCACTTTAGCTCAGACCAGTAAATCAGAACATAACAGATACAAAGACAGACACAAAGAAATAATAACGTATTTTTATAAGGAATTCCTTGAATTCAATCTAAAGATTCATACTTTCCACAGGGTTTCATTTTTTAAACAAAAAGAATTTCCCAGGTTTTCCTCACTGGTTATCCTGGTTATTTTAAAAAAAGACCATGTACATCTTAGGTATCGTTAAAATAACTTTCAATTCCCTTTATTTTGGTGTATGAATAATGGGTGTAATTTGGTTATAGCGTACACAGATTGACCTTACTTCATGTGTGCCTCCCTCAAAAGACTGCTAGCTCCGCTTTGTCATTTTCACTTCCTGGACTTCAGAAGTACTTTAAAAAATTAAAAAATTTAAAAAAACAAAAACAACAACAACAAAATGAGCCGATATATATATATATATATATATATATATATATATATATATATATATATATATATATATATAAAGAGAGAGAGACAGACAGACAGACAGAGAATTATAAATATACACTAAACAGAGCGGAAAGTGCTGTCCCCAGATTCTAAAAGAGAATGCTTGAGAACATTAACATAAATTTTAAATACGAATAAATAATATTATCATTCAGGTTAGAGAATTTTAATTCGTACTCTACGGAGATTCGAACCCGGATCCGTGAGTTAGGGCACCCTGCGCCGTGCCTGTAAGCACCAACCCCGATACCATCTCGACCATGCACACATCACCAAAAAATTATGCTACAAGCACCGTACGTAGCAGACATACCCGCATGTCGACCAAGTAATTAATTCTCATCTAAGTGCGCAGACCATCTGGATTCCTAATACAGAAATCAAGGTATATATAATTTCAAATTTACACCAAATATATATATTCAGTTTTCCTATTGTAACAACTATTTAAGTTAGTGTACTTTGGATTAGTTCAATGTTATTTCTCGAGCACATGGGAGCAGTCATTTCGATCAGCTGTCTGCCTTAGGCAGCGCGTTGTTTACATAATACCACATACAAAGAAATCTTAGTCACAGTACATAAAAATAGCATAAAGGTATTCCAACATTTTCTCCGCTATCATTGTTGAACATGCACACAACTTCACCTTATACCTGTCCCTCTTTCAGAAGTACGTAATAAATGTTATGCGGAACCATAAAGACCAAACAGGTGTTATTACTTTATGATTTAATTTTGGTTGCATAGCGAATCATTTAAGTCGCAAGCATTTAAACAGTCCTTTTGAATATTTAGCATGCATTTCTTCCACAGAATAGCATTCATTAGTACCAAAATCTCACACCCCTCCCTCTCCTATGCCATACAGTGGAAATGTGAGCTATTTTAAAACGATTATTGTATTTTGTCACCATAGCAACCAATGTTATGCTAAAAGACAGGAACTTGAAACTTACCACAATTATTGATGGCATGTCACTGCTACATTTTACAGTTTGAACAGGGATCGAACAGATCAAGTTCACAGAAGCCAAAAAGGTCAAAAGGTAAAACGTTTGCTAATTCTTCTAACACCAGTGTATATAAGCATGCGAATCTGCTTTGTCATCAATTTTTCCTTAAGTTTATTACAGGTCATTTCAAACATAATACTACCACAAGGCATATTATATAAGCAAGAGCAGAATAGACATAATTAGCTTTTTTGATACACAGACACAATATTAATGGACCATTGTATTGAGAGAATCATACATACTGATATGAAAAAGAGAAAAACATTTGCATAAATGTTCATATTCATCCGTTTCGTACTTAGCACATGGTTTGATTTTTAAAGAGAAAGAATTTCCTAGATTATCCTCACTGGTTATCCTGGTTATTTAGAAAAGAACTTGTATATATTCGGCATTGTTAAAATAACTTTCAATTCCCTTATTTTGGTGTACAATTGATGGGTGTTATTTGGGTTACAGAGTATACAGCTTGACCGTACTTTATATGTGCATCCCTCAAAAGACTGCTAGCTCCGGTTGGTCATTTTTTACTTCCTGGACTTCAGAGGTAAATTTGAAGAAAGAAAAAAAACTAATCGATAACTTTGTATATATATTTGATAATACATTTGTTCACTTTCAGAAGTTAGTACTGTCTGCTCTGGCAAATTCATTTTCTCTATTTTAATAACTGCTAAAGTTAGTGTAGACTGGACTAGTTCAAGATCATTTCTCGAGCACATGGGGACAGTCATTTCGATCAGCTGTATGCTTTAGGCGGCGCGTTGTTTCCATAATACCACATATATAGAAATTTCAGTTACAGTGCATGAAAATAGCATAACATTATCTCCGTTGTGATTGTTGCAAATGCACACAACTTCACCTTTTACCTGTCGCTCTTTCAGAATTACGTAATAACTGTAGAGTGGAACCTTATAAATAAATTTATTCCAACAAGATTTACTTCCCTTGGGTACTCTTCTATTAAAAGAGGTCTAAATTTCTTATTTAAAAACAGATTGCTGTCAAAATTGTTGTTTCCTTGCTGTGAAAAGAATTTTTTGTTTAATTTTATTGAACTTTGATTGTGGTGATTATTTGTTTTCCTTTAAATTTAATTTCAGGTCGACCACTGCTGTCTTTTGCCAGACTTTTCCACTACCTAAATAAAGCTCGGTGTAAGACGTACGGGTAAATAATATGATGTCACAAATGAAAACGTCTTTGCATACATCTAATCAGAGTAACGGTTACATAGATACACAATGGACGTACTGGGTCAGGCCGGTAATTAGCAAAATTTCTGTCTCCCGATTTGTTAGTCCGTAAGGCAATTCACACAACAGTGACGTCATTCCCTTAACCACAAGTTTGGAAACTCCTCCACTGAATTGCAGTTATCGGTGATTAGTTTCACACGGGCACGGTGCACGATGGGTAAAAAGTACGAATTTTTTTTTATACTTTTCCAAAGGTGGCGGTTGATAGTTACCTGAGGTCTCACGACCACCAGCAATGTGACGCATTAATCAGCGAACGCAAAACTATAAAGTGTATATAGGTTTTGATAATTTCTTTTAATTGAAAACCATGGATTGCATGGATTAGAGAGCCTCTAAAATATACCAGCAATATTTAAGAAGACAGTGTCATTTGCACTAGGATTATTGAGAATGGTAGCCCGTTGATGCGTGCCTTGGAGATGGATGCCAAAAAAGTCACAAACAGTACATCAATATTGACGCAGTTATTAATTCTATAACAAACAAACAAAAAATGTCAATTAAACATATGATTTGTTTTTCTTTGACAGAATTCTGAGAGATGCACGACAGTTTTGATGTTTTCATTCTTTCTGAGAATAAATAACGGTAAAAGGACAAGACATCTATCATTTTTCTCACAAACGTGAATATTGAACAGTTGGCTCAAGGGTCAAAGAAGCCTGACTGGTTCGAAATGATAGGACGGCAACTCAATTTCATGAAAGAGAAGCGTGTGTTGATGATTTGTTTTCAAAATTATTTTTGTATAGCTTATGGGTCAGTTTGCTGGCATAAATGTTCTGTTGTTGAATTTGCCTGTCATACATATTTGCACAGTCAAAAGAGTATTCACAAGAATTTATTCATTAAGGTTGATCAATATCCGTTTCTGCCACTGCTGACAATCAATGCCAGATTCCAAAAATATTAAAATGAATTAAATAATTTGGCAATATCGCCAGAAAGGACATAAGAGTCAGAAGGTCCTCAACAAAGATCACTGAAAATTAGAAAGGGTCAAGAATGTATAGTCACAGTGGCCTCTGGTTAAAATTAACTTTCACTATATTTAAATGTGACAGCTGTTATGTATCATAGCTCCTGTTCTTCTCGAAGAAAGTATGAATTGTATGGTATCCAACTCCTTCCGTGCGTGCATGCATTTAGTTCGTGCATCTGAGGAGCTCGTGTGTAACATGGCATTATAATGCAGAAGAGAAAGTTCATACATTGCGATATCATTGCAAATGTGCAGAATTAACAAACAATTTTGCTCTAACTCTGATGGACGGGAAAGAGGCTGGGAATAATTTTTGTGGTGGAGAGAATAAATAGATTTTAAAAAAAAGCTCATGAACATCCCGCGGTAGCTCCAAGACTCAAAGCCCATGTGTAGTTATTACCTATACGCAAAACGATGTTTTTCTTTGCCCCCCCCCCTAAATAAATAAATAAATAAAATTAAACAAAAATAAAAGAAAAGTAATAAATAAATAGAATACCTATTCTTGTCCGATACCAGCCCCTTAAAACCCATGTCACCAAAATTAGAATTTAGAACTTTAATTTGATTCAAAATGGGATACCAATAATGACTGCCACTAGTGAAAGAAACAAAGGAAAACTGTGTACAATTCAATTTGGAGCTATTCAGTTTGTTTTATTGTCGCTTAATGCATACATATAAAATGACTATAACTGATAATACACAACTTCAACCTATAAGTAAAGGACCCACAAAACATAGATAAGTAATTTATTGTCTTGCGATGTCGATCAATGAAAATGGAGTCTTTGGTTCTCGGCAAATCCTTACTGGCGCCTTACCAACACCACGTGCTCTTCCTTTCTTATCATCTTTAAGTGTTTCGATTCACATGATTGATTGTCTGCGATGTTCTGCATTGTAAACCAACCTGAGTCTGAGTACAATAAGGTCATTGGGCGCAATAAATCAAATAACGTCGAACGTTTTCCATACAATATCAATACATTCGCGTCAAAGTACATAAGTCTGACTTTGCTGTAGATTGTTCTAAGTGCATTTTGGGGTTTACGGTACATAAAATGAACGTATATGGGCTTGTATGAAAATGTTCCTTAAACGATTTTAATTTTATCCGACAGTAGATTCCTTTCGATTGCAAGAAGCAGAAGACAAATGACAGATTACAATGTTCAAAGCAAGAGGCGACATGTTTGTGCCCATGCTATAAAGTGCAGTATTACCAATTACAATCCAAACGTTTGCAAACGCCACAAGACCAGCAAGTTTTCATTAAATGTTTGCTTTTGTTGGTGGATTGTTTGTTTGTTTTTTCTTCAGTTCTTATCTATCACTTGTCGTGCATCTTCTTCCTAATCATCAAAATTAAATGGTGCCAAATTAATAAGACTCTCGTTTGTGCTTTTGGACAATAAACACTTCTACTGATTCCGATACGACCACAGATGCATCAAATTGGACATGTCACTCTTGTCGATAACGATGAATTGGCATCTGGATTACGGTGTCAGATATGTGCCAACCGGACAAAAGAACTCCGCCATGAACTAGGACTGAATATTAAACAGTATTGTATTTGAAAAGCGATTCCCAGAGATAGCTCTATCAATTAATTACTTCGGCCACTATGTCAAAATATAGACTGACGCATATCTGTCAACCGTTGAACTTTAAAAAATTATATATTGTCAAGAATTTGTAAAGCCGGATAATTTACATGCTGTGATAAAAGTAGGTGAAAAATATTAACCTTTTATTGCCAATATTGTTGAGGTTCAAGATTCTGCCGAAAAATGATAAATGTCTTTACAATGGCTTCTAATGTAGGTAAACTTTTTTCGTGCAATTTGTCAATTAGCGCTTACAAATTTATGTATTTTTCATTGATTATTCATGGCTGCGGACATAGCAAACGATGTTAAGATACAAAACGCAAAATAAACACCTTCAATCCAGTATTGCCCATTACAGTCTGAAATGGACAGACAACAAAAAGTACTTTAAATGTGATAAAGTTATGCTTAGTTTCATCTAAGCGTTTTAAGTCAGCACTGTTTTGGAGATATTTTGTGACATGATTTATTTGCCAAACGTTAAAAGGTGACCAGAATAAAACTATTTCGGACGACGCAAGCATCTTTTATCCAAATAAAAGAAAGAAAGAAAGAAAGAAAGGTACTTGTAGGTGACAAGTGAGTTTAGTCCGTAACTTCTGTATTCCAAGCAAAAACAACTGTCGCGATGGAGATTTATTTTTAAGAGGAGAAAGAGAAACCAAGGTTACGTACATTTATATTAGTACATAATATGATAGATTCTCGAGTTCCGATTGGCTGACTACAAGGATCTGTTTTAAAGTAGTACTCATTTCCCCTTGACTGATGGATACTATACTTGACTTGGGAATTATATCTGCTGGTCAAGCGGGCACTAAGGCTGCAACGTTTTACACGTGTAAACGGCTTCGCTTAGTTTAGTGCCTGTAAACGTTGACAAAATCGGTAAACGTGTAACGAACATTTATGTGTCTACAAGTGACGCAGGAACTAACCGTTCCAATTAAATTATAAATTTCCACTTATCTGCTTAAGAGGACTGTTTAATAGGATTTATCTGTTAATTCTTTTCTTAAAGTATGTATCATTTTAACATCGAATGTGGCATCGCTAGGAAAAAGAAGTTGACTAGAATTGATAGTATCGCACATTACACAACATTATACATCTGGTTGATTTGCTCATAATCTGATTAAAATTTTAATTACACAATTTTACCTTTGAAATACATGTTGGTTAAGAGAACCTTTGAGTAATAATATTTTGTAAGTGTCAACTTTGTACGCCACTGCAGGGTTTCTTAGTCATTGTAGATACTACAAAAAGCATCACATGCACACGCACAGGCAGTACGTTCGGTTGCATCATCAATTTTTTCACGTACATATATGTAGCAGTTGGAAACAATATCATGGTGATTATATGGATGTTTTACTGAAACTGTCAGATATATTCAACAAAGACACATCCTAGAAACTGAATCCTGACATAATAAGAGATGAAAGAGGTGCAGCCAATGAAATGATTACAAGTTGAGCGAGGTACGGCATGCACATTATAGTAGTTGTTATCTCTTCAGTAAACGTAACCTAATGGATAGATCGGGGGAAAGGTTGAGTTTCTAATTGTTTAGATTAAACGGCATTTTTTCGGTACACCGTGTACATGTTAAGAAATGTTAGTAAATGTTGCAGCCTTAGCGGGCTCTATTGCCACGCGCCAACGTTACATAAAGTCACATGACGTGGCCTAAATGAAAACGCGTTTGAAACAATACATTTTACGAGTAGACGATTTCAAGAGTATAAAGACTCCGTTCTGTACACAAAAGTCAGTTAGACTGTTTTTAGGTATCAATTATTATATAAACATATAAATACATGGCACAAGCACCTATAGGCAGTGTAACAAAAAATACAAGCTGATATCGATTTTATGGCATAATACATTGTATTTGTAGCGCAAATTTAATGCAGAACGGTTTCCTGCAATACTTGTATCAGATGCTGTTCATGTCAAATACGTGATAAACTAACATGCTAGTTTGTAACGCGTTGGTGTTTGCAACTAACGTTTTAGAACACGCATTTAACGCGTTTTAATATTGTACCAGTCAAGGCTTTAAAATCAGAAAGTTCATAAGTTCACATCACGACCAAGCGGTTGTTTTTTTTAAAAACAAGCAATGTTGAACACATTCCTATAGTTTAGCTTGAGGCTTTGTTTCCCCTATATTTCTAAATGGCCTCAGACAGCTATGGTTGTTACTGAGGATTCTATAAAACGCGTTAATACCATAAATAATTTTCCTCTAAGCAAACCATGCGCAACACATTCGCGAGATTATAATTTCAAATTTGTATGGTTTTACTTACTTCACATTGGTATGATTTATCAGCAAGCAATCCTAAGCCGTTGATCGCTAAATTTATGCCAGTTACCACGAAACAGGCTCCAGACACCTACATACTTATTCCTACCTCTGATTACTAAACACTTACAGGTGAGAATATCCCAAGAAATACTTATATTAAGAATCCGACAGGGGCCAATTTAGGAATCAAGCAAATAATCACTAAAATCTATCAAAACAATAAACGTGAACGTAAATGCAAGTGGTACATAACCTAGCTGTGTTACGGTACAACATACTTCGAACGCGTTAGAAAATAATTTGACGCCTTAGTTGCTATAGCTAACGCATTAGACATAGAGGTTATATCCAGTCAGATCCGGTTTTACATGCTTTTTTTAATGCTATATATCTATAACCTTCCTTTATATTTTTAGCGCATTAGAAATAATCTATAAAGCATTAGAAGTATACTTCAACGCGTCAGAAGTATATTCTAACGCCATTAGATGCATGTTTTAGCTCGTTAGTTGCAAAAGCTAACGATTTAGAGATAGATGTTTTAACCATCTGTAAAGTAGGTATCTTTTTATTAGATTATAAGGGAGACTTGTGCATAATACCTTGCCATTTATATTTTTTAAAATATATTTTTAATTTGAATAATGTTGTCCGTGATAACTAATGTCATCATTAAGAAGAAGAAAACTTCTAATGCATTTGATTTTAATTGTATAACTTTGTCCCTGTAAGTATTCTTTCTTTACAAAAGTAAGAGGCAAGATTGGAATTTTAAAAAACAAATTCATTATTTTGCCTTAGTGTTTAAACGGATTAAATCTCAGAAGAAAATAGAGTTTAATTTCAAAGTTCATCACAAATAAGCTTTTCCATGCTCCTTTTGATTTATGCTTTGCCTGTTCAGAATAGTCATAGACAAATTCACTAAATTTGAACCAAAACAATTTTAGGTTAAAAGAAAAGCATTCTTTTTCACCATTTTAATAATGTTGTAAAGGCTGATGTCTATGCGAATCTACTTTTACCTTAAGCACTGACAAAATATCATTTTTACTCAGGAGAACCAAATGATTATGCAGTAAGTTTACAAAATCTGAGGAATGAATAATAGAAATTCTTTGAGTCAAAACGTTTTCAACGCAATGGGGAAACAACTTCTATTCTGTATCTGTAAGATGGCAGGGTCTCTATCAAACCAGTCACATATGTGAGATATTTGGCTAAGATGGCAGGGTCTCTATCAAACCAGTCACATATGTGAGATATTTAGCTAGCAGTATAACTATATACATTGATAAGGATGTAGTCTTACTTTTACCAATGTCATCGCCTTCCCCCTGAGACAAAATATACAAGTAGCTTTATCAGCTATTAAATGGAAATAAGTGTAGATAACAAGAAATTGTGTGATGACAAGTGTAGATAACAAGAAATTGAGTGATGACAAGTGTAGATAACAAGAAATTGAGTGATGACAAGTGTAGATAACAAGAAATTGTGTGATGACAAGCGTAGATAACAAGAAATTGTGTGATGACAAGTGTAGATAACAAGAAATTGTGTGATGACAAGTGTAGATAACAAGAAATTGTGTGATGACAAGTGTAGATAACAAGAAATTGTGTGATGACAAGTTTTTTTAAAGACATTATAGAACGTAATTCTACATATGAAATGTCCCTTGTACAAACTGAACTATTTGGTGTACAGTCTACAAATTCGGTATATAGTGTAATACCTGAGGTAAATAGAACCCTGTTAAACGGGTAATAATTACATTTATTCTGACATTTTCTGACTGTTCTGAATGTTGCTATGAAATAATTTTTATCGTAAAGGTACCAGTTGCGATGTTCTTTTCTCTTTTAATTTGAAGAAAGGCATCATGCTAATATTGCTTTGAATATATCTAAAAAAAAAAAAAAAAAAAAAAAAAAAAAGCGCGAACATGAATCAGCCGTCGCTCTGTCAGTCAAGGGCTCATCTTCTCACTGAAATTCAAATGTAATAATGATTCTGATTGGATATCCCAACCATTTGAAATCCAACAGTCTAACGCGCTGGAAACGACTTTTAGTGACTTCTAACACGTTTTATATGTTTATCCAAGGAAAAAAACTAACGAATTAGTTTTGGTCCCAAAGTAAAGCATCAGAAATCAAAGTCTAACGCGTTAAAGGTTAGTTCTAAAACGCGTTAAACGTATATTTAGTTTCCACATTCGTTTCCACACATGTGTGTGGCAACTGACAAGTTGTGCCATGCTGCTCTTCTGAATGTTTCTAATTGAAATCTCACTGGTGGATCATTTCAAGAAGATCTATATCTGATCTTTATGGCTACATATCAATGGTGGATCATTTCAAAAAGGTCTATATCTGATCTTTATTGTTACAAATCAGTGGTGGATCATTTCAAAAAGGTCTATATCTGATCTTTATTGTTACATATCAGTGGTGGATCATTTCAAAAAGGTCTATATCTGATCCTTATGGCTACATATCAATGGTGGATCATTTCAAAAAGGTCTATATCTGTTCTTTATTGCTACATATCAGTGGTGGATCATTTCAAAAAGGTCTATATCTGATCTTTATGGCTACATATCAGTGGTGCATCATTTCAGAAGGGTATATATCTGATCTTTATGGTTACAAATCAGTGGTGGATCATTTCAAAAAGGTTTATATCTGATCTTTATGGTTACATATCAGTAGCGGATCATTAAAAAGGTCTATATCTGATCTTTATGGCAACGCAAAACTTATTCAGTTCCCTTAGATCGTGATGTTACAGTTTTTTGTAAATAAAATTGAGTCTCATGCTATAATCGACACAACACGCTATGCATGCTCTTTCCAAAAGTAAACTTTTAAAATCCTGGGGGAAAAAGGCAAATGCTTGTATATCCCCACTGTAAAAAAAAAACCCGTCGAGATGAAATCTTCCTATTTAAATCCGGAATTATCCTGCGCCAAATGCGATAAAATAACAATCATTTTAGATGCCAACCTCCTGTTTTCTTTTTTACAAGTTATCTATACGTAAACATCTTTGGAATAAAGTTCAGTTGAAATTTGGTATTTTGTTTTAATCAATGGACGGCTTTATTTTATCTGGGGAATTTAATATTTCATCAAACCCTCCATACACAGGCTGGTTTCATAGTTCGCAAAATAATTAGCTGTAAGTGGCCTAAAGCAGGGACTTGTACATAACTACCTAAAGTCATGATTTCGACCGATTCATCTTATGTACCATTCAGACATAACCTCCTTTCTATGGACTCGCAGTAGATCAATGGTCAGCGTGCCAGACTCGTGCCCAGAAGGGTGCGAAGTCGATTCCTGCTCAGACCAGGTAGAGTCGGATGTCATGGTGTACCTCTGGGCAAAGCCTTTGTCTCTAAAGATATAACCTTTCATGTGTTGATGTGCCGTCAAACATCAACCACTTGATCAACATTCTTTCTATTTTCCTTCTGTATCACTGCGTGCGTACATTAAAGCCATATAATGTGCTCAGTGCGCGCACAATAGAACAGTTTTTACATCCGGGTATTTTAAGGTGATCCCTCATTCGGCTGAGGTGAAAACTCAGTCTTTATCCTTTATGCAATCATCAGGTCTGGGACCTTATTCTGAAGTTCTGACCATATCATGTGCTTAAGTAATGTATTTTATGGTAATATTGAAGGTTTATCTTTGCAAAAATTCAACATACGTATGTAGATTATACAAGTGTACTATATTCAAGTATAGCGACTCGAATTTTATTTCAAAATTGTAGTGCGCCTGGCGGAAAATACAGTCATTCACCGCATCGAATGAGGTGGTCCTTGTAAGAGAGACAATACAGAATAGGTGATTATGTCACGATAAACCCACCTATATAATGAAAAAGTGTTTTCATGTAAGAGAGGCTCTACTTGTGGGTAATGGTGGTGTCCTTAGAACAGTTGTCAAACACTACAATTATATGCGCGGGGTAAATATTGCCACTGTTATACATAATAACTGACTAAACAAGGGGCTTAAGCACACGATGTCACAATTTTCAAAACACTTAACAATGTTGCAATATCAAAGTTACACTTTTATATCAAAGACCATTTTACCCCTGTGGGAAACTTCCTCTTTGGAATGAAGTACACTCTTCCTTACATGTATACACGGAATCATCATATCGTATAGGCATTGTATAAGTACTGAGCAATCTCACCAACCTACGTTACAACCATGCGGAATAGTTCTGGCTTTTTGCCAGTGGTTTTATGTGTCATCCATTTGCAACAATTGGTGGAATTGTTTGAAGATATCAGAGCCGCTCAGACAAGAAAACCTGCGATATAAAAATAGCTACTACCAGAGTGTCTTTGGTATGATTCATCGTTTTCACACAGCATTGCTTACAGTAAAATTACATGCAAATACTTGCTTAGAATCATTTTGAAAAACAAGCTCGATTCAAGGTAAGCGATTGATTCTAACCTTGCTATATGTAACCTTTTGTGAAAACGATGTAGAGCACCAGAGACACTAAGATTGCAGTTATCTATCTCATCTGGTTTTCTCGTCTAAGCGGCTTTGATTTTGAAACACTTCGAACTTCACAATCGCCTATAATCAATGAAACGCTGACTATCGCATTATCTCGTTAATAGAAAGCGAGGTAAAGGGTGTGTATCTCAGTTCTGCATGCCTATGACAATTGTGGACTATCATAGTCAAACAACCTATTTAAATATGTTATGGAGAATGAAATTGTTATAAATTGAGAAAGGCCTCTGAAAAAGTGTGAATAAAGAAAATAATAAAAAAGGTACTATGATAAAATATATCCTTATAACTCGGTCTTATGCTCTCGATCCCATTCTAGAGTAAGAACTCGAGCGAGTGTGACGTTATCAAACAAACGCGCTCAGCCAGTTGAATTTTATTAAAAAAATAAATTACCTATAATTACATTTATCTGACAACAAAAGTCAATAATTACCATAAATTATAAATGTATATCTGTTATAATCTGTTTGTCTATTTAGTGGTGTTGACTCATGAAATGAAAAAAGGATAAATCAATGGTGTTTGTACCAGATTTTGAGGTTATGCTCCTTTAACAGCATGAGCACACAGACTTAGCAAAAGATTCGTATCTTCCATCCCCATTTAGGGAAGAAAATCTACAATTAAAGGAAAGGGATTAAAAACTTAGTACAAACAACCCAGACACCTATCATTTTCACGATAATTTCATGTAATTCAATCTTCAGTATGCAATATTTTCATCCAAAAAAGATATTCTGAGAAAAAGATTACACTGTAGCTGCAGAAAATTGGAAGATGAATTTAAATTTTAACAATGTGATTTCGATCATGAAACAAAATCTGAACAAATTTGGACTTACCGCCCATATGTCTGCAACTATGACGAAGAATCCGTGTATTGCCGACAAATATGTATCATCAGCCTGCTTTAAGAGGTAAACATAAATTGGTATTGAATAAAGAAAGGATTTAGAAATATCATTTTGTTAAAGAAAAAGTGATTGACTCTCGAGTTTATAAGAAATAAATCATAATTTTTTTTTTATGTGACTTGCAATATTTTGTGCGGTCGCACTCTCCCCTCTGATTTACCATAGTACAATGTAATCATATATATAATAATAACGAAGTATAATAACAAAGTAAAATAATAATAACGAAGTAAAATAATAATAACAAAGTAAAATCTACAGTGTATACACTAACTGTATATCCTTAATTTAATTAAAATTTCAATCGGAATAAATAAGTCAAATACCTTACAGTACAAATTGGCATGGGTCGGGGGGTGCGCAAAACGCTAAGTTTATATAACAAGTCTTTCGACAAATTTATTCATTTATACCAAATGGGAATATTTTACTCAGTGGTTTAAATGTATGATCATTTTAAGTTTATTATATTCAAATATATAAGAACAATGCATTAACTCAGTTGCTAGAGTGTCGGACTCTGACTCCAATGGTCACATGTTCGATACCAATCTGCCGTTAAAACCAACGCTATAAAAACAAATATTGAAGAAAAAAAACCTGTTAGGCAGTGTCTTATTGCTAGCCTCGTTCTCGGCACGCTCAGAGCACATGAGACAACTCTTACACTAGAAAGTGAAAAGATCTATTTTTTTCGATCGACTGAGATTTGAAGTCATCTAAGTGCCTGTGACATTGGATGGTGAAATTACTAAAGAGAACAGAATATAACTTTTTTGATTTGATGTATGCAAAATAACTCATAGTAAATACAATACATAATGCATATACAATACATAGATGTATGAATGAATAAATAATGGCCATATACAGTCGATGTACGCATAAATCCTCAGAGAGAGAGAAAAGATAATGTAATTTGAAATGCATTATACACATATTTACCTAGGTATTTTACAGTTGTTGAATCTTCATTTTTAAATAATTGTAACAGTTTATTCACACTTGGTTTCTGCCAATAATAAGGATCAATAAAAGACTTTCTAAGTGAGTGGTATCGAGGACAGATTAGGACAAAATGGTATTCATCTTCGTCTTCATTATTTACACAAAGTTCACATTTCTGTTAATGCCGTTCGCTTACTACAAGTCTACCAGTCTCGATACTTAATGGGTGTGACGAAACCCTTAATTTCCTTAAAGCCTTTCTGGGGCTGGCATTTGCAATTATTCCAAGATAGGAAGCGGTTTCAAAGACGTCTTTTAGATCTTTAAACATATACGAAATGTTCGAAGCAACTGCAGAACTCCAATTAAAATGGTATATGCCTTTTAGTCTTTCGTTAAAAAGAGATAAAAAGGAAGATATCTGGACTGAATTTGGTTAATACCAAAGTTCCCCAAAGTCTGAGATCAGTAGTATCTTTTTTATATTAGAAACACAGCTTTTATCATTCTTTTCTTCGCAATCAGCAAGCATTAACTGGTATATTTTGCGAAAAATACTAATTTTTTTTGTGTTTAGCAATTTGAGGCAGTCCGTGATGATACGCACGTATCTATATACATGAATTGGATATCGTACCTATATACATGAATTGGATATCGTACCGACTCTGAACATACAAACATATTGTTGGTAGATAGTTTAACATCTAATAAAGAATGCAATATGTTCTACGTACCCGTTCTATATTTACAGCTCTCAAAAATCCCCATAAGCAATAAGATAAAATTAGAGATACAAAAGAATCAAATAAATTACACATTATATTCACTGGACATTTTCGATTATTAGCATTATTCAAAAGTACGTTCATTGCTTTTACATCTTTACCAGCAATAGTATATGTTGTACGTTCATTGCTTTTACATCTTTACCAGCAATAGTATATGTTGTACGTTCATTGCTTTTACATCTTTACCAGCAATAGTATATGTTGTACGTTCATTGCTTTTACATCTTTACCAGCAATAGTATATGTTGTACGTTCATTGCTTTTACATCTTTACCAGCAATAGTATCTGTTGCACAACAAAACGAGCTACTGTTGGTAAAAACAAGTCCTGAATAATTAAAATTATCCACAATGTATAGAGACACATCTCCATACTTAAATAAAACGTCTAGTCTTCTAATTCTTTTGTTAACAATCAAAACCTTTTGTTTTATTGTTTTATCAATATTTACAAATATATTGCATCTTATACAGTATGCAGGTAACTTATCTAAGGATGACTGTAGTCCATCCGCAATATCTGAAAATATCACTGTATCATCAGCAAACAATAAAAGATATAAAGAAATTTCTTTTAAAATGATCACCACCTCTATATTTGATTGTAATGCAATTTCCAGATCATTAATATAAAGAGAAAATAATAGTGGAGAGAGGCTTTCGCGTTGAAGAAGCCCAAGTGAACAATGGAACTAGTCTGAATGAGAGTTTAGGTGCTTAACACATCACTGCACTGAGCTGTAAATAGATCTTATTATCGTTAACATTGTCCCAGTTACTCCGCATTTTACTACTTTTAGCCATAGACTTGTCCTTTCTACACAATGAAATGCTTTTTTTTTAAATAAAAAAGGATTAAAAAAATGGGTTTTCTTTTACTCGAGAAGTGTTTGAATCAAAAACTGTAATATAAAAATGGCGTCTACTGTACCATTATTATATATCAAATTGTGCATCAGTAATAATATCATAGTTAATGGCCCCAGAGGAGAGTCTCTGATTTAATATGCTAGTGAAAGCTGTTCCTATAAAGCCAAGCAATAGTATCCCTCTATCATTATTTGCATCAGATGGATTACCTTTTTTAAAAATTGGTATAATAAAAACCTTCCTCCAATTTGAAGGATAAATACCGCTGCTAAATACCATATTAAAAAGTTTTAGCGTGTGATTTGCTAAAAGTGAAAATTACTCAATAATGTATTCGTTCAAAACTATATAAAAATCTAGTGATTATTATTGTTTAAATGTGTTACAACTAAGCTAAGTTCTTCAATTGTAATTGGAGTATGCAACTCTGTAAATAGTCTGTTCTACCTTCGTCTGATCTAATTGACCAGTATTATTTTTTGGCAAGGCTGTTGTAAGTTTCTTAAAATGTTCATAAAAATCACAACAATTATTCGATTTTAAAACTCGCGTGGATTTCTTTTTACTAAATCATGCAATGTTTGCCCTCTGGATCTACTGTAGAGTAATTTATACATACGGCAGAACTTCTTCTATTCTTTTTTCTTCATTGTGTAATTTTTTCTATTTACATAAGATCTAAAAGAATTGTAATCGATCACAGCACTTTCAAATAGTTTCCCTTTTTATCTACATTTACCATTAAACCAAGGAGCATTATCTTTAATATGAACATTAAATTTCCCATCTTAAAAATGCACCGTTTCTTTTTCTCAAAATATCGATTTGCCTTTTTTGTAACAAAGAGCGTCAGTGCTTCGGCTTTTTTTTTTTATATCGATTATGCTTTGGTCTACGAGTCCAATAGCACTAGCATTAAAGTGTTCTTCCAATTCCCCAATGTCTCGTTGTATATCAGCAAGAAACGCAGTTTTAAAATAATGATTCCATTTATGTTGTAGCATGGTACAATTCATGTAATTCTGCCAATTATTTGCGCTTTTTAACGAGAAGGACAATGGGCTATAATTTTGAAAATTCTGCGAATCAATGAACTCTGAAGTTGTTAATGAAGGAGAAATAATTCTCAATAGTCAAGACATAATCAATTGTACTTTCTCCATTTGTCGCGAAACACGTGTACTAAACCATATCTGCAGCGTCATCTGATCTTCCATTTACTATGCCTATACCCGCGCTTTTGCATAAGTCGAGTAGGTGATTTCCAAAACTGTTACTGTTTTGGTCATAATTAGCTCGTGGAATTGGGATAAATCAGTAGTATTGACCTCGTCATTCGTTATAAAGCTAGAGTAATTTTCTATACAAAGAGCCTTCAGACGGGTCTTACTATTAAGATCACCCGCTACTATAACGGTTCCCTTATGCGTGTAATGAGTGACTTTCATCTGTAGTTTATCAAACATGTCGAAATTAAGAAGATGGGTTATAGTTCGGGTTGAATAAATTATAAACATCATCATCTAAACCAAAATAATCCTTTTCTAACCTTAACCAAACCATGCAACCAAAATGACTTTGCACATCTTGTATGCCTTTTACGAGACTTTGACTTGTATATAATACAATACCTTCACTGGTACGTTTTGCATTTATCTTAAAAAAAATATGCGGGGAAATGATACACTTGGTAACAATATAAGTTTACGTTAGATTTGCTTAGTCCATCTTTCTATCAAGCATACTGTATTCAGTCAAATTTCGAAAGAAATTCATTAAACTTATTTATTTCTTTTTTCTCTTCCGTAAGCCCTTCTACATTCCATGTCAATATGTTAACCGATCCGTTTTTTTTTTTTTTTCTCATCGCTCGCCTATTCTGCGTGCATCTCTTGAATGACCGGATCTCTCTGATCATCATCTTCAAAGTAATCACGCTGCTCGTCATTTTCGCTGCGGCCTCTGTTTAGGCCCTGTTTAGGCCCTGTTTGTGCCTGTCTCCTTGCCGATATGTCCTTTGTTTCCCAATCTGTTCTCTCGTTGGAACCGCCGGTAGCGTTACCTGTTTTCCATTTATGAATAATTTATCCAATACCGCCTTCTTTCCCTCCGTCTTTGCTTTTTGAAATATCGGTAATAAATTTTAACGTTTTCTATACACTTCTTGGGGAAACTTCACGCTTAATCCGAAATGTGTCTTCTTAAGATGACCAGCATTTTTTTCTCACTTTTTCTTTACCCGGAAAGTATACAAACTTTGCTTTTTTTTGGGGGGGGGGGGGCGGATTCGACCTTTAGATTCGTTTCGCAGAATACCAGAACTTTTTCCACGCAGTTTTCATCTTTTTCCTCGGGGATATTAAAAAACAAAAAATTATCCTGCAATGAGCGACAATGAAGGTCAGTGATCTGACGGCTTAATTTACTATTAAGGAATTTGATCTGCTGCATGTCCTCAACTGTGGTAGCTTGAGCTTTTCGCATATCTTTCAGTTTATCAGAGTCGAATTGACGACTTTCCTTAATGGCGCAAACTCTGTTGTCATATATAGAAACTGTAACTTCGATTCTGTCCACTTTTAATCCAGTGGATTAATGATCACCTACCTACATTGTCTTGGTGATTGTATATGCGTATAATCCCCTGACGCGTTTGATCCATAAACATGGGTGGATGAGTATGGGGCGACTGTAGATGATAGTAATTCGGTGGGACCCCAGGGGGCGGGATATGTACTAGCTGGTAATATTGAGAATATTGTGAATATTGTGGGTATTGACCACCGGGTGACTGATTGTCTTACATCACTGCAATCTTTTCTGTTCTTACGTTTCTGCCCGGTCTTCTCCACGCCACCTTGTTTTTGGTTGTTCAGGTTTCATGAATTTGCTGTTAACGGCGTACTATTAATTACCTGCTTGCACAAGAGAAATAATTTTCAGTGTTTTATGGGTATCCTCCGTGAATTTATCCTTAGTTTTTGGAGGAGCGAAAATGTTTCATACCGCCAAACTTCACGCATGCGCACCAAAAGGTTTGGAGGCTATGTATATTACTAATACCCTGATGAACTGCTATTTAATTTCTTATATAGTTACTATTACTAATACTTATTATTACTTAGCACTTTCCTTGACTCCCACATACCGCTACCTTAACTGCTTTTGCTGTTGGTAAACATACATATTTAGTTCATAATTTGTACGTCGCATTAAGAAATTAACTTGTACAAATTCCATTTGATCTAATGAAAGAAATCCACAGGTCAAATGATTTATTGATTCAGTCTTTGTTTTGTTTTTGATTAGACAAGTCTGGCATGTAATAAGGACCGAAGTAAACTGCTGGTTCTTTGAAAATGCAGTGCACCTAATGAAGAATAAAATACAGTTTAATTTGGTTGAAAATGTTCCACAGAGTTAAGAATGAATTTTTAATAGCAGACTGAAAACATCAAAGAGGTTGTATGCCTTTCATTTATCCCTCCTCATCAGATAAGTATGCTGCGTACGTAGAAACAAATCTAATCTAATTATGCGCAATTACAACATGATAAATGTTGATAAAAAGGAAATTAGCACCGCCCATTTTTCTCCCAGGTGGATCTACGAAGCAAATACATTTTAACTTGTAAAAAAATATTTTAAAAATATGCTAAGGCGGTCGTCTCTATGAATCAATTACCTCCACTAAAAACCATCTGTTCAGATCCTTGGAATCAAATTTGTATGAGAAAAAAATGTCCTTTTCGAAGCAAACACCCGTATTACAGGGTCACTTTTTCACTCACATAAAGTGTCCATCTGAGACAGGTTTCTATTATTTAGTAATAGTTTGCCGAAATTACTGTATCACCAAAAATATCATTAGGACATAAATTCACGAATTATTCATATAAGAACAAAATCATCTCTTACGCTTACATTGACAAGTTTTAAAACTCGTGTGTTATTCAGAGCTCTTGAGCCCTTTGATCCTGAAAGCCCTGCACCCTCAGTCTTAAGAAAATGAGGGTCCAACTGAGCAAACTGGGGTCCAGATGAGCACAGAGAGAGTCCAACTGTGGATGCAAAATCATTAAATTCAAGTATATTTCCAAGCTTATAACGCAACATGACTTGTTAATTGGTTAATCTTTCTGCCAGCTAGGGCTTTTTATTGTATTACCTATTGGGAAAAAGTTACATCAAGATGATTCAGTTTCTGAAAACTGAGGGTCCTGGGCTAGGTATTGAAGGCCCACATGATGTCCACTCTTACAAAGCTGGGGGTACAAAACGAGCATTTGAGAGTCCAGGATCGGCTAGAGGCGCTAAACAAGAGCTCTGTTACAAGAATAAAATATTACACTTCAAGATGAACATGTTAAAGATTACGTTAGTTTCTATATTTAAATAAGAAAAAGAGAGAAAGCAGGTAAGACAGAGACACTCAAGTAGACAGCCAGATAATCTTGATACGGATTACTCGCTAAAAGATAACACCTTTCTAATGAAACGAAGAGGACACCTGGAGAAAGACATGCAAATAAAGAAAGAAAAAGAAAGGAATAATGAATGAAAGTCAGGAAGGGAAAAAAAGAATGAAAGAGAAAAAGCGAGACAGAAAGAATACGAGACGTGAAACCATACAAATTTGAGAAATATTGATACGGAGATACATGAAGCAGACAAACGCACAGATAGACATATGAATGCATACATGCCTACCTATTTATCCACATACATACATTTGGTCAGTAATAGTTTGGCGCACATACATATGGAGAGTGTGGACAATTAATATTCGTGTTAAAAACTAGGGTTAAATATTTCTCCAGCCGCTGATTTCATTGACTCAAGCTTGACTTTCATAGAAAGCATCTGTAACACCTTCACATAATTGTACTTTTCTAATTAACTTTCCAATAACCTCTCCAAATCGTATCCACGACATAACCCCAATGATCTTTATCATCTGAAACTGAAACGAAATGGTATCAAATTGATCTGGTCTTGTTCTTCAAAGCTTTCTGCTAAAATTACTTTTCTAATCGAGCTTTTCTTCGCTAGAACGCAGGAACCAGTTGATATTGAATTATTGACAAAAACTGTTGATAAGAAACCAGTTTGTGCTTTATTTTATCATTAATTGATAAGGAACCAGTCTGCTATCTTTTATCATTAATTGATAAGGAACAAGTCTGTGCTATCTTTTATCATGAATTTGTTTTACGGCATTTAGAGACCTATTGATTTTGAAAGAGAAGTCCAACTATGGCAGTACTATTATCTGTATTTGTACAGAAGTCCAACTATAGCAGTACTATTATCTGTATTTGTTCAGAAGTCCAACTATAGCAGTACTATTATCTTTACATCTCTATAGCAGTACTATTATCTGTATTTGTACAGAAGTCCAACTATAGCAGTACTATTATCTGTATTTGTACAGAAGTCCAACTATAGCAGTACTATTATCTGTATTTTTTCAGAAGTCCAACTATAGCAGTACTATTATCTGTATTTGTACAGAAGTCCAACTATAGCAGTACTATTATCTGTATTTTTTCAGAAGTCCAACTATAGCAGTACTATTATCTGTATATCTCTATAGCAGTACTATTATCTGTATTTGTTCAGAAGTCCAACTATAGCAGTACTATTATCTGTATATCTCTATAGCAGTACTATTATTTGTATTTGTACAGAAGTCCAACTATAGCAGTACTATTATCTGTATATCTCTATAGCAGTACTATTATCTGTATTTGTACAGAAGTCCAACTATAGCAGTACTATTATCTGTATATCTCTATAGCAGTACTATTATCTGTATTTGTACAGAAGTCCAACTATAGCAGTACTATTATCTGTATATCTCTATAGCAGTACTATTATCTGTATTTGTTCAGAAGTCCAACTATAGCAGTACTATTATCTGTATTTTTTCAGAAGTCCAACTATAGCAGTACTATTATCTGTATTTATTCAGAAGTCCAACTATAGCAGTACTATTATCTGTATTTTTTCAGAAGTCCAACTATAGCAGTACTATTATCTGTATTTGTTCAGAAGTCCAACTATAGCAGTACTATTATCTGTATTTGTTCAGAAGTCCAACTATAGCAGTACTATTATCTGTATTTGTTCAGAAGTCCAACTATAGCAGTACTATTATCTGTATTTGTTCAGAAGTCCAACTATAGCAGTACTATTATCTGTATTTGTTCAGAAGGATTCTACAAAATGAGACAGTTGACACGACCGTAATAACATTGTTCTTTTACAGTGGACAAATCCAAAATTTAAGTATTATTCCCCCTTTCTGTTTGTCTGTCTCTCTGTCTCTCACTCTCTCTCTCTCTCTCTCTCTCTCTCTCTCTCTCTCTCTCTCACACACACACACACACACACTTTCTATTCTTACTAAACTAATAAATCCAGGCATACTGCCTTAGAATAATTATCAAGTATTGATGTATAGGTAAGTCAGCAGATTGATAGGAAGGAATGTATGCAACTAGCTAGATCACTAACTACATAAGTGACTAGGTTGGTTGATATAGGTAAGTTTCATGACGTATAGGAAAAAAACCAAATCAGTGAAACTTAGAATACTTTCTGTAAATGAGATACGTGATGGACAGATAGAATAAACCTATCGCCAGAGCAGAGATAACCATGCCTACTATTTAGCGTAACACGTCATGTAAAATTAAATTTGTCTCATGTTTCAATTCACAATATGAACTGTAATGAACGTTAAGTATATACTGAAAATTTCATAAACTTTGTTGAAAAATGATAAAGTTATACATGTTTGAATTTTAATACTGTATGACAAACACAAAAAAAAAAAAAAAAAAAAAAAAAACAACAACCAAAAAAAAATCCCAGATAGGTGATATTCATGTGACCAGAATGTCAGCTAAGCTTACCATTGTGCCTTAGGTAACTTTAATTACGACCTGTTTCTGTTCATTATTTAGAGAGATGGGACAAGAAATGAGGGTTGGTGAGTAAGAAAAGGGACATGGAATATAAATCGCTTAATTGGCCATGTCGATTTATTATTTTTTAAAATTAAACTCCTGCCGTTTTTGTCTTTTCAAAATTTGTTACCAATAATGTTAGTGAAAATATAAAGTTTTACTTTGAACACTACTTCTGCATATTGTCGCAAAGCAAATGTTATATAAGTTGTACTGTTTTTCAACATACCATATTGACACAAATAATACAGCATATCATATTGACACAAATAATACAACAACAACCACAACAAACTTCGACGCAAGCTCTTTAAACGTTAAATGTGTTAACAAAGTTAACGCCTAATTGCTGTTATATGTTGACCGTTTGCTGTGAACTAAATATATAAATACATGGTCATGTGATAGATAGATAGATAGATAGATAGATAGATAGATAGATAGATAGATAGATAGATAGATAGATAGATAGATCCTTGTACACGTATAAACATAAACATGACGTACATATGCAATACATATACATAAACTATTGAATATAAACATATATATATTTATATATATATATATATATATATATATATATATATATATATATATATATATAAATTTGCATATTCATACGTGTTTACATAGTAAAGGAAAGCGAAAAAAAATTTTTATTTTAGTTCACTCGCACTTTCACTGATGTTTGTCCTTACGGAAATCTTGAAACTGTTACGGCTCAGTGCCTTTGAAAAAAAGTACTGGTGAGTCCAAGCTGACCATTATAAGGAGGATGTTTTACAATTTAAATTCTCTGGGCAGGGTTTGGGAAATTTTTGAAATTTTTTCTCCCCATTTGCCAATTGATAATGCATACTGACTGAAATTTTGGGAGGAATTCAATTAAATACTTAATGATAGGTAGGTGAAGCATAAGGTATGGTTCCATTTTACCCGTACCGAACGTGTGGGAGAGAGAGAGAGAGAGAGAGAGAGAGAGAGAGAGAGAGAGAGAGAGAGAGAGAGAGAGAGAGTTACCGTATCAAGTCATATTTGTATACCAGTACCTAGAAAAAATCATTTCCTCCGTTTACAGTCCTGCTTTCTCAAATCTTGTTTACTGAAGATATAATTTGGCATAATTGGCAACAGTTTGGTTGGGAAGGAGGCATATGTATGCATGATGCTCTATAGACCTCGCACAAATTAAAAAGACATTACACGTCTCAGGCTCCACTTCAAACATTGTTAAGAAAGAGTGCATGCATACGACTGCCTGTTGACAGAAATCACATATGCAGATGGCAGTACAGTATCGTGTAGTGCCAAAAAACGTCAAAAAACAAACGCAGTTTGTTGCAAGAAACATATTTTTGCCAACATGTATCCGAAATCCTTCTTCAAAGTAAGGTGATTTAGAACACGATAATACATCTAGCTTTTCGGCGGTTGCAAAAAAATTTTCATAATTATATATATATATATATATATATATATATATATATATATATATATTAATAATATACCCAGGTGAAAAAAGGGAGATTTGCTTTATTAATATTCTGAAAAGATATGGAGAGAGAGAGAGAGAGAGAGAGAGAGAGAGAGAGAGAGAGAGAGAGAGAGAGAGAGAGTAAAAAACAAAAAAAAATCTACAAATCTGCCTCAAGGTCTTACGTTTCTTTGGTTAAAATAATCATCACCCCAGGCTCACTCTCCGTCTCACAATCACCAACCCAATGGCTTCGCCACAAGTTGATGGGTAGAAATATTAAGACAATTGTGCTTTGAAAACAAATCACAAAATATATAAAGGCTTAAGCTTACTGGGTAAATAGGGCGACTTTGCGACATAGGGCATGAATGCATGAAGACACAAACGAACAGGATCAAATACTAGTAGTCCTCGCGTTTTCATCGAAAGCATGTGGATATTCAAATAGTAATTCTATCAATGTTGGATATCGAAAATTTCACAAAAATTCTTGTTTGATATTTAACTTCTCTCACTCCGTGATACATAATTACCACTGGTCACAGACACAGAAAGTTTAAACAAGATGATTTACTTCTGTCTGTAAAAGCGAAAAAGTTATTACGGTATTTTTCTTTAACCACTGACTGAAAATACTTATTTTCAATTTCTGATCGTGTTGCTAAGTATACAACCATAAAAATCCTTGTTTGTTATTTAATACTGCCAAACAATCCACAAAATTCGCAATGAACGCCAGAATTTTAATCAAAACACATATCCTCCGTATGGTACATGGATTTCACGACAGTAACGAAACTGCAATATAAATCGGGAATAGTATTTGCAATTCAAACAAACTGTAGAACTACTGACTGATTTACTTTCGTCTGCTAGCGTGAATTATGACCTAGAGATGCCGTTTATACTCGCTTATAACTCCGGTCCATTTGCAAACTTTGAACCTCTGCTAGCCCAGGTTAGATCGCCAGTGCCTACACCAGCGAGAGTCAACTGTTGCCCATTAAAAATTGGCGATTCTGAATTTCTCAAAGCTCCCAGGCTGCTTCCTCTGACCTCCCCCCCCCCCCCGCCTTCTGCATAACTCATAATATTTTATAGGGATTAGTCGACATTTAGAAATAATAAGGTTTTTGAATTAATTAATACCACACAAAAATATTAGCAACAATAAAACTGAAACATCCTTCTTTTGGATTTAACATATTAATATGGTTTCTTCGATACCACCAGCCCCACCCCCATTTGTATTGGCACGAATCCAAACCCTACACTGTTTGCACCGTACTTCATTGCTCAGACCTAGCAACTACATATGACAATGACAGTTAGATTTTAAGCTTGACACCGAAAATTCCAATCAGACTTGACACCGGAAATTCCAATCAGACTAGACACCGAAAATTCCAATCAGACTAGACACCGAAAATTCCAATCAGACTAGACTTCTTTCATGTGATTTCCGGTACAGACGCATCAGCTATTGATGCAGATAACATATTGTGTTGATTGTCAAATAAGTGGAAAATGGCAATTGAGGCTGACCTTGACAAAGTTATGTTATGCAACGTCTGAATAAAGACTAACGAGATAATTTCTATATAGATTTATTGATTTTATTACATACCCATTTAATTTAAAATCGTCAATATGACTTTGATACGGTTGTTCAGTTCGTATTTCTATATAACATACCCAGGCCGGAATTATTTCGATGTTGTCAAATACGTCCATATTATCAGACGTACTGAATCTAACTTTGACAAATCCTATACACTTTGAACTATATACTAGTTTTGTTAAAAATATATGGAAAGCATAAAGGGGAATATGCGATACAACTAATGTTTCCTTTTGAGTCAAGGAAAAGAACTCTTTTGATATGGGGTGAGGCTATTCTATGTCTTTTAAACTCTGTCTTTTTGACGGCTCGTATCAAAATAGGTATGCAAGTTTGTGCATTTAATGCACTTACAATATCATATAGAGATTGTATAGACTACTTGAATGCATCTACCATACCATATGGAGTATGTATAGACTACTTGAATGCATCTACCATACCATATGGAGTATGTATAGACTACTTGAATGCATCTACCATACCATATGGAGTATGTATAGACTACTTGAATGCATCTACCATATGGAGTATGTATAGACTACTTGAATGCATCTACCATACCATATTTAGTATGTATAGACTACTTTAATGCATCTACCATATGGAGTATGTATAGACTACTTGAATGCATCTACCATACAGAGTATGTATAGACTACTTTAATGCATCTACCATATGGAGTATGTATAGACTACTTTATTGCATCTACCATACAGAGTATCTATAGACTACTTTAATGCATCTACCATATGGAGTATGTATAGACTACTTGAATGCATCTATCATACCATATGGAGTATGTATAGACTACTTGAATGCATCTACCATATGGAGTATGTATAGACTACTTGAATGCATCTACCATACCATATGGAGTATGTATAGACTACTTTAATGCATCTACCATATGGAGTATGTATAGACTACTTGAATGCATCTACCATACAGAGTATGTATAGACTACTTTAATGCATCTACCATATGGAGTATGTATAGACTACTTGAATGCATCTACCATACAGAGTATCTATAGACTACTTTAATGCATCTACCATATGGAGTATGTATAGACTACTTGAATGCATCTATCATACCATATGGAGTATGTATAGACTACTTGAATGCATCTACCATACCATATGGAGTATGTATAGACTACTTGAATGCATCTACCATACCATATGGAGTATGTATAGACTACTTGAATGCATCTGCCATACCATATGGAGTATGTATAGACTACTTGAATGCAGCTACCATACCATATGGAGTATGTATAGACTACTTGAATGCATCTACCATACCATATGGAGTATGTATAGACTACTTGAATGCATCTACCATACCATACAGAGTATGTATAGACTACTTGAATGCATCTACCATACCATATGGAGTATGTATAGACTACTTGAATGCATCTACCATACCATATGGAGTATGTATAGACTACTTGAATGCATCTACCATACCATATGGAGTATGAATGCATCTACCATACCATATGGAGTATGTACAGACTACTTTAATGCATCTACCATACCATATGGAGTATGAATGCATCTACCATACCATATGGAGTATGTATAGACTACTTGAATACATCTTCCATATGGAGTATGCATAGACTACTTTAATGCAGCTACCACACTATATGGAGTATGTATAGACTACTTTAATGCATCTACCATACAGAGTATATATAGACTACTTTAATGCATCTACCATACCATATCGAGTATGTATAGACTACTTTAATGCATCTACCATACCATATAGAGTATGTATAGACTACTTTAATGCATCTACCATATGGAGTATGTATAGACTACTTGAATGCATCTACCATATGGAGTATGTATAGACTACTTGAATGCATCTACCATATGGAGTATGTATAGACTACTTGAATGCATCTACCATACCATATAGAGTATGTATAGACTACTTTAATGCATCTACCATACCATATGGAGTATGTATAGACTACTTTAATGCATCTACCATATGGAGTATGTATAGACTACTTGAATGCATCTACCATACCATATGGAGTATGTATAGACTACTTTAATGCATCTACCATACCATATAGAGTATGTATAGACTACTTTAATGCATCTACCATACCATATGGAGTATGTATAGACTACTTTAATGCATCTACCATATGGAGTATGTATAGACTACTTGAATGCATCTACCATACCATATGGAGTATGTATAGACTACTTTAATGCATCTACCATACCATATAGAGTATGTATAGACTACTTTAATGGATCTACCATATGGAGTATGTATACACTACTTTAATGCATCTACCATACCATATGGAGTATGTATAGACTACTTGAATGCATCTACCATATTTAGTATGTATAGACTACTTTAATGCATCTTCCATATGGAGTATGAATAGACTACCTGAATGCATCTACCATATGGAGTATGTATAGACTACTTTAATGCATCTACCATACCATATGGAGTATGTATAGACTACTTGAATGCATCTACCATACCATATGGAGTATGTATAGACTACTTTAATGCAGCTACCATACCATATGGAGCATGTATACACTACTTGAATGCATCTACCATATGGAGTATGTATAGACTACTTGAATGCATCTACCATACCATATGGAGTATGTATAGACTACTTGAATGCATCTACCATACCATATGGAGTATGTATAGACTACTTGAATGCAGCTACCATATGGAGTATGTATAGACTACTTGAATGCATCTACCATACCATATGGAGTATGTATAGACTACTTGAATGCATCTACCATACCATATGGAGTATGTATAGACTACTTGAATGCAGCTACCATATGGAGTATGTATAGACTACTTGAATGCATCTACCATACCATATGGAGTATGTATAGACTACTTGAATGCATCTACCATACCATATGGAGTATGTATAGACTACTTTAATGCATCTACCATACCATATGGAGTATGTATAGACTACTTGAATGCATCTACCATACCATATGGAGTATGTATCGACTACTTCAATGCATCTACCATACCATATGGAGTATGTATAGACTACTTGAATGCATCTACCATATGGAGTATGTATAGACTACTTCAAATGCATCTACCATATGGAGTATGTATAGACTACTTGAATGCATCTACCATATGGAGTATGTACAGACTACTTGAATGCATCTACCATATGGAGTATGTATAGACTACTTTAATGCATCTACCATATGGAGTATGTATAGACTACTTTAATGCATCTACCATACCATATGGAGTATGTATAGACTACTTGAATGCATCTACCATATGGAGTATGTATAGACTACTTGAATGCATCTACCATATGGAGTATTATAGACTACTTGAATGCATCTACCATATGGAGTATGTATAGACTACTTTAATGCATCTACCATATGGAGTATGTATAGACTACTTTAATGCATCTACCATACCATATGGAGTATGTATAGACTACTTTAATGCATCTACCATACAGAGTATGTATAGACTACTTTAATGCAGCTACCATATGGAGTATGTATAGACTACTTTAATGCAGCTACCATACCATATGGAGTATGTATACACTACTTGAATGCATCTACCATACCATATGGAGTATGTACAGACTACTTGAATGCATCTACCATACCATATAGAGTATGTATAGACTACTTTAACCTTAATATTTTATCTAATCAGTTTTGTGTGTGTGTGTGTGTGTGTGTGTGTGTGTGTGTGTGTGTGGCTTTGCAGACTCGAAACTCGAAGAGCAAGAAGATAAATATTTCTGAAAGCGTCATGAAAACTGAAGAAATATTATCGTTATCCTAAATTTGTATTCGTTCGTTCATTCTTTTTTTTATTTCTGCTATGTTATTATTGGTTTTGTTTTAGAATGGTTTCATTTAACTAAATAGTAATACACAAAGTAAAGGTTACGCTCAACTGTTATTGAGTACTTTTTAAAGCGGGAATGAGCAATAAATGAATTATAAAATAAATAAATAAAGTTATTGGTTATTTTTTCTTCAAATTTTACCTCTGAAGTCGATGAAGTGAAAATGACCAAGCAAGAGGTGCACATGTGAAGCAAGACCAAGCTGTATACTCTGTAACTCAAATTACAAGCATCTAAGATATACAAGGTCTTTTTAAAATAACCAGAATAGCCAGCAGTGGCGGTGCGAAGGTTCGAGTCGCCCGGGGGCAATGTTCTTTAGTAGCGCCCCTACCGGAGTGCCCGGGGGCATATTCCTTTAATGGCGCCCCTATTCTGCGACAGAGAACAGTTTTTTGTCAGTTGCCAACCCTCAATCCCCCCCCCCCAATCTAAGCCTCCGTTACACTAAGGTGGGGTGAAATACTATGAAACTATGAAAATTTAAAGCAAAAAAAAAAAAAAAAAAAAAAAAGCTCCTGACGGTGCCCCCCCCCCCCCCCTTCGCCTGCCGCCCGCAGGCAATTGACCCCCACCCCCACACGACACACGACACTTCCCTCGCGCCGCCACTTATAACCAGTCAGGAAAACTGGAAATTTCTTCTCTTAAAAAAAATCAAACTTTGTGCAAATTACGAACCTTTAGAGCGGAACCAAAGCGAGATTCACAGATTCACAGACCTTGCTGTAAAATTTCTTTCAGTTTAAGTTCCTTACATGTTTACACGATAATGGAAGTTGTATGCTTCGGGCTGTCTTTTTATCTGGCTGGATTGTTCTAATGCACGACATGTGTTAACAAACCTGTGACCTTTATGGCCCGGTTTTTGATTGGTCAAACAGTTTCGGTTTATAAACCTTGTTTTACGGATTAGAACATACTGTATTTTACATTTTGAAACATGCAATTTCTAGAAGGTTTATGTTACTCGAATAATAGCGTAGTATACACAATGCAACTTGATTTATACAGAAAGGTTAAGGTCCTAAGCCACTCGTCCTTGGGATACTCTGATTAAGTCCGAGTTTCGATACAGTTAAGAAGGAACAAATATTAGGCAGTTGTTCTTTAGCCTTTTCGACGATCGTGTCACGTCAAGTGGGAACTTAATTAGAATCAATTTCATCGACTTATGGCTGTCGGTAAAAACTGCCGCTTTACCATCTTCAAAGGGCTTAAAGGAACGTTATCGATTACCCAACATAGTTTCTATATAAGCTGAAATCCGCTCGACTTGACGAAAATAACCAAATGAAAATTGCCAAGGCTTTATAAGTTAAAACTAGTTGATCATTGTCCGCAGCAAATTGCCTTTGGAAACCAGATTCCTTCCACAAATAATAAAAACACGTCGAGTTGGATCAAGAAAAATCTTAAAACGACCGTTTTTCTGATCTCATTAAAATAGCCGTTTAGACCCACAAATTGACTTCCTCGCACTCAAAGTCCTGGTAAGCATACTGAACACAACAAGCTGCAATATATCAGTCGTTTCCGATTGAATGTAAAGGGGACTTCTGCGCAAACTTGAGATATATTTTACATATTTTTTTAAATCATATATCCCTGACTATATATTGTTGTCACCCAGGCTTTCTAAAGTTGTGGCCACAAACGCTAAATTTACATTGGCATTGCTGTAATGGTATCGACGTTCACACTGGGAAAATCACTCAGCTTTCTTCCTTAACCACATTCCTATAATTATTGTCCTCCTTTAGCGACTAACGAAAAGTTTGGAGTCAACAACATATTAGTTCCATACAGCGAACTTTCTTTCCTTCAAATACTTCGCAAAAGCATCTGTCCCGTAGCATCCATCTTTTTTTTAACATTTAAGACAGCCGAAACACAGAAACATAATCATTGAATTACACAGCTTTTCCATACATATATTCGTTTTAATTTCACCAGCATTAGCTCTTTTAAAAGGAAACTTATTTTACATTTGACCAATGAATTTTGTTTGATGTAGCACAGAAACACATACAAATTTATACCGTTCCGCAGCCATTGTAGTAAAGTGCCTTGCCCGCGGACACATCAGGCCAGTCAGCCCGACCTGGTCGAGGCAGGATTCGAACCAGCAGCCTTTTGGTAACGAGTCCAGTTCGCTATCCCCTTAGGGAATGAAAGTACACATATATGTCTTTCTATCAGTTTAGAATGTAAAATACACACATCTGTCTTTCTATTAAGTGATATGTTTGGCAGAATGTGAAATACATACCTATGTATTTCTATCAGTTGATATGTTTGGCAGAATATAAAATACATACGTATGTCTTTCTATTGGTGATATGTTTGGTAGAATTTAAACACACACATATGTATTTCTATCAGGTGATATGTTTGGTAGAATGTAAAATACACACATGTCTTTCTATCGGTGATATGTTGGTAGAATGAATAACACACGCATATGTATTTCTATCTGTTGATATGTTTGGCAGAATGTAAAATACGTACATATGTCTTTCTATCAGGAGATATGTTTGGCAGAATGTAAAATACACACATGTCTTTGTGTCAGGTGATATGTTTGGTAGAATGTACAATACACGCATGTCATTCTGTCATATGATATGTTTGGTAGAATGTAAAATATGTAAAATACACGCATGTCATTCTGTCATGTGATATGTTTGGTAGAATGTAAAATGCACGCATGTCATTCTGTCATGTGATATGTTTGGTAGAATGTACAAGATTATTAAAGGCACAATAATTTCAAGTGTTAAACAAATAAAGAAAATAAAAAAGAACATATTTTTAAAAAATGAAAAGAATGAAAGGTGAGAAGTGAGCCGTATCAAGATTTCAGACTCTTCTGAGCAACTCAGACCGAATAGGAGACAAATCTCTAGAATGTAGAAAGGGTATGCGCTGGCGCATTGGGGGTGGGGGGATGGAGGAGGAGGAGTGTCCCGGAAACCTTATTTATTTATCTATTTTTGTTTTAATCAAGGCGTGGTAATGGAACTTTTGAGTCAGTTTTGTCTGTCGCTAGATGGTATGAGTGTACTATGGGATTATTGATTGGTTCTCGATTTTAAAATGTTTTGCTTATGAGCAACATTTCTAAAACAGGGGATTAATAGGTACATAATACATAAATGTCATTTGGAGGAGTAAGGTTTAGGTGAGTTCCATTCTCGTGAAATGGATAACATATCAAGAAGCCCAATTGGGCATGTTATTGTTCGCTGACTTATATAACTTAAAAGTTGACCATTTAACTTAGCAGGTTTATATAGTATTGTAAGGACACGACCCTATTTAAACTATCTTCCAACCTCTATATTATGTCGATTTTACATATTTTACTTTAGTCTTATAAAACATCTTTACAAAGATAAAGACATAATTAATATTCTAGTACAAAGATCTCTCTCATACAAAAACTCATCCAAAATCTTCTTGATGCAAACCTATTTATCACTTTTGATTAAAATCAGAGGAGAAATATAGCCCCTCAAGAGGTAACAAGCTCAGCCAATCAGATACAATATCACCTCATTAATATCCGCGGATCATGCTCGTTATCAAACTCTGCCTAGATCTTAATGATATAAACCCAGATTACAAGTTTGATTAAAATAGAACAAGAAATGTTGCCTCCAGATTGGTAACAAGCTCAGTTAATCAGATGCAAGATCACCTCATTAATATTAGTGAATATTAGTCATTATCCAACTTGTCCAAGATCTTGATGATATAAGCCTATATTCTAAATTTTATAACTAAAACAAAATGGGTTATAAACATGGCCTTACAGATAGAAGACCACATCATTAACATAAGTTGATCTCGGTCATTATCGAACTCAGCCGAGCGTTTGCTGATATACAAATCTATATTTGATCAAACTCGGATAAGAAATATTGCCTCTATACTGGTCATAAGCAATAGTTGACGGACGGACAACACACGGACGAGCGACAAACACAGGGCCGTACCATGAGCTCACTTGGCGTTATTGCCATGTGAACTAAAAATGCTAAGATCAAATCTTAGGAATTGTTCAAATCGGCTGCAAGAACAGGACAAGGTATAAACTGGTTTTCTGTAAGAACGCGTCTTCACCATAGTATGTCGAATTTCAGTGGGGTTTGTTTTTGTTTTTGTTTTTTTACTTTTTATTATTATAATGTTTTGTTTTAGGTTTTTTTAAGCTATTACTTATGGGTTATTAATTATTACTTTTACTGTGTGGTTGAATATAATCCCTTAAAAAGAACTACAAATAGTTGCGGGAAATGTCAAAAAAATAAATAAATAAATAAATAAATAAAACAAAAACTAAAATAAAATAGATTAAAACTCTTCTTAGATGCTTTTTTTTAGGAAACAGATATTCCACAGCAGTGCTAATGATCAGAGTGGGTTATTGCTCTTTAAAGTTCTCTGGTAACCTTTAAGAGAAATCGGCAGTAGAAGGTGTGCATATTCCACAACAGTCATACAGTGTACCCTGGGGCACTGATAAAAAGCTTTATTCAGTCTCGGGCTTAGTTATATAGTGTACCATGAGGCACTGATAAAAAGCTCTATTTTAGTCTCGGGCTAGAAGCATATCCTGTTGCTGGGGTAATATTAGCGATTTCTATATAAAGAAACTTATTTGGACAGTGTTTGATGCTTCATGTAAAGAATCACTTTCTTAGCAGAAACCTCTTGATCCAACCCAAACACGTGGAGTGCAATGCAATTAGGTAAACATTCACATTAAACAAGGTTATTAGATTGGTCAGCTGGCCATTAGAATGTCTGTCAAGCGATAATTGATTAACAGCAGCTGCACTCAGCTGAGAGATCACATCCAACGGACCGCTGATCGATCCCATTGCTGACTGTAAGAGAATAATTACGCAATCGAACCCAAATGCTAAGTTCCTCTAAATTTGGGACAGCACGACTGGATACCTCAAAAGTTTTCTCTATGTAACATATACGAATTGGGATTGTTAAACTTTACTAGTTTTCATCCGATAGTCGTCAAATGTAACATGTTGTCATAATATATATGACCAAACTTTCTGTTTCAGTGCAGGGCAATATTTTCATGGAGAAAAAAAATAATATCGTTAAAAAAATGTAATGTTTACGAAAAAGTTAGTAGACTCGGCTATGGCGACTAGTCAGTCGACTGCATCAAACATTAATAGTGAGGAAGAACCCAATTGTCATACAGAGCGTCTGTTTGATTCCTGCTCTAGGAATGTGCATGGTGTATGTATCTAATTTGGCTAAAATGTATAATTCTTCAGTTCATGGAGAATGTCCATACGTAATCAATGCAACGAGTAGGTAAATCCGGACACCCATGCATGAGGTAGAGGCTAGCATTTCAAGCATGAGGTAGAGGCTAGCATTTCATGCATGAGGTAGAGGCTAGCATTTCATGCATGAGGTAGAGGCTAGCATTTTGACCATAGAGAAAGCTTCATGAAGACACGTAGTTACTACCATACTTGTAAATAATTATTACTCGAAAATAATAATCAGTGTCGTTAAGGTTCCTGTGCTGCAACATTTTCATGACGAGAACATATCTTTATCACCCAAAGAAAAGGTCTGTCTTGAAAACAGGTTAGTGCCGATTCATTTTACCATCGAACAAAAATTGAAAACGATTGTCCTCGAAGGTTTGTATGCAACTCGTAACCACAGACGTTCAGAGAATGTTTATGATTTATACTTTTAGTCATAATATATTGCCAATCAAACTAAAATAAACCGTAGAAAACGAAAATATCCGTAAATTAGAAAGAATTTTGTCAGCATCTAAATAGAAATCGGAGAAAGAATTCCTAGGGACATAAACTGCATGAAAAAGTTCACCTTCTTCATTGTAGTTAAAAATGGAGAGAATTTCGCAATCCTTTATAAGACACCAGAGAAAGAAATATGGTCTAGGCTTCATGGGTATTTGACATTGTGGAACAAGAGTCGTTTGAGAAGGAAAAAAAAAAAAATAATAATAATAAACTCCACCCAGACCCCACCCGCCTCTCTGATTTGCTGTGTGTGTGAAGAAAACATTCACATCCCAAAACACTTTTCGATAAATTTAACTCATTAAGAAACAACAACAAAAAAACTTACCCCTGGCCGGAAAAAAACAACAATAACAAAATAAAAAAAAAAAACTAAAAAAAAAAGAAAAACACATTAAAGCCGGAAATTGAATTGCATTAGTTATAAATGACTGATTTAGTTTATAAATGATTGATTTAGTTTATAAATGATTGATTTAGTTTATATTATAAATGATTGATTTAGTTAAAATATGATTGATTTAGTTTATAAATGATTGATTTAGCTTATAAATGATTGATTTAGTTTATATTATAAATGATTGATTTAGTTTATAAATAATTGATTTAGTTTTTAAATGATTGATTTAGTTTATATTATAAATGATTGATTTAGTTTATATTATAAATGATTGATTTAGTTTATATTATAAATGATTGATTTAGTTTATATTATAAATGATTGATTTAGTTTATATTATAAATGATTGATTTAGTTTATAAATGATTGATTTAGTTTATATTATAAATGATTGATTTAGTTTATATTATAAATGATTAATTTAGTTTATATTATAAATGATTGATTTAGTTTTAAACTTAATAGCATTTAAAACAATCGCTCACTTGAAGGTGCGCATTGGAAGTATTTGATGGGCCAAAATTTAGCCCAGTCAAATCAAAGGCCGTCTGTTTGCGTACACTAAGAATGCACCCTTCCCAGTATGTCACTAGCAGACGAATTTAACCAAATGTACCTGCATGGTGGACACATTTGCCTTTATGGCAGTTGGTATGTAAGAGTACCAACAATTTAGAATGTTTAACAAGTCAAAGTCATATTAAGGCAAAAACAACCTACAAATAACCAATGTATTCGGTTTCGTTTGATGTATGTTATAAAATATCTTCTCGAGAATCACAGATTGAAGACGTGGGGATTTTTACGCATCATACAGATTTTTCGTCATAGTTTCGGACATACGGACAGAAAATGGAAGAGCCGACTTTTCATGATCGAATTTTAAGTTGGTAAACAAACTATTTCTTTCATACATCCACTGCTTCATTTTCTTTTCAAAATGTCTCTGGTATTTTAAAGTCTTGCAAGGGGAAAAGATTAAGTACATGAAATTACGATAAAAAATTAGAAATACCTCAATTTTGTGGTATCATTTTTACCCATTTTCTTTGTGAATTAGTTTTAATGCGGATTTTATTCCTCACCTGCGGATAAAATAACAATTTCTTTCAAATTATGTAAGGTCTCTTGGGATGAAAATAATTTATTTCAATTGTATGTATATATATATATATATATATATATATATATATATATATATATATATATAGATAGATAGATAGATAGTCAAACCTGTCAACAGCAGACACCCATTGGAAAAAGCTAAAGTGGCCTTTGTAGACAGGTGACCTCTGAAGGCAGGTTCAGCTCTCAGACTTGGTTCATGATAAAAACATGTAATATGCACCGAATACCATTATTATTATTATTATTATTATTATTATTATATATATATATATATATATATATATATATATATATATATATATATATATATGTGTGTGTGTGTGTGTGTGTGTGTCCGTTGCAGTCGTGTGAAAAAGGTGTATACACTGAATTAGACGTAATGAAGTCCACAGTAATTAGGATATCTAGTAATGCTGTGAATTTTTGCATGTGATAAAAAAACAACACTGCATGCTCTTTGAAGACATATGATATAATCTTAGACAGGTTTTATCTCTCATCTAAATAACCTGATATAGAGCTTCAAATCTATGCCCCCCATCAGGTTTTCGTGTGAATCTTACGTAATGTTTACTTGTGGAACGGTCTAGCCAGTGCATTGTGACAAAGAATTCAATAGATGTTGTTCATTCCCCTAATTGATATACCTACTGTCTCGAGGTAATTAAACAGTAACCTGATGCTACGATATACGTTTAATAGCTGACAGGACATCACCTAACCGTTGTCAATTTTTCTCGCTATATCATTTCTTTCATAGTAAGGTTTATTTTGTAATTATAAAAATGTCATGATTAGTTTTTTGTCAAAGCGCGGTAATGCGCGTAGTTTGTGTAAATATTTGTAATTTGATTTAAATTGATTAAAATTGCTTGAACAGATTTCAATAATTTTCATAAGAAGTTCCTAACAAGGAAAATAAAAATAAGTAAGATTTGCTCCATTCTGTTCTGTCAGTTTTGCATTGTGGAGAAAATAAGACCATGTTTGTGTGCACAAGGTTAGAATTTTAATCCAATAAGTTGTCTAATCTAAATTAAATGCTGATATTAAAGCCAGATTAACTTGTGTAGCTGTTCACATAAAAAACTGAACAATCGGTCTTTTTCGTATTCATGTAGTAGGTTATTCATGAGAGGATTGAATACGAGGTAATAAAATATTAATTTAAATCCAATTACTGTTGACAGATAATGCGACCTAGGACTAATAGTAAATGTATGCTAATTCTCATATACGACTATTACTTTACATAATCTGTTTTACAAACTACCGTTCACTTGCAAAAAGAAAAAAAAAAAAAAAATCTGTTTTCAAGAGGAGCGAACAAATGTTGTTTTAAAAACAAAACAACAAAAAAAAAACAACAACAACAGAGTATTTAAAATAAAACTAAAACATAAGCTTAAATGAGTGCCAGTGGGAGTTGGGCTGATTCTTTGCTGTTTATCCGTCCTTCATATTTCTGTAAACTGTTAATTAATAGCGCTAATCAATACTGATACAATACTTGCTACCTAAAATAGATGTACTCCCTGAATAAAGATATTCAGGTAATTTCATCAGGTAGAATCCGTGTTTTCCTCTCTATATTCTCCATAGATATGTGCTACCAATAACCATTCATTGTGTTGTAATACGTCTGTCTGTCTGTCTGTGCATGTATGTATGTATTCATGTATGTATGTATGTATGTATGTATGTATGTATGTATGTATGTATGTATGTATGTATGTATGTATGTATGTATGTATGTATGTATGTATGTATGTATGTATGTATGTATGTTTTATTACCGTTCACATTACGCTACATATAATGTACCAGAATCGGGTCATTCGGGCAATAATTCAACATTTGTAAAAAAAAAAAAATTTTTTGTTTGCTGGTGTAACAGACATTAAGATGCTTGTTCTCCTTTCGTCGCCCCTTTCCATCCAAAATGTTCTGATGGCATATGGCAATAGTGATGTCCGTCCGTCTCTCAGTCACTATGACTACTCGTCTGCTCGCGTCTTCATTTCTAACGATATTAGCTGCAGAAAAGGGGCAAGAACCATGAGCAGTCAAAGGTTTAAAAAGACGATGTCACAGTAAACTAGCCGTTATGATTTCTGCACCAAAGCTCAAATTTAATTATTTCTTCTGTTAAATCCTTAACTTAATCACCTATCTTCTAAGTTCGATATAAGGATCAGACGGTCAAAAATCAAATCCATTCTGAGTTGTAATTTTCCCACACAGAATAAAATATAAAAACTTTTTAAAAAATTATAAAACTTATGATGACCAGTCAGAGAAAATTCTTTGCCTCGGATTGGCCATTAGCTACTGCATAAGATAGGGTATTTGCTGTTTTCTCAGGGTCGGATTGGCCATTAGCTACTGCACAAGATAGGGTATTTGCTGTTTTCTCAGGGTCGGATTGGCCATTAGCTACTGCATAAGATAGGGTATTTGCTGTTTTCTCAGGGTGTAGAAAAGACATCTGTGGGTTACAGAAAGTTACAAACGAAAAATGTACCTACTTATCTACCAAACTACATTTCAAGCTACAATGAACAAACATACCGACAGACTGACATACATTTGTATTTCAGTGGATGCACGATTGGCACAGTCCAGACTTTTTTTTCCAACAGAAGTAAGACTGCAATGCAAACTGTTTCATTTTTGAGTTTTGGATAACGTCAGTTTTTCAAAGTAAACAAATACAGTGAATTTAATTCAAAATATTCATGTTTTTAAAAACATTTAATAGTTTATACAACTAAATCAGTTTCTTTTTCCATCTGTATATAAAACAAAAACACTGAAAGAATAAAATAATTCAATGAAACATTGTTCCATTCTGACAACAACTGAAACCGAGAAATAGAGCGAATATAATTTTTTTCAATCTGTAATTTTTTTCATTGCTGTCAGTAGTGTTATAAAACAATCTCAATATTCCTCTAAACATAAAAGTGAAACAGGAATGGTCAGTGTGCGATTTGAAACAGGAATGGTCCGTGTGCAATTTGAAACAGGAATGGTCAGTGTAATTTGAAACAGGAATGGTCAGTGCAATTTGAAACAGGAATGGTCAGTGCAATTTGAAACAGGAATGTTCAGTGCAATTTGAAACAGGAATGGTCAGTGTAATTTGAAACAGGAATGATCAGTGTAATTTGAAACAGGAATGGTCAGTGTGCAATTTGAAACGGGAATGGTCAGTGCAATTTGAAAACAGGAATGGTCAGTGCAATTTGAAACAGGAATGGTCAGTGCAATTTGAAAACTGGGTGTATAAAAGAGAGCCATAAGGGATAAACTCATTACACTGAATTTGGCAGGATGTACAGAATGGCATGACCCTGCCAAAAGACCGAGTAACGAATAAAATTCCATGATTGTAAAACACACACACACACACATCCCCCGCACTTAAGGGTCAGGTCGGATCCAGGGGACGACACTTGCTGCATATATGTATTTTACTTTTCGGATACAGTAATTGCATATTAAGAAGTTATTTTACAGTGATCTGTACGTTATGGATTTTTTATTGTACGAGTTTATGTTTTGTAGAGAAACCCGTATTGGTCGAGACGCGAAAGGCGTGGAGTCTAATACATGTTCTTCATAATGCATAATGATCATTTGATTATTCACCTAACCTTAATTCTAATAATGATTCTTTATATTTCAAAACATCCTTTATTTGCCATACTCTGCCAAAGTAGAAGGTTGTGTTAATTTATCACTGCTGTGTATGATCAGAGCACTTGAGAATGTAGCCCCTTGTATGAATGTGGGACTAGCCAACTTTTAGCAAGGGATATAACTATAGAATCAAACGACAACGTTTATCTTCCTTGTGTACAATATAAGTTTTCGCCATTCAAAATGGATTTTTGGCGTCCAGTACACCATATGCACGCGAGCTACATTAAAGAATACTGTACAATATGTCATTATAATACATTATAATAGCAAGTAATATGGTATAAATGAAATAGTATGATTGGTTACACTATAGTAGGTGTGTGTGCACACACACACACACACACACACACACACACACACACACACACATATATATATATATATATATATATATATATATATATATATATATATATATATATATATATATATATATATATATATATATATATATGACCCGCGACGACCAATACAATATAACGTCATCGTAGAAAACTGACGTCATATGATTCAATTACCAACGTCATAACGTTGTTGCATGAGGCATTACAACCAATGTATCCCTCTCATAATATTCATGATATTTGTCTGAAATAACCTTTAATACATTTCGAAAAGATTATTCTATTCGAAATACACAAAACCTTAAAATGTCAGTTTTATGCACTGGTTATCTCAGGTTGTCACGTGATGGTTTCATGACGTAATAATACAGTGTGACGCAGTTTAAAGACGTCATAATGATAAACATGTTTTCAGAGTCTGCAAGTAAAGCAAGTCAATGGTGTAATGGAATGAAATTGACAAACATTTTTTTAAAATATTTTTTATTATATCCTCTTTGAAAAACAATTGGGTAAGAGAAAAAAATAACCAATATAGGGGTTGGCAGCCACGACAAAGAAATCTCAGTCCCGGAGTTATCTTATTTGCCTTTTGGTCGGTATAACCTCGCAAAAGACGAATAATGTAACCCTTTAAACCTCAAAACAGAGAATATATATATATATATATATATATATATATATATATATATATATATATATATATATATATATATATATATATATATATATATATATAATCTTTTGGAATCTTACTTCATATGAATTTTCACACTCAGAAATATGTTAATCACGCTTAATTTCCGTTCCAATTCAGCATTTGAATAGCACTAAGCTTGGTGTCTTCATTAGCTGACACTACAAAATGCGTCTGCAGCCATGATTGCCGAGGCTAGATCACATAACCGGTTCCACACACCAAATTCGTCAAATTTCACATTTTTAAAATTCAATTTCACTTTCCGCACCAACATCATCATGGTCGGCAGATAGCTGTGAACAGTCATGGCGTCCGTAGTTACAGATCTCCACCAAAAATATTACTGTCTTGAGGTAGTTATAATTACAAATTTACTAAATCACATTAACAAGCTAATAGATAGGTATAAAACTAAGACAAGATAATGAATTTTAATTATTTCTTTATTATCAGTAAAAAAAATGAAATGACATCTTTAGTACAATAATCTGAGTCAATTCAATTCAGTTCACTGATATTGATTCCGGCTTAATGCAAACGTAATATTGCGCCATACTAAATTTAGGCAGCTATCTCCCATCACACTAAGAATTTAAGGTTACTTACAAATACTTACACTGTAGGCCATCCATTTCTTGCTGAGTTATTAGCTTGGGCTTTTGAAGGCCAGGATATAATAGTGTCTGTGTATATTCCACATAATTACATATTCATGTTTTCGTCGTCTTTTCCATTTATTGAGTATTTTATCATAATTACACAGAGTCAAAAATAAAAAGGTCCCGAATTAAAGCATTTTTGAAGTTATTACAATTATATAAGTTATCACACACACCTCTCACCCTCATCTGTACACACCGTAATCGCAGGTCTTTTCTACACCACACTCACCCCTGGAGCCTAAAAAAGCAAACAGCAGGCTTTACGGGCAAATGTACCGTCATACATTACTTCATTTTTGCTTCGACATCGTGTTCGATCAGCTGTTATTTTTTGTTGTTGAAAGACTGAAATGCGTGAAAGCAAAAAAACGAATATTAAACACGTAAGGTATATTTGTTCATTAAACAATCATGGTGACCTTCATTAGCTATCGTGCTGTGTGGTGACTTTGTACGGGCTAGGTCATCTTCGCTTGCGAATTGTAGTTGATACACTTAGTTCCACATGGACAATGAACGAAGTGGACTGATAACCCTTGCCTTGCGAATTGTAGTTGATACACTTAGTTCCACATGGACAATAAACGAAGTGGATTGGCAACCCTTGGCTTGCGAATTGCAGTTGATACACTTAGTTCCTCATGGACAATAAACGAAGTGGATTGGCAACCCTTGGCTTGCGAATTGCAGTTGATACACTTAGTTCCACATGGACAATAAACGAAGTGGACTGACAACCCTTGGCTTGCGAATTGCAGTTGATACACTTAGTTCCACATGGACAATAAACGAAGTGGACTGACAACCCTTGCATTGCGAAGATGGGACTAGGTATTCTTGCGCAGTGTGAATAGGCTAACAAAAAGAAAACTACGTGCTACCTTAAATCAAATGTATTGTCGTGGAATTCGCTAATTTGACGACAGAAAGGAGGAAATTTGGAATGATAAAGATTAAATATTTATCATGGTTGGATATTTATCGAAGTGGAAAGTTTACCCAATCACTCACAAAGTTAACATAAAGTTATTTATTATTTATTTTGTGAGTGATTAGGTAAAATGTACAGTTCGATAAATACTCAACCATCATCACTGAATCGTATAGCATACACACACACACGCACACGCACGCACGCACACAGACACACACAAGTATTTTAATAATTTCCAAGTTATGACCAGGGGGATAAGTCCCGGGTGGGTTGGTGGGTAAGGATAGATCGGGAGGACAATGTCAATTACATATCTGAATTCGCCTTTTCATGCGAAGTAATCTGTATGTGGTTAATGATGGGGATCTCAATAGTTGCCAAGTTATGACCCTGAGGCCACACCACCTGTGTGCACAATCTGATATATGCCCAAATCTGACGTGTGTTGACACCTGGGTCAGTGAGCATACCAATACTAATTCTCAGTCACGTAAGGCTTTATGTCAATCAACTCCCATCCTCTAGGCCCGCACCAGGGGGACGGGGAAACATTCTAAAACTCTGTGTACATTTGCAGACCACCCCAATCATATTCTAATGTTTTGAATTCTGTCTGCAGACCACCCCAAATCATATTCTTATGTTCAAATTTTCTCTGCAAACCCCCTCCCCCCCATCATATTCTGATGTTTGAATTCTCTATTTAAAACAGTTACATAGGATGGATTTGGGGACAAACAAATATCTTATATAACATTGCTATACAGTTTATTAGCAATTCCAATTATGTCAAGTCTTAAACATGTTAGATAAACAATTTAGGAGTTGTACAAATTTGATATAATTCCCCCCCCCCCCCAACCCACTCACGGGGATGAATCAAAATACTAAGACCACTGAACACATCTACAGACTAACCACAATCACATCCCAAAGTTGCAAGTCTCCATCTGTTATAATGTTATATGACAAGGGTATTCAGTTTCAAAACAATGAGTTATGAGAGTCCAAGATCCCCAGCAAAACCCCTCTGCCACTCCCAGAGATAGGGAAGAGAGCGTGGTGGTGGGGTGGTTGATGGTGTCAACTGACAGCTCTCAATAGTTACCACAACACACTAGAGTCGTGATTTGACTAGAGCTAATCTGCATTTTATGATCCGCAAAGGATTCGGACCATATAATCTTTTTACCTATCAATTTCAGAGGATACAATTATAGCAGACAATGCCACCGATCCCACGTCTACAAAATGGCCTTCAGTAAATGTTCTACAATATGAGTTCTTTCTTTGGTAACTCTTTGATCAGTCGTAAATTACGAGATTCCATTCTTCTTGTATTGAATATATGCATTTCAAAGCATCGTAAATCACGAAATTCTGTTCGTCAAGTTTGCAAATATACAGAACTTTACATCGTAAATCACGAAATTATGTTCGTCTAGTTTGCAAATATACAGAACATAACATCGTAAATCAAAATAGTATATTCATATTAGTCTCAGTGTGTGCAGGGAAAAATATCGTAAATCACAGCAGCCTATTATTTCTTTTGGCGGACAAATAAGTATATCTGATTACACATACGTAAAATACCGTGTGATCTGCGCATGGGGTAATATCTACACTTGTGCATATATTGCACTATAACAGTTTGCAAAGGGAATGCCCGCTCTAGTGTGTGTGTGTGTGTGAGTGTGTGTGTGTTGTGTGTGTGTGTGTGTGTGTGTGTGTGTTGGAGGTGGGGGGGGGTCTCTTTCCCGTATGGGGTAATATCGACACTTGTGCATACACTGCACTATAATTCCTTGTATGGGGGATGTCCGCTCTATTGTGTGTCTTGGCGGGTCTTTCTTGCTGAAAATATTGGTGTTTTCCCCCTAAAAATAAGAATCAAAAGTCGCCGAAACAGGGTTTCTAAAATGTCCACTTTGTTCCTTTTTTTTTTGTAAAGAAAATAGTCAAAATCAATGTTCCGTGTTTCCATTTCAAACAAGCCCGTGTTCCCTTGTTCTCCGAAACCTCGTGGTGGGCCTTAGGGTGCAGAAAGTGGGTATACAGCTAATTGGTTCGTATTTACTGATTAAAGGGTTGGGAGCTTTTCAAAGGGTGGGTTTGATTGGCATGTGCTCCACAAATGTTTTTGAACAAACTAAAGGCATGGTACTACTAACGCCTTGTGATATGATATGATATTCTTTGTAACGCCGTTGTCAAAATTGTGTGCTGTATGAATTGCAAAGACAAAAACTCAATAGTGCCTGCTCCTCTGCCTCTTTCTCTAGATCACTAAGGATTTCATTGCAACTACGTCTTTAAAAAAAAATTATTTTATATATATAAATATATATATATATATATATATATATATATATATATATATATATATATATATATATATATGCTATTTGTTGCAAAATAAATGTCACCACCTCGTAAATAAATAGTTTTATACTAGAAGTAAACCTTCTCTACTACCCTTATTTGCTTCGTAGGTGTCCCCGAATGCGTGAAGCTTATATGTTGTTGCATACTTTCTCTTCAGCAGTTTATTGCAGTTAGTTCAAGGATTAAAAGCGGCTTCAGTGACGGGATCTGAAGAAGAAGAAGAAGAAGAAGAAGAAGAAGAAGAAGGTCAGCAACAGCAGCAGCGACATCAACAATTTTCTGCACTCTTTATTACGAAATCAGCCTTCCGCCATTCCACGAATACATGTTAAAATGTACAATTGTGGTACATAACACACTATGTGCAATTTTATATAAATTGTAGAGATTGGAACTTAAACTGGCGGTTGGAAAAAATCCGACAAACTCATCATAGATTAGGCTCACTGTAGCTAAATTCATTATTATTTTTTTTCGTACACCGAATACAAGTCATCATTAGCAATCAAGGATACTGAGAGCGAACTGGAATGGACCGATAAAGGGAGATAAGCATTAAAAAATGCGAGCATCATTTCCTTTTAATGAAAAATGTATACATCTCGTGATATATCACAGATATGTATGTATGTATGTATGTATGTATGTATGTATGTATGTATGTATGTATGTATGTATGTATGTATGTATGTATGTATGTATGTATGTATGTATGTATGTATGTATGTATGTATGTATGTATGTATGTATGTATGTATGTATGTATGCATGTATATGTATCACAGTGGGCATTCTAATTTACCCCCGGCAAATTTCCTATATAAATGTCCTGTATGTAACGGCGACCTGCCTTCGGCTGTCAGCGGCCAGGTGTTTCCTAACCAAACAATCGTCTCGCCCTGCTTAAGCGGTCACTGGCTCGTATCTACAGCAATGACCGCTCAGTCTTGTGCTTCATAGGGAAGGCATTGCTTAGATAAAGGAATATCATGTGAATAGATGTCGAAACATTTCTTTTAACGGTACTCCTGTCAAGTTAACAATTATACTGAAAGGTGTAACTATGTCCAACAGCGTTGTTTAGCAGTTGCACCGTGTGACGCCACGGATCGCTACCTCATATCTAAAAATAGAATGTAGCCCCAGCTTCGGACAAACAGATTATACGATGGCGGGGCAGTACCATTATTACAAATATAAAATATCGTATTTAGAGAAAAAAAATAAATCAAATTAACTTTTAATCAAAATGATGGAGCAATAATTAGAATAATAATTAAGTGATAATTATAGTAGTATATGTTTTAGTTAAAACATTACCAAAGAATGTGTGAAATTAAATTATAAAAACATCTTTTGAAATTTCAGAAAGCGAGGCAGATTTTATCATTCGGGTGCAGGGTTGAAGCAATTTGTTTGCTGGATAGTGGAAAAAGTAGTTGTGTTATCGCAGCAGAAATGGAAGTCACCTTTTGTGCCAGTGTGACATGTATAGTTAGATATCTTCATCTATTTGCCTGTGAATTAAAGCTATCTCTAAAGAAAAAAGTTCCTCTTTGAGAAGACATACGAGTTATATCCCCTTTCATTAGGGTCAGGGGTCATTCAATATTCAAAACTTGTCTGCTAAAGGCAGGTGAAGTTTCGGTTCAATTGTCACAAAGAATACTCATATACGGCTTCTTTTCATTTCCTATTCACCGCAGGCTTTTCACATAAGCCAGCTGTCTTTTGATCTAGGCAAGTTGAGCAAGTGACTAATCCAGATATTGTTTTCAAAACGTGAATGAACTAAGATCCGTGATTATTTTAGGCCAGTGTTAATTAAAGGCTGGATTAAAGTGAGCAGGATACAGTAATCTTGTGTGGAACATAAATCTGGGAGAGAACAACATATACGCGAACTGTATGATTTTGTTGTTCAGTGAACATAAACAATCTTGATAAGGTCATAATAATAATAATAATAATAATAATAATAATAATAATAATAACAATAATAATAATAATGATATTCGTCCATGGTATTTGTTCAGAAACCAATTTGAAAAGGTGAACCTGTGTGCAGAGATCACCTGTGTGCAACGGCCAGTTTTGTCTTTTTCCATGAGTTGCCGCTAGTGACTGGTATGACTATATATATATATATATATATATATATATATATATATATATATATATATATATATATATATATATATATATATATAAAAGAAATAAAATGGCTTTTAAAGTGTTCGTATAAAGGAATTTGATATACCAATACTGTTCGTATATCAAATTGTGATTCACCTATGGCGTATGAAAATGGATATAATTATGGTTTCAACATTAGATTATTACTTCTGTACTCTCTAGAACAGTGATGAATTTCCACTTATTGCTCATGAATAAAATCTCTCTCTTTCTCTCATGCCACAAGGAACAAAAATACGTGAAAATCTGTGGAGGGAGAGAAAAATAATTGAACTGGATGAAAATCTTGAATTTGAATTTGTATTTACACCGAATAACCTAGAGGAGCCGGAATCGCTATAATGGTACATGTACACTTTCCATGGGATGTTTCTACTGTGTTACCCGATAACAATGACACAAAGTTGCAATAGCCTGCAGAGACCAGACGGCCGTACAGTAAATTCACTGGCAAACACGTGCTGTGTAATGAAATTTATGCTTTATTTTGTTTTTGTTTTTTAACCTATAACAAGGTTCTAAAACAAATAATTTTTACATATTAAAATGTCTAAAGGCCTCTCTTCTTCTCTCTTTCTGTCTCAGCCTGTGTTGGTTTGGACAGTCAGCATGTCAGTTTAACCACACTTGATCTAGATCACGCTGTGTGTGTTTGTGTGTGTGTGTGAGTGTGTGTGTGTGACTATGATGGTAAAACTGACAGACCTAATTAATCAACAGAGAAACAGGGTGATTGAGTGATGCACGATTAAAACATGCCTATGGTCAGTCCCCCCCCCCTTCTACACACACACACACACGTGCGTATTCTGTCTCTGTTGATTGGTCAGTTAGCATGTCAGTTTTACCCGCAATGGATCGAGATTCTCTCTCTCTCTCTCTCTCTCTCTCTCTCTCTCTCTCTCTCTCTCTCTCTCTCTCTCTCTCTCTCTGGACCATCGTCGCAAGACACGGGCGAAAATCCGTGATAACATAGTATAACGGATTTTTGCCCGTGGCATGCGACGAAGTATCTGGATCTATGATGGTAAAACTAACAGACAAAACAACCGAGAGAGAGAGAGAGAGAGAGAGAGAGAGAGAGATAAAGAGAGAGAGACAGAGAGACAGAGACAGAGGGGGGGGGGGGGGGGTAAAGTCGAACCGACAAGAAGGTGTTGACCGGAGGAACACGAACCCTCCCTAGGCTGGTGAGGAAAATCATCCGCACATACACGAAGTCCTGAGCAGGGATGAAATTTCAATTCTCTAGGTTGGTTGATAAGACTCCGACGGGTAACTGTCGACCAACAGAGGGACAGGCCTTCAGAAGAGAAACTCTGAGGATGTTGTGTATCAACTATTCGTCGAAATACAAGAGGATGGCGATCCCTAACGACCTCAAGTGTGCTGCAAGTACCTCCATCACCTTGGTAAAGGCTCTGGAGTGGAGGCGAGGCTGAACGGAAGAGCTCGAAATTGAAACACCTCTTTGTCGAGACAAAACCGATGGTATTTTCTGTGTGGCGAGAAGATAGGGATGTGAAGATACGCATGCTGAATATCGATTGAGACCGCCTAGTTGGAAGGCCTTATGGCGTTCTTAACCAAGGCGGCAGTCCCCCTCTTGAGGCGTTTTTCCCGAAGAAATCTGTTTAAGGCAGAAAGGTCGAATGTGAGCCGAAATAAGAGTCGCAAAAATGGAAAGCAATACAACAGCAGCAGGTATTATATTACTGGTATTAACACTTGGGATTCATCTCAATTTCGCGATTTCGGAGACAAAAATAAATACATTTATCATAAAACAGTACCGACATTGAAAAGTACAAACAGGTAACGAACATAAAAATAGCAAATGGAACATACACAAAGAGATAACCGATAAAAACTTAATTGGAAAAGAACCGGAAAACCCGGATGAGAAAAAAGTAAAAATGACGTTTGGAATATTTTTTTGTAAATTTCAGAGCTGCAATAATCTCCAAATCAATTGCATTTGTTGTAATTAACACCGTGACAACACTGATCAGCAAAATTCTTCCAATCAACAACATGGACATTTTACAAAATGAACTGAAAGATGAATACATGACAGCTAATGGAATTAGATATTTCACTGGATTTTTTACATTTAAGCCAAGGTTACCAATGTCTGTGCTTATTGTTAGCCTGATAACATTTAAGGATGTATATTTCAACAAGACAACATAATGCAATGGGAAAATAAAAACGATTTAGAAAAAATGATTGACAATTGAACTGAGTACCGGTTCCTATGTTGTTTATGCATTTTCTCCTTTAACCACAATCGTTTATTTGTTTGCCATTATAGGAGTAGCTGTTCAATATTCAGTGAATTTGTACAGGGAAAATAGATTAAACAATACTGTGCAAAATATCTTTAATCATGAAGTTGACCACTTTAAGTGATTCAACTTTATTGATGTCCACTTCTATCTCTTCACTTGGCGGCATTTTATCATTTTTATAAAAAATTTCACTCGCTAACATATACCCAGTACTCGTCCAATCGAAACATTTCCTTTGTGGATTAGGATCATACCGATCGAACGAGGTTATCGGAATAACGTGATCAATATGAAGGTCATGTTCAGTAAACTGTAGCCATCTTTTGTAAAAGTCAATTGATGTCACAGTATATTTTTCATCATTGCGGTCTCGTTGTCTAAAAACTCGTTGAAGTGCTCTCTATTTTCACCTCTCCATTTTTTAAAAGTATTCTTTATTGTACTCTCTGTTTTCTCTATACCACTTTGTGTCATATACTTTACAGTGCTATTTGTTTTCTATATACAATTTATTTTATTGTACTCTTTTTGTTACATGTTCTACAATAATTATCACCTTTTTAAAACCCATTTATATCTTTGTTGTCACCACACTTTGAACAAATATTTGTATATATCTCTTATTTACTCAATTAGGTTTCAAATTAGCTCATCAGAACATGGTGACACTTTAAGTCATCTTGCAAATAGACTTGTTTTCATATTGAACACATGTTTAGTAATGTTACAAAATTCATTACCAAATAAATGGAAGGTGATCAAGGCAAAACGCAAGATGAAACCAAGGTTGGCAAAGACCTAGCGAAGAAAACTTCACAAAGAACAAAAAGATCCACGTTGAGCTGAACTTGGAAGGCAACGTAGGAATCTTTCACGTTCATATAATCGAGTCAAAGTCGAACGTTTAAAGCAAGATTCGCAAGATAATATAACAGTACGTAAAATATTACAAGAGAGAAATGAAACGAACTTCAGCAACACAAGCTATTATTGTTAGGTAGTGGAGTAAAAGTTTTGTGAATCTTGTTAATTTTGTCAAAACAGGAAGTTGCTTCTCAACACACAATGGTACAGAAAGTTAGAAATAACAATGAACAATCAATCAAAGCACAATAACAAAATCCGACTATGACAGTATCATACAAAGTAATACCAAATATGCTTTATCAGAACTTTATGTCTGCTAACTTTTACAAATAATAAATTACAAGTGGAGCGAAGCAAAAACAAAACAACACAAAAACCCGACAAAAACTCACAAAAAGAAAACAAGAAAAAACTAACAAAGAAATCATCAACACAAATTATCATGCAGTACTTATATCAGCTCTCACAGTTGCATATAGTATGCTTTTGTAAAAGGTATTGTAATTTACAATTGGTTCACTATAAACAATGGGCCGTTGAAGAAATTGCAAAGCTAATTATCTCATCTACACTCGTGCATATGAGTGCAAAATCAAACTCACACTGAAAACTTTTTTTTGATCTAGATAACTAACAAGATTTCGAGCTAAACCAAAAAAATCATCAACACAATTTACTATGCGACATTAAGCTCTGCTCTTACTGTTGCATACAGCATGCTTTTAAAAAAAGCTATTTAAGTTTACAATTGGTTCTCTATCAACAATGGATATTGGAGAAGTTTTCAAGCTGATCATTTCAGTTTCTTTTGCCCATTTCACAACAGACTACCTGATAGCCAATGGGCGTTTACCTGACAAAACTGTTAGACAATAGATAGAGTAGCTTTTGTTGTTGGGTAAATGGCGTATGTGATCAGTGAAACAGCAACACAGCGTATTCGAGAAGTTACAGAAATAAAAACTGATGTGGTCATTAACATTGAACACAACAAAGTCATGAGAAAAATATCCAAAGCTTTGAAATGGTTACAAGCAACAATGCAAGCAGTTCCAACTGGTGTAATATTTCAACAAATGTATTGTGTTTATCTGGAATAGCTACTGTTATAGTTGTTTCACTAACCTTCACTGGATTTAGCACAGCAGTCATATAACTTGTTTCAACGGCTTTAAATAAAAAAATTATTTGCAACAAAGTTTTGAAACATGATGAAATAGTAACATCAGCCATCAATAAATTGAACAGTATGGATGAATTGATAAGCATAGCTATTACTGATGGCAAGATAAGCAATGATGAGTTCTTTGTCATCGTTAACGAGTACAACGACTTCATAGAGACATAAAATAAAACTCAATCAGGAAAAGAAATGAAGGGAAGAAATTTCAAAGAAACACCGCTAGATAAATGGACAATTCAAAACAAGCGAGCTATATTACAAACGAGTCACTTCCTGAAGATGAAACATATTTTACCAATCCAATTAATAACAAAAATAGCTGACTATCCGTTTCATTACAGATTGTAGATTTTGTTGTTGGGTACCACAACATTTTGGATGAACTAAAAAAAAAAAAAAAAAAAAAAAAAAAAAAAAAAAAAAAAAAATCATTTTACAAGGTCAACGACAAGAATAAAACTTAGACTGTTATAATTCCCGACGGTTACTACAGCCTCGAAATGTGCATTAAAAAAATCACAGAGGGAATGACCTCCAACGATGAAAACGAAGGAAGTATCGATGTTGAATGTTTGAAATATAACTCAATAGAAAGAATCACTTCTAGTAAAAATTACACAGTATAACCAGCTACAATACTAAATTGTTAGGATTCAATATAGAGACTATACAGGAATCTACTGGTTTTTGAAAGAGAAAAATCTATGCATTTTCCTGGACCAAATCAAGAGGAAAAAAAATGACACTAATGGTTATTATTCGCGTTTACTCGAGTCTTTACCAGTTAACAACGTGTTTCACTAATACTTTATTTAGTAGAATGTTACATAGAGGTACAATGAACATAGTGAATATCAGCATAAGAAATGAAGTAGAAATAGTAATAGATTTTCACGTAATTCTTGTAATGATTGTTTTCGACGTAAAGTACATAGAGTATGTACAGAATGTTTTGAAATATATCACTTCGACAGAATCAAAAGATACAATACTAGGTCAAAAGATTAACAGTGACTTAGCCCTCAGTAATAACCGTATAATCAATTTACGTGACACTAACAAATTAACCGCTGCAGAAAATAAAGATTTGTATTGAGAGAAATTCATAACCAGATACCAAATATAATTATTGCGAACAATTTAAAAATACATGAAATCGTGGAGGGAGCAATTTGATAATTAATTAAAATTCTATCGAACAGATGACAATAAAAGATCTAAAGAATATCACTCAGCTACAAAAACTGATTAATGAGAACAGAAAACGTGTTAGAAGATAAAGACTTGTTCAAACAGAGATTCAATACTTTCTCTACTGTTACTCAGCTGGAGAAGTTCCAGAGAAACTTGAATAACGAAATCAAACAGAACGATCAAGAAATTAAACGGAATATAAATGATTTTAACATACTGGTCTTAACTGAGTCGCAGAAGAAAAAAAATGATGTAACTGAAATAGCCAAAACGACAGGTGACGTAAACTTAGTGTGAATGAAAGCATGATAATATCAATGAAAACAACCCACGATCTATCAATTGCATTTTTGAATTATAGCATGGAAACGATAGAAGATGTTAGCTAATATGTGTGTTGTGCAGGGTAGCACTGATGAAATAGACAAACGCATAAAGTGACCAAGAAAAATTTTATTGATTCGGAGAAAACGTTTACAATAGCTACATTTGCATTCAAAACTAAAGTAAATGAGGAAAGATACTCGCGTTAAGTGGTGGCATTGATAGAGTTAACAATGATATAGACGCCATTAAAAGAGAAATAAACAAAAATACACTCGCATTAAGTGGTACCATTTGCATAGGGAGTTACATGGAAATCGATAGAAAAAAATGAGTTTTATGAAGAAAAAAAAAACAAAAACCCTCAACTAATGCCTGGATATATTACGTTGCGATTTTTGCATTGTACCGAATCAGGTGAATCCAAATGGTATTAAATTAAGTTTTAATTTAGCAGATGTAGTTTCAATTGCTCAAGAAATACAAAGACCATGTTGGACTAATTTTGTATTCACGTACAAAAAAGAGTTGTTAGATGTCTTTAAAACTGACATTTAATTATGCCCGTCACGTTTTGCTGAACATAAGTTATACATGACAGGTAGACTAGAGCATTATGCCATTCAAAACAACAAATAAGGTTTAACCACAATTTTTGTCAACTTGCATACTGAACCCCCCAATTACAAGACAGTTGGTCTTTGGTGTTTATTTTTACATTGCATTAGAGGTAAACAACCAAGATTTTGCTTCCTCATTAGACGTTAAACAAGAATATGTGTTAATTCTTTACAGCGTAAACGGAACACGTACATACCATCTGGAAGAGAACACTATTTTACTCATTGGGATGAAACACAAAAGAGAACCTCTGTAGTTAGGATGTAAAATAAACACTGTCAACACTATACAATTTTGCTATATATATATATATATATATATATATATATATATATATATATATATATATATATATATATATATAAATGACTTCAGCAGCAGTTATGATTGAAAATTTTGCATTTACATAGAGTAACTATCGTTTCAATAAGAAAAATAATAATAAAATCCTAACGTAACTGATGAGGAACCAGTCAGACACTACCTTACACAATTTAGGAGTATCAGAGAAAAACTGAAGACTTCAGTGAAAACAGGGCTAAGACGCTTGACTACTGGAAATGAAATATTAAGAGCACAAGATTTGTTCACTTAGTACTTGAGGAACCAGGAGGATGATATTTCTCTATATTTATCTATTCGTAGTTATTATAGTAGACATGCTTTAAATGACACAAGAATTGAAAACAAAATAACCTAAAATGAATGATTTTTACCAACCTTCAGATGAACCAGTCAAATAACGATACATTAGCATTGTAATTTGTGATGGGTGTGAGCGTGTATGTTGCTTACAGATGTGTGGCGGCTTTTTGCACAATAAAATAGCGACGTACATAACTCCGAACAAACAGGAGAAGATACCACAAGGACTTTTATAACTCAATTAAACACATCATTGTCTCACTCACACACATAGCAGCAATGAAAAAGGGACTTTCAAAGCTGTACCCAAACATCATAATTATACCTGGTAGTATTTTTGTGTCGTTTGACATCAACGAGATGCAAACAACGCATTGGTAAACAATTTGGGCAGAATACTCGTGAAAGACATAGCCATATCATACGGACATAATGATCTTTTAAAGTTCAATGAATGCAACATTTTTACTACAAAATGTGTGGTTACCTGTATTGCTTAGAACACAGAACTGAACAAGGTATAATTAGTGAAGAATTGAGGAAGATGAGATCAATAACTGGTAACACGCAAAGTACTGGTACTGAAGCTGTACAGTTGATAGTGTTTGGAAAGAAGTTTAGGATGCAATTTGATTTATCAGATCATTGCCATTGCAGAAGCCACTAAGTATTTCTTCAATGATCAGCAAAACTACACAGAAATGAGCAACGTACGTGTCAAAAATTATTACACTGGCAATCATTTCATCTGGCTTGATTTGAATAGTAATCACGATGACAGACTACATGGTAGCGGTCTTACATTAGCCAATGTGCAACAAGGTATACATTTTCAAATCAACAGACAAAAACTATTGCTGTTCACAAAATGTATATCTATTTGGTTTCAAACGGTCAGATTAACATTCAAAACAAGGAACTCAAGTCAATTCTCTATTAAAGGTCAATAAATGTATTTAATAAACCACATAACACGATGATTTATAGATCGACTAATTGTACTAAAACAATGTTTACACTCAATTTGTTAGAGACACAATACAAAGACTTTTCAAGGATCAGCTAAATGTTACAATCAGAGAGTTTTGTCGGTTAAAGGCAAAACTGTATTCGTACAGGACTGACAACGATGAAAAGAGTTTGAAAAACAATAAAAACCGCGTGCCTTAAAAAAAAGATTATACATTTTAAGATGTACACAGATTACTTTTTTAACTACAAGGTAATGCATTTACTCAGATCATACCATCACCAGATGCACAATATCACAATGAACAAAGTAGCGTTGTCAATGTATGATGACAAGAGGTTTTTGGTTGACGACGTAAAAACCAATTATCTTATGGTCACATCAATACCTTGAATTAAAAAGAAGACCCAAGTCTCGTATGTTTTTTTTTCTTCTTCTGTTTAAAAATATCTACAATCTCTGATTTAATTTAATCTGGAATTAAATGATTTTCATCAAACACCGTTTCCATTGCCTTCTTCCCTTGCTGTAGACGAGGACCAAAAACTGTGTATTTTTCCTGAACTCTTTGATCCCTCTGTACGATCACCAAATACATCTATTTCAAAATGTCTTACACTAATAGCTAGTCTAGTTGGTCGCTTTCTTTAATACGTCATCATGATTCTCACAGTCATCAATTACAAACACAACCAAGGTTGCTGATCAAACAAGACAACTCTGATTATCTGTTTCACTTTCAAACCCAATCTCAGGTAGAGCTTTAGGTTTCTATAACGTATCACATATTCCTCTTTATTTTTCATGTATCCTGTGAGGTCAACTACTGGGACGTTTAACAGGTTTTTCCCTCACCATCTAATTTGCTCATCATTTCCTCATTTGAAGTGTTTAGCCGGCATGTATTAGCTCATTGACCAATCATCTGAATTGTTCGCAAAAAGATACATGATATATGACCTTGACCGGACTTTGTCCTCGCCTTGTGCCCTTGACCTTTCGACGTCACCATCACATTTTATATTTATTTCATCATCAGCATACTATTCGTGATTTGCTATGGTGTATCTGTGTGGGATCATGCTAATACCACCTATAATCTCACTCTCAATAATCATAAATGTGTCATAATCTGTCAATCATCAAAAACATGTCATAATCTGTCAAAATTTCAAGTTCTACATCTGATATCTTTAAACTGGCATCATGAGGTAAACCAGGTGCATTATAATAAGTTTATAGTTTGCGATACATACATTTCTGAATTCTTCGATATTTTCACATAACATTATTGTGTTCTTCTTCACGTAGTAGTCGTAACGGTCACCTAGTGTGTTCAATTTGATGTGTGACACCACATAGTGAACATACTATCAATCATTTTCAGAAATGTTCCAGTCCCTCCGAGTTGAATAAAACTTTTCTTTGGGTGGTACAGATGCTTCACTGAATCGTTCCAAACTTTCCATGCATTCATATTGGTAAACATCCTTTCTCAAATATGTAGGTTGTATGTCTCTACAATGTTTCATAGTCTCAACGAAAGTGGCATCATTTAACATTTTATCCAGCTGTTCTAATGACTGTCCCATGAACCTAAAGCTATCTTCAAATCTAATCCTTACATCATTCGTGAACCTATCGACTATGAAATCCTTGCTGAATGAAATGTATTTTTCTTCATTGTTGGTTATCATTTTTACCGCATCATCTGGGTCAATTTTATAAGTGTTTTAAAGGAGAAATTACTGTCATAACCTGACAAATTATAAATGAATGGTGTGATGCATTCTGGGTATCTAAATTCAAATTATTGTCTTTATGAACAGTATCTCTGTACATTCCAGGCAAGTGATCATGATCCCACACTTTATCTCAGATTATTTCTCTCTTACATGTACTTGCGGAATTCAAATGTGTCTCACCTTCGTTTGTGAATGCCATAAAGTTTTCATTTTCAGTTCGGTGTAATCAGTATCTCTGTAAACGATTAGCCCGTAACAACATTGTGAAATGAACTGACTTACATACAAGAACCTGTTGGAATATGCTTAGTTGTTTTTTTTACGTCCAGCTTTGTTGTTGTTCCTCCATAACACCTTGCCTTTAGCAATGAGTCTCTGACACCCAATATGATTTTAGCATAATTACGTGAATTGTACGGTATGATGATACTTTCAAAACTCACAATAAACTACATATGGGACCTTCAATTGATGATGATACTTTTTAAATTTGACAACTAAGCCTTTTCAGACATTATGTCTTTCGAGTTGTCTACACTGCAACAGAGACTTTTGTGATTTGATAATTTTTCTGACACAAATCAAGCATTTTTTTTACAGATGTATTTCTTCCCATGATGTTTGCTTACTCGTGATGATCCCAATTTTGATATTTTTTTATGCCAACGTATGGTGTTTTTTTGTTTTATTCAATCAAATAGAATCAACATGTTAGCATGCTTATCTTTTTCTTTTTCTGTCACTCTAACTGCTCTAATGTATTTATCTTCAACTATTACATACAGTTCTACTGAATTGGCATGTGCTATTCCAATTTGTTTTTGCCATCGTAAAATCTGTACTGCCTGTCTGTATGCGAGCAGCGATCACTATTATGTAAAACTTCATAGTCTTATCGAATTACACGAGAACGTTCTAGAAGAGAGAGAGAGAGAGAGAGAGAGAGAGAGAGAGAGAGAGAGAGAGAGAGAGTGTGTGTGTGTAGTATGTAAGTAAATGAGATAGCTGACATTTGAACTAATCTGTCAGTTATTCGTTTAAGTCAATCAGATCATAAACTATGATAAATTTGCTATGCGTACCTGATTCCTTCTTTTGCTTTAGTTGATTTACATAACATTTTATTTCTTTCTACCTTTGGCGACCATTCTTTCCTGTATGAATCTATACTTAATTTTCCTGTTTAAGATTTGTGTGTATATTTATTTTAGCATGCTGGTGGAAATATCAGTATTTAATGGTCCTACCACATATGCACATAAATGTGTAATCATCAAACACGGCAAAGATATAATAATACGATACTGAACTATCCCAATTAAGTTGTGTCCTAACTGAACAGTGAAAACAACGTTGCTTTCGAGTTCTTTTACGTTAAACCTCCATTGGTGATTTTTCAGTACCACAATTATAACATTTTAAAAACCAATTCCATTTAAGACATTAGTTATGTTTCAAATATTACGTTCATATGGTGATGTTAATATAGTAAGGTATATAAGAGGCCTAGACCACATTTTTGAAAATCCAATAGTTTTTTGTCTTTATTAAGTAGTAAGGTAGGTGGCCTTGTACTGTCGTACACATACTGAGGGTAGGTGTACATAGTAGGCAAATAATGAGATCACGATACAGCAGTAATTTAAATTAATCAGTGAATCATTTTTTTTTTTAATGGAGGTTTGCTGGAAAATAATTCTAAAGTGTGTAAAGTGTGACTTTCAAGCACCTGCATGTAAGTTTTATAAGGAAGTGAAGCAAGCGAACCAGGACCAAACCCAGTCGCACCAAATACTGGACTTGCAGTCGGTCTTCAGGACACACATGTAGATACCACAAAAGCACGACTAATTATGGCTAACATGGTTATGCCACACCCCGCCAAAATAATCATGCAGAGAACAGCTAATACTGTGATCAAGAACGTGTCAGAGTTAAATAAAAGGAATATGGCTGAAAAAGTAGAATTATTAAAAGATACAAATGTGAAACGTGGAAATGAACCCTCTACCAAAATGATCAAACTATTTTATTATTTTTTTTTTATAGTTGCCTCGTGCTGTCATCATTTATCTACTGAGTATGTTGTCAAGAGTTTTCACAATATTTCTCAGATCCTGGCGTTTATTTATTTACGGTTGAATTTTTAGGATGATGTTTCTTTTTTTTCTCCAAATTGTACTACTGCTGATTTAATTGAATTCGCAAATTTAATATGGAAAATAATATTTTTATTCGCTATTATTTTGTATATAATTATTCCGCTTTCTGATGTTTAAGAGTCGATTTGGACGTTAATAACGACAATGATAATTGAAAGCACATACGTAAATTCAACTTTAACTTCAGTAATCGGTAACAAAATCCGTTTGACAATTCAGAGCCTATTTTAGAGCCTACAACTTTGTGTCAGAGAGAGAGAGAGAGAGAGACAGAGACAGAGACAGAGACAGAGACAGAGAATCAGATCAAAACAGCTTTTGTCACAATTAACAATGTTGGGGTGCAAATGCTTGTTTTAGAGTACCGACTTTTAGTACAAGTGTTTCAACCCTGAACGAGCTCAATTGCTATGCTGTGTAAGGGAGGCAAGTCTCGTAGGATAAATAACACTTATTTTGTTGTTCGTGTCCCTTGCATTGTGAAAACCCGGTTAATCGCGAACATTTCAATATTAGGCATCCGTTTTCAAAACGTTTGATATTTTCGATTGTGTCATTACGATTATACGCAAACACAGGAAACTTTCTTGCAATCAATAACTGCATGTTCACCACAATGTTCACCACAATGTCTATCGATTATAGCTGCAAAGGCATACACAAGAACATACACTGAATTAACATACACCGAACATACTGAACAACGTCTATTGATTACAGCTGCAAAGCTACATGCAAGAACATACGTTGGATTATATACAGAACATACTGAGCTAGTTACCTCTATGGATTATAGCTGAAAAGTTATACACAAGAACATACATTAGACTATTATATTACGATTGATCAAAAAGCTCTATAACAAACTCGGTAAAGAAAAACTTACCTAATACAGCAGTTTTAGTAGTCCTCTTCAAAGTAACTTCATTTCGACATTAATGCACTTCTCCCACCTTGTGGCAATTGTCTTAAACACGTGCAGCAGACCGTCAATCCGGTGATTGGATCCATTAGTTCTTCTTTGGTATCGTAACGGTTTCCCCGTAACGAATCTTACGACAAGTTTGGAAAAAGCCATAAGTTGCAAGGAGCTAAATCTAGGCTGAATGGTGGGTGATTTAGGATATCAACGCAAAGTTTCTGTAAGATGCGCATAACAAACTCGCACGTGTGTGTGTGTATGTGTGTGTGTGTGACAGGGGGGGGGGGAGTGTCGTTATCCTGTAGCAAAATGAAGCCACCCCTCAGTAGGTCTGAATCTGGGATACTTTTTGCGAATATAACACGTAAATTATATCTGATTACTGTGGCATAGTATTGTCCATTTACAATGGTGTTCTCTGGTACCATGTGGTTCAAAATTATTCCTTGTGCGTTAAAGAACATAATGCACATAACCTTTTCAACAGATTAGGAAAGACTTGTTTTTTTACAGGCGATGGTGAACTTGCGTGCTTCCTTACACTGGTTTAATCTCTTACTCTTTGGTTCAAAGTAGTGTATCCAAGTTTCATAACATGTAATGATCTTATTCAAGAAATTATATATTTGTACTTTGCACCTGTATAATAATTCCCTGCAGATCTTTACCCTTAAACCCATTTGTACTTTATCAAGCAATCTGGCATCCCTAATTCTAGGCATCCCTAATTCCTTGGTCAAAATATCCCCTGCACTTCCGTTTGAAATATCAAATTGTCTGCTACCTTTAGGACAGTTACAGTCATTCTTCCTTCACGAATACTTCCAATGAATCGATTGTTTTTAAAATAGATGTCCTTAGCCTATCTTTTCTTATATCATCTTTAACTGTTTCCCCTACCATCACTAAAACGTTTCATCCACCTGCTGATTCCAGATTAAAATACTTCTTTAGGTCCCAAAACAGCATGCAAGTCAGCTTTAATTTGTGTAAAGGATTGTACAAAATTTTGCATAAAGTTTTTGATCACTCTTTGTTCGAAAACGGACTCATCTGCCAGTTTGCCACCGCGTCTACATATATGACGTAGTAAAAGATGACGTAACTAAGCCTGTGACATTATCAGCTTAAAAATTACGTCATATCCTAAATTGAGACGTCTTCAATTATAGACGGGAGAATTTGTATGACCTGGAGTGGCTACATATAGAAGATATTACGTTGGTTCTACAACTTTTCTTTCAACCCTCGAACACAGAACATATTTAACTACGTCTATCGAGTGGTTTAAACATATTTTATTTGCTAATTATGCAATAGGAGTTGGGCTACAAGTTCTCACAACATTAGATAAGCCCTTCCGCATACAAATATAGTGATACAAATTAATCAGACACGACAAACGGTAGAGGGAAAAGAAAATAATAAAAGAAAAACAAAAATAAAACACCACCAACAACAACAAATTAGGTGTGCTGATAATTAAAGGATAAAGCTTCAAAAAAAGGTTAAAGAAGAGAGATATCCAAGGCAAGTAAACAATAATGTTACCAAACATCCGAGGGAATACCATTTAGTATGTAATGCACCAATTACTATCAATTACTCATTATACAGTCTGAGAAAGAGTAATATTAATAATAACAAGAATCTCTTTATATTTAGAATCTAAGGAAGAAATATTAGTTAAAACGTCGATTAATTACAGCTGCAAAGGTATACACAAGCATATACACTGGACTAACACACACAGAATATACTGAACTACGTCTATCCATTATAGCTGTAAAGGTATACACAAGAACATACACAGGACTAACACACACAGAACATACTGAACTACGTCTATTGATTATAGCTGTAAAGATATACACAAGCATATACACTGGACTAAACACACAGAACATACTGAACTACGTCTATTGATTATAGCTGTAAAGGTATACACAAGCATATACACTGGACTAACACACACAGAACATACTGAACTACGTCTATCCATTATAGCTGCAAAGGTATACACAAGTATACCCAGGCATACAATACACAAAAAATACGAGCAATTTTCCATTAAATAATAAATAGCCCACTGACCGCTAATGAAGTTAGAACTTACTATAATTTCAATAACGTGGGATGACTGAGAGTACATGACTCACCAAAACTGGGACTCCAGTGCTGTATAGGGACTCCAGTGCTGTATAATTCAACAAACCCAAACTACACTTATAATAGCATACAGCTAAGCAGACGAAGTAAAGTATTTTATACTTTGTGTAAAAACCTAGCAGGAAACCCGAATACATGACTTCTCGATTTTGAGTTCAAATGCCACGTGTAATAATGATCAATACTAGTGAATGCATTATCCAAAGTTAAACAATCATCATCGTCGTTATCATCATCATCATAATCATCATCAATGTCTTCTTTTCTTAAAAAAAAGATTGTGTTAACCAACATAGGGTCTTAGAAAATTGTTCGCTATTTGAATTGTCAGTGATGTAATTTTTAGTGTATAAGGCAATATCCATATTATTGCAATTATTTAATAGCAATTTCATTCTAAGTAAACATTTAAAAGTGCAAATACTATTGAGATTTCAAATAATACACGTGGTCAATTATATATGGATGCCAGATTTTCTCAGAGATTGTAAATTCAGAAAATTGCGCAGTTAATTGTATTGAGTGACAGGTATAATATATATATATATATATATATATATATATATATATATATATATATATATATATATATATATATATATATATATATATATATATATATATATGTGTGTGTGTGTGTGTGTGTGTGTGTGTGTGTGTGTGTGTGCTGTAAAATAGAGTAAACCAAAATCTTTTGAGTATGGTGCTTTACTTGAAGCTATATCAAGTAACTATATCGATGAGTCACCTACGTTGTCTTGAAAATTGTTATGATCCTCGTTAGAAGCGGAATCACCTTTCAGCCTTCAAACTGTATCTTCAGATTTCGTTGGTGCTACGTTTGGGGTAAGGAAAAGTCTATGCTGAGTGTCACGGAATTGTGTGTACGAAAATGCATATGCGTTACGTATGAATGAAAATGTATATGGGTTTTATTGGCGCGTACATCGTTAGCCGGGGAAGTATTATTTTTAACCTTGGCGATTTAGAAATACTGATTTATGTTCACTCACTGATGCACGCACAAAGCGTCGGCAGTGTGGAACCATATTCTACCTCGAGTTCTCTGGCCGTGGATGTGACCACTATCACAGTACTCATAGCCCAAATTCTCTCTGTATCATCACAATACAGATGAGTGTTGTCAGGCTGTCAGGGCTGTCCACTTTACAGAAGCAAACTTCATATCTGGGGTTCAAAACCTGGATACTGCGGTCACTGGTGACGTTGGTGCCAAGGACGATGATGGTTTACTCAGCGTGAGGGGCCAAATGATCTGGATCAACGGGGCTGCGGAATAGGGAGGTTGTTGTGCGATCTTTTGTCAGGCTGGGAGGACTGGACCACGCGAGGTTGTTCCTTCACCACTTATCAGGAGCTGTGGAATCGGAATTTTGTGATTATCGTCGCCTGTATGCCATGAGATAAATATCATCGCGCGCGCTCGCGCGCGCTCGCGCGCGCGCGCGCGCGCGCGCGCGTGTGTGTGTGTGTGTGTGTGTGTGTGGTGATATATAGCTATATATTAGGTTTTGAACCTAAAAATCAATGTCACTATACGTGTGACAATCAATCAAATACTAGTTGAAGAACCTACATTGATCATACTTGTTGATAATTCCGTACATCAATTATTTTTGTTGATAAACTCCATACATTGATCAAATGTTGATAGATCCATATATCAATCATATCTGTTGATAAAGTCCATACATTGATCATATCTGTAGATAGATCCATATGTCAATTATATTTGTTGATAATTTCCATACATTGATCATACCCTTTGACATACGAGATCAATTGTGATTATTTGTTTAAATTTCATCTTTGATCGTATCCATTTAGGAACGACATCATTTTGTTATATCCTTTATTGAACGTTATGCGCATGAGCAGACTGTCACATTCATTCATCATTCATTTGCATTATAAATTAAAATCTCATTTACGTAACTGTATTAAGTGGTTTCGCTAGATCCAATCCCACCTGACTTCATCCTGTTACTCTGAGATAACTTAGTATCGCAGAACTTTGGTGTAAGTGTCGTCTTCTGAAATGGTGTTTTTTTCTCATTTGGTCCATTCTTTTTGTGGTGTGAGGTGGACAGGAAAGATTTTGATGGCCATATTATGATATAAAAATATGGAGGGGAATCACCGCCATAATTATATGAATATATTTCTATTACTCTACTATGTATGTTCTAATTTGCATCATTCTATGTCTCCATTTTCCATGTATGTTAGCTGTACAATCCGAGATGCAACTTTACCGCTGCCAATATTTTTTTCTTTGTTGTATTTGATATTGGTGTACATATTATTAATATTAAACACATCATCAAAAGTGTTATAGATTTCGAGATATTCCTACCTATTATATAAGAATTTAAACGTGGTATATATATATATAGTATTATAACAAGATGTGTGCAGACTTTAAAAAGTGATGTTGGAGTTGTCACCTCCCCAGTCGATGTGCTTTATTTTAAATTGGTTTCCAGGGTAACCGTGTATACAACCTACAAAAATTAGGCGTGATTTTGCTAAGGGTTGTAAAATAACTTTAACCGGTAATACATTTGTCAACTGAATCAGGATATAATTTGCAATCAGGCAATGCGCATCTAAATAACGTTTCTCTCGTATGCTAATGCCGATTTGTCTCGCCTGCTGATGGAGAAACATAGATATAAATTTTCCGACGGTGGCGGCCGCGGTATTTTAAACAATGACATTTATTATAAGTCCCTGTGATAATGTTTTTGAAATTTATATTCGTCGACAAAAGTGTCTGTATTTAATTTAATTTTTGGTGCAGTATTGTAATGTGTCTAAGGTTTACATCTTGATATGCTAGGAGTTCCCGTCTCGCCCGCTTGAACAAAGGGCTGGCAGAATCGTTGTAAAAACTGTTCATGTACTGTTTGAAAGTTTTCGAAAGTCAATTATCTTCTACATCAGTGTATGTGTTCCACTAAAACGTTGGGATAACATATTTCTGGTCACGATGCACGTAAAAAGCTTCATAGAATTTGGCTTTCGTTACAGTGCAATTACTAAATCTCTGCCGAGTGGTACACATCATTAATCCAAAATTAATTTGTATTCAACATATTGATAACAGTTCTTCACAATAATAATTCTTAAAAGTGATGGTGCCTTTTATAGCGTGAAGAACAAGCAATTTTGTCTTCTAACCGAGAGGAGAATAATTGGTGTTCTGTGCCAAGTTTACCATAAAATCGACCAGGAAGTGAAAGCCACTGCGTCCCGAATTGCTAAGTAGCCTTCTGTAATGAAAAAACCCCCCAAGAAATCCGACGATTACATATTTTGGCACATTATCTGTATATCTCCTGAGAACGGTATGATTATATGACAGAGTCAAGACTGCCATATCTAACACAGCTAGGACACGTAACATTCACTCCATGGCAGCCAATGAACAAACTCAGATAATTTTTTATACAGTTTTCATAGATCTGAAACAATTGGTCATTAGGAGGATTATGCCATGGCAACATATCAGTAAAGAATCCTCAACATATATCGGGTAAATTTACCAAGAACGACTCAAAATTCTTGGAGAAATCAGACTTCATTGTGTTTCAAATTGTACATCACAGAACAACAAAAGAAAGGTATCTCGAGTACGCTTAAACGTAATCATATCATCTAGGTCAACCTCCTTTTTGCTTGAATAATACCAGGAGGTAGCAAACAATATCCTTAGATTTACCGTAATATTTACTTCTTTGCGGTGGCTGATCCAAAATAAGTGACAGTATAAGTATTTTCACTTGCGTCAGACTTTAAAAAGTACTTGCTTGGAAGACATTTGCTGTTTTCTCTGCCTTTCAATAAGTTTAACAATAGCTTTCTTAACGAAGGCGAAGTGATATCTTGATGAGATGATTTTAAACTGTGTTCATATGGAATTGGCTTTCAAGCCGATTAGATATAAGTGCCATTTTCTTAGAGAATGCTGTTTCAGCTCATTCCAGTTTGGTCTTATCATGTTCTTCATGTTGCACTTACATCAAACATAGATTTTAAGGCAGCCGAGTGTTTTCTATACAAATTCCGTATGGCATGCTGCCAATTATGGGCCCTCTTTCTTAAATAAATTAAATAACTCTTCCTTGACTATAAATCGTTGTTGAAACTTTGTTATCCTGATCAAACTGTCAATCTTCTATTTTTGCCGTTCAGAGCATGAAGTCGCCCTCTTGTAATTGTCTGTGTGCGTTAATTTCCACCGCACCAGCTTGGATGAATTTGCAGGAACTGGTTTTCCAAACTGGTGTAAGTTTAAAACAGTGTCGTATTAACTACATCTGCATTCAAATATAATCACTATCCATAGAAAAAAAAAATCATCAATATTCAACAGGCTCGAGAAATGTACCATAGTTCTTTTAAGTTTGATTACTGCAGAATTATGGACGTTTCTTAGCCACATTCTAAATTTCTATTAAAAAAAAAAATTCTTGAATATCTTCCGCAATATGTCTTGTTTGATCTGCAAAATAAAGCCTGTATTCATGCTCCTTATCGTTCAGGGGAATTCTTAGTTCTTATTTTAGCGGAGTCCTTTCACATTATATCACGAACAAGATGGCTTGAATACCTTACTGGCAGTTGATTTCTTTTTGTGAAAAGATGTATAAGTCTGAAGATAACGTTCCCACGAATATACACTATATCAACTCAACACCAGAACCAAGAAAATAATAAAAAAAATCTTTTCAAATAAACGGTTCTCCCACGTCATACTAAAAAACTTTTTGCTTGACCAGCATCTCCGCCAGTCATGTGACAGAACTTGCTGACCTTCTATTCATTGACAACTTGGTATGGTAATTAATGTAGCGATTACCATACATTAAGAATCCAAGAATAAGTATTTGTTAGTCATCCTCACTAACAAGTTTTCAGTAAAATTAAAATTTTGCTGTAATGCACATTTTTCCACAACTAGTGTGGAAGAGAATTGTCCTCTTGTGTGATATAGAAATATATAGAATTTGTTGGATGATTCTATTTAATTCTATCGACTTTACATCAACCCGGGTCATCTTTGAGTGAAATTTCTAGGATTAAATTTACAACAGTTATTGTTTGTATATACACTCACTCAGCGGTGAGAATCATTCGCAACTTCGAGGTCAATCCTACGGATAATTTTGTCTCACAGAAATAGCCGAGATAGTTCCGAATGCGGTGACAATTTGACGATGATTGGAATTAAGAGATTTATTTTTATTTTTTTGTTTGTTTTTTTTTTAAAGAAAGAAAGCTCTAGTTCTTTATAATATTTAATTACTCAGATATTTACACTTTTATAACAATCTACTTAAATTTTGACAAATCAGAGTCCAGGACTTATTCTCCTCAGAGGGGCGAATTCTGCGTATGACGTCATGACGTAGCTCACATGGCCCATTATGAGCGTAAATTGCACAATAATATTGAAAACGTAGACATTATTAGATCTTACGGTTTTGTGCGCATTAAGTAAGGACCAGATGTAAGCCAGACAGTCCAGTCTAATATTATTCAACATATAAGTAATTTTGAGCTGTTTATAACCTCCATACGGAACAACGTGAAAGGTTAACCAACTTCCTCTGGTGGGATAGGAATTACGTTGAAGCTACAATATGGCATCCAACGGAGTAGACGGCGAATCCAGTGCTGACAGAAATGTAGAGATCTGGAAGATAAAAAAACTCATTAAGAGTTTAGAAGCAGCTCGAGGGTAAGAGTACAGCCATTTTTTTTTTTAAAAGTCATTTAATTTTTCACATTGAGATAACTCAACCACAGGATCCCGATTAGTCTCTCCACTGAGACTCCATGGTTTTTGCAATATATGGTTATTATTATTCCATTCGAGTTTCGATGGTTGCGTACATGTTCACCTTTGGGGTGGGGATGGTGTGTGAACATAACTATCAAACCCCCTGGCATATTCAGACTGTTTGCCAGCTATTACAGGGTATGTAAACGTTGCATGCTTATTTCTGCTTGAGTAATTTCCAAATCCAACAGCTTCACTTTCTATCAACTCTTAAAGTTCAGATAATTCTCTTTGAATACAAGGAAATATTTGCCATTATAAACTTTTGCTGTTAGTATCCACTGCACATGTTTCTACATGTAGCTAAACATTTAAAAAGCAAACCTCTGTAGTCTGTATCAACAATGGCCTCCATGAACAATACTGATTAGTAATAATGTTGGAGCTCCTACCTTCCTTCGTAAGCAGAGTACTAAATTTATCCTGTATCTATAAAATCGAGCAGTCCGGTATGATTCACCCCTGGGTGTTGTTTAAAATGCTTTCATGTTCATAACAATGTAAATGTACTATTACGGACTGAAGTCTCTTTAGTTTATTAAAGCAAAAAACTAATGCAAGATCTTGCCAAACATGACCCTGGTTGTCCTCTAAACTATCAAAATGTAATATCCAAAGAATAGGTGGCCATATGTGATACACAGACCCCAAAAAGTTGAATGTCTTATAGATGCTTATGTTTTGAAAGAAGAGACACAAGCTTATTGGTAACTTGGACTCTCATTTTGGTGCTTCATTAACCCTTTTCATACCGAAGCCCATTCAGACAGGCAGTTGTATAGAACTGGACATTTTTCAGTCAGTGGTTTATGCAGCATGAGAGAATGCAGTGACGTTGGTTAATCTGGCTTTACAGTACAATTTTTTGAAATTATTTTTCAATGTTGTATACCATTTTAAAAAGCATAAAATTTTCCTTAAGGTCATATATTTCTTGACTGAAAATTTTCAGACGTAAAACTTCAGTTGAAAGTAAAGTTATGTAAGCAAAAATAAATGCTTTACATTTTTTTGTAATAACTTACTTTCAATGCAATTTTCCTATCTGCAATATTCATTTTACCTCCTCTATGTAATTGTATGAAATGGGGGGAATTTTATACCATTTAAGAAGGTGACAAAATAGTAAAAATCCATCAAGAATATATAAAGTTATTACAATTTTATTAAATTTACTCGCATGAGAATTGGAGAACAAAAAACAGAATAATCCTTACTGGTAAGTCGACAAAGTTTTTCATTTTGGTTCAGTGTTTTTATTCCACAATAAATTTTAATGTAATATAAGAGTTATATTGGGTGTATTTTGGTCCATTTCCAGGGATGCAGGAAATTTTCATAATAATATGCACACACTCAACATCGGTATATGTGCAAACTTTATGAGAAGTGAAGTTCTCAAAATGTCCAGTTAGCTTGAAAAGCATCCATGTCTTCATCATCGTCAATATCCGAGTCAAAAATACCAATTAACTATTTATCATCAGCTCAGTTCATTCGATGCAACCAAGATACCGATCCCCACTGCCTAAAATATAAATGTCCCCCACAAAATTGTCTAAATTTTCATCAAAATCGGTATCAGCATCACGACCGCTTCAGTACTGTCCGCCATTTTGAATTACACACGTTAAAATTCAGTTTTGAAATCAAATTTTCTACTAACCAGTTCTCATCATCTCCGTTCATTTCGTCGAAGTGAAGCTCACGATATGCACTGCTTAAAACATAAAGTTTCCCCACAAAATTGTCTATATTTTCATCAAAATCGGCATCCACATCACTGCCGTAAATTGCTGTTTCAGCGCTGTCCGCCATGTTGATCTCCACACATTAAAAGTCGTGTTTGAAATCAAATTTTCAAATAACCAGTTATCATCAGCGCCGTTCATTTTGAAGAAGTAAAGATAGCGATCCCCACTGGCTAGAATGTCAATTTTCCATGTGAAATGGTCTTTATTTCAACTAATTCAGCAAGCACATAACTCTCTTCAATTCCCTCTTCAGAATATCACCGCCATATTTTATCTCGGCACGTTAAAACTCTAGTAAATCAAATTTTTACCAGTTTTGGGGTCTTTTAAACACAATCATGCAACAACATGTGTAGGTTATACCTTTATTTCCTTCTTTTCATAAGAGTACACGTAAACTGATGACGTTTTATACAGTTAAACACGTGTCTGCAAATGTTGGTAAGGAAATTTAGTGAACATACGACCGGAATCGTATCCCGCTGGCAAAGGTAAAGTACGACTGGAGTCGTATCCCGCTGTCAAAGGGTTAATAACTAAAGGATCACTTCCATAGCCTCAGTCTATATAAATGTCAGTCAAGGCAACAATATTATAGCTACAGTGTCCGTCAGCCCTGTGTATCTACTCAGAGGTAGTGAAGTATTCCTTAATTAAATTAGGTATATGATTTGCATCTTTTCTGCAGACTTTTTGTGTGTGATCTTTATTTTATAATTAAACTATTACACATTTACTCATCGTGCTTGTGCAGTCTGTATCCACATTTCTTATTCAGATTATAGCAGTTTGTTTTTTAAATGTTTGGCTACATGCTCAGTAGACCAACAAGTTGCTCTCCACCTTTTTTTTTTTTTACTGGTGGCGGAGAACAATGGCGCAATGCACTAATTGTGCTGCAGCGTCCGACTGTGTATAAGTCGGATTATCGGACAGCTCGCTATTAATTAATAAATTTATTTAGACTAACCTTTGTATCCAGACGGTAAGTATAATCCCTCTTCTAATGATCCATTGTGTTAAATCCTTTAGAACACTCACTTTTTTTTAAATAAATCCCTGTTAGAACAGAACACCTGTGTATTTAGCGGCTGTTGACCTCAGATTTGAATTACCCACACATACCTGGAAACCAGCATCACCACAAGCTAAGAGTAACACATGGAAACCGTCTAGAGAGGCATATATCACTCTGTGGTGACTAATGCTTGGGTGGGAGCTGTGCCGTTGCGGCAGAAATTTAGGAGAGAGAGACGACATGTCAGAAATGTGAGATGGAGTGAATGATAAATAAATTGTAAAAAGACTACAAACTGTATTCAGATGTGAAAATATGCTTATTATTATTACTAGTGGTAGTATTTTCAATCAAATTTAATAACATCTACAATGGTATAAATGGAAAGTAGACATACATACATACCTAGATGTTAATACTTTACATTACTTATAACAAGAACATGATTATTATGATGAACTTTATTAATAACATTTACAATGGTATTTATGAATACAAGATAATACATACATACATACAGGTTTAAAGTTTAAATGTTAGTGTAACAAGTGTATCAAACATCGTACGTTTTATTTGTCTCCACTCAGATCACATAAATGAGATTATAATCGATTTCAAATGTAGCAAGGATATTCTTACTTAGTTATTTGCCTTTGATCTCCTGTCATTGCACTGCACAACAGGAAGCATTCATCTGTTTAATGGCTGGAGTACACTTCGCATATACCTTGTAATATACACTCCACCCTTTTATGAATAATTTGGACAAATAAAAGGTAGTGTTTTTGGTACATTGTATATTTATTATAAATAGTCTTACTTCAGAAATAAATATAAGCATATATTTGTTTATTATTGATTTTGCATTATTCTAAAGAGTTGCGTGTCTTTTATTTTATATTTTCTAGAGGATGTTTAAGTGCCTTAGTTAATAATTTATATATTTTATATATACAGTCCCATAATGTATGTTTGCTATATTGGCTACTTGAATTTAAAATTATTTTCCCACATCTTATCATTGCATCAGTAATATAATTTATAATTTCATCATAGAGTTTCCTATCATTAATATTATTAATATATAAAATATTTCTCCATTTTTTCCACACTGTCGCCCATTGTATCCTTGGGTTTGTGATTTCTACCCTAAATTTTGAGTTTTGTTTTTAAACTCCTGTGTAAGGGTGAAAATTTCTGTCCATGTATTCGGTAGAGCACATTTAGTTTGGCAGAGAACAATTAATTAGATTTATGAGGAAAGATACTGTATTAAATCGCTAGACTGCAATGGTTTTAATGTCCCTGTTGGGGGCGAAATTGATTCTTAATTAAGCATTCGTTTATTTAATGGTCAGTCAGATTGGAAGGAGAAGGTTAACTTTGGTCTAGGTATCGGAAATGTCAAAGTTGAGAGGATGCATAGATTGTTTGTAAAGTTGTATTATCTTTTGAGATTTTCCAGAATCGGTTATTTAAATAGCGCACGAATCTAGACGGTTACGTTAATCATGATGGGCGTGTATATAAAAAAAGGCGGTAGATATATTTAATCCTGATTGGCTATGCTAAATAAGGGGTGTGTTCCCAGACGAAAATTTCATGTTTTAAATATTCCGCATCGCAAAATTTAATGAGTCCTAGTTTTCCTGTGAGAGGCAAATCTTGACTCCGAGAAGAATAAGAGGAAATTCGCTCGTATAAACAATTGTTCAATAGACAGGTCACATAGTATTCATTTAAATGTAATATTGATTTGTAAATGTTTAGGTGACAAACACAGAACTATTGGCTTTATATGAGTAAACATGAGAGCCTTACAGAAAATTTAGTTGGTACAATCCTACCCACTTATATCGACATCAGTCATGTTGACAAACTGCCTATGTTGACAAAAAAGCAAAGTCCTGGTTCCTCTGGTATTGTTACTACCAAATTTGTCATGCTTATGTCAACGTTGAGATAAAAAATAAATGTATATGTTGACAGAAGCCCTAGGTCCCAGCTTGAACAAATCCTTTGTTTTCTGATAATTTCTAATCATTTATATCGACAAGCTGCCAGTTCTGACCCATACTTTGTTCTACAATTATTTAATGTTGCAGTCGGATTAACAAACAGGCCTTTCCCTGCGACTTCAATAACTCATGCACCTTCATCAAAACAAGCCGGGTACAATCTTCAATAAAAACAATGTACCCTTCATCAAAGTAAATCATCATCAGACTTGAATAAAAGCAATGGAATCTTCTCGATTGTTGCATTTTCCAAAGTGATCTGTGTTTGAAACATTTATTTTGTCCTGGAATTTTCCTTTTCTGCAGGGAGAAAAGTAACTTTACTTATGCTTATGATGGCTACCAATGGCAGCGTAAAAAGCAAATTCTACTTGTGCTTAATTAAGACTCTTTTTAAAAAATGTCATTGAATGTTTTGCGATCATTTGTCATTAACATTTTTACTGGTATTTTGAGAGAATTCATAACTTGTTGACAAGTTTTCATTTCCCTATGAATAGCCTCATCCCCTTGGTAGCGTCAGTAAGATGATTACATTTGTTGTCTAAGGCAGACCAAAATATAGGTCAGTTTAAGTACTTGTAGTATGTAAATAACAACTATACAGCCACATACTACTGGCAGCAATGATTATTGTAGTGAATTGTGTAGTCACGCATGTTGGTTGACAATGGGATATAGATCAGGCGAGGACTGCCATTTTTATACATGTTTTCTAACAGGATGTGACTGATACGTGAATTTTCTAACATGTGACCTATACTCGAATTCATGGATTTTTCATATACATGTACTTAACGCATTATGGATTTTATTACACAAATGTAACAAAAATGTAAGTTGTCAATATACAAGTGTATTTCACATTGGTTTTGTCTTCATGTACTCAAAATTTCCGTTGTTTATTTTCTCAAAGTGTAAATCCTACTTACTGACAAAAGGTAAGGTAACCCCTCAAAGACGAATTTCACTTGTATGCAGTTCAAAGAGAAATCTTCTTTTTTCAGCCCCCCCCCCCCCCTTGTCTACAATATTCCCTTGGGCCTGAGATGTCGAGATAAATGGGTACGACTGTAGTAACATTTATGTTGAATTAACTATCACAAACGTAGATATGGCTAAGTCATTATTAATATAGACTACTATGAGAAGAAAATGAGGATTAAAACCCTTTATCAGTTAATCTGAAAGATGCTTCTTGTTAATGGATTAAAGTATTCCTTGTCATTGTCTATCATTTCCAAACTTTGTTCTTGTGGTGGGCCTAGTTTACATGTCTTGACCTTGCACAAGTCTGGTTTATGCATCAAGTAAAAATTTTCTTAACATTTCTAATTTAGCATTGAGATTTGCCAATGTTTTATTATTGCTGAAATGAATATTTGAATAAAAATACGTTTGGGTGAATATTCAATTTGGAATTTGGTATTCAAATATTTGTTGTATGATTTATATATGAATGTGCCCACTTTTAACGCGTCTTGTGAGTTGCTTAACTTTGAGATGGCCCCCGTGATATTTTAGTGTCACTTAGTGACCATGCTATGTATATTATAGTCCAACGATGCTGGTGAGCTGACAACAGTATGGACAAATGATGCAGCATTGTGTGTGAAAACACTTTGAATTGTCTTCCCATGGGACAGAACAAAAGACACAATTAAATCTTTGTCAATTGATGTTGGTGTTACTGATGGATGCCATTGATGTATCACCATCATTGCCAGCACTAACATCTTGGGAGGAAGTCAGAATTTCTGAAAAGTCAAGGAAAAGTCAAGACTGTAATGGTTAAACATGCCTTCTGAATTTTAAGAGCAGAGCAGACTTGGAAAAGCTCACCCAATCAGGCCTAGCTTCATGAAACTTCTCAGCCTTGAGTACCTACTCATCTCAAGTTTTGATCAGTCATCATTTGGAAATTGCAACAAAATGACCACAAAAAGCCTCATTTTCAAAGCAGTTGTCTATGAATTTGATATACTTTAAATTTTATCGAGATATAAAAATGTATTGTCGGGTAGATGAGGTAGTTCTCAGATTGAAATGATTTGTAAAAGTGGGACCATGCTTGGACAGGATGTATACTTGTATTTTGTCATTGTAGAAAAATAGTTGGAGAATACCCTCAAATGGTTCTCCAAAGCACTCTCCAGTTTCATTGCTATCAATAATTATGCGGAAACAACAACGGTGACTTTCATGTCAATGAATGGTACCATATATCAGCAAAAGAAATGTGTTTCAAGTGGTTTTTAATGTCATCCACTCTGTAGAAGGGTTACGTAGCTTAATAATTCAGCAACCTGGAACACCTATATACAAGTCAGAAGGGTCACATTTGTTTACAAAATATGGTCAAAATTGTGGTTTCTGATTCAATCCAAGTTGGCAGTGACAGTGCTCAATATTTCATGATGACATCACAGTAAATATTCAAATATGAATCAAATACAGGCTACAGATATTTGAAAAGTAAAATCAAGTATTCATTTCAGCATTGTTTTATAGAACGGAAATTGAAAATCAAATGATGTGCATCATCTTCTCTTAAGTAAGAACAAGTTATAAGTTCAGTTTTCGAACATGAACTGGTACATCTTGTCACAGTTGATATAATAACTGGGCATGTATGAGGTTATTCTGGATGAGTAAAGATGTTTGTTACTTGTCTAACTGGGTGAGTGTCATTTGAGAGATTATTCAAGCCCTGCACAAGTTACATGTAGGTTACCTTAGATTCAACCACTGTTGGAGACAATTCATTCCATGTATCCATTATTCTATAGCAGAATGATTGTTTCCTGACATTCATTCTTGGTCTAAACTTGTATAAATTTAAATTATGTCCTTGTGTTGTGGATTGTTCTCGCAACTGAAATGCATTCGAGACTTCTGGATCATACTTTCCACATAAAATCTTGCATACTTAAATCATGTCACCTTTAACTCATCTGTATATGCAAGTGTAATCAATTTAAGTGCCATTAATATCAAGCAGTCAATGAGATAAAGGACAAAACATGAGAAATTGCCTCGGAATGTAAAATGTTACTATTCATATTGGTTGTTAAATTGTGATTGATACACTGTAGGTAAATACATACTGTAACAGAACAGAACTTTATGAAACAAGAAAAACTTCTTGGGCCACATGCATGTGGTACTAGGCATAATATAATTTAACATTTTTATAATGCCTGTCTTGGCAGAAGCTTGAAATAACAATCTCTTTGGCAGTCATGTGTGATTCCATCAGCGCCTTAGATTGATGTAAATTTTAATTTGTGTTTTACTTTCCTTTTATTTCAGTACCATTTATCCCAACCATTTTGAATTTGGAGGTTTGGTTTGCACTTATCTTCATATAGCTGTATAAATACCCTAATTATGAAAGCTTGGGGGTCAGCTCAATATGCAGGTCATGGGCAGCTTCTTGTATCTTTTCAGTTTATTTTGTTTTTCTTTCTTAAAAACACAGGAATGGTACCAGTATGATTTCTCTGATCATTCCACCAAAAGACCAGATTTCCAGGGTAGCCAAGATGTTGGCAGATGAGTTTGGTACTGCCTCCAACATTAAAAGCAGAGTTAACAGGCTGTCTGTACTGGGTGCCATCACATCTGTGCAACAGCGACTAAAATTATATAATAAAGGTAAGAAAGTTTGTATTAAGTGAGACCTGTGTCTATTTTTGTCATTGCTCAGGGTCTCAATAGATGAGAACCCTTGGGTTTTGATGCTTGGAATTTAAATTTTAACCATTTCTGATGCATTTAAATTCCAACCTGATTGTTTTTATAACGCACATTAATTTGGGCCAGAGCATCAGTCTTAATTACCCTTATTCACCTCTGGCATCATTTCCTACTGAGCGTGCATTGTCTGTAACAATTTTAACTATGCGCCAGTGATCAATATTTGCTAGGCAGTACAGCTTACACCTTATCGGCCAATAACATCACACCTATACAAAATCAATATAAACTGGGCAGAGCGAACAGGTCGCTGGTGTCGTGCTTAGGTGGGCATAACTGAATCAAGGTTAGATTGTTTTGAGATTATTGTTGACGTTTATGATAGAGGAAAAGGGAATCAATTGGATTAACTTTTGATCAAATATCTGTGTTTGTTTGATTGCCTATCAACATGCACGTGATTCTACTGGAGGTGGGACAAAAAGACCATTTTAAAGGTCATCAACCACATACATCGTTTTATAGCTGAAATCTATCCAACCACTTTTGAAATTTAAAATATTATTATTTTAGGACTAAAAAATCATTATATTTGTGCATTCTATCCCGACATTACAGAAACCAGTGGGTACCAGTCTAGTGGGGATCTGAAATATTTTACCAGTGCAAAGATGTGTGGCTGAGTGATCAGATTATGGAAGCTAATGTGTATACAACTAGCTGTTAATTGATTACCTTACTGTTGTAATCTGGGGAGTTTAAGGCCAAAAGTGGGATGTTTTATGAGGGTGTTATAAGTAATAAAGGGATCAAAGGTGATAATGGCTTTCAAAATTGGCAGAGGTGAGATAAAAAGGAGAGATCGGCCAGAAAATGATTTTGATAAAAACACTCTTAGGTATTTTGATTTGTTGTATTGTTTGATTGTTATTGCGTTGTTCAAGATGGTTTTTTTTAGAAATATTTAAAGGCAGTTGATAATTATATGTTTTCGTTAAATTCATGTAAAAATGCCAAAACATAGGATTTTTCCCAATGCCATGGCATGCTAAAAAACCACTTGTTAATAAATATGAAACTTGGGATTGCATCTTATGTCTGACTCAGAAACTTTCTCCTCATGATGAACTTAGATGTGAGGAGTATGGGAGATCAGTCAGCAGCCTTAAAAACCTGGCTACAGCAGGGCTGAGCAAATATTTTTTTCATCTACTTGTCTAGGACAAGTGGTTTCAGAAAATTCACTTGTCCACCTACCTTTTCACTTGTCCCAAATTGAAATCACTTGTCAAGATTTGATGAGATGTTTGCATTTTAATCCATAGAAAGAACAAACAAAAAAATGTACAACATTTATTTCTTAAAAGAATTACCTTTTTCAAAAACATAGGTTGATATTATGCATTTTGTTACATCAGAAATTTTCAGTTTTCCATTGTCCAGGTATCTTATATGCACTATTTCTTGCTCCAGTATGGTAGCAGCAGTACTTCCATCAGCAAGAATGGAACGGAATTTACTGGAATGCAGACTTTTCCTAATTGCACAGGCCTTGAGAGGTTCAGAACTATCATGAGACTTGATTGGTTTAATCCTGAATTTGTCAGTTCCATTGACAAATACACTGGTTGAATTTCTAACCTGTGCCAGTTTGGGATATTGTTTGCAATAACAGCAAAAATTTTTTACTTCCGAGTCAGTGAATTCAAGCCAGGGATCAACCCAATGTGGCTGAAAATTTCTCAGTCTCTTAGTAGTCATATTTGACATTTTTTTTGCTATCGAGTCTGGCTTACGTCTCCTTGGAGAAATAGTTACCTCACACTCTGTGGCAGTCTTACATTTTACCCCTCCACTTTCAAATTAATTTTCCTTCTCTGACTTGTTCTTATTAACTTCATTGAAAAAATAATTTAGTTAACTCATTTTATCCACATAGTAAATATCACCTTGTTTGATAAAGACTTCTAAAGTGATAATAACATACATTTTGCTCTTTAAATATGAACAGAGACAGTTTCTTAATTGGTATAATTGTTTTGCTTCAAATGCAATATTGGACATGGAAGTTATTCTTTATATAATCAATTAAAAATTAAAAGAATCGTCACTGCCAATTAATCAGTTCATAAAGAGAACAGACACTAATGTCGGTAAAGTGCCTTTCATTTATTTAATTGGACTGATTCACTGGATTTAAGTCATAGGGTGAGTTGTTCGTGAGGATCTGGTTTTTAGTAAACATAATACAAGGAAGCCGTTTAAAACACTGCCAATTAATCATACTGGCTTTGTTTTGTCTCGTGTTTTGATTGGCCAATAATTTAATTGCTTAGCCCAATATGCAGTCAAGCGGTGATATAACGTGTGCACATGCAAGAGTTATCAATGAACCCCTGTAGGTGTGATACTGGATGTAAATAAATCCATGGAGATGGGTAGAATCAAGCATTCAGTATGCCTGGAGGGCGTGAACTGCCACATAAAGGTAAAGTGATTATGGCATGAATATAGGCACTTGCCCGACTTTTTTTAAAATAGGCAAAAAGCTTTTGTCCCGGACTAGTGACATGGAAAATTTTACTTGCCTGACTTCAAAAATGAATAGTTCGGGACATCTGGCTATGGGATTTGCTCAGCCCTGCACAGGAAAACTGAAGTTTGAACTTTCTTGCAGGCTGAGCGTGGTTGTTATGTCATTGCCACATTCTAATGATAACAGAGAAGACATTCTCCATTCTTCACAAAATAAATTGATTCAAGGGGAAATCTGGACCAGAAAGTTATTGACAGCCTGTTAAGTGTGAAACTTAATAATCACAATTAATGTCATTATTGGTCACCAGTCAGTGATCTTCTGAAGGAAACTAAAAATGCTTGTGGATTTTCTAACAAAACAATCTTTGTAGTGAACTACAAGATATACACCTAATCTTCTTTCATTGATTTGTCATACACTGGCATGTATTAATTAATGACACTGGCTCAAAGAAGTATATGTTCTTTACTGTCTCAGTATCAGAAATGACCTGCCAGTGATGATCATTCCGACGCGCAGACTCCAAAGAAACAGAAAGTTAGTAACAATTCTGAGGAGTAGGAGAATAAATCTCCAAAAGTTGTAAAAAATCTTGAGCATCAGTCTGCACCACGAATAAGGAACAATCCCAGCTGCGAGCTCATGTCTCAAAAACAAAAGACACATGAGATTTTTTATTTTGACTCTTGAGATTTTGGTTTCAAGGATCAAATGACTCTTCAGTTTTTAAATGTATTGAGAACCCTGACCACTTTTTTTATACACCTGCACGAATGTTAAATAGGTTGCTTGTGTCTCTCCTTTAGTCTATCCATCAGACCATTGTGTGTATACATGTAGATGAGTGTCTTGTGCTGTTTTATCTGCTGTGTTATACAGCTTTGTGTGTGGATAACAAAGTGTAAGAACACCCCTTCTGAAGAAAAAAAAAAATGGTCTGAGCATCAAGAATCTGGTGTTTTAATAGAGCTCTCAAGGACCTGGGTCCGTATTCACGAAACTCCTCAAGTTGAATGAGAAACTCAACTCAAAATAACTGAGTTTGTCCCTCATGTGGGTGTGCACTCAATTTATGATTCACGAACACCGGTCTCCTCAAATTTGAGTGCACTCAGCTGAGGGCGACGTAATACTCAAATTATTAAGTGCGGAAATTTTATGTACTGGCGAGCTAGTGTAGCTATGGCCTTCGCAACTCTGATTACAACACGGCTCACTGTCGGCTGCGATAATCCCATGCTATCCCCGATTAGCCGCATATGGGCTCCACTTGCAAAATACCGAAGGGCGCAGAGCACCTGACATTGCGGTGAAAGTGATCTAGATCGATTTGTTAATGGTGATAGGAAACGTTCCAGAATTGAAACCAAGAATAATATTGTTTGCTTTCTAAATCTAAATCTCTGAAAGCATTCTAAATCATCCACATCTTGTAATGATAACCTTTCCTTAATATTTTTGGCACACATTCTACGGCATCTACGTAAGCGATGTGCGTATGCCATTGTTGAGTGTATTCATTGAGTTAGGTAAGACGCTATCTCATTTATTTTAGTGAAATACTCAAAGTTGAGTTGAGTGGTTCCCTCAGCTTGGTTTCGTGAATCGCGATTTGAGGACACGCTCAAGTATTTGAGGGAAAACTCAGATTTGAGTGTGAGTGTGGACTCGAGGAGTTTCGTAAATACGGACCCAGCGCTTCCAGGTAAAATACGCTTGAAATTCTCAGAGGACACACCTTTTATCTGTGTAATCCGTCCCTGTGATGCACACCATTTTCCCCATTTTATATTTTTGGTCGGCCATGGCTGATCTGCGGAATAGCTAATGGTTAGACTTAGGTAAACAGGTAAGAAGCCAGTGTGACTAATTTACAGTTAATCCGCCTCAGATGTGATGACTTAAAGAAACTGATGTTCTGTTGAATGTGAATGTAAGCATGTGCAATTGTTAAGCAAATAAATGATGCCGTTTGTTGTTTTAACTGTGCTTAAATTGGTGACGATGCATATATAACTCATGAAAATAATCAAAGCTTTTTCAGTGTTTGAGGTGGACAATACTGTCAAATCATTAATAATAATAATAATAATAATAATAATAATAATAATAATAATAATAATAACAACAACAACAACAACTGCTGCTTCAGTATGTGTGGTTTAGACTAGGGCACTACAGTATCAGCAGACTTTTTAAAGGAGTGCAGAAAAGTGCCGTATATACTCGCTTATTAGTTTTTTACTGAAAATTCTATTCATGCATAGTAGGGGTTGACATACAAAAAAATTTGATAAATCTAAGGGTAATGTTGGAAACGCCAGATGTGTGCAGTACATCCAAATACTGTAAATTCATATATTTGTTATGTTTTCATGCCACTATTCCGATTCAGAAATGCATATAAGGTATGCACTGTATTTATCCGTTTCATGACGGTATTCATTACACAATACTTGTATCTACAGTTATTTGGATTTTAATCATTTGAAAATATTACCGTTAATGAATATTACCCACCGCAAAGTGAAGTGTCTGTCAATGTTGTTTGCCATGGGTGTTTACTAGTAAGTATATTACTTTCATTTTCGTGCAAGTCTGAACAACCTGTATTTGTATTATATTGTGTGTTTTGCTGTATAAATACTGTTTGCGTTTGATGCAGTAAAAGTTTTGATTTGATTTATATTTTCCTTTTTCATAAGCCAGATCTAATTCCCAAGTTATCTGCCAGTGCACATGGGCCTATAAGCCCTTGGCTTGTAAAGGTGGCAGTCTCTTTGTTTCCAAGTTGAAAATCATTTTGATAGAGCTGCGATTTTGATACTTGTTTAGTGCCAAGTAGAGTCCTACAACTCCTTGGGTGCATTTGACCTTAACCCTTAGCTTGTAACGGCTGCACCCTCTTTCCCACAGGACAACCCTCTGATCGAGTCATGAATTTGATACTTATTTAGTGCCAAGTAACAGACCTGGTTATTTGAACTTCCTGTGATCTTGCCGCACTATTGGCACCTGTTCAGTTCCATCCTTTAATAGATTTCACTGACTGTATGATCGCATTGTCGCTTACAGAACCCAAGCTCAGTCTCTACATAAGCACCCGCATATGACAGTAAAGATGAGGAATCAGAGTCTGGTGATATTCACAATGACTAGCCGATGATTGAGGATTTCAGAGCTTTTTTTGGTCACTCAAATGATGAGGATGAATTCTTGTGCTTTATACCAGATGACATTAGATAGCGACATTTATAGGATACTGTGAATCACAAAAGTGTGGACTTGACTTTCATTGTTTATTTGTAAGACATGTGGAATTAACATATTACGGGATATTGTTAATCGCATCATTCTGGGTTACTGTTTTTATACTGGTATGTGACCTATAATAGAATTCATGGATTTTAAATGTCGAGCATTATGGATATCTTGGATTTTTTTACACAGAGATGGACAAAATGTAAGTTGTTAATTTATTTGTGACATATTCCACTCAATAGTACAATTGTATTTTACACTGGTTTTGTTGTTATTTTTCGTATTTATCTATCTATCTATCCAGTTTGGCTTGTTTATTTTTCAAAAGTGCAACTTGCACTCAGTGATGACAAGTTACCCCTTCCGATGGATCTACATGTAACTTGCAAAATCCACCTTGACTTTTAGGAGGGTCAAAGAGAAATTAGCTTTCTGAAGCCCTAAAAAGGAGGGGTTGACTTATAATTGATTATATATGGTACTTTAACTCATAAAAATCTGTGTTCATTTTTTGGGAAATGGACTTGCGATGAAAATGACAAAAAGTGGAAACACGAGTGAATACAACAAAGAGAACTCGAACTTGGAATGTATATTTAATGCTGACTCCGTCTTGATTACAATGTAGAACACTGATAAAAATGGTGACAGAACTGGGGAAGGGAGGGAAGACTTTACAGGCCATAGACCTGCTGCATCCCCTTTGGCATGATCAATGAAAAGGGGGGTGGCCGCCACTCACCCTCTGGACGATCTAGAAGGGATCAGCAATCCCATTTGCCTAGGAGATCCAATAGTAAGGTTAGTCCCATCACATCTCTGCATCTCCAAGATGAGGACAACCCCATTTTGACCTCTCCCTCTCCGGAGAGAGATACTAGGAGAGATAGTCCTGTCTTGCCTTGGAAGCGGGCTCAGGACAATGATGTCATATCCATTATGGCAGTGTTTCTAGCCTTATAGTGGTGTGTCAGCCTCATAAGGCATCATTGCATTATGGTCGTCTCAGACATGTCAGTATTAGCATACCTTGGGCATCATGGAGGTACACATGCACATGATCACTCTCTGGTTCCGCCATATTCCGGGCAAGAGGAATATCCTGGCAGAGGGGGATGTTATGAGCGATACCTTCTGTTGGTCTCACACTACCTACTCCTCCTTTACCTTTGATCTTTGATCTACCAGCTTAAAGTAGTGAACACTCCTACAGTAAGGGCAAGTACAATAGTTTTCTATACCAGATTTGTTGAGGCCATAAGCCTCTCTCCTAACTAGTAAATTCAGCAATTGCAAATATTCCCTCATCTTAACCCGCTCTGATGTCCTGTGCTCTAGGTCCAAGTCAAAAGAGGATGGTATTCCCTCTGTTGGCTGTGACTAAGGAGTATGATTGGGATCATGCTTTTTTCAATTAAGATCCTCCAGTACTAATTGGAGGGGGGAATAATAAGCTGGGGACTAGAGTCCTGGAAAAGGAAAGCAATGCAGTAATACCAGGTAGCATCAAAATTAGTTTTACTCCCCAAAAAACTACATATCAGTAATTTGGCTCATTTATGTATTTATTGCAGTCTGCACTATATTTAGAGTTGTAAGGTTAAAATCACTTCAAGCAGTTTGGGATTATAGATATATATCATTTTAGTAATACATTCTGGCGTCAAACCATAATCTCCATGTTATGAAACAGTATCAATGTTAGAACTGACTTCAGTCAGCATTTTGCATGTAGATAACGTTATTATAATCTGGGTCATGTTTGTAGATAAGTTTCTAGTGACTATTGAGACATGTCGGACTTTAATCAATTTTGTTAATACTTGACTCGGATAGATTAAGCAGCATGCAATCTTCCACAGCTCGTTTACAGAAATTAAAATAATATAATTATATCATTTAGGGCTGGTTGACAACTTCTCACAAATGGCAGTACATGTACATGATGAACTGACAGACATAGTTTTACAAACAAAAAGCTAACACCAGAAATGCAGCCAGAATTCTTTATTTGTAGAAGAAAACACTATCTATATGAAAGTGTTCTTTATTGGCAAGCAAGGATATAATGCAAGTTAGTTTTCTTTGACCACTTTCGACCAGCATTGAACTTTCTGGGTCCATCAATTCACAATCCAGACAATACAGGTATTAATTTTCCAGGCGAAATATTCAGGGAAAGTGAAAACTTAAGTACACGAATTATCCAGACAAAGAAAATTATTTATTTTTTAATGTCCAGATATTGAGATCTGTGATGATAGTTTTCACTAAAACCATTTTCTAGCTCATCTAGCCTGGACAACTAAAAGTCTTTGTTGGGTTAGTGATATTTCTTGCAAGTAGCTCAGTTTTTATATAGAGAAAAGAACAAAAATATCAGATCTTCATACTGTTTTCGTTGCTGGGCTAGTATTGTTGTACCATGAATTGTTGTACCATGTGTAGAGGTACATCCTTGCTGGGCTAGTATTGTTGTACTATGAATTGTTGTACCATGTGTAGAGGTACAAAATGAATGTGGTTCAGGTGTGACCACCAACATGGCTATTATGTTGGCCATCTTGAAAATCTTATTATTTTTGGACTCGTTCTGAAGAGCATGTCATATCATCATGGAATTGTCACTGAAGGACTTTTTACAACATGATGTCGGTCATAAATGAACATGATGAAAATACATACTTATGATTTTGTCCAGACTTTGTATTTAGTTGCATTTCAAAAACCATGTTACTAGTCAGCACTCTAACATTGATTTCAAAGTTAAAGGTTGTGATTCCAATTTATATCTGTGATGGCTTGTGCACATGATAACACACAACTAGTTCTAAAAACAGGAATTTTTTTTACCCCAATGTCCCAAAAATGGAGGTGCAGCACCAAAAACTGGGGGTGCAAATTTGCAGCTGGGAAAAAGAGCAAACAAGGTTGATGGAGTGTCTAAAACTAATATTTATTTGTAACGAATGAAGACATAAGTACTGATTCAAATAATGTTCAAACTAGATAAAGCCATTATTCGGCACAAAAGACTGATCTGTACTTAGCAAAGACAAAACAGACTACCGTCCGATACACTTTTAAAATCTTTCTTTGACATGCCTTCTGAACCACTTCATTCTCTTTGACATGCTTTCTGAACCACTTCATTCTCCTTAAAGTCTGTTTGATTTGCTGCATATGCAGTAATCATCCTGTTTTCTCCATTTTTAACATTTTTTCTATTAGTGGCAAAGAAAACCAGGGTCATAGGGCATTCTAGTGAGAGGAACTCTCAACAGAATACTTGCCTGTGTTCTGTAATTTCTGCTGTGCACTTACTGTTGGCATCCATGTATAGGTTTTTTTTTACTTGTTTTGCATGGCAATAATGTGATCTTTTCTTTTATAAAATCCAATAGAATTTTTAGTTTCCTTCACAAGATCACTGTTTGGTGACCACTGATGACATTCATTGTGATTATTAAGCTTAACACTTAACAGGCTCTCAATAGTTCAAAAGTCAAAATTTCCCTTTTAATCACAGCGTATTTGTGAAGAATGGAGAATGTCCTCTCTCTATCAGCATTAGAATGTGGCAATGACAGGACAACCATGCTCAGCCTGCAAAGAAGTTCTAGCTTCAGTTTTTCTGTTGCTGGGTTTGTAAGGTTGCTGACTAGTCTCCAATACTCCTCCAAGCTCTGTTCACCCCAAGGAGGAAGTTCCTGACTTGAACTTGAGATGTATTCATGAGCCCCATCCTCAAGGGCTTCTTTTGTCTTCATGGCTCAAATCAAAAAATCTGTTGGCAAGTTTCACCACTGTAAATAATAAAAAAATAAAGATTGATTTGGATTTGAAAAAAAACACTGAAAAAGCACATGATGTATTTATGCTTTTATGAATAATTTATCCCAACTTTAAAATTAATTATCTCATAAGATATTTTTAACATATATTTTATCTAAGACTTGAACTTTAATTTATATGCATGAAAACTTCAAATAGTTTATGAAATACAAAAGATGCCTATATTTGAAACACACAGTGCAAATTCAGGACCTTGCTACTTGCCTGCACACACTTAAACTCTGATATCCAAGCATCGTTAACTTGTAATATTTCTTAGCCGGAGGTTTCTTAACAAAGCACACGCTTCAGCATTTTGACCTGAATTTTAAAAAAAATGTAAGAGCTGTCCTTAAATAGTCCTCTTAAAACATCTTGAACAATACAATAACAATCAAACAAAACAAAAAATCTGAATACTTACTGTAGTAAACTCCCCTCCGCTAAGGTTGACCAACTTTCATCAAAGACTCAGAAGACATCATGGACCACCCTTGATCCTTTATTACTTAAAACACCTCAAGAAACATCCTGCATTGGCCTTAAAAAAACACCAATTACAACAATAAGGTAATCAATTAACAGCTTGCTGTGTGCACATTATCTGTTCTTTAAAAATTCTAAACATATTACCCTGCCATGCATCATCGCAACGGTCGGTGTACTGGTGGAACATTTCTGGTCCCCAGTAGACTGGTTCCGGCTTGTTTCTATAATATGTTGATTGAACGCGATTTAATTTTTTTAATTCTATTTCTGTTATTTCTTTTAATTTTCAAAAGCAGTAGATTTCAACTATCAAACGGTATGTGTGGTAGACAGCCTTTAAAACGATATTTTTGGCCTACCGCTGGTAGAATCACATGTGTGCCATGTAAAAAATCTTGATATTGCTACTCCTCCTGAATAGATGGTCTTGTTGACATGGGGTTTCACTAATAGACATCTTATGATGTATAGTTGGTCCTAAATTAAATGGTGCCCCTTGGACATCTCATATGGCCACCATGGTGCGGCATCTTGAAACTCTTGTTATCGCTAGTCCTGAACAGAGGGTAATAATGACATGGGATTTTCACTAAAAGACTTGTGATGCCTAGTTGGTCCTAAACGAAAATGGTGCTGATGAATGGTGGCCATCTTGAAAATGTTATCACTACTCCTTGAATGTATGGTCATATCAACAAGAGGTTTTTACTAGAACACTGCTCACTGTATGTGAAAATTATGCCAGTGTCTCCAGACATTTTTAAAATTTCATTAACAGCTACTTCTAAATGGATGGCCATACCAACTTTTAAAAAAAAAAATCTTTCTTGCCATACCAACTTTTAAAAAAAAAAAATCTTTCTTGCAATATATAGTTGGTCATATTAAAATGATGCTGATCTAACCTACAAAATGGCTCCCTTGACATCCATCCTAAAAATAACACCATTAATAGCAATATATATCTGGTACTAAATAAATATTGTGTTCATCTGGCCTTCAAAATGGCACCATAGGGGGCATTTTGAAAATCTTATTGTCGCTACTCCACTTGCATGTATAATTGCATTGACATGGTGGTGTTTTTACTAAAACACTTTTGACCACTAACATATCCACACTTTTTTGAAGTAGTTTTGAAAACCAGACCCAATTGATTTTATGTACTTAGTTGAGCTTATGAACACTGTGACTTGTACATATACATGTACCAGTGAACACCTTGAATGATGAACACTTAAATAACTGATTTGTTTTTTCTCGAAAAGATAGTATAGATTTAACCAAACTCGGCACATGGGTATATCTTGACATTGTCTGAGACAAGATATCAGGTTCAAGGTCAAAGAATTTTGTCCTGCACTTAACAAGTATCTTGTGAACATGTAAACTTGGATTTACAAGGAAATAATTTTGGATTTATAAGGAAATAATTTTTTTTTACCTTTGGTATGTTGGAGCTTCTGAAGAATATCAGTTTCAATACTAGCGGTTAAAAAGAAGAAATGGTCTTATCTTGGAGTCCTGGAAATTCGTTTTGAGCCAGTAGAGCATCAATCCTGTGAGGGACTCTTGTTGAACATTAACACCTGGCAGGAATAACAGCCAACAGACCTGTAAGAAGTCCATTGAATTGATTCTGCATAATAGTTATCAGACTTGTGATAAACCTTAGCCATCACAATCTGGTTGCTAGACTGGGATGTAACTTTAAAATGCTTGGTTGCCAGAAGTTAAATTGTTCCGGGCTGACAGGCAATGGATTGTTTTCCACCACTCCTCCAGTAACTTTGCTAGACATTTGGAATATACCTTGGTGGAGCAGGCTAGTCATAGCATTCTGCAGATTTCTTATGTTCATTTTTACCTTCCTATTGTATTTCTGTAATGTTATCTAATTGCTATAAATTAAAGCTTTTTTTTTAAGAGATGTGAGCATTTTATCCATTTCACCAGAATTATCATAGTTCTCTCACAAATATTGTTTTGCAGTACCTCCCAATGGTCTTGTGATATACTGTGGCACAATTGTGACCGATGAAGGCAAGGAGAAGAAGGTCAACATTGACTTTGAGCCATTCCGGCCAATCAACACATCCCTTTACTTATGTGATAATAAGTTTCACACAGAGGTATGGTATACAGAGAAATGACACATTTGTTTTGAACCCAAAAGTTATGTCTTATTTTCTGCTGGCTTTAAATGGAACACTGCATACTTAAAAAAAAAAAATTCACAAATGTACATCTCTCTCTTTTTCTGTAATAAATTAATCCCTTTCCTCATAGCACCTACCAGCCCAGAAATGGGAAATGTTACCAAATCTGCGTTACATTGCATTTCATCTATCATCTTGTCGTTTTTCATTTAAAATCTCAGAAATGCATTCAATGATTGCGCTTATTGGTTTCATCTACCATTTCCTTTTGTTTTTGCTCGTTTGGAACAAAATGGAAATGCATTTACTGAAGTAATATAGATAGATATAGATAGGTATAGACATTTACTGAAGTAATATAGAAGGTATAGATAGGTATAGGCATTTACTGAAGTAATAAAGAAGGTATAGATAGGTATAGGCATTTACTGAAGTAATAAAGAAGGTATAGATAGGTATAGGCATTTACTGAAGTAATATAGATAGGTATAGATAGGTATAGACATTTACTGAAGTAATATAGAAGGTATAGATAGGTATAGGCATTTACTGAAGTAATATAGATAGGTATAGATAGGTATAGGCATTTACTGAAGTAATAAAGAAGGTATAGATAGGTATAGACATTTACTGAAGTAATATAGAAGGTATAGATAGGTATAGACATTTACTGAAGTAATATAGAAGGTATAGATAGGTATAGACATTTACTGAAGTAATATAGAAGGTATAGATAGGTATAGGCATTTACTGAAGTAATATAGATAGGTATAGGCATTTACTGAAGTAATAAAGAAGGTATAGATAGGTATAGGCATTTACTGAAGTAATATAGATAGGTATAGGCATTTACTGAAGTAATATAGATAGGTATAGGCATTTACTGAAGTAATATAGATAGGTATAGATAGGTATAGACATTTACTGAAGTAATAAAGAAGGTATAGATAGGTATAGGCATTTACTGAAGTAATAAAGAAGGTATAGATAGGTATAGACATTTACTGAAGTAATATAGATAGGTATAGACATTTACTGAAGTAATATAGATAGGTATAGACATTTACTGAAGTAATAAAGAAGGTATAGATAGGTATAGGCATTTACTGAAGTAATATAGATAGGTATAGGCATTTACTGAAGTAATATAGATAGGTATAGATAGGTATAGACATTTACTGAAGTAATAAAGAAGGTATAGATAGGTATAGGCATTTACTGAAGTAATAAAGAAGGTATAGATAGGTATAGACATTTACTGAAGTAATATAGAAGGTATAGATAGGTATAGACATTTACTGAAGTAATATAGAAGGTATAGATAGGTATAGGCATTTACTGAAGTAATATAGATAGGTATAGGCATTTACTGAAGTAATATAGATAGGTATAGGCATTTACTGAAGTAATATAGATAGGTATAGGCATTTACTGAAGTAATATAGATAGGTATAGGCATTTACTGAAGTAATATAGATAGGTATAGGCATTTACTGAAGTAATATAGATAGGTATAGGCATTTACTGAAGTAATATAGATAGGTATAGGCATTTACTGAAGTAATAAAGAAGGTATAGATAGGTATAGGCATTTACTGAAGTAATATAGATAGGTATAGATAGGTATAGGCATTTACTGAAGTAATATAGATAGGTATAGATAGGTATAGACATTTACTGAAGTAATAAAGAAGGTATAGATAGGTATAGGCATTTACTGAAGTAATATAGATAGGTATAGATAGGTATAGGCATTTACTGAAGTAATATAGATAGGTATAGACATTTACTGAAGTAATAAAGAAGGTATAGATAGGTATAGGCATTTACTGAAGTAATATAGATAGGTATAGATAGGTATAGGCATTTACTGAAGTAATATAGATAGGTATAGATAGGTATAGACATTTACTGAAGTAATAAAGAAGGTATAGATAGGTATAGGCATTTACTGAAGTAATATAGATAGGTATAGGCATTTACTGAAGTAATAAAGAAGGTATAGATAGGTATAGGCATTTACTGAAGTAATATAGATAGGTATAGGCATTTACTGAAGTAATATAGATAGGTATAGATACGTATAGGCATTTACTGAAGTAATATAGATAGGTATAGATAGGTATAGGCATTTACTGAAGTAATATAGATAGGTATAGATAGGTATAGGCATTTACTGAAGTAATAAAGAAGGTATAGATACCACTACTGGTGATGATGTCATCACATCAGTGGCCATGTGTTTTATGTCTGTCTCAACCAGAACACTCTCACTGCATGTAAGGGTTGAATAATTATCAGTCATTGTCAAGATTCTTATCCTGCATTATCAAGCAAAAGGGCTTTAAACCATGGAAATGTATTGGCACCTTGAAAATACCGGGTGTGGTACTAATAGAAATGCATACAACTCTCAGAAGGAAATAAATTAAATTATTTTTTGCCATGTCTGGAATGTAGCATTCATATCATAAGTGTTATGTCCCAAAATCAGATCAGTTTTATGGCAGTCTCATAAGTTCCTGACCATGTTTGACCTTTTATGGAAAGTAGGGATGTATATGTATTTTCTTTCTATAATTACTCTGTGTAAACAACTCTTCTGTATGGAATTTTTGCTTAACTCATTAACCCCTAGCGCCACATTTACGCGTCATGAGGTTGTACCCTACTTCCGAGCTCTGTAACGTGAACATCATTTAGGATACACCAAAGTGGATGGTATTTCAGGAAAGTAGACAGATGTAGCTCTACAATGATACCGAATAAAGTTGACTTTCTACTCGCATAAAAATATGCAGCGATAAAAATTCATTTTTTTAGACCCGATTTGTTTTAGGTCGAAAATTGCCAGTTCCGGAACCGGAGTTTGTGTTCAGATTTGAGACTTTTTGGCCTTAGATCTAAAGCAGACTGGTCCGAACTGCACAAAGACAGATGAATCTTTGCAAAAAGTAGGATAAGTTTGAGATTTGGAGTAAAAAGGGGCCAGGACACAAAAATTGGTGATCCAATATGAAGGAAAAAAAGAAGAAAAAAAAGAAGTCCAACTTTTACCCTTCTGCACATGCGTGAGCGTAATAGCCAATCAAAAACAATGTTTATGATACACCTAAGCATCCGGCTAAACGAAAAACTTTCTTTAGCAGATGTGTTTTGCTGCATTCAGAAGTAACCCCAAAAATGCGTTTCCTACCCCCATTTCAGGCGAAAATGAAAAGAATCTCCCGGGGTTAATGAGTTAAGAAAGATGGGAAATAGTATAAATAGTTATAGATTGGTGAATAATTTCAATTTACAAGGTATTTTGCTTCAAATTCATGTGGAAACAGTTCTGGTGTTGCAACTGATGTTCAAGAACTTTAGCTTTTCAGCATCTGTCATGGCATTCCCTTATTGCCAATAGCCAGGTAAATTACCCACCCAAATCTGCCAGACCAACAGGCTACTTTTTGCTGCCCCCTGTACTCCTGTTGGGGGAGTAACCCCAAACACCCCTGTTACTTTAACATCCTCTATGCTGGATAACCAGTTTCCATTCGTGTTTATTGTTATGTACTTGTCAGATTTCAAGTGTAAATAACACTTTTTTATATTGGATCGAGGATGATTTCATAATGGTAATTCTTTTGGGAAAAAAGCAGTGTGTTGTCATGTGCATTCAGTACCAGTAACAACATCCTGTTATGGGCATATCAAATAGCTGGCATGTAACATGTACCCAACCTTCTCATTATTTTTTTTAATAGCCAGCTCAAACTTAAAAGTACAAAGGTAAGTCAAAGCAGCAATATACCCAAAAATGTTGCAGTGTTGTAAAAGTACATGGCTACAATGTTATCGTTTGTAAAAGTAGAAGGTCCCTGAGTTGGCCGCCGGGAGCTAATGAGACGACTGTGTTCTCTAGTCTGTGGTGCATAGCTTTGTGTCCTTTATTAACTCTGTATTAGATTTTTAACTGTAAACAGCATTCTTAACCATTGGTTTGGGGATCCTTTCATAAAAGTAATTGTTACAGGAAAATTAAAGGTGGCTGTCATATTTAATCAGCTTAAGTAGCAACGTTCTGTTGATTTCATATTAGAGAACAAAGATTTAACATGTACCAAAGTTCACAGTACCTTAGTACAGTCCTGCCCATTTATCTCAACCTCCTTGGGACCGAGGTAATATTGTCGACATAAGTGGATGTCAAGATAAGTGGGGGGGGGGGGTCTGAAAAAACTAATTTCTCTTGGACCCGCATCCAAGTGAATTTGTCTATAGAATTGACACTTTGAGAAAATAAGCAATGGAAATTTTGATTAACTGAAGACAAAATCAGTGTGAAATACACTTGTATATTGACAACTTACATTTTTGTTACCTTGTGTTAATAAAATCCATAATGCATTAAGTACATGTATATGAAAAATCCATGAATTCGAGTGTAGATCACATGTTAGAAAATTCATGTACTGGTCACATCCTGTTAGAAAACACATGTATGTAATAATGGTAGTCATCGTTTGATCTGTATCCCATTGTTAACCAAACATGTGTGACTAAACAATTCACTACGATATTCATTGTCACCAGTATCACATGGCTGTATAGTTGTTATTTACATGCTAATTAAATTGGCCTATATTTTGGTGTGACTGAGGCAACAGACATATTCATATTACTGAGGCTAGCAAGGGCATGAGGCAATTCATAGGAAAATGAAAACCTGTCAACAAGTTATGAATTCTCTCGAAATGGCAGTAAAAAATTTTTATGACAACTGATCACAAAACTTAATGACATTTTTTAAAAAAAAGTCTTCATTAAGTACAAGTCGATTTTGTAAAACCCTCACAAATTCCAGAATTCGCATGGACCAAACATGCCTGTTTATTAATGCGACTGCAACATTAAAGCCTGGCGGCAACATCAAATAATTGTTCATGTTTATTGTAGAACAAAGTATGGGCAGCTTGTCAACATCAATTACTAGAAAACAGGTGATTTGTTCAAATTGGGACCTGGGGCCTCTGTTGACATATTTTTATCTCCATGTCAACATAAGCATGGCAAATTTGGTAGTTACAAAAGACCATGGACCTGGTACTTTGCTTTTTTATCTACACAGGCGATTTGTCAACATAAGCAATGTCAATATAAGTGGGTAGGACTGTATAGTGTCATTTGTTACATCTAGTGGTTGGAAATGAGAAAACTTACATGTGTTACAAAGTGTTGTGATAAAACTTACTTAGATATGAAACACAATGTGAGACTTTATTTTTGTTTTAACATATTTTTTGCTAAAATTGGCATTAAAATGGAACCTGTATAATCTAGAATCTGAGTATTTTTAATCCTTGGTGATTGTGGCCAAAATAATGAGTTCACTTTAGCATCTTTATCATGGACTATCCACTGTGTATTGTGGCAAACTGACCATTCAGCCTAATATTTTTGTCCTTTTGGTGGTTGGTTTACACACATTGCCTTTAGCTGTTTCCTAATACATCCATAAAATAGGGTACGTACACATTGGAAATAAATCTGATGGCTCACAACAAGATAATTCTGTACAATATAATATAGTCATCAAATATGAGTTCAACATCTCATTTCTTTTGAGAAAAAAAAATGTGAATGGTAATGACTTATCTGTCAGAATAACAAAATGGTTAAAAATTATTCTAGCATATTGATTAATTGTATCAGAGAGATGATGTAATGGGATAGTGGGTGCTTCCAGTGACCAAATGGAAAAGAAAAATCCTTGCATCGGATGTAAAAATGTAAAAAAAAAAAGAAACAAAAATTTCAATACCCAAATTCGGAAGAATAACCCAATAAAACTGCAAAACAATGATGTAAATTTTTTTTCAATTTAAATGTTTCAAGCTGGTTATTTATTTGGAGGTTGATCTAATGTGTTTCATAATCTTTAGTGAAAAACCAAAAATGGCATTCTTTACATCTTTAAGCAAATAATGACTACAGCTTTCATATACTGTATTGTTCTATATACACCACTCCCTCAATAACTCACACTCAGATAACTTGTGAACCCGCTTATAATGCACGGTCAGGCATGGCCCCTATTTGTTGAACGTGAAAAAAATTGCGATAAAAATTGGTAAATGAAACCTTTAAATATCACTCGTTTTATCGTCAAAAACAGTGGTTAGTACCCGGAAATTTGAATCAACAACATGAAATTTAAAAACTTTTAATAAGAACTCGTATATATTTTGTTCAATTTTCTTTCCAAACAACATTCTCAGTACACTGTGAATAACAATTTTGGACGAAATTTTGATCAATGAAAATGTCACTAATGCCGACAAGTGGCAACACTTAAAAAATAAATACCAATTAAATAAGTTTCGATAAGTGAAATTTGTGTTTTAGTTCTATCTTTTAATTCAGTTTCAGTGTAATCATCATAAATGCAATATGCTCTCTTGTATTAAAACATGAAAAATGTCATTCAACCATCACATATATGTCCGTGAGCATTTCCGTGAGAACCTAATTAAGTGCCAACCGTGTTTTGATCGCCGACTTGCGGAAGTATTTGTTGTGTTGTTACACTCAATTAAAAGCAGAACTGCTTTGTATTATCATGTTAATTACATCTTTTGTATCAAATCAAATAAAGGGGGTGGAATAAAATAATGGTTAAAAGGCATGCAAATCCTACTCGAGCAAGAGTTAGCGGTCATGGCTGTATCAGGTCAACTCATTTCAATTGATCAATTGAACACTGTGATAAATATTATTATGTAAGTGATATAAATAAACTACCTTAAATTAGCCTACTCATTCACAAATGTGATCAAAGATAGCAAGGCAACCAAGCGAAATTAGTACTTGGTAAATTAAAAGCTTTGTTTCACAAATACAGTTCATTATGGAGAAGTGAGTTCCTGAGTTTGGCGTGACCTTAAAATTTTTTAATTGGCACTCAGAGATATCCTCAAGGATGAGAAAAAGCGTCACTGTTACTTGCAATGAAATCACGGCATGCATATTTCACTAATAGAACAATTAATAAATTGAGTTTCGACATTGACAGTTGTATCACAAAAAAAATGTCCCTAGTTTTTGAAAAAAGGAATCTTGTTTTGTTGTGAATCGACAGCAACAAAAAGCAGTGACGTAATACACATTGTTTTTGCATACATGTGCTGTTGAAACTGCTTGGCCTAATGTTGTTAACGATCTTTCATAGGTTTGGTATCTTGAAAATAAAGGTAATTTATACAAGCAAGCAAATAGCTTCATTGGAAAAAAGCTCTTTATTGACAATTATTCCCACTAGAATTATAAAACGAGTATTCAGCCATTAAACAGCCTTGTTCCTCCCCCCCCCCCCTTCCCCACCGGTTTTCTCGATGTCCAGCGAGCAAGGCATCCCCTTCTTAATTTCGCTGCGGTCCCTTAGTAACTCATGCCCTCGCTTATAGTGTGGTCTATGTTTTTGGACCCTGTTGTGTGAGAGTTAGCGAGGGAGAGGTATAGTAAGATTGATTCCTTGATGTCTCAGATTATCACACAATCACAACATCAGTTGGATATTTTCATTGATATTGCTAAAATTGTAGGACAAAGATCCCATCAGTGTCTGTGTCTTATGTTACATGATTTGTTCAAGCGAGAATTTTTTTTTTTTACACAATACCTATGAGGAGTTATCTCCATTCATATGAAAATAAATTGCCACAAATCTGGTTTTAAAATTGAGTAGTATGGGCTACTTATAATAACTATTAAACTTTTGGAAAACTTTGAGATGTAACATAAATTTTATGACATCAAATTCTGTATGATATATGCTGAAATTGACGTATACAGGCATCCTACCATTTTGTGTCAACAGTCCAACTGTCAACATCAACTTGTGAACAAGTTATTAAAAATGCAGACCTGAATGACAATGAATCAATCTTGTTTGCATTGCTTTGCAAGGGAAGCATGTGGTGAATCAGTGCATGCATAATAGTAGACCAAAAAGGAGAAATAATCACATGATTATTTCATGACATGTACCGTAGGTACTCACTTATAAGTCGAGTCCAACTACAAATTGAACAGATCCAAATCTGCTGTCACGTAATGCACTGGCAGATCTGGGTCTTTGTAGTTTGTTAGGTGTAATCAGTAGAACAAGCAACATAGACCCAGATCTGCCAGCACATTATGTACCAGCAGATTAGGGTCAATGTTGTTTGCAGTTGGATTCGACTTATAAGTGAGTACATATGGTATATGTCATGGACAGTGAAATAAATATACACATTTAAAGAATTAAATTGGTGATAAATTATGCATAGCAGTTGCATTTACTCAGTGGAAAATGTCAATATAATGCTATTCTGAGATCCATCTGTTATGGAAAATTTGAACAGCAATTGATTTAAGTTGGCAATGTGATTTCTAGGTCAGCGGTGCATCTTGAAATGATTATCACTTCCAGGATATTAGGTATTAAAAAAATGCACAAGGGAATGTACTTGTTGAAATATAGCAAATAACTCCAATATTTTATGGTGCTATAAAGGTGGAGGATGAAAATTGGATCATCAGCGGAGGACTTTGCTCCAATTTTGCTATTTTTGTAAATGACCTGGATGGCAAGCTGTTTGCAATAGAATGTTTTAGTGGTGGTTTGTTGTTGAGAAAGAGGTAAACTAATTTTAATGTTTAGGTATTAAAAATATAATGAAAGATGATTTTGAAATGTGAATAATGTTTGTATTATTGGTTAGAACTGGTAGGATGCCAGTAGGATGAAATAAATAAGAAGAAATTTAGAAAAATTTGCAGCATGCAGTTTTAATGAAGTATGTTTGTAATGAGAATGTCGAAATACAGGGGCAGAGTTTGTGCCTGGAGTGGACAGTTGGAAGCTGCAGCCCCCATTTCTGTCTAGCTGGAGCACTGTAAGCAGAAGACAGTTAATGTTGTAATGACTTTGTAATGTTAGATATTAGTTTAGCACACTATCAGAAAATGATTCTATTTAGTTTGCCCAATGAAAATACCCATCATTGAGCACACAGATCAATATGGTAAAGGTAAAGAAATATCAACTCTGTTTGCTGGTAAATAACAAGAATTTCAGTGGCAAAGTGGACAATAATGTTCAGCATAGATCTGTATCAGTGTTGTCCAACATACAGCCCACTGGCCAGAATCCGGCCCGCCAAAGATTTTTATCTGGCCTGTCAACCTTTCATAATTTGTGCCTTCTAGTGCCTTATCTTCACAAAATTTGCTCACCAGCACTGTGACAGAAAAATTGCAATGTGGCATTTCATGTGAAAAGATTGTACACTGCTGTTCAACATGGATGTGTTCAAAGATTATTTTCTTTTTTTACAGGCACTAACAGCATTGTTGGCAGATGACAACAAGTTTGGTTTTATTGTGATGGACGGTAATGGGGCATTATTTGGGACATTGTCAGGCAATACAAGGGAAGTTCTACACAAATTCACAGTAGATTTACCCAAGAAGCATGGTACGTCAACTGACAGCTTTGTTTTGCTATTTAAAAAATTCCAATATAATCCATGTTTTCATAATTTGGAAGTCATGTTTGTGCAATACAGCGCTCCCTCATTAAAATGATCTTCATTATAGTGTGATTCGGGATATAATGCAGTACTGCATGTATTGCCATGACCAAAATAAAACCATTGTACTTAAATTGGTCTATCAAATGTATGACAACATGGGTTGAAAGAAAACAACTTGAAGCTTAGTATTATACTTTTATGTCCTTTTTGAGACATTATTGTTTTACAATTTAAAATTAAGTGCACAAATACCATTGAAATGAACAAATATATTTAATTTTCATAAACTAAATCTATTACTATACGTTTGACTGGCATTTTGTTTATTACCCTTCCCCCCAACACATATACAAGCATTCATTGAATTTTCGATTATTCTCGCAATACCTTAGTTTGGTACATAATGCGGATTTCATTTATGGACCCAAACTACTGCTCTGTAATGAGGGAGTGATTACTATGTACCTGCCAACTTGCATCACGCACCAGATATCTTTTACGCAGTTTGTTCATCTATCAGATTTTACTAAAACCTCTGTAACTCAAACATTAATTGCTCAAATACTAAAAATACTATGTATTACTCAGTCTCGTGTGACTTTTTTTTTAGTCCCATGTTGAAGTATTTTCTTCCCTGCAAGCCCCCATAATTATAACAACAACTATAAAGCCCACAGCACTTCAAAATTTTGAAGTTGTGCTGTAGGTTGGTAATGTTCACAGCAATACAGTGGAACCCCGCTATAACGCGCCCCGCCATAACGCGAATTCGGATATAACGCGGTCGTAGCATGGCTCCCGAAATTTCGTATATTCATTCACACATGGAGAAAAAAAATTTTGAGAAAAGTAAAAAAAACAAAACAAGAAATTAACTTCATTTTGGGCATGAGATTATTTGTGACTTTTAAAATAATATGATCGTGGCATGGTTCCTGAAATTTGAAATTCATTTACGTGTATTTTTATCGGACCGTGAAAATATTTGTTTAACGTACGAGAAATAGTGTGTAAAACGTTTATTATAATTTGGTGGAAGAATTTGCGTATGACTTTTAATAATAAACGATCGGAACTTAACAATTTATCCAGGTTCTTTAAGTGATTTTGGAGAAGTGATCGTGTATGAATTCTAAAATAATACGATATATATAACGTACGAGAAATAGTGTGTACAACGTTTGGCTTCTGAAATTTATCAATTTGAACAGGTTGTGGTGAAGCTCCGTATTCTTCTCTAGAAGAGAAAACTGGTTTTGTTCAAAGTCCTTCAATTAAGAAACATTCTTGACTTTGCTAGAACCCAACAGTTCGCGGCAAAGAGGCAAACGTCATTGGATATATTTTTCAAGAAATGATGAAATTTAAATTTGGAACCACACTGACTTTGCACTTTGCGCAACGATTAATTTAGCAGTTTTCACATGTTTCTTTTGATGTTCACAAAATCTGAAATAAAAGTTATTTGCACGCTGAAATCATGCGTTGATTGTTAATTATTCTTGCAGTTGTCGCATATGATAAAATTTTAGCGGTATGAAATTTGTACAGACACCGTATGTAGACCCGGGAATAGCTGCATGCAATGACAGTACGATATCAGACGGCAAGTAAATGGTTTCAATATTTTGTTCATCCTATATTTTACACGACGAATTCAGACTATTACAAAATTATTGAATATTTTAAATCTGTACGATTTTCAATGAAATTACATCCATTATGGATGAACTGCATGCCACGACGGCACGGTAGCATACGGTGTTGATACACTTTTCATGATATAGCGATAGTCTGGTATTATCGGTCAATCTGTATTATCGTTCAAACAAATAAAAATTAGTAATATTTTTAATGCACAGTAATAACCTATAAATATATTAGCCATCGATTATTTTGAATATATCTTAATTAATGCATTCCAGTTAATATTCATCTGATGATAAGCCGACTTTTGATCATTGTACATGTATACACGTATATGTTCTCGGAAAAAAGTTAAATATTGTAAAACCCCGCATTAACGCGACCCCGCTTTTAACGCGATCTGATTTTATGGACCCCGATCATCGCGTTATAGCGGGGTTCCACTGTATATCGTCAGGAGGTAAATGTTGCATTTTCCACATCAAAGATGAAACAAGGTATCTTTTGATCACTTTCTGCTCTAAACCACCATTCATGGCTGCAGGTATATAAAATGTTCATTCAAATTTTCATGACTATATTTGTTTTACTGAAAACATCCTTTACCAAGAGAAGATGAAAAGAAAACATAACAGAAGTGAAAATAATCGTTTAAAACTTAATGAGCAGCAAACAGTCTTTATAGATTAAAAGAAAACGTGATGCTTAAAGCATACTATACTATTAATGTCTTTCTTCTAGGTAGAGGAGGACAATCTGCCTTGCGTTTTGCCAGGTTGAGGATGGAGAAGAGACACAACTATGTTCGAAAAGTTGCGGAGGTGGCAGTTCAAATGTTTATCTCAAATGACAAACCCAATGTAGCAGGTCTAGTGTTAGCAGGGTCTGCAGACTTCAAAACAGAGCTCAGTCAGTCAGATATGTTTGATATTGTGAGTAGAGCCATGCTTTACATGGAAATATGTGATTTTTTAATATATTATTTTCAATGCATATGTTGATGACATTTTGCTCTGCATTTATATTTTATTATATATATAACATAAATACATATAGTGCATTGACAATATCCATGCACAGTGTTCATGTTTTTATCTCTGCTAGTCATAGACCAGAAGAGTTTATGGGAAGACCTGTTGACCATCATTCATGATCCATCCATTCGTTAGCACAAATTTGTTATTGTTTAGCCTCCTAATCTACTTTGAGGATTGCCATGAAACTTTACAAACACATTCATCTCATCATCTAGTTGGTCCTCAATGTAAATAGTGTAGCTTGGACATGGCTGCCACGGCCATCTTGAAAATCTCTTATGCTGTCTAATTGTTCCTAAATGAAAGCGGTACAGATCTGACCTCCAATATGGTGGCCATTTTGAAAACGTTATTTCTACTCCTCAATTCATAGTCATATCAACATGGGGTCTTCACCAGAAGAAGACTTCTCATGATGTCTACTTAGTCCTAAATGGAAATGGTGCCACTCTGACATTCAGTATGGCCACCATGTCAGCTATCTTGAAAATCTTATTATCACTACACCTAAACTGAAAGACATAGCAACATGGGGTTTTCACCAGAAAATTTCTTATGATCTCTAGTTGGTCTTAACTGAAATGGTGCTAATCTGACCTCCAATATAGTCACTATAGTGGCCATCTTGAAATCTTGTTATTGCTACCACTTCTAGATGGATAGTCATATCGACATAAGGATTTCACCAAGACTCCTTATGATGTCCGGTTGGTCCGAAGTGAATATGATGCCACTCTAACATCAATATGTCCACCATGGCAGTCATCTTGAAAATCTTGTTATAGCTACTCCTGAATGGATGGCCATATTGTCATAGGTTTTCAACAAAAGACTTCTTATGATATCTGTTTGATCGCAAATGAAAATGGTGCCAATCTTATGTTCAGTATGGCTACCATCTCGGTCATCTTGGAAATCTTGTTATAGGTACTCTTAATAAATGGATGGTCATGTTGACATTGCTTTTTCACCAAAAGACTTATTATGATGTCTGGTTGGTCCTGAATGAAAATGGTGCAGATATTACATCCAGTATGGCTTCCACATTGGCTGATTTGCAAATTTTTTTATTGCTCGAAAATTTCAGAGCTGGTTTCAACACTCAGTAGTTAAAAAGAACAGTCTTTGATTCTTAGAAATTCTTGTAGGCTGGTGGAGCATCAGTCCCATTGAGGGACTCTTGTTCTGTTTTTGGGTCAGGTCTAAATACACCCCGGCAGGTAGAGCAGGTGCAGGCTTTGCTCCAAGATCATGCAGTTCATTTGACTGTTACATGTTTGTGGCAGGAACATTTAAAGCACATTTTGCTCCAGTGTCCCTGAGGTCAACAATAAGATACACTATTTACATCTATTTCTGGTACATTGACACCATGAACATACTATACTAGCATAGATTACATACATACATACATACATACATACATACATACATACATACATACATACATACATACATACATACATACATACATACATACATACATACATACATACATACATACATAGTTGCCAATTCCTACTAATTTGGTCATTTTTGGCATTGAGGGCAGAAATCCATTGAGTGGGAAATTAATTGTAGAAGATAACAAAAAGTGAAAGGTTTAGTAAAGGCAAATTAAAGAGTAATTATGAAAAAGCATAAGGATATATTTAATAATATATTGTGAATTGATCATTTTTCATGGGATACCAATTTTCATGGATTTCATGGTTGCTGAAAAGCACAAATTTAAATATGCGATGAACAATCATCCTTTTGTGTCAACCCTTCCCAAATCCATGAATTTAAGTACCATTGAAAATTTTATTTTCCTGAAACCACAAAATTTTATTCCCATGAATATAAAGAAACCTACCTAGATCTGTCTGATAACTCTCAACTGTCATTGTCTGCTTCATGCACAGATCAGCCATTACAATTCTCTGTATGGAGTTCTCTAAACCATATGTCTACTTATTATTGCCTGGCCAAAAATTCACTGATATAGGGCCTTGACCTTCATTTTCTTTTGATGATAGTTTATATTTATAAAGCCTTAGCCATATCTGTGTTTTTGGTAGTTTGACTGACAGTAGTATTACTGCGGACTAAATTTTAGATATTTGTCAATATGTCCACATTTTCCCAGATTCCTATCATTTGCTAAAATTGATTACATGAATAAGAATGGTCACTTATAGCCTGATTTGAAAGTCTGCGACCACTTGACATTTTCACTTATAGCCTGATTTGAAAGTCTGCGACCACTTGACATTTTCACTTGTCAGTTATGAATTTTTTGTTGCAATGGTCACTTATAGCCTGATTTGAAAGTCTGCAGAAGGCGACCACTTGACATTTTCATTTGTAAGTTATGAATTTTTTGTTGCAAATGCAACCATTTAGTGACAACTTGGAGCACTGGACTGGTTTGTTTGCTGGAGTTATCAAGAAGACTATCCATAACAATATTACACTGAGTAACTAATAACTTTTTAGCTTGCCTTTATGAAGTAGAGGAGAGCTATTATACTTGCCCTGTCATCAGAATCCGCACATATAAAAACATATACGTATGTACAGCCTCACTGCATTGAAACCATTTTTTTTTATCTTGGATCATATGCACCATTTTGGAGAGAGTTCATCGTACCTACCCCAGGGAAGGGGCTGAGGGATCTAACTTTGTACATAACATTATTTTTTACATTCTTGCTTAAGTTTAGCTCCGGTTTTTTGCACCCTGTATATATATATATATATATATATATATATATATATATATATATATATATATATATATATATATATATATATATATATACTGTTATAGCTGGAATCATGAAACTTGGTGAGGGGATGCATGTTGTTGAGTACAATAGCATCATCACAAAAGTGGGTTACTGTGACCTTTATTTCAGACTTTTTAATGACTTTGGTTCAGTTTTATGTTGTTTTTTTCTCAAGCACTGTTCATGTTAGAATAATTTAAACTAGGTGGTTGTATACAATTCTGTTAATACCACACCTTCACAAAAGAAGGTCCTTGTGGCCTTCATTTCACATTTTACTGGCTTAGGTAAAGTTCTTGGATTTTGCTTATGACCATATAGGTTTTTTTGCAATCTGTACACATACTTTTATGTCAGGAATCTTGAACTTGGTGGGGGAATGCATTTTAATTACTACTACACTCTCATCACAAAAGTAAGTGAGTTACTGTGGCCCTTATTTAATGCTTCATTGACTTCAATTAAATTGTGTTTTAAGTTGATTTCTCAAGCACTGTTCATACTAGAATCATTAAACCGGATGATTGTATGCATCTCTGTTAGTACCACACCCATACAACAAAGAAATTTAAGTTTCTTTCCTTTTTGTTCATGACTACACAAGTTTTTTGTATTCTTTGTACATACTCTTGATAGACATCAGTCAGGGTAAACAGGTTTGGCTAAATTATGTGTTTGATGTTCATTTTTTAGGCTCTATTCATGCTAGAATCATGGAATGGATGATGATATCCATCTCTATTAGAACCATACCATTACAACAAAAGAAGCTCACCATGACCTGTATTTCATCTTTTACTGGCTTTGGTTAAGTGTTTGCATTTAGTTGATGATTACAGTTTTTGGCATGCTATATGCATACTACCCAACCATCAGTCATGAAACTTGGAGCGATACATCTTGATAAGTAGTACACTCTTACTGTAAAAAGAGGTCTCAGTGACATACATTTCTTGCTTCATTGACTTTGTTGAATTTTGTGTTCATTTATTGGGCTCTGTATATGTTAGAATCGTGAAACTTGATAATTGGATGCATTCTGTTAGTACTACATTCCTGCAGCCAAAGGTCATTGTAACATGCATTTTATGCTTTACTAACATAGGTTAAGTATTTGTATTTATCTCAGAGCCACATAGATTTTTCCATGCTGTATTCATCCTAGCCTACACAAAAGGCCTTTTCTGACCAGTGCAGTTGGAAGTAGGAATAAATATATTTATTCATTGGTAAACTTTCCATATATTTGACTATACATTGTATATTGTGATAGGTTACCCTCAGCAGTTATCTGTGTATTGCACATTTGATTAGGTATGAATTAGAAGTGTGGACTGCATGTATTGCATTTGATTAAGTATGAATTAGAAGTGTGGACTGCATGTATTGCATTTGATGTGTCAGCTGTAGTAGCTGATTAAAGTAAATACTGATGCATGAACTATGCTGGTAATAGTGGTCACACTGGTTATCACTCTAGGCTTATTCAGAGCCTGTGAATTCCACCAAAAAAAATCGGACGTCAAGACATGGACAATTTGATAATAGCTTCTGAAACAATTTATAAACAATGATTTTGGAAAAAAGGAAAGATATTATTCTCTGGTTTTTATCAACTCATAATACTGTGAATTACAGTGGTCCCCCTCTTGAACAGCCCCCCCTGACCAGTGGCCACATGCTTTTTATGGCCAGAATTCCTTTGCACCTACGAGTTTGTGTTCAAAAGTACCCTTCAAGGACTGCCACCCCTCTAATGGGACCAGTGGACAGCATATTAGTGCAAAAATGTCAAATTTACCACTCGTGAGTGGCCACATTTTTTCCAAAATGCAGATAAAGAACCAAACTTTAATCCATATAAAGAGGTAAGTAATCTGATGATCCTTACTGCCATGTCATCCTCAGATGTCAGGTTTTGTCACTTTGATAAATGCTGGCTATTATTACTGCTGATAATTGTCAAGATTACAATAGCACCAGCTGAGAAGTGCAGTATTGATGAGCACAAGTTAGCGTAAAAATAGTGTGATAGCCTTTATGGCTTCCCTTAGATGTCAAGTTTTTTCACTTTGATAACTAGTGGCTATTATTACTGATGATAATTATCACGATTATGAAACCTAATGGCTGTGATGAGCAAATCTGCAGAACAAATCTGCATGATGTAAAATTGGTACAATATCATTTTTGGCTTCTTCCACATAGTGAAAAGAAACAAAAACTCAGCAGGGTACCAGACTTCGACCAATGAATCACGTGACAAGATCACTTCCTTTAAAAACACGGCATTTTGTTTAAATGCTGAAAAGTTGTTTTAACAGTAGTATGGTTGGCAACATAGGAATAAGTTATTGCGAAAAGATCATGTCATTGAGGAAAAGAAAAATTCTCAGTTTGGAAGAAAAAGTGAAAGCAATTCAACTAAATGAAAAGGGGGGAGAGTTCTAGGATCCTTGCAGAAAAATTTTATGTCGGAAAGACTCAAATAAACAATATCATGAAAGATAAGGAAACCATTATGTAGAAATGGGAAGATGGAATGGAAGAGAAAGAAAGATTGTTAGAACCAGATGTTTGTACCCTGATTTGAATGACAAGATGTTTGAATGGGTTTGCACTGTGCGTGCCAAGAACATTTGGCTCATAGGTCAAATGATTCAAGGAAAGGCAACAATTTTATCAGTTGAAATGGGACATGATGACTTTACTGCAAGTAATGGGTGGTTACACAGATTTCAAGTCGGACACAATATGAAGTGGTCTGTTCTTAGTGGAGAATCTGCTAAAGTCGATAATGAAGTTGTGGAGGATTGGAGCAAAAGACTGAATGATATATGCAGGGGATATGACAGCAAGGATATTTTTAATTGTGATGAGACTGGGTTGTTTTTCAGAATGTTACCAACAAGGTCGCTCGTACAAAAAGGAGACACATGTAAAGGTGGGGAAAAAAATCAAAAGAGAGATTCAGAGTTTTGCCCTGTGCAAGTTATTCTGGTGGGAAACTGAGACCATTGGTGATTGGAAAATCACAAAACCCAAGGTGCATTAAAGGATATAGCCAAACAAATTTGAGAGTTACAGATGAGGCAAACAGAAAAGCATGGGTGACAGGACAAATATTTGAGCCATGGATCAAAAAACTAAATCTGCAGATGAAAGTACAGAACAGAAAGATCCTGCTTTTCCTTGATAACTGTTCTGCACACCCAAAAATAGAGTTGTCTAATGTAAAGCTTTCATACTCTCCCCCCCCCCCCCCCATATAACTTCAAAACTTCAGCCCATGGATGCAGGGATAATCCAAACAGTTAAAGTCATCTACAGGAAAAAGCTGCTGAGAATTGTGTTGTTCCTGTTGGATGAGATATCAACTGCATCGGAGATAGCACGACAGGTGACTGTGCTGGATGCAATCCAATGGCTGACTTCAGCATTGGATGTGGTCACAACTGAGACCATTCAAAAGTGCTTTTGGAAATGTGGTTTTTCCAAGAGGTTTCAGGTGTGCCATTGGCAGAGGAGGAAGACTGGGATGAAGAGGACTATCTTCCCCTTATACCACCTGAAACAAGTCTCAAGGATCGTGTGCAGTGTGATGACACATTAGCCACAGAGAACACAGTTGGTGATGATTGGGAGACATTACTGTTACACAGCATTAGGAACTCCAGTGAAACATGCCTGGATGAGGAAAGCGACTATGAGAGTGACACAACATGTGGTGATCAAAAACCAGCCAAACAGTACATTACATTACAAACTACATGGTTGAATTCCACAGAATTGTTGGATTATGGCCTTGCTACAAATAATGTTGAACTTTTGGACATAACTACAGAAACACAAGACATTCTTCAAAAAGACAAAAGAAAAGCTGTGGAAAGCATAGGACAAACAAAATTTGATAAAGTTTTCAAGCCTAAGGATTCTTAAGAACTACTGTATTGTGTTTTTAAGTGTCCACTGGTGACAGATGATGTGATCTGAAATATTATTATAAAGACAGTTGTAAAACCATATTTATGATTATTCAACATTCTTTTTAAAATGACAGTTTGTTTCACATTGATTCCACAACATGAATGTGATTTTTAAATGAAAATAATAAATGTTTCAGAATTACATGTAGTTGTGACTTTCTTTCTTTGTATATAATTACTACTCACATATGTGATACCCCTCTAGAAAGGCCACCCCTCTTATAAGGCCACTTTCCTGCTGCAGTAGTAGTGTCCTTATAAGAGGGGGACCGCTGTACTTTAAATTCATGGGTATCAAATTTTGTGGTTTATTTAAAGAAAATACATATTTGTCAGTACTTAATTTTGTGTATTTATCATATGGGGAAAAAACCCAACTTGAAATAACAAAAAATATTGAGTGATGATGTATAAATCTCTATAAAAGATTGTACCATCATTCATTTCCATGCATTGCTGAGCAAACAGGCTTAATTCATACTGCAGTAATCAGGTGAATTTGGTCAGTTATTCTTTGCTATGAAGATCTGAATCAAAGAAGGTGCCGACCTCCTTTTACATGCATGTAAAAGCAAATGAACCTAATTCAACTGCTGTGATTAGGATTGCATTTAGGTTTTTCAGTTTTCTTAAAGACTGCTATCAAAACAAAACTCTCGACAATTAGGGATTATGCACTAAAACGAAGCTTGTATCGTTTCCATATATAAACAGTATTGTTGAAATTTAGTTTGACTCTTTGCTATCTCAGTGTTGCTGACACAGTGGTCAAAGAGTGAGAAACTTGAGTTAAAGTCTACTATTGCAGGCCTGATTGATCCTAAGGAGTCCTCTGTTTGTTAACCTAACTTTGATAGCATGTGAACTCTGTACATGACTCACTGCTGTTTTGTCAGTGTGATCAGAAAGCCATAGCTCTTGTTAATGATTTTTAAACACTTTGTGGGGAGAGGCTGCTGTCTCATTTAAATGAAAATAGCATCATACCACTGTTTGTGACAGTTGCATGCACAGATAAGTTTCAACCCTCTGATTTATCTGTTATGGCCCTGGTGATTGCTCAGGTAAATGAATGAGAGGACAGTGGAGATGTATCTCAGGTGAGGTCTTGATTGAACTTTAGCCAATTCATTGAAAGTGGATTATCTCCACACCTGGCAGAGTGTCACTTTGGATGGATGTGATTAAAATGAGAAAGCATGACTGATCTGCTACTTGTTTATTCAGCATTTATAAGTATGAAAGATATTTAGCAATTAAAATGTGCTGTTTTTTTTAAATTTATGAAATGACTAGTGTTTCAAACAGACCTGGTAATTGCTTTCATGTTAACATGTCTATTCAGTATGGAACATTGCCTAATAGTAGATAATTCAGTGCTTTCATGATCCATGCATTATGTTGGATATTTTCATGAATAAAGAGAGGATATTTGCTTGAAATGAGTGAATAACGGATATATTTCATCGAGTGGGTGAAAAACTTGGTATTTTCATGAGTGTCGAAGCCACGAGTGAAAATACTTAAGTTTTTCACCCATGAGATGAAATATATTCGTTATTCACTCGGAGCAAGCAAATATTCTTTTTATTTTATGCTCAAGCGTATTGTCTAGCAATTTGTATAACACACTGAAGTAGAAGATTTCTTACTGTATCCTGCGCGATAATGTCAGCAGTTTACTGTTTATGTTCTGCTCTGTTTTGTGTATATTTGCACATAAAATATCAGTAGTTACATAATGCTCCTTCCCAATTCAAAGTAAAACAGCAGATAAAAAGAAAATGAAAAAAAAAATGTATTTGCCCCTTTGCTGGATTTGAACTCGGCTCATCTGTATGCGAAGCAGCCATCTTAACCTTTACACCACGGAAGCGTCTTAAAAAGAGTTTGGAATTTCTTAGTTATAACGTTATTGACGGCCAGTGAAAAAATATGCAGTGAAATATCACAGTTATTTTACTCGGAAAATCCAGTAATTCACTGCCAAGCATAAAATAAATAGTTAATAATGTTATTGAAGGATACATGTGATTAAAAAAGGTACAAACTGATTTATATTTTATTTCTTTGAATTTTAATGCTGTCACATTTCTTAGATGTTTCCAGATTTCATCAGATTTCATAAAGTTTTAGTGAATGTTATTATCAATGGATATAATATTCGCTTTAGGAAGTAAGCAAGGACACAACCCTTGAATAATTTTGCATTTATTATTATAGCATTAGTCATTTATTGCATTTATTACTATAGCTTTAGATAGAGTCATTTATTGCATTTATTATTATAGCATTAGATAGTCATTTATTGCATTTATTACTATAGCATTTGTTAGTCATTTATTGAATTTATTATTATAGCATGAGATAGTCATTTATTGCATTTATTATTATAGCATTTGTTAGTCATTTATTGAATTTATTATTATAGCATTAGATAGTCATTTATTGCATTTATTATTATAGCATTAGATAGAATCATTTATTGCATTTATTACTATAGCATTAAGTTCATTAAATTGTGCATGTGAATTAAATTATTTTCAGTCAGTTTCCATGTTTCCTCATCTTTCATAAACATATATATATTTCTCAGCAATATAAATACTGTTGGTATTAAAACAAATGAGTGATGCTTTAAAGTCACATGTGGCAGGGCTGGGAATTGCACTGAATATCAGCTTGGTTCATGCAGAGATAACAATCATTTTGTTTTTTGGGTAAATGTTGTATATATACATGAAAATATCCATATCTTTTATTATTGTATTTGGTCAGTCTGATTAAAATCAAGATTTACTTACAGTATGTAGATCTGACAGGCACAGATAGAGGTTCATGTCCTGGTGACATTTGGAATTCCTGGAAACACATTTTTAGTAACCTATGAGATAAAGCATTGCATTTTATGGAGATTTATGATTAGAAACGTTATGTTCCAAATTACATTTTTCATTTTCATAAATATGTAAGTTGCAATTTGATTGGTGGATTGAAAGGTCAACAGAGCATGACCTCATATTGGTATATCTCTGTTATGTAGGAGATCTTGATTTAAATCAGATTGTGTATTATTTATTTGGTATACTAGTACTACCGTCTATACTTGTGTATAAGCAGGGTCCTAATGCAAATAATGCGCTGGCAGGTCTTTGTTGTTTGTACTACTGATTAGTCCTTACAAACTGCATAGACCCAGATCTGCCATCGCATAATGCGCTGGCAGATCTGGGTCTATGCAGTTTGGAGTTGGTATCGGTTTATATGCTAGTATTATTGGTAGTTATTGTATTGCAACACTAAAGTTTTACCATTTTTTTTGTAGAGGTTGCAAGCAAAGATAATTAAGATTGTGGATGTGTCATATGGAGGTGAGAATGGTTTTAACCAGGCCATAGAACTTGCTGCTGATGCTCTTGCAAATGTCAAGTTTATACAGGAGAAGAAACTCATAGGTATGTGGTGATCATTGGTTTATGAAGTGATTTCCTGCCCACGAGATGCAAGTTTCCTTGCCCTATGGACATAGTTAATGTAATCTGTATATGCTGTATGAGTTATGTCTCTCTCTCCCCTGCCCCAACCCCCTATACCCAAGGGAGGGAGGGAGACAGATTTTGTGCTGTCCATCTGTCACGTTTTCTTTTAAGCAAGATAGCTCAAAAACTATTGAGCCAAACCAGACCAAATTAAATATTAGATACCTCGAGTGAAGTTTCCAGGGGTCCCACGCTTCCGGGAAATCTGGAAAAAGTCATGAGAAAGAATATCTTTGTTTCTAACAAGAAAAGCCCATAGTTTCGATCAAAGTTGGGGGAAAATGGGAATATTTAGCATCCACTTGATGACAGAAAAAATGCATAATTGAGTCGTAATTTAACTAATCGTGAATTAAATTTATTGAGTTCTAACTGGAATTTTGTGAGGTTGCGGAACTTGTCAGGCAGTTGAGATACCATTGCTGTATGGATCATTTTGGTTCTTACCCTAAACATATTTGTGTAGTCAATCCAAGCGCTCAGGCAATCGGATTGGTCAGATATACAGGTTACCTCTCGCCCTGCTCCATATTGATATCTCTTATGTTGAAGATAAGAAGACAAGTCTAGCATCACATATTGCCAATGCATTGTCTGTGATGCATGATTTAGGTAAATGTTAGAGAAAAACAATAAAGCTTATCTTCCCCAATACCCCTTTTGATCTGTAAAGTCAACGAAAATGTATTATGATAAATTTTTGCTTATTATTTGGTAGTTTGCAATGGGTTAATCATTATCGTCAATAGTAATTTGAAACCCCAACTTGCCTTTGTGGTGAATTTTACTGTCAGACCTTGCTGAATATGTATAAATCTACTGATTCTCCAGAAATAAACTGTATAAGAAAAGAGGACTGGGTAAACATTTTTGAGAGTCTCGTCCCATAAATTAATAGAAGAAAAAGACGAAGACACTAGTTATTACATATCCTAACTCCACAGTTGATTCAAGACAGTATCAGTTGTGCTTCATTGAAAGCAAGGTGAGAAGATCTCATTACAGCAGTATAGGCATTGTATGAATGTTCACAACAGATACGAATCTCAGAACAAAATACCGTATATACTCGCATAAAAGCCGATACCAACTGCAAACTGCATAGACCCTGATGTGCCGTCACATAATGCACCAGCAGATCTGGGTCTATACAGAATGTAGAGACTAATCATTAGAACAAACGACATAGACCCTGATCTACCGGTGCATTATGCACCAGCAGATCAGGGTCTATTTTGTTTGCATTATACGCGAGTATATACAGTATGTTTCCATGATGCTAATCCTTTGAAGAGGGAATGGTTAATCACAATAGGGATTTTTATGATTATGGCACTGTCATGGTTGTTTGACACGTTCACAAGTCTGGTTTACAGTCTTTTTCTCTGAGTTTCCTCTGACCTTTCCTACCCCTATTTTGATATTCTGACATTTATGTTAGGGTGTGAAGTCAGAGCTCATGGCCAATCGAACAGTTGGTATTCACTGAAACCACATGGTGTTGGCATAGGGTAGCTGCTTGCTACAGGGCCTAACCAACTTCAGCGACCTTACATGGAGCCCTACCCACATGAAATCAATAGGAAGATGATTTATCTTCTCAGAAATTGCGAGTATAATATTTGTTGTATCTTTACGAATGCAAAGATCCTATCGGACCTATCAGTGTGTGCGGCCTTATGATGCCCTTACATAGATTGGGTTGGGATGATGTCATATGCTTAGCAACCTAAATTCATCCTGGCCTTAATGTGATCATTTTTGCGTGTGTGCATTCGGGTTGGCAGGGAAGTGTCCGTTATTCTTGAGTTCCATCAGTGTCCACCCTACCAACATAAATGTCAAAATATCTAAAATGGGGTAGGAAAGGTAAGAGGAAACTCAGAAAATTAGTCTTTGACGTACAACTTTACCGTACATATCTCACAGAATTTTGGTAAAGATTTATACAGCCTTGTTTTGCAATGCGATTTGTAAAATCATCATTTGTTCTAATCCCCTAGGGGACCAACTGAATCTCGGAGATTTACATGATTAGCTCAGAGAGAACTTGGACTTCACCCAATCATTCAGATTTTCAAAAATTATGAATGATAGCATAAATAAACACTGACTGGTGACAACTGAAACTTTACTGGCCATCGGACTATTAAAATTATCAAATCTACTAGTCTGACAGGAAATTTACTAGCCTTGGGCAAACGGACTACCACTAATTTCGAGCCCTGTAGGGCACCAACCAGACCTAAGCAAGGCTCAGGAAAACCACTCGTCCTCTTGTTCGACTGCGTAAAAAATTGGCTGTGCCAAGGAAACTTCACTACTTACTTGTCCCTGGGCTGAGTGAAGCAGATTCATACCATGAGAATATTGGTGTGCATTTTCAACCCTTAACAAGCTCTGAACGTCATCATTGCTTAAAATTCTAGCATACGTAAATTATCTTTAACTTCTGCCTATTTTGCCTACTTCTTGTCAGTCCAGAAGATGTCACAAAGGGAGCCGACATGGCTATTGACACAGGCTCACAATGCAAACTTGATACTAAAATGGGTTCAGATCATGAACATTTTATATTTAGCGTGAAGACGGCAGGTTTAAAACCTTTCTAGTATCAAGCTTGCATTGGGTGTCAGTGGTTTTTAAGTAAGGGTGCAAGTATTGTAGTTATACATGTAAGCGTACTGTGTTGAGTAAAGTGATGATAGGGATGAATATCTGTTGCAACTCACTCCAAGGCTTCGAAAAATTTCCCAGAGACCTGCATAAGTGGATTTATAAAACAAAAACTAAAATTAGCTCTTCTTTTTATACATCGTATAAAAATTTTTTTGGCTTGTCAAATTTAAAACAACCCTTTTCTAAAATACCGTTTTCATACCAGCATATGCAGTTAAGCAGAGTAAAGTTATCATTTTTATTCTGTAAATTAAAATGAGTTGCATGTAAATTTATATAAATTTCAATAGTTATATTTGTTTCTAGTGGTACCTGCTGTGGTTTGGTACATGGTCTTGTGTCTATCTAATTCAGATGTTATTGGAGATTTTTTAAGAAAGAAACAGCTTTTGATTTTAAAAAAATGTTTTAATTCTGTTGAGTAAGGGTCATAAGTGAACCTTAAAAAAATCAGTTTCATCCAGGAAAAAACCTGCATATTTTTGTTTCAAAAAGTGTGAACCCTGAGTTTCAGACCTTACTTAGAAGGTCTTGCGACTGTCCTGTTTTAAAATTTCTTTTACACATTGTTCATATGCTTGCCATTATGTTATGATGTTTTCCATCCATCTGTTACCAATTTCATTTTGGCAGAAAAACTTGAGTTGTCCACCAAACTTTATGGATTGCTTGTACTTGGGTTAAGTGAGAACCCTAACAATTTCAGGGTCAAAAGCTCAGAGGTCAAGGTCAGTAGACTGAAAGAAGAAAAATGGTTTCTGCATAATAACTCGAGATGTCCTCCATCTGCAGTTACCAAACTTTGTGAATGGCTTGCACTCGGGAAAAGGAAGAACCCTATCAATTTCAGGCTTAAAAGCTCAAAGGTCAAGGTCACTGTGAATGAAAAAAGAAAAATAGTTTCTGCACAGTAACTTCAGTTCTCCAACATCTACAGTTACCAAACTCGTGGATAGGTTGCAAATAAGGTAAGGAAGAACCCTATTGATTTTGGGATCAAAGATCAAGGTCACTGATTGAAAGAAGAAAAATGGTTTCTGTACAATAACTTGTGTTCTGCACTATCTACAGTTACCAACCTTTGTGGTTTGCTTGCACCAGCGTGTATGCCATTGTTGTAGCATGAGCTAACTATACCCAGATAATGTGGTATTAAAATGGCTTTCCCCATGGCTTATCCAGAGGGATATGGCAATTGACTGAATGATAATACTTGCCTTGAGGGATATGTGCAGTTGACTGACAGTCACACAGTGGAGTAGAGGAGCTAAATATACCACTAACACCTGGTGTTTCTTCTGTACTCACCTTGAGGGAGATCAGTATTTGAAAACAAGAAGTAAGCAAATATTTTGTATGATTGGCAAAGTTGAGAAAGACCTTAAACTCTTGATTCCAACTTATTTACCTTGGTTTTATTTCTGCATCAATAATACACACAATGAGAGAATATCCTGCATCATCTTTGTAAAATCTGTGCAATTTACCTATGTGTCATTCATAGCAGCCAGATCAAATAGATGATCAAAAGCCAAAGCAGAACGGAGTAAATTAACACAAGTTCTTTTAGCTCTAGATCTCCACATGGGATGGCCAGCAAGTGTAATTCAGCGACTAAGATAAAAAAAGTAATAGTGGATCATGTTATGGAATTGCATGTATGACATGCAATAAAAGAAATAAAACATGTACCCATTGGTAACTACATGGTTATTTTCCTAAAATCATAAATACATATAGTTACTAAAATGTAAATACAGTACAATTTATGAAAGTTTTAATCATATATTTATTAATAATTAGCCACCAGAATGCATTATGCAATAAAGATGAAGCCATGGCAATTTTATAATTAAGAAGATGAGCTCTAATTTCAACTCAGAATGATCAAATTTGAATACGTCACGCTTTTATGTCAACATCCCCCTCCCATGTCCTGACTTATTTTTTGTGGAAAAAATATTGATTTATAAGTGAGTATATACAGTATTTTGGGGTCAGAGATGAATGTCACTGAGACTGAAGGAAGAAAAATGGTTTCTGCACAAAAGTTTCCATTATCTGCTTAGAGGACTATTAAATATGGGATGGGTGTACAAAGTGCTGTTCTTAGAGATTTTGTTAGATTCTAGCTGGAACACTGTTCAGTATTTGCATTTGTCAGACGATTTTTCCTAATGTATTGATTAATGATAATCTGACAATTACCTGTCCTGTTTAGAAGAGTAAATCATCCTTTATGTTACTCTGAAGATACAAGTGGGAAACTTAATTGCATTTATTCATTTACGTTTTGTACAGGGCGTTACTTTGATGAAATCTCACAAGACACAGGCAAGTTCTGTTTTGGAGTGGAGGACACACTACGAGCCCTAGAGATGGGAGCTGTGGATATACTTATAGTGTGGGAAAACCTAGATATCACCAGATATGTACTTAAAAACCACCAGACAGATGGTGAGTCTGATGCTGTGTTAACCTTTACTGTACAAAATTTAGATAGATTACTTTAAACACTATCTTACTGAAAAATTAATAGCTCCAAGTTAAAGTAATTAGTGTGCTGATAACGGGTTATATCTAGATAAAAATGCTTGGTGACAAATTGACCCATAAAACTTGTAATATTTAACAAATGAAAACTATCACAATAGAAGCAATAGATGCATGGTAAGGAACTGAAATCCATTAAATGGCACAGGATAAAAGAAAAGTCCTGGGCCAAATATCATTTTTTAGCTTCCCAGGCTGTAAGGCCAAGTGAGTAAGTGTATGGTATGGCCATCATTGTCTATCCATCCATCAACAATTGCTAGTTGCCACTTTGGAGGCCATGTTTGTGATTGATTTTGATCAAACTTGGAATATGGGCATATATCATTCAGGATATAAAATTAACAAATTAACACAAGGTGACAAACCTGCAGTTTGAAATCTGCTTCCTTGCTGATTCTGTGCTAATGTTATTTATTCTGTTGGCACGTTTAGCCACTGATTACCTATATCAACGTAAAAGGAAACATTCCAAACTTGTTCTCCATGTACGACTTCAGTAATTTACAGATCATTTAATAACCATTTTGAACGAAGTTTCTCTATTGCTTTGTATCTACCTGGATCGAATTTGGATTCCAATACTTCCGGTGTCACACAGTGAATAAGCTGCAGTTAGTTCTGATTGGTGGTTATTGTTTACCCTGAACTGCAACAAACAATAACCACCAATCAGAATTTAATGAACATATTTCACTGAGTGACACACCGGAAGTGTAGCCTTTAAATTTGATCCATCTAGACAAGATATGAAGCAACAGAGAAACTTCACATAAAAGTAGTTATTAAATGATCAGTAAAATACTTAAATCATACATGGGGAACAAATTTGGAAAGTCTCCGTTACGTTGATATATATTATCAGTGGCTGAACATGCTGATGGGATACAATAATTGGCATGTAATCGGCAAAAGGTGAGTGGGTGTTTTCAGCAGGTTTTTTTTCTTTTTTACTGACAAACATTAGTGCCTGTGCCTGCAACGGCCATCTCCGATAAATTCTCAGTTTAAAGATTTAAAATGGCAAATTAATTAATAATTATTCATTACTGATTAAAGTAACTTCTATAGGGTAAGTATCGTTTTGTATCGATTCTTCACCTCTTGTATTGATACATATATCGAAATGGCAAAAGTATCGATATATCGATGAATCGTTTCACCCCTGCTCAGGAGACCATATTTCTGATGACTTTAATCAGATTTGGAATCTGAGCTTATAATGTCAAGGTCTCAGACCAGATAGATTATGGGTGAAAATCATGCATATTAATGAGGTGATCTAACATCTGATTGGCTTAGCTTGCTACCACTCTTGATGCCATATTTCCGATCAAATTTTAATCAGGCTTGAAATATTGTCTGTATAATAAAAATATAAGATGAGTATGATAATGTGCAAGATCCACATGTCTGATTGGCAGAGTTTGTTACTACTCAGGAGACTTTAATTCTGGTCTGATTTTGAAATATGAGCTAATATTATCAAGATCTTGGATCAGTTTGATTATGAGCGAATTTTATGCATATTATTAAGGGGATCTTGCATCTGATTAGCTGTGCTTATTAACACTCTGGATGCCATATCTCTCATCAGATTTTGATCCAACTTTGAATGTAGGCTTTTTTTATGATCAATATCTCACATTAGTTTATTAATGAGTGAAATCCATGCATATTAATGAGGTGATCTTATCTCTGATTGGCTGACCTTGTTATCACATTAGAGACGTGTCTGATTTAATTTTGATTAAACTTGATAACAATTGAGTACAATTATGAGAAAGATCCACGAATAATGATGGTGGTCTTGCATCATCTGATTGGATGAGCTTATCAGCCCTTTAGCAGCTCTTTCTAATTAGAAATGTATCAAACTTGGTAAATAGGCTTATGTCATCAAGATATCCAGTGAGTTTTATTATGAGCAAGTTCAACACATATTGGGTGATCTTGCTTCTGATTAGCTTAGCTTCATACCACTCAAGTGGTTTTTCTGAGCTGGTTTTAATCAAACTTGGTAAGGGGGTGCTCTACAGATAATACATGCTTCTGAGAGAGTGATAGGTGTAAGATGAAGTATTTTGCATTTGCAACATGCACAATGGAGAGATTGTTGGCATATCTCTATGCTACTTTTATGCACTGTGGCTGAAATTTCTTTACATATTGTACTTGTGGAAATTGGATAGTATCTAAGCACACAGCAGACAGAAATGGCCGCTCCAAAGTACTCGAAAAATCAGCCTGAATTAGTCAAAAGTCCACTATTTTCAGCAGTTATTAAAATAGAGAAACAAATTTTGCCAGAGTAGGCAATACCAGCCTCTGAAGTACAATGAATGAATTACAAAATATATAAAAAGTTAAAAATGTTAGCTGCTCTTTTTTTTAAAAATTTACCTTTGAAGTCCAGGAAGTGAAAATGACCAAGCGGAGCTAGCAGTTTTTTGAGAGGTGCACATCTTAAGTAAGACCAAGCTGTATACTCTATAACCCAAATTGCACCCATCAATCATACACCAAAATAAAGAGAATTCAAAGTTCTTTTAACAATACCTAAGATATACAAGGTCTTTTTTAAATAGCCAGTACAACCAGTGAGAAAAACCTGGGTAAGTCTTTTTCTTTAAAAATCTAACCGTACGAAACTGGAGAGTGCCACCTAAATAGGCTAAGATCATAAATATGTTGAATTAATTTTATTATGAGTGAGACTTATGCATATTTATGAGGTGATCTTGCATCTGATTGGCTGAGCTTGTCAACATGCTAATCGCTATACTTCTGATCAGATTCTGATTTAACTTTGTAAATAGTCTTGTATCATCAAGATGATGGATGAGTTTGATTATGAGCAAGATCTGAACATATTTATGAGGTCATTTTGTATCAGACTGGCTGAGCTAATTACCACTCTTGAGACTGAATTATAATCAGATTTTGCTCCAAGCTATATTGCCATGGTCCTGGGTAGTTTCTGTAATAAGTGAGATCTGCGCATATTATTGAGGTAATCTTGCATCCGATTTACTGAAATAGATAAAATCTTCATTATTTAAACTTTGGGAGATGGCTTACATAGATTGTATTCTTAAAATACTACATACACTAGCTTAGTGAAATGGTTAACTGTTAAGTTCTTGTTGCAACTTTGTCACAAACATTATTTTTCAGTGTGCCATATATAAAATTAATGTGAAATTGTCACAATGGCATCACCCAAAGGGTTCCCTGTAGACTGGATGAAAGGTCTGTAAACCCCAGTTTCAACATCACATACAGAGATGCATTAGTTTATGTACAGCGCTGTCACTTGTGCAGAAGCTGAAATAACCAAGAGGTATAATTAAGATAGGGATTCAATAGGAAGTAGAACTACGGGTATGGCTGAATAAAGACAAAACCAATAGCGTGAGGTAGATATCCATCTTTTTGAGGATTGCAGAATTTTCCAAAATCATATTTCGGAAATGTTTTATCCTTTATTGTTTGATTTACAAATATTATGGCATTTATACTACAAGCAGAAATCAAGGGAATATTTATGGTAAAATCTGTTTGTGAACAAAGACTCTTCTTCTTTACAAATAGATTTGATTGGAGATGCATAGTATCATCTCTGAGGTATACATTTTGTATTGTGGTAACTGGCTTGCAGTGTTCCCAAAAGAAACTTTGTGAACAATGCATCTTGCCCATGAACACATTTGCAGTTTGTCTAAATGTTCCAAAAATTTTCTGTTGCAGAGGAGAGAATTTTGTTCTTGCGGCCAGACCAGGAAAAAGACAAGACCTATTTCATAGATAAAGATGTAAGTTAGATTTTCTGCTACATCTTTCCAGACATTCTTCTAAGTACTACATTTGTGTGGTAATTAAGATTTTTCACAAAGGAAAATTATTTAGTCCATGTTTACTTTTTGAAAAAGTATCGGTGCTATGATAAAAGCTTCTTCATAGAAATGGTTAAGTTGGTAAAGATCAGATGGTAATGAGGAATCAGTTGGTAAAGACACATCTGATGATAAAGGTTTTCTTTGAAGCTAGAGCTTTCAATGGATAATTCATGTAAATTGCTTTAAATCCATTGTTATCAAATTTTGTTGTTTTTGGTTGAAAAGAATTTGTGGATACTTCATTTTTAGCTTGTCCGTATGAAGTATGAGGAGAGTTTATGCTATGACCCTGGCGGCAGCAAATGTAAACAGGTTAAACTTTGCATTTGAGGTTTTGATTACAGCTTACTGTATATACTCGCGTATAAGTCAATACCAACTGTAGAATGCATAGACCCAGATCTGCCATCGCATAATGCACAGGCAGATCTGGGTATATGCAGTTTGTAAGGACTAATCAGTAGAACAAACAACATAGACCCTAAGCTGCCGGCGCATTATGCGACGGCAGATCAGGGTCTATGTTGTTTGCATTTGGACACAGAATATATGCGAGTATAGACGATATATGAAGGAACTATGCACTTAAGCTTCACTACTATATGTTATTAGCATATGCTTGATCTTATTGAATACTTTTTTTATCCAGTTTGTAAGGCCAAGTGAGCTGATGGTATGACCCTGTGTTCCGTGTGCATCATCCATTGTGTATCAACAATTGCTTGTGACCACTCTGGAGGCAATATTTCTGCTTTGATTTTGATCACACTTGGAATATAAGCTTATCTTATCACAATCTCAGAGAAGTTCGTTAATGATCTAGATCAACACATAAACGAGGTGATCTTGCGTCTGATTGGCTGTGCTTGCTGGTAGTGTTGAGGCCATATTTTTGATCTGATTTTCAATCAAATGTAGAAAATAATCTTATATCATAAAACTCTTGAAGGAACTTCACAAAGAGCGAGATCTATCCATATTAATGGGTGATCACATTGTCCAAGCTGGATTTGAACTGTATGGTGAAATGACCTCTCCCACACCAGAAAAGGGTGAAGTGGTGGGAAAATGGGGGCAGGTGTGTAGAGAAGCCAAAATTTAGATTATTAAAAAGTCACATGAAACAGCTTATGAAACCTTTGAGTCAAATAATATAAAAACAGAATAAATATTCATTGAACTGAGAATAATAAAAATTTTCTTGGTTTCATTCAGCAGAATCTCTCTATGACTATTTTTGCAAAAGACAGTTACTTCAAATATAGGATACTATTGAAAATGGATGACAGATATTGAAGTATTGGCTCACTTTTCCTATTTTTACAGGATGAAATGGAATATAAACTAGTTAAACCTAATTAGTAATCAGCCTATAAACCTCAAAAGAGTAATCATTCTTTATGATTGAGCCATAAAAATGCATGAAATTTTACTCACTTCTTCAATTCATATGCGAATTTTCTGTTGGAATCTCATAGATAGAAACATAATTGCAAACATCATGTTCTCTGTATATTTGGGCAAACTGACAGGCAGTAGGGCATCTGTTTCACCTGATTCACAGCCTAGCATGGATCTTGTATCTTATTGGCTGAGCTTGTTACCACTCTGGAGGCCCATATCTCTGATCCGATTTTAATCAGACTTATTTCATCAAGATGTCAGACAAGTTTGATAATAAGTATCACCCTAATATATTAATTAGGTAATCTTGGATCTTATTGGCTGAAATTGTTACCACTTTGATCTGATTTTGATCAAACTTGAAAAATAAGCTTATATTATGAAGATCTCTGATGAGTTTGATAATAGGCACCACTCACATGCATTATTTAGGTAATCTTGCATCAGATTGAATGAGCTTGTTGCCAGTCTGGCAGCTCATATTTCTAATCAGATTTTGATTAAACTTGATTAATAGTCTTGAATCATCAAGATGTTGGATGAGCAAGATCTATGCTCATTTATGAACGAATCTTGTATTTGATTCGCTGAGCTTGTTACCACTATGGAGACCACATTTTGATTAGATTTTTATTGGATATTTCTCAAACCTGGTAAATAAGCTTATATCATCATGGTTTTAGACAGGTTATATAATAAGTGAGATCTGTGCATGAGGTGATTTTGCATCTGATTGGTCAAGCTTATAATCTCTCTAGAGACTTTATTTCTCATCTGATTTTGATACAGACCCAGAAATGGGTAATTTTACCATTGAAATGAAAACAATGCAGAATGAATGCAAGCTGAATGTAGAACAAATGCAAATGGAATGCAGAAGGAACACAAACAAAATGCAGCAGGAATGCACACATAAAGATGAATGCATTTTGAAGAAAACTGAGAGCAAAAATGCAAATGCAGAATGATGAATAATAAATTAAATGGAATGAAACATGAATGCATTTCATGAATGGATTTGAAAACAAATAATAACAAGCTGCTGGTAAATTTTGAAGCCATTATTTTGCATGATAATCCAGGCTCAGATTCTTTACACTGAATTCTTTTCACCCATTACAAGCTGTGGCATTGTTCTTGTCAAGGCAGGCATAAAAAAACAACTGCCATTGATGTGATGATACCAGTGGTTGTATCTGTACACTCTTTATTTAAACAAAGTAAAAGAAATAATTTCCTGACAAACACTTAACTATATTTTTACACATATTGTTATATTTTAATTTATCAGTACTGTCTTTTGCATTTTATACCTTTGCCATTTCATTAAAGCACACTCTTAATAAGACAACATACCAAAACTGAAGTTCTCTCCCATTAACACCTTCCACAAATGGAAAACCTGACTTCGCTAAATGCATTGGCATTTCTCCTTCAAATACATTCCCCGATAATGTTGACATTAGGAAATAACTCCACTACCTCCCGAATTCAGCAATTCTGAAAAGATTTCCTGTCTGTATAACATATAGACAAAGGGAAAAAACTCTTACTCATCACCGCTTCTTACCACTTCTAGGTGGCTATCCATCATACAGATCGGTACGATCCACATCATACCGCTTGGCCTCCCATTATCCAGGATTGTCTTTGTGATTTTCAACCATGCATTGACATAGTCCGTATTGTGTAAAAAGGTATCTGCTACATGTTGCAATCATTCTTTTGTGAATTCGGACAATAACTTTGTGAATTTTTTCATGGTTGTGGACTTCAGTATTATCATCTTGTGCTCAGACTTGGTATTGTTGGTACTTGTTGTTGGTTGTTATTTGCAGAGTCTGTATGTTGATGGTTTGCACAGGTCAATAATTTTGGGTTAATATTTAATTTTTTGTCACTTTCGTCTTTCAGAGTTGAACAGTGGTGACAAAGTGCATGAAGTGCAAGAGATTTAAGGCTGGTGAAGACATGCAAGAGATGTGTCTGGCATGCACTGAATGCACGTCCACTTAAAACTGCAGTTTTTGTACCTTGATGTCCGAGGGAGATTTGTCCATGTTGCTGAGAAAAAAAAATCTAAAGAGCAACGAGAGATGTGAGAGGCACTCAACAGAGTGTGATGTACTGCGCCTGCATCTCAAGACGTCATAACTTGCAAGTGTGCTCCCCCCATCTAAGATTATGCTGATGGCAACTGTAACATCTGGACAGCGAGAAATGGAGAAGCAGGGTGTGATGGAGATGCCAACCACACATCTTCTCTTTCCCAGATGACGCTTGAAGCAAAGATGTGATGAATAGTTCAGGAAGCGATGCAGTTGCTGGCTTACAGTAATTTTTTTTGTCTCTCCATTCATGGCATGACTTCGGTGATGGCTTGGAGATAATGGGAGAGTGTTCTCCCTTTTTTTAGGCAGCCCAGTGGACACAAGTCCCCTCTCTATGTCTGAGCATGTCCTTTTGGCCTGTAATTCCAGGTGCATGGAGTATTTTGATGATCTCTGTGGCCGTATGTACATACCATATGCTGCCACTCTGGCTGTTGACCAGCCCGTGCAGCTGGCCATACCAGGTGGTGACTGACCAGGTATCTGTCACTTTGGTGAGCCATGCCATATACTGGCTAACCATTCCATGGCATGTGAAGTTATATTGGGATCCAGCTTGCCAACCTGCCCATTTTGCCACATGATTTGCCCAGTAATTGTGCCAATCGTCCAGCTGGCTGCTGAGCTGACCATCTGTCCATCCATCACACTTTCCGGACATCCATGGCGGCAAGGCACTTGCCCAGCCACCAATCCAAATGGTGGGTCAGTTTTTTATGGTGTATCCATTGGGGAGATAACGTGCCAATCAAAGGGAAGATGACACCACCTTGTCCATGCTGCCAGGTATGGTTTACAGGGACATGGACACTTTGTCGTATTGCCAAGGTTATCAACAGGGCCTTGCACCATACAGTGGCTAACACCTTGATTGCTTTGGCTAATTTAGACCTAGTGCAGCGATATAGCTGTTTCTGTCTGCACTGAAGCCACATCATTCCTTGGTTGTCCTCTCTTCACCTTGCAGTACACCGTTACTGTTTGGTTGTAGACTGCTGGCACCAGTGTCCAGACCAATCCGGTCTCAACCATGATGGAGAGATGATTGGAGATAAAAAATAAGAGGCAGAACACTGCACAGCAGCAAATGTTTCTACTTCGGTTGAATTTCAGATGGTATTGGGCCCGTCAATTCTGGAGGCAATTTAATAAAGGGGATAGGAAGCAAGGTTTCACCTTTTCCAAGCCTCCCAACAATCATTGATGATTTCCCACCCGGCCCGCCCATGCCTGACTTTTTCATGTCTGGCAGTCTTAGATCAACCCATATCCGTAATATGCATGGGCAATACAAGTTGTTTTGGGGAGGCTATGGATTTTGTTTATCCGGCCCCCCACCCCACCCCACCCCTTATGTCTTCCCCTTCCATGACAGAGATGTTGTCTGATTGTGGAAGACTGGAATTTTGCAGGAGATCTGGTTGTTACACAATAAACGGGCAGTGGAGAGAGGTCGCAAACTGAACACTCAGGGGTTTTACTCTGGCTGTTTTTGGTGCCCAAAGCCAATGGGAAACTCGGCCCATTTATTGACCTAAGCCAGCTCATCAAGTACATAGTTGTGTTGAGGTTCAAAATGCAGATGGCATGTAAAGTCAGGCTTTCCATACAAAGGAATGAATTTGTGGTCAGTTTAGACCTAACTGATGCACATTTTCATGTCCCTGTGCACTCGGATATGTGCAACTTTTTGGTTTTGGGTTCCAAAGAATGATATACCAATTTCACACATTCCCATTTAGTTTCAACATGAGTCCATGGGCATTAGTTCACAAAGGTCATCAATTGCATCGTCACTTTCTTCTGCTCGACATTCACTGCAGCGTACCTTGATGACGGCCTCAAGAAACACATGGTTAAGTGCATCTTTGGTACAAGGCAGAAACAATTTTCTTTCTATCTTGAGTCAAATAGGGCTCCTAGTAAACTGGAAAGAGTTGGATCTTATTCTATCCCAGCAATTTGTCCACCTAGGCATGGAATTTTTTACCAGTCTTAACTTTGTTCACCTCCAACATGTACATGTGGTATGGATTTGTAAGTTTGTAGAGTTGATTTCCAACAGAGAGTGGATTTCAATGAGAGAATTTCTGCAACTCCTCAGTCTGCTCAATGTGGCAGTGGATTTGATCTTTTTCGGCTGCCTTTTCATGTGGTTGTTGCAGATGGCCCTGCTGACCTATAGGCACCTCTTTTCAGGTCGAATTGATCAACAAATTATGATCTCAACTGAAATAGCATCTATCTTTGCATTGGTGGCACAGCAAACAGTGGTCACCGCAGGAATTCCTCTTTAAATATTCCAACAGGAAGTTACAATCTGCATGGCCGTTGGATTGTATAATTGGGGAGCACACTTGTTACCCAACTTTACCATGGTCAGTGGCAAGTAGGAGCCAGAGGAGTTGCATCTTCACATAAACCTTCTATAAATGAAGGCCACAGTAAATGTGTTTCATTTCTGGAAGGATCTACTTTCATGGAAGACTGTTTTCATGATGTTTGACAACTTGGTGGTGGCCTACCTCCGCAAACAGGGGGACCAAATAACCTGATCTATATGTTCTGGTTTGGGGCTTTCTGTGCTTTTGTCCCCAGCTGAAGGTAATGGCCTAGATCAGTCATATTCCTGGCAGTCTTAATGTCCTGTTGACAAGGGGTCAGACCCTTCACACAGAGTGGTCTGTATATCTGTCAGTCTTTCATCAGATTTATGCACTTTGGGGGTGTCCAGTGATAGACCTTTTTGCAATGAGGTGGAACCACAAACTGCCCACTGTTTCCCCATTCCTGGACCATGGATACACTTTCATTCATTTGGGAGGGGTTTGGGGCCTATGCCAACTCCCCCCCCCCCATGCTTCTAGTACTGAGGATACTACAGAAAATGATATGTCAGAAATGCAAAGAGATTCTGATAGCTCCCATAAGGTGGGAGAAGTCCTGGGTGAATGATTGGCTTAGACGTCCCCTGGTAAACCATCCTGAGGCCCAAACTGCTCAAACAGCCATGGTCACAGGTGTTTCATCCCTGCCTGAACAGGCTTCTACATCACGTCTGGCTCATGTCAGGAGAGCCTTGCATCAAAAAGAATTTCAGCCTTCTATTGTGGAGAGAATCTCACAAGCTAGAAGTCCCTCCACTTTAAAGCCTTACAAGTGAAAGTGGCAAGTTTTCAGGGACTGGTGCAATGTCAGGAGCATTGTCCCATTAAGTGTCTCAATATCGAAACTGATTAACCATTTTATGTAGCTTTTTGAGGAGAAAAGGTTAGCCCATATTATGATCAAAGGCTACAGCTCCATGAGCTCCAACACATTCGGGCATCATGGTAGAAGGGATATTGGGCACTAAAAGGCTCTGTCAGACCTGCTATCTAACTTCGCCTGAATAGACCAAAATTGTTCGCCCTGATGAAAGATAAAACTGACATCAGGTTCTATGCATATGCAAGCAAACAGGTTTCATTTTATTTCATTGCTGAGCTTGACCTAATTGAATTTTGACATAGTGGTCACTTTCTGAGTGTCCATCTGTTCATCCACAATCTAGGTCAAGGTCATTGTTCAAGATTTTTAGATTAAGCACAAGTGTTAAAGTTCCTAACTTTCTAGCTAAATTAATGGTGGGTTCAGCAAGAAAAGGGAGTCTCTTGTTGTAAATGAACATGATTATTGAATTAATTCAGTGTCCTTAAAGACTGCTATTATTTCGATGAGCTTTCATATTTGTAGAATTTGTACAAGCAACTTTGTATTCATTCTCATTTTTCATAATGAATGTACATATGCACATCCTTATCAGGGCTCAGGAAAAAATTTCCCAAGCACTCTGAGTGAGTTGCAAGAGTTACTCCTCCCTTCCTCATTATATTCAAGACAGTACACTTCTTCACTACACTGCTTACACTTTTACTAAGGTGGCACTCTCCAGTTTCGTACTTTGCATAGGGTTAGATTTTTAAAGAAAAAGAATTACCCAGGTTTTCCTCACTGGCTCTCCTGGCTATTGAAAAAAGACCTTGTATATCTTAGGTATTGTTAAAAGAACTTTGAATTCCCTTTAATTTGTGTATGATTGATGGGTGAAAGTTGGGTTATAGAGTATACAGCTTGGTCTTACTTAAGATGTGCACCTCTCAAAAAACAGCTAGCTCCGCTTGGTCATTTTCACTTCCTGGACTTCAGAGGTAAATTTTAAAAAAAAAAGCCAATAACTTTTCTTACTTTTTAGATATTTTGTAATTTATTCATAGTACTTTCAGAGGCTGGTATTGTCTGCTCTGGCAAAATTTGTTTCCCTATTTTAATAACTGCTGAAAATAGTGGACTTTTGACTAATTCAGGCTGATTTTTCGAGTACTTTGGAGCGGCCATTTTGTCTGCTGTGTGCTTAGATCATGTCCAGTTTCCACAAGTACAGTATGTAAAGAAATTTCAGCCACAGTACATGAAAGTAGCATAGAGGTATGCCAACATTCTCTCCATCGTGCATGTTGCAAATGCAAAATACTTCATCTTACACCTGTCACTCTCTCAGAAGCATGTATTATCTGTAGAGCGCCCCCTAAAGAACCACATGATACTTAAATGGGTAAAAACCATGAAAATAGTATGTTCTAATACAACCTTATAAAAACATAATGAGAGACAAGGTTTACTCAAGAAATTCCTGTAATGGTTCATACTGTATTAACAGAATAGTGGAATTTATAGACATTGGAATAATAAAACTAGACTGTATCAAGGTCCATTAGTCTTAGCTGTCTTATTGTTGTTTGTCCATTTTCTCATGCAGACCGGTGTAGAGATGGAATTGGTTGAACAGATGCCCCTTCTGGAGTGGTTTGCCAACAGTTATAAAAACTTTGGTAAGAACACACTATTTGATTTTTTTATTTTATTCCTCTGAACCCATCTAAAATATGGTGTTGTGAACTAATAACTTCTAGTTTTTTGCATCGATGATATGATTGTAACCAATCTAAATGCTTGTTTCAAAGGCTTGGTAAAAGTTTTTAATTATAATGCAGTGAATAAGCAAACGGGACATGTGCTGCCTTATTTATCAGAACTTTAATTTACTGTTATCTTTTAAAAAGGATTTCATTGTTGCACTGTTACATTTAGTAATTATTTTATACCAACAGCTTCTGATCTTGTCCATATTTGCAAAGAGATTCCTTCCTGGGACTTATTCCTATCCATCATTTTTATTTATTTTTCCTTATCTAGTATTTTACTTGAAATTAAATTTAAATATTGCATTGATTTGCACTTTTGCTATTACATGTTATTTAGTGTAAAAATGTAGCATATCAATAACATGTATATATCAGGCCAGGATGTTACCTGCCTGTTTGTTACTGATTTAATTTCACCACAATAACTTGAGTTCTCCACCATCTCCAGTTACCAAACTTATGTGGATGACTTACAATTGGAGTAAGGAATAACCTATTGATTTCAGGGCCAAAAGATAAAGGCCAAGGGCACTATAAAAAATGGTTTCTGCAAAATAACTTTAGTTTGCATCAGGATCAAACTTTGCGGATGACTTGCACTTGGGCTACGATTTTGGAGTCCAGAGGTCATGGGTCAAGGTCACTGACTAAAAAAGAAGAATGGTTTCTGTACAAAATTTCAGTTATCAACAACGTACCTTCACCAAAGTTAGTGGCTGATTTACACATTGGGTAAGAAAGAAGCCTGTTGATGTTTTAGTCAAAATGTCAAAGGTCAAGATGACTGTGACTTAAAGAAGAAAAATGGTTCTTGTATAATAACTTCTAATAATAATATTCTGGGCCATGTACCTTGACCACAGTTTGTGGAGGGCTTGCGTCAAAGTATGGAAGATTTTGGAGTCAGAAGGTCAAAGGTCAAGGTCATTGTTGTTGAAAGAAAAATGGGTTTTGTGAGTAACTTTTTTAGAGTAAGTTTCTTCATCAAACTTTGGATGGCTTGTACTAAGTATAATAAGAAGCCCATAGATTCAGGAGTCTAAAGGTAAGAGGTCATGGTTATAGCGAGTCTGATAAGAAAATAATGGTTTTTGCACATTAAGTTTAGTGTGTCAAGTGTCTGCATATAAGACTGTTAAACATGGAGCCGTTAATGGTACTCTTGTTAGGAAACCTTTTGTTGTTTACTTGTTATTAAAAGCTGTTTTTCATGTATTGCTGATCATCAGTGACTTCAGTGATTGATTAGATGGTCCAATACTTTCCTTCTATCTTAGGTGCCACACTGGAAATCATAACGGACAGATCGCAGGAGGGAGCACAATTTGTGAAAGGATTTGGTGGAATTGGAGGTATGTTCAAATGGTTACTAGAGAAATCCACTAAAAACAAGTACCGCCACTTAGTGCAATAAATTGTCAGAAAGGTACTTTGACAGTAAAAACCTTATATAGCAGACAATCAAGGGACTGGGTTATTCTGTTATAAAGGACTGTTTACTAATTAATATAATAAGAAAGCTGATTCCTGCTATGACTTCACCAAAGTTTCTATGGAAATTGTCAAAAAAATACAGGCTGTGGTTCAAGGTATCCATTTTATGGGTGTGGCTTTTTCCATAAGGATGCAGTATTATGCCAGAGTTCTATCCATATATTAGTCTCTTTAGATCTGTCACTGGAGTAACCAATTTTATTGTATCATGGTAAATTTAAGCATCTGTGTGATTATGAATGAGACCACATATGAAACCTGCAATTCTGGAGTTGTGATGGTCTGTTGACTGGGGGATCTGTGATCGCTCCTATCAACAGATGACATGGTCTTAAATAGAATTTAAGAAAGACACCATGAGTTGTGACAATGCATCAAAACCATGGTTGGTGTAGAATTGAAAGGACATGGGGGAGGAGTTGTAACTGAACAGATGATCAGAAATGTCAGAAGTATAGATATCTTGTGAGATACTTCAGTCAGAACAGATGTCTGTTAGGAATGGTTATGCTGTATTTATCTATTTTTAACATGCAGCCAAATGCACACAGCATAGATCCAGATATGCCATTGAATTAGATACCAGCAGATCCGAGTCTAGAATATTCATTATACTTGTGATGTCCTATGACGAGCCTTGACCCTAATCTAGTGGCATATTGTGAAATGGGTCTGTATAGTTTCCATTTGGATGCACTATCTGCACTGGTAAAGACTGTGTACCAGTGTTTGATTGCAGTGGCCGGAGGAGGGGGGGGGCAGCTATTTTTTCCAAGACCCTACCCACACATCAAATTTTAATTGGACTTCTCAACATTACAGTACAGCATTTAGCTCTATTTCTTTAATAGGACAGTCTAGATTACCTTCACCATGCATCAATATTAACTTTGAAAAACACAAACACATACACACACATTTTGATATTGAAATGAAATTCTTAACAAAGAAACATCCCAATAAGAATAATATTGGCGAATTTAAACCAGATGCAACAGACAGTATGACCTTCCCTTGCAAAATTCTGATCAGTAATTGTGCTTCAGTTACAACCAAATATGATCTTTATCTCACAACAAAGCTTTATGCAGTATTTTGTTTTTTACAATAACATTTTGTCAATAGGAGACATGTATGTACTGTAGCATTTTATCCTTAATATTTTGACAATAGGAGACAGGTATTGAGTGTAGGATTTTATCAGTAACATTTTGACAATAGGAGACACGCATGGACTGTAGGATTTTGTCAAGAACATTTTGACAATAGTAGACATGTATGGACTGTAGGATTTTAACAGTAACATTTTGACAATAGGAGACATGTATAGACTGTAGGATTTTAACAGTAACATTTTGTCAATAGGGGACATGTATAGACTAGGATTTTAACAGTAACATTTTGTCAGTAGGAGACATATATAGACTAGGATTTTAACAGGAACATTTTGTCAATAGGAGACATGTAAGGACTGTAGAATTTTAACAGTAACATTTTGTCAATAGGAGGCATGTATAGACTGTAGGATTTTAACAGTAACATTTTGTCAATAGGAGACATGTATGGACTGTCGGATTTTAACAGTAACATTTTGTCAATAGGAGACATGTATCGACTGTAGGATTTATCAAAAACCTACCTTCATTTTATACCCACACTTTCGCAGGGTGATATTGTTATACTGTCTGTCCATCCATCTGTCTGTAACTCAATCTTCTAATCAGCTGTTGCATAGAAATTCACCAAACTTGGTACATAGGTTGCCCATGCACCTTCTCTGGGTCCCCAGGAGGGATGAAAGGTCAAATATACAAAATTGCAGTTACATGCCTTTTTTATGCCCCACCAAGACAGAGGTAGGAGCATATAGTTTTACCCATATTCATCCACCAATACATCCATCTGTCACACCTTGGTTAAGTTTCGTGTTTAGGTCAACTTTATGGATGCAGTTATAGTTGAAGGACACATATATGTAACAGTCTGGAAGAGAGTAAGGGAGGGAAGGAGCTGTGATATATAATAAAAAGTGGGATTTGCCATGGTGAGCCATTGAAATAGCTCAACTTTGCCTTGTTTTAGGAGCTAGTGACATATAGGTAGCAGTAACAGTGCAGTTCTTCACAACAATTTCATGATCTTCTATAGATTTTTTAAAGTTGTATAGCATGTTGTCAGAGCACATTTTGTAGGCTAGATGTAGCATGTTCATGGTGGAGTGGGACTGCATAAACCTTTATTAACATTTCCAGTCATGCATTGACTAATAAAGTCAGTTGGTGATTTGCCAATTGCAAGGATTCTTATGAAGAGCTATTGATCTTTCAGTCGAAAATCTAGTATTCCCTTTGAAAAGTTCTATACCGTATATGCTCACTTATAAGTATAGTTTAACTGCAAACTGAACAGACCCATATCTGCCATTTTATAATGCACCAGCACATCCGGGTCTAATCAGTTTGTTAGGAGTAATCAGTCGAACAAACAACATAAACCCTGATCTGCAGGTACATGCGATGGTAGATCAGGTTCTATGTTGTTTGCAGTTGGAATCAACTTGTAAGCAGATATATATGGTGAATGAAACGATAACTTCAGGTGTTCATCTTTGTGTGATATTACCCAATTCAAACTATAACTTAGTGTTCATCTTCATGTGATATTACCAAATTCAAACTATAACTTCAAGTGTTCATCTGTATGTGATATTACCAAATTCAAACTTTAACTTAGTGTTTGTCTTCATGTGATATTGCCAAATTCAAACTATAACTTGGTGTTCATCTTCTTGTGATATTGTCAAATTCAAACTGTAGCTTCAAGTGTTCATCTGTATGTGATATTACCAAATTCAAACTATAACTTCAAGTGTTCATCTGTATGTGATATTACCAAATTCAAACTATAACTTCAAGTGTTCATATGTATGTGATATTACCAAATTCAAACTATAACTTAGTGTTCATCTTCATGTGATATTGCCAAATTCAAACTATAACTTCAAGTGTTCATCTGTATGTGATATTACCAAATTCAAACTATAACTTAGTGTTTGTCTTCATGTGATATTACCAAATTCAAACTATAACTTGGTGTTCATCTTCTTGTGATATTGCCAAATTCAAACTATAATTTGGTGTTCATCTTAATGTGATAATGCCAAATTCAAACTATAACTTCAAGTGTTCATCTTCATGTGATATTGCCACATTCAAACTATAACTTCAAGTGTTCATCTTCATGTGATTTTGCAAAATTCAAACTATAACTTCAAGTGTTTATCTTCATGTGATATTGCAAAATTCAAAAACAGTTTTTGGTATTCACTGTGAATAACATTTAAAGAGCTGTAAATGCAAATGACAATTTGCTTACGACTATTTTGAGCACAAAATGTGCTTAGTCAAAGAGCAATTACTGTTTTATCCCCATCATTTGTAACTCTTGTGAAAAATGTGAATCCTGCAGGCAAGTGGAAAATGGTCTATTGACAAACTCCCCACTGTCAGCAGATTAAAACTGCTTATTTAGCAGGAGCCTGATTGATTTTCTTGGGTAGAAAAACAGACTGGATGTTGGGCAAAACACCATCCCAGGCAATGGTCAGTCCAAAACAAATCCTCATTATTTTGAAAACCTCTTTCACTGGCTTCTGGAATTAGTTAGATGCAAATCTTTTAGTGAACAAAATCAGTTATGTTGTATTTCAAAAGGATATATGATTTTTCTTCCAGGAATTTTACGATACCAAGTTGACTTCCAGAGCTTTAATCCAGACCTAGATGCATTGGGGGAGGATTTTGACCTTGATGATTACTGAGCGGGTGATTATCTGCTCCAAACAGGCAAAGAGTAATGATGTGAAAGTGGCAAAAATCAGACTTTAGTTGACTGCAATGACCTACATCACCTTTCTAAAACCATTCAATCTTCTTATTCAACACAGCTTTACAATTTTAATGCTCACTCATTTAAGACTATTTATTCCATATGCAGCACACCGTTGATATTTATTCCATACACAGCACACTGTTGATATTTAGCCACAAAAACTTTTTGTCATATAGCTTGTTTTTCCATTAGGGGAAGTGAATCAAAAAAATAATCACATGTATATGGATGGATGAATTTGTAAATTCCTTGAGAAAGAAACGTGTACTTCATTTTTTGAGTTTTTAAAATATTTTTTAAAGTGTTGTACACATCCATTTTGATTTATTGAAAACCTGATAAAGCTATTGATAAATTATAATCAGGCATATTTGAAAAGCAGATTTATTCTTCGTGACATTTCAATTTCATACAACAGTTTTGTTTATTTTAGAAATTATAAAATTATTATTTCAGTGAGCATTTATCAATTTCTTCACAAGTATATTTGAAGAATTATGTGTAGTGTTGTGTTTTTTAAATAAAGTTACTTGCTGCAGTCTGATCATGATGCATTTATCAATGTCTTCACATGTTGATTTGAAGAATTATTTGAGTGATTGTTTATTTCAAGAGAAGTTACTTGCCATGGTACAGGACCAAGTGAGACCTAAGTGCCCTTTTAAGCACACAACAAATATCTAATCTGTTCCAAACTGTTACACAGTTTTTCAAAATATATTTAGATCTTAGATTTATATTTTCCTATTTTCATGTGTCATAAATACTGTATTTATCTGACGACAAGCCCACCTGGCTCTACTGGTCATAGATTAGAAGAGCTTATGGGATGGCCTGTTGTCTATCAACAGCACAAGCTTGTTATCACTAATAAACTACTTGGATAATTACCATGAAACTTGACACACACATTCATCTCATGGTCTAGTTGGTCCTGAATGAAAATGGTGCCACTGGAACATCCAGTATGGCTGCCACAGTGGCCATCTTGAAAATCTTGTTCCTGCTACTCCTGAACAGATGGTTATATTGACATGGAGTTTTAACTAAATTACTAGTGTTTTCTTGTTGGTCTTTAATGAAATTGTGACATTCTGACATCCAATACGGCCATTATAGCAACCATCTTGAAAATCTTATTGCTACTCCTTCTGAATGGAAAGTCACATCAACATGGGGTTTTCATCAGAAGACTTCTTATGATATCTGATTGGTCCTAAATGAAAATAGTGCCAATCTGACATCCAGCTTGAAAATCTTGTTATTGCTTCTCCTTTTGAATGGAAAGTTGCATCAACATGAGGTCTGCAACAGAATAATTCTTATAGTGTCTAGTTGGTCGTAAATGAAAATTATGCTGATCTGGTATACAAAATGGCCACCACAATGACCATCTTAACATTTTGTTATCACTACTCCTCCTGGTTGGATGGTCATAATGACATGGGGTTTTCACCAAAAGACTTAAGAAGTCTAATTGGTCCTAAATGATAATGGTGTCGATATTACATCAAGTATGGGTGCCATAGCAGCCATCTTGAAAATCTTGTTATTGCTACTCCAGAATGGATAGTTATTTTGACATGGAATTTTCATCAAAAGGCATCCTGTAATATCTAGTTGGTTCAAAATGAAAATGTGCTTATCAGTGGTGGCCATCTTGAAAATGTTATCACTACTACTCTTGAAGGTATGGTCATATAAATATAGAGTTTTCACTAAAATACTTCTCACTATATGTGAAGTTGATCCTATACCAACATATAAAAGACCATAAACTTCTTTCTCTTCTTTCTTGCAATATATAGTTATTCCTATCTGAAAAGAATGCTGCTCTAATCTTCAAAGTGGCTGCCTTGACAACCATCGTGATATTCTTATATGGCTACTTCACCTGAACATATGGTCTTATTGACATAAGGTCTTCACTAAAACACTATTGCAGCAATATGTAGCTGGTTCTGAATGTAATAGATAATAAGCTGACCTCCAGCAAATATGAATGGATTTTTATCAAATCCAGTTTGTAGATATCTTATGAATACCTTGAATGATGCCATTTATATAACTTGTTTCTTTATTTTAAAAAAATTAATTAATTATAGATTGAACTAAACTTGGCAATGGCGTATAACTTGACATTTTCTCAGAAAGATATCCGGTTCAAGGCCAATGGCCATAACCGAGAATTTTGTCATGCACTTAGATGTATCTCGTGAACATATTAACCTGGACATTTAAAAAATATTTTCATTACCAAATTTGGTGAGCTGGAGTTTCTCAAAAATATCCGAGATTGTTTCAGTACTTGGCAGTTAAAAAGTAGAAATGGTTTTGTCTTGCATTCCTGGAAATTCTTGTTTGCCGGTAGTGGGTCAGGTCCCTTCAAGGAACTCTCATAACATAATATTGGCAAACTATTTACAGAGGATATAATTGTCTAATAATAAGGCCAGCCACACTACTTTTTTACAAATTGATTAGGCTGTCCCCCTGGTCTTGTCATGGGAGATGTGCTGTTCATGAAAACTTCATATTGCTGCTTGTCAGTTCATAGCCAGTTAAAGAAATTGTATGGAAGATTGGAACAGCTGATCCATGATTTTTGTATCTTTTCTTAATTTGCAAACATGGTATGATAAAAACTGTTACCATCCATTCATTCTCATTAGTCAAAATTCAAGCTTTTGAAAACTTTAGAAATGATTAAAATTTGATTTTAAAAAATTCTCATGACTTTACATTTATTACAGCCTGCTTTACTAGGATCTATTGTCTCTTGTTTGTCTAGATGCATTTAATTTCTGACTGCCATATCAAGTACATTCACAGATCAACATTCCATGACCAGGTGTTAAAAACCTGTGACAAAAAGTTTGGTTGAAATTCAGAATACAAATGTACGACATTGAAGTAACAACATTCATCATCAGTTTGGGCAAGCCTTTGCTTAAAATAAAACAATACACAACCCCTTGACTGGAGGTTTCCTTATCTCTGTACCATACCAAATAAAGGTTCTGTAAATCTCTCTCTAAGCTGAAACCTACTGTTGATTATTAAGTTGAAGTAATCAAGATATATTTCAACTACCAGACTTTTAGTCACATGTCTATAAAGGAAAAGTCTGACTTGATTTGTTCTGAGCTTAGCTCATAGTAAAATATTCCTATGATAGTATTTTAAATAAATTTGATAAGAATTGATTATTTCATGTACTGTTTGTTTTCTTAATTTTCAGTATCACAACAAAATATTCATATTTTGTATTTGAACCAAGGTAAATCCGAACATATTCCTTGGAATTTGTACATTGAAACTTGTCTACAAGAAAACCAGCTGGTGAACATGACCCAGTTTTGTTCCTTTGTTTTAAAATTAGTGCTTTTTTTGGAGCATTGATAAACTCTTTATTATCCAATTGTATATAAACATGCATTTTTTAATTAAAAAATTGCAATTTGTTACATAATTTTGCTGCAAACATTCTTTGTCTGGTAAAGTCTTCGCAATTCTGATGCATTGGTTCCCGAAATTTGAGACAAGTGCATCTTAAAATGGGTGTGAGGAGGTGTACATTTGAGAAAGCATAATTGTAAAGTATGTGTATGCCATCCCACATGTGATTTAAGAATAAAAGCTCTAAACTTCTCTGGGTTTTTACTTTCACTTCATTCATGATAAAAGTTTTTTGTCTTACTGGCATTACCACAAAGCAAAACATGCCTGTACTGATGGTATGACTTTTTAGATGGCAACAGCAGTAGTGTGTAATCTTTGGCTGGATCAATATATGTATAAACCATATAGATCAATATTACATGTGGATAAGGTAACCAATCATCATTCTTTATTGTATCAGTTTAATAAGACATTTTAAAATTCAAACAAATGCTTGACTTGTAATAAAAAATTATGTTCAATAAATAGAATAAATCAATAAAACATGTCTTTTCCGTATGAATAAGCAAATCACACACAAGAAGTAAACAAATTTGACTTGTTCCAGGTTACGTCTTCATTTTAGTTTTGCATCTGTCTGCATAAGGAATGGTGCAGCTATTGTATATACTCAATTATAAGACACTACTATAAGTCGACCCAATCCACACCCACCCCTCTTTTTTTAGGGCTGCAAAAAGTTAATTTCTGCTTGACCATGGGGTGTGCCTTGCAAATTGAATCCATCTCTTAACAGATTGTCGTCAGTGAGTTATAGTTGCACTTGTGAAACATAAATGAGCCAAACTGGCTGGATAAATAGATAGGAAAAATAAAGACAAGACAAGTGTAAAATATATAGTTATATTATTGAGTGGAATATATCACAAATAAATTAACAACTTGTCCATCTTTGTGTAATAAAATCCATAGAAATTCATAATTTTAAACCCATTTATACCATAAATCCAAAATTTTTGATTTTGGTCACATATAAAAATAGTGGTCTAGAATGATTCGATTCACAATATCCAATAGTATGTTAATTCCAAACGTCTTACAAATAAACAATGAAAGTAAAGTCCACACTTTTGTAATTCACAGCATCTTATAAATGTCGATGTCTAATGTCATCTGGTTCAAAGCCCAAGAATTCATCATTGTCCAAGTCACCAAATAAAGTTCTGAAATCCTTCACCATCTGGTTAATGTAAACGTCATCTGTGATGATCACACAGCCAGTGACATTTAATGAAAAGATTGCTGCAACTGAACTGTTGTCCACTGTGTGGCATGATCACGGAGTTAAAATAAGCACACGCAGTTAACTGAATATAGGACTCTACTTGGCACTGAACAAGTACTGAATTCGCAGCTTGATCAAAGGATTGTCACCTGGGAAGAAAATGTGCGCTGCCTTAAAAGATAAGGGATTAGGGTCAGATGTGCACCGGGTGTTGTTAAATTGCTCAAAATCAGTGCCCATAGTTAACTGAATGTAGGAGTATACTTGCACACCCAACATTTATCACAATCGTGTCCCTATCAAAGCAGTTGTCGACTGTAAAAACAAAGTGGGTGCTGCTTTTAGAGCTAAGGGCTTGTCCCACATGCACTGGCAGATAACTTAGGAAATATCACTTGGGAATTAGATCTGGCGTATGAAAAAGGAAAATACAAATTAATCAAAACTTTTATTGCATCTGAAACAAAAACTGTTTAAATATAATACAAATACAGGTTGTTTGGACTTGCACAAAAATGGAAGCAATATACTTACTAGTAAACACACATGGTAAACAACACTGATGGACAGACACTTCACTTTGTGGGAAGTAATATTTAATTTTCAAATTATTAAAATCCAAATAAATGTAGATACAATAATTGTATAATGAATACCATAATGAAATGGATAACAACAGTGGGTATCATGTATACATTTCTTGATGGGAATAGTGGCATGAAAACATGCAAGTATTTGAATTGGCAGTATTTTGTACATACTGCAAACAACTTTAGTTTCCACTGGGTTCGTACAAAGTCTGGAAAAAGTATGGGAAAAAAAGAGTGTTTTTTCCAGAACTGGAAAAAGTATGGAAAATAAAGATTTTGCCCAAAAGGTCTGGAAAAAGTATGGAATTTTGGGTTGCTGTGTTTTATTTTGCTAAAGACACTTGTCGCCTGGGGTGCCATTTGGTCTAGTGTTGGCCCTGCTGGTTCAGTGTGGTTGGTAAGACATGTGACCAATCACCCACTTGTGATTGGTGGATACTGTTTTATATTATGCGGATACAACATGCTCATTTATAGTGATACAGACTTCGAATACATGTGCCAGAGGGGTCTGGAAAATATTGCAATCCAGTCTGGAAAAAGTCTGGAATTTGTTTTACCAACAGCTATATTAACCATGTTCCAATATTACCCCTATATTAAATTTGTTGTCACTTAAAAGATGAGCCATACTCTGCATGAATTGAATTTTCAGTTAAAAAAACCCCACAAAATAACGTCGACTTATAAGTGAGTATATATGGTAGTTCTTATATCCTTGGTAGATGGAACATTTAAGTGTAATATGGCTGGAGTCAAACACAACAATTTACAAGTAAACATGCTTGAATAGCAGTAAATGTGTATTGGAAGTTGTGTATCATGATATGCAGTGTATTGGAAGTGAGCTGCTGGTACACGACCCTTTTGTCAACAAAGGGAAGATTATTAAAGCTGTTGCAAGTTGTATACAGTGATGATGTATCATCTAGTTCACAGGCAAGACATCGCGTCATTACAGGATGAGGTAGTGAAGTGGCTCAGCTTCTACATGTAATAATATATAAGTTATGAACAGAATTTAAAAAATAGGATGGCAAACTTTTGATGCACCAAAAAGATACCATTTTTTTGTATTGTTCATAAATCTCTTCTTCTTGCATGAAAAGTCATCTGACCTACTTCATAGTATAAAGCAAACAGACTAGTCAGCAAAGAAAAGGTTTTAAGTTGTAATGGTTTAGGGGAAATGTCATTCAAATGTATATGCAGTGTATCAAAGAATTAGTATTTCAGTATTCACTCAAGTTGAAGAGTTTCCTGATGAAATTTGAAATTAGCTTTTTAGTCTTACCATCTGTCAGTTCATTCATCCACATCTTGTGACCAGGATCACTCACATTTGATGCATTTCAATGCAGTTTGGTTAAATATGTGCCATACAGTTTAATTGCTTTTTCAAGATATTTGAGGGTTATTCTAGAATTACCATATATACTCGCTTATAATAATCTCCAACTGCAAAGGCCTAGATCTGCCGTTGCATAATGTACCGGCAGATCTGGCTCTATGCAGTTTGTTAGGAGTAATTAGAAGAGCAAACAACATAGACATTGATCTGCTAGTGCATTATGCGACAGCAGATCAGGGTCTATGTTTTTTGCAGTTGGACTGGACTTGTTAGTGAGTATAGATGATAAATGTATGGGGGGGGGGGGATAGGAATCGTGTTTTTAAAAAGACTCCAACAACCCATCAAATTGTAATTCTAACATATCTGAAAATATATGTCATTTTCTAACTGGTTGAATGTCAATATTCCCTGAAGTATAATTGATGAGATACATTTGGAAACTTTGCAACTGCATAGCAACACTTTGAAGGTTATATTATGCAGAGAACGGTGCCTCACCATAGTACACACCATGGTAGCTGATCCAGTAGTGGGAATCAAACTTGCGCCCTTTTAGTTTCCTCACAACACCGGATAAAACCAAATTTGCAAAAGTATAAACACTGATATTTGTTTAAAAATCTAAACACGTAGTGTGCATATTGTCAAATTGCATTAATCTCAGCATTTTTCTTGGAGTTCTTACCCTTTTTGTCTTATAGCGATGTATGACAATCTCATTAGTGCAACTTGCCCACAATATTTGATGGATTGCCATAAAACTCCATAATATTATGGTCATCACCTGAAGATGTTCATATTGTCAAATCACTGTTTCCACAATTTTTGTAAGAGTTATTGGCCTTCTTGACATGCAGCTGTATGCAGTGTATGGTAGAATCTTCTGAATGCATCTGTCTCACTGATTTCAGTGGATCACCATGAAACTTGGGAAATGTTATAATCATCACTCTGAAGATGCGCATATTGACAAATCACTATACTTGTGCAATTTTTGTTTATTGTCTTTTGTGAACACAACCAGTCTTGGTTTTCAGTTTATCACCATGGAAAATTGTATATGTTATCATCATCGTACACGATGTGCTTGCTGACAAATCACATAGTTCTCACAATTTTTGTTAGAGTTATTGCCCTCTATGTCCTGCAACTCGAGGCAGTGCAAGACAGAATCATGTGAAAGCAATTTGTGTTGCTGTTTCTTGTGGATCACTTACTCTTTGGTACATATTATTTTCATCATCTAAAGATGCAAATATTGTCAACTCTTTTTGCTCCTGTAATATTAAGCTGATTTATTGCCCTTTCTGACTAGATGCAGTGGATGACAAAATTTTGTGAACGCAGCTAGTCTTGCAGTATTTAGTGGATTTGCTGTGAAACTTGGTACATGTTGTGCTCATCATAATTATATATGCATGTTGACCAGTCATTTTACATGCACTATTTTCAGAAGAGGTATTTACTCTTTTTTTCTTTTTTTTAACTATAGATGCATTTTCATCATGGAGTATGGGTGGAATAAGGGCTGGGCAGGTGTATATTTACATGAGCAAATTGTGCACCATTCACAATTTTCTGTCACACCATCCTTGTTGGTGGGATTTTTTAGCTGCCATTGTTGACAAGTTTTAATCCCACTATTGACCCATGATCTTATTTCCTACCTTTCTTTTTACCTCATACTCAGAAAATAGTCACTTGCTTGGACGTGACGTGATTACGGCAAAATTGTATGTGGCCACGTTTAGTTCAAGCTAATGGATTTAAAAAAATGCAGTGCATATGTGTTTATTATAAAACTTTTGGGAGATGAGTAACTCGGAGATATCTTGAGAGACCAAAATCCCTCAGGAACAAATTAAAATTGTCAGTTATAAGGGGTTTTTGGTTTACTAAGGTCAACTAATATTCACCTAGGAATGAGATGTGATCGGGTGTAATCTCACATATAAGTGAAAGTTTATTATATGTTTCAACAAAACATCAAAAGCCAGACAGTTTTGAAAATAAATACATGTATCTGTGATAATTAAGATTTTATTGCACATGTATGTGTTTCCATGATGGGTTATTATTGTAATCTGCATGGGTGTAACTTGTTTAAAGAACTTGGGCTGTTCACAGGCTATGATCAGGTTTTGGTTGGGATTCATTTTAGTGTGAAATTGACATTTGAGACCAAAAATTCCTTTTTGTTTTCAAAGTAGAGCAGGTTTTGGTTTACAGTGTTCAAGTTTATTGAAATTACCGAAAGATAAACTCAAGACCTACAACATGGTTTGGATTCAAGGGGATTTTGGTTTACTGCAGTGAGAAGAAGTTTTGCATAACCAATAACCTTACCATTATTGAAATATAGTCCGTCTGCTGTTCCATGACTGGACATAAAACTCAATTTTCTCCAAATTTTGTTAATATGATGGACCTTTCAGAAATTTGCTACAAGCCATGCTCCCAGTCATTTACATAAAGAAAATAGTTTCTAATGAATACAAAATTATGAAATTTTACAGACGTGCCACACTAAGTAATAGATGAATCACAAATCTGAGCCAAATCAAAGCAATAATTTTCACATTATTGTGACTGCAAATTACTATATGTCTCCTTTATTTTAGTTCAGTTTGTTGGAACCATTCCCACATATTGTCCCACATTATGTAACTACTCACACCAGGCTTCAGTTTATTAATCTCTAATTGGTTATAGGTAATGAGAGAAGGAGCTGTTAAGGTTGATTGACATGTCGAAATCGTATATTATGGCCCCACTGGTCATAGCTTATGGGATGGCCTGTTGTCCGTCATCCATCGTCTGTCCATCCATTAGCACAAGTTTGTTATCACTACTTCTAAAGTACTTGGAGGATTGCCATGAAACTTTACACACACATTCATCCCATGGTCTAGAAGGTCCTAAATAGTGCCGCTCACACGTCCAAAATTGTGTTAATGCTATTCCTCTTGAATGGATGGTCATATCTACATGGGGTTTTCACCAAATGACTTCTTATGATGTCTTGTTGGTCCTAAATGAAAATGGTGCCGATCTAGCATTCAGTATGGCTACCACAGCAGCCATATTGAAAATCTTGTTATTACTACTCCTCCTGAACAGAACGTCATATTGGAATGGGCTTTTCACCCGAAGACTTTTTAAAATGTTTAGTTGTTCCTAAGAGAAAATTGTGCCACTTGGACATCCAATATAGCCACCACAGTGGCAATCTTGAAATTTTTTTTATTGCTACTACTACTGAATTGATGGTCATATCACATTTTTGACTAGAAGACTTCTTATGATGTCTAGTTGCTCTTAAACAAAAATGGTGCCAATCTATGTTCAATATGGCCACCATGACAGTCATCTTAAATGTTTATTGTCACTCCTCTTGAACAGAAAGTTGTATTGACATGGGGTTTTCACCAGACGACTTATGATGTCTAGTTGGTCTTGAATTAAAACGGTGCCATGCAGACATGCAGTTTGACTGCCACAGCAGCTATTTTGAAAATCTTTTTTATTGCCACTCCTCTTCAATGGAAAGTCATATCAACATGAGGTTATCACTGAAAGATTTCTTCTGATGTCTAGTTGGTAGTGAATGAAAACGTTGCCAATCTGACATCCAGTATGGCCACTATGGCAGCCATCTTAAAAATCTTGCTATTGTTACTCCTGAACAGGAAGTCATATCAATATGTGGATTTTGCTGGAAGACTTTTTATAATGTCTAGTTGGTCCCAAATGAAAATGGTGCCAATCTGACCTCCAGCAGAGCCACCACAGTGGCCCTCTTGAAGATCTTGTTATCACTGCTCCTCCTAGATGGATGGTCACATCGACATTGGGTTTTCACCCAAAGACTTCTCATGATGTCTTGTTGGTCCTAAATGAAAAGGGTGCCATTCTGACATTCAAATGTGGCTGCCATGGCTGTTATCTTGAAAAACAACTTGTTATTGCTACTCCTCCTAAATGGAAAAGTCGTATTGACTTGGGAGTTTTAACAAGAAGACTTCTTATGATGTTTGCTTGGTCCTAAATGAAAATGGTGCTCATCTGACATCCAATATGGACACCATGGCAGCAATCTTGAAAATCTTATCACTACTTGTCTGAAATGGAAAGTCCTGTTGACATGGGGGGTTTTTGCCAAAAGACTTCTTATGATGGTCTAGTTGGTGTAAATGAAAATGATGACGATCTGACATCTTATATGGTCACCATTGTGGCCTTCTTAAGATCTTGTTATCGCTACTTCTAAATGGATGATCATATTCACATAGGGTTTTCACCAAAAGATATCTTATAGTATCCACCTGGTCTTGAATGAAATGATGCAAATCTTACATCCAATATGGCCACCACAGTGGCTAATTTGAAAATCTTGTCATTCATCAAAAATATAAGGGATGGTTTCAACACTCTGCAGTTTCAAAGAAGAAATGGTCTTGTCTTGATTTTCTTGAAATTCTTTTCGGTCAGTCGAACATCAGTTCCTTCTAGAGACACTTGCTTAAGTTATTCTTGGACATCTGTATAATTTTCAATAATGTTTTAACGTGTTGTTAAAATTTTGCTTTATACTCCAGTAGTTCACACACAAGCTATTTGGAAGAATTACCAAACGTTATTATTATTAGACTGGGTAATCCCTTTTATTGGACAACCAGTTGTATTAGATACACTACGCATCATATAAATATTACAATAAAAGAGAACAAAATTGTTAAACTTTAAATTTAAAAATTGTAAAATGTACATGCCCTAATATGTCCTTATAATTCAACTCCAGTAAGCTTGGCAATTTTTAGATTTGTCTTGTACCTTTTCAATTTTATGGACAGTTAAGGGTGCATCAAACAGGCTTATACAGAGGAGCTGCAGGTAAAGCATGCATGCTTGGCAGATGCACGGAGCTAAAAAAAGAAAACAACATGAACCCAAAACCAACCCCAAAAACATGTACATTTACTACTGTTGAAGGTCAACATTTATTGCAGTTGTTTTGAGCAATTAACTTCATTTCATGGCGACATTTAATTTTAATTTACATATGGATAACGATGGTGAAGAAATTCTACATACTAAATGCAAGGACTATTTTCAATACTTGTTTACTGCATAGTTATGGCCTTATTGGATTAACAATGGAGTTAACTAAACATTACAACAGTAGCGAGTTTTGACAACAGTTTAAATCAAGAGCTGTTGAAGGACAGCAAAGCTCAACTTTTCAAAACATAATTCAACCATGAAATGTCAAAAATAGTAAAATTCAAAATTTAACTGATGCCAGTCAAATTTGTACATTTACATCACAATGCCCTAAGTTTGAGTTAATGGGGAATTTTTTTTATGGAAATGCATCCTGTTCTGATGTTTACCCTACTATGAGTAGTGGCTGTATAACTTGCCAATTTAATTAAATTCGAGACCTACTTATTGATAAGTAGATCTGATTGACACCAATTATGAAATCATGTTCTGTTGACCTGTTTATTTACCAATCAAATTAGACCTTTTCTACTGCTGAGAGTGAAAATGTAAAGATAACTCATCCTGCAAGCTTTATCTGGTAAGCTACTAATAATACAGGGAATTCCAAATTTCACCAGAACACGAACTTTCATCGGTGCCTGTCGGCTTTCTTGATTAAATTGTTAAAATAGCTAAATTGCAACAGTAAACAAGTTGGTGTTGCACAAATGTAGGCCACAGAAACCTATTTTTAATACAGTGGTGTAGTAATGCTAGATATGTATCTTTTAACATAAGTTGATGTTCTAGTAACATGGGACCTTTTGGAGAAGTTGGCATTAGTCATCCTTAACAAACTTTATCACTGGCATTTTCTATCAGATTACAAATAAAAAGATTAATGCTGAAAAATGTGCAAAAAATGTATTTTGACAGTTTATTAGAATCTTGGTTACATTTTTTTTTTTAATGATAATAATTAAACAAAAGCACTCTAAAAATGAACACCCACTCATAAAAGTATTATCGATATAAAAAGTACAAACTTTGCCTCAAAACTTTAAAGTGACACTGAAGTTTAGAAATAAATATAACATAAATAAAGAGGGCATTATAACATAAATAACCATGAAAATACGATCCAAATCAGTTAAGAACTTCTAAATATAATCAAGTCTAAAAATTTCAGGGGAGATAACTTGGCTCAATCTAATTAATATTCATGGCTTTTGATGATAGAAGAGATACAAGATTTTTAATTTTTTAAAATGAGCTCTTATAATACAAATTAAAGGTAATTTTGTTGCAATTTTTACATAAAAGACATGGAAGATGGTGCTGCACATTCTGATAGTTATTTGTATAATTTTATGAGCACAAAATATTGAAATTTAAACAATTCAAATAAAATTTAAATTGCTTAAAATCTTATCATTATATGTGATAGACTTTATTTGTATGGCACCAGACAAATATGAAATGTTGTGTTAACTAACAATATATTGAAATTGTGATTTTTCTCCATCATTTTTCCGGAAACCTTTTTTTTCAAAACTTAATTTAAACTTCTAATATTGTCAGTAATTTAAATAATATTTATTACTTCTCAATTACAAATGTATTTATCTAAAGATGAATATATTTTGTATGTATTTTCTTGAAAATAAAAGAAAAAGAAAGAGTCTGAAGTACTGTTAAAATTTTTATACATATTTTAAATTAAAATTCCTCATTTGCGAGGTCATAAAAATCAGGAAAAGGTTACAAGTTTGTGATGAGTTGTCCCACCCTACCTTTAAATGCTCCTAACTTAAAAACTTCTTCACAGATTATTATCACAGTTTCAGCATTGTTTATGTCATGATGCCCATTTAATGTTTGTAGTGTTTATTTCGTAACTTCAGTGTCACTTTACATGGGACGCCAACACAGATGCCAGGGTGACTGCATGATCTCTCCTGATATATAAAATCTAAATTACTGAAAGAAGCACAAGGACTCCATAAACTGAATATTTTAATAACATATTTAACAGAACTGATACACACTATCCTGTAACTGTCAAAGAAAAGTCCTCAATAATGAATATTGATGTTAACTGTCAAACTGAAAATTCATATGAAATCCATGTGCAAACTTTCAAGTATACATGTAGTTGCCATCAATTTGTAGTGTTAAACTGTGTAATTGCCAAAACACAGGCTTCACCTCTTTATATATATATGTTATGTCAGCTTCCTTGCAGTGGGTTACCTCCCCTTGGTAGGATAACACAACTGCCACAATGACAAAAAATGTGGTGGCAAAATAATACTACTCTTGGACAACTATATGACACTTACTTTAGATTGTTTACTCTGATCTTTACTCTGTGTCTTTGGTACAGAATCTTATGATTTTGTACAAAATATGCAAGAAAAATCTCAGAGAATTCTTTACTGTACGTGATGGAGCACAAGTCCAAATTGACATTATAAGGTAGCACATGAGCAGACATCATAATTTCACCAATGAGCCACCATACTAACTCTTGTCCCTTTACCCTCGTTCCTGATGTAATTTTAAAAAATGGAAAGGGAACAAAAATAGTAACCAGTCAAGGTTCTTGTGTACTAATCCAGAGAAAAAAACCTAAGGGTTAGATGACCTAGGGGTCAAAACATTATTAAAGCAGCGATATATTCTAAAAGAGTATGAGCTGTTAGAAGCATGAAGTTATTTGTGTCTCAAACTGAGATTTTCTAATTACTTTCCTATATATCTGTGTTAAATATTCAGCTATGATACAGTATCGAATACAATCTTTATACACTGCATCTTCAAGTCTTCATTTAGGATTATTGTTCATTGCTTAAAAAAATGTTTTCTAAAATTTTGAGGCTGTGATTAACTCTTTGTTTAAGAATAAAAGGACTCCTGGGAAACAAATCCCAATCTGACCAAGATTTCATTTATAAAACTAAGATCTCAAATGTCAATTGATAAAGAATGAGAACCTTGATTCGATTCCATCATAAAGATGGAACAATAACCAGTCTACTTTGTTGTCAAAGGACTTTTTCATTTTACTTTAATTACAATACCACTGACAAATTGGCAAAAGAAAATATTCATCTTGTAATGCCACTGTTACAGCTGGAAGAATTTCATTAATGGACAAAAATCCATAGATTAAAATATGAGCAACTTACTGAATGTACATTTCAAGAAATTAAATAACGTGCATAGAATGACATATTTAACCCAGTTCCTTACTTAAGTAAAGACTTCTACTGAAAGTACCCTTTTGTCCAGAACAAAATTTTTATACTACTGATAGTAGTACCATATGACTTAGCTCTCTTCATTTATATATTACTTATGCTACACTGTTTCCATGATAACATAAAACCTATTGAATGCGTACAATTCTAAGTATCAAGAAAGGCACCTCTAAGCAACTTGCTTGACATGTGTACCAAGTTTAAGGTGAGATACCTTAAATGGTTTGAGGTTTATCCTCCGACAACGAAAATGTCATCAGATGGACATGGTGATGGCTGTATCTTCATATTACATACTGATGCGATAAAAATATAACGAGTCCCTTAATGGGATTGATGCTCTACTGGGAGAAAAGAATTTCCAGGAATTCAAGATAAGACCATTTCTTTCTTTTAACTGTTGAGTGTTAAAACCATCTCTGATATTCTTCAGCAATAACAAGATTTTCAAATTAGCTGTTGTGGTACACATATTGGATGTCAACTTGGCACAATTTTCATTTAGGACAAAGTGCACATCATTAGAAGTCTTTTGGTGAAAACCCCTTGTCATAATGATCACCAATTCAGGGGGAGTAGTGACAACAAGATTTTTAAGACAGTTGTCATGGTAGCATACTGGATATACGACTAGCACCATTGCCATTTAGGACCAACTAGGGATCATAAGAAGCCTATTGCTGAAAACCCTATGTTGATATAGCCATCCATTTGGACAGGAGTAGAGATAACAATATTTTCAAGATATAACTTTCCATTCAGGAGTAGCAATAACAAGATTTTCAAAATGGCTTCTGTGGCAGCCATACTTGATGTCAGATCAGCACCGTTTTCATTTAAGACCAACTGGACATCATAAGAAGTCTTCTGGTGAAAACCCCATGTCAATATGACTTTTTGTTCAAGTAGAGTTGTGATAACGACTTTTAAGATGGCTGCCATGATGGCCATATTGGATGTCAGATTGGCCAAATTTTTATTTAGGACCAGTTAGATAAGAAGTATTTTAGTGAAAACCCAATGCTGATACGACCATCCATTTGGAAGGAGTAGTGATAAGATTTTCAAGATGGCTTCAATGGTGGCCATTTTGAATGTCAGATCGGCACCACTTTCATTTAGGACCAACTAAACATCATGAGAAGTCCTTTAGTGAAAGCCCAGTGTTGATATGACCACCCATTCAGGAGTAGCAATAACAAGATTTTCAAGATGACTGCATTGGTGGCCATACTGGATATCAGATCGGCACCATTTTTATTTAGGACCAACTAGACATCATGAGAAGTCTTTTAGTTAGAGCACAATACTGATATGACCATCCATTTAGGAGTAGCGATAACAAGATTTTCATGATGGCTGCTGTGGTAGCCATATTGGGCATCAAATCTGCACCATTTTCATTTAGGACCAACTAGACATCATAAGAAGACTTTTAGGGAAAACACCATGTTGATACGACCATCCATCCAGAAGGACTGGCGATAAAAATATTTTCAAGATGGTTGCCATGGTGGCCATATTGGATGTCAGATCAGCACCATTTTCATTTAGGACCAACTAGATATTATACATGTAAGAAGTCTTTTAGTGAAAACCCCATGTTGATATGACCAACCATTCGGGAGGAGTAGCAATAACAACATTTTCAAAACGGTTGCTGTGGCGGCTTATTGGACAAAGCAATCCTCATAGTAATTTAGGACTAGCGATATCCAATATTTGCAAACGGAAGGACAGATGACAGACAACAGACCATCCCATAAGAACTACTGGTCATTCCAAGATTATACTTTATTAAAAGCAAGAAAACATTCCATACTATTTTTTAGCCTGTTTACAGATAAATTATCTACTGCATAATACACATCCTGCATAATGCATGCCCAAGCTGTGAACAGTGCAGATTCTTCTACTTACAATTTGAAACAATCAGTATAGATCCTGATTTGCCAGCACAGATCTGAGTCTATGTTGTTAACAGTTGGGTGCACATTATACATTGGTCCCTCACTATAAAGTACCTCAATACAACATCCCTGATATAATATAGGTATGGTCATGGTTGAATTGTATTTTTCCATATAATATACCTTAGTATAAGGCAACATCACCTATATTACAGTTTTGTTTTATAGCTTCATAGCACAGGTTTGGTTTGGTTTGGTTCTTTACAGCACAGCAACACAAGGTTATTTAGTGCCAAGGCAATTGGAGTCAAGTGCCTCGCCCATGGAAACAGCACCATTGTGCTGTCTGAAGTAGACAGCTGATGAAAATAACTGCTACTGTATGCTGGGAAATGTACCTGAAATAGCAGAAAGTGCACTAACTTTGCCTGACCTTGAAATACAGAAATGAATTTTCACAGCATAGGGATTACTATTTTCTGAAAGTGCACTTATGAAATTTCAAAACATAAAAAAAAAAATGATCAGCTTGAATTTTTTATGATTTACCTTTCAAGTTGAAGAAGTGAAAATAGTCATGCGGAGCTAGTAATCTTCTCTGAGATAAATGTCAGAAGGTCTAGATGTGTATTCTCAAACCCAAACCAACCCTATAATCATTCAGATATCAAAATAAAGAGAAATGTAGATTCTTTAAACCTACTCTAAAATATACACATTTCTCTTTTCATGACAATTGGGGAAAATAATGGTGATACCTTTTCTTTCAATTTTGAGCCCTGTGCAAAAATGCAAAACTCAAAAGTGGAACCACAGTGAGGGACCACTGTACCTAGGTTAATATGGAAGAAGCAGGCAGCAGTAAAGCACAGTCTATTCTTATTAATATGAAGTATACTGTTCCCATTAAAATTATAAGATTAAACAAGACTTACTGATAAACTAATATGATTATGTACATCTGCAGTGAATCATTTTAATCTTGGTATCATATAATCTGCATGGACTTGGGTCAAGAAGATATGTTTATTTTCATGTTATAGTACACAGAGAAAACAACCTTAGGAGATATCTCCATGTAAAGGGCTCCTTCTCTTAATGGACATAATTTATAAACCTCTTTAAGTTTAGTAACAAATTTCACCTGTGCGCGGTGGGCACCTATCCACAAAGGCCAAAATTGTAGTCTCTTGAACATCCTTTAATGACAATGATCAATGTATATATGGGCTTTGCATCCTTTAATGACAATGATCACTGTATATATGGGCTTTGCATCCTTTAATGACAATGATCACTGGATATATGGGCTTTGCATCCTTTAATGACAATGATCACTGGATATATGGGCTTTGCATCCTTTAATGACAATGATCACTGGATACATGGGCTTTGCATCCTTTAATGACAATGATCACTGTATATATGGGCTTTGCATCCTTTAATGACAATGATCACTGTATATATGGGCTTTGCATCCTTTAATGACAATGATCAATGTATATTTGGGCTTTGCATCCTTTAATGACAATGATCACTGTATATATGGGCTTTGCATCCTTTAATGACAATGATCAATGTATATATGGGCTTTGCATCCTTTAATGACAATGATCAATGTATATATGGGCTTTGCATCCTTTAATGACAATGATCACTGTATATATGGGCTTTGCATCCTTTAATGACAATGATCAATGGATATATGGGCTTTGCATCCTTTAATGACGATGATTACTGTATATATGGGCTTTGCATCCTTTAATGACAATGATCACTGGATATATGGGCTTTGCATCCTTTAATGACAATGATCACTGTATATATGGGCTTTGCATCCTTTAATGACAATGAAAACTGTATATATGGGCTTTGCATAAATACAGTGACAGTATATATACTAAAAGGCTTACCACACAGATTTTGTTAATACATCAAAACTTTGTAGACATTTAAGGAAGACAATCTGCATTTCTAGAAAATCTATAAAGAACTCTATAGAAATATCACACAAGATGATTGTGATATTGTTCCATGATTCCTTTTTTTCCTTGGTTTACAATATTCATTACAAAAGAATACTGAAAAAAAATTCGGCTGTAATTGCAAAGTTTCAAAAATATCAAGTTTAACAATTAATTTTTGAACATCTAAAACATTTGTACTCTTGGATTATCCTTCTGTATTTTCTCAACTATTATGATGAAAACTCTGCATAATGTAGAAAAATCCATGCATGTGGTCAGCATGTACATTGAAGCGATACATATACATATTACAATATTAAATAAATCTTGGTTCATACAGCCCTGGAGAGTTTTTTTTTAAAGAACTTTTGAAGGATTTTTCTTGGACTTTTAAAAGTTTTTAAGGAGGATTTTGTCTTATGGAAATTTAACCTTCTCTATATGCCACTTTGTTAACTACCAGTGTTGTGTGTCATTACTTGATCCACCGAATTTTATACCATTTTATTATCAAGCCCTCGTTAGTGAGAATTTAGACATACCAGTAACATGTCCAATGGCAGCGGCAACATCATGAACAGTTTAAGGTTGTGGTTTAAGTTTTTCATTTGCAAATATTTCCTAAACCCACTTGATAGATTGTCATTACACTTAGGATGAATCATTATGAAACTTTAATTCTGTGACATTTTGGCTTGCCCCTTTTACCTTGGGATCAAGGTCACAGAAATAGAAAATTTGGTTGAAGATTTTTGGTTGAAGTTTTTATTATTTGCCTGTATTTCTGAATCCCTCGATATATTAAAAAATGTGTGCTAAGGTTTTGATTGAAGTATTTTTTTCATTTGCCTACATTTCCTAAACTCCATGATGGATTCTCATCATACTTGGTGTGAATCATTATGAAGCCAAGACAATTCATTATACAACTGGCTTGCTCTCCTCTCTGATCATGTGGTCAAGGTCACAGAAAATTTTCATTATAGTTTTTGTTGAAGTTTTTCATTTGCTCACATTTCCTCCCACCCCCTCTCCAAATGATTTTTATCAAACTTGGGTTGAATCAATATGAACCTAGGAGAATTAATTCTGACAGAGAAATTTTGTGTTATGGTTTTGGTTCAAGTTTTTCATTTGCTTATATTTCCTAAGCCTCTTGATGGATTTTCTTCATACTTTGGATGAATCATTACGAAGCTAAGACAATTCATTCTATGACATGCTGGCTCGCTCATTTTACCGTGTTGTAAAGGTCAGTCAGAGAAAATATGCATTAAGGTTTTGATTAACGTTTTTTTATTTGCCTATAATTCCCAACCCATCAATAAATGCTCATCATACTTGCATGAATCATTATGAAGCTAAGACAAATCATTTTACAACATGCTTGCTCGTCTATTTGATTTTGGGGTCAAGGTCACAATCATAGAAAATTTGCGTTAAAGTTTTGGTTCAAATTTTTATTTGGTTATTTTCCTAAACCACTTGATGGATATTCTTCAGACCCGAGTTGAGTCGATATGAATGCAAGAGAATTCATTTTGCGACATGCAGGCTAGCCCCTTTGATCTTGGGGTCAAGGTCACAGTTATAGAAACATTGTGTTAAGGTTCTGATTCATGTTTTTTCATTTGCTTATATTTACCATACCCCTTGATGGATTTTATGATGCTATGACAATTCATTCAGCAACATGCTAGCTGAACCTTTTGACCTTGGGATCAAGGCTGCATGTTTTACAGCAAGGCTTTGATCTTGGCTCAACATTCAAGTCCTGGCCTTATTATTTATTTATATATTTTTGGATGATAGGTAAATAAGAAAATTTCCTAACTGAAAAAGTGATATATTTTATTCAGCTTTATTATTTTGTATTCTGTCAGATAAATTCAAAGAGTTTGGTCAAAAGTCAGGATGTTTTTCAACAAATTCAAAGACTTTTCAATGATAACACCAAGTTTTTTTTAAGTTCAAGGAGTTTTCAAGGCCACCCCTCAAATTCAAGGATTTTCCAAGGTTGTATGAACCATGTAAATTCTCCATGACCCATGTTCCTGCAAAATAATTTTGACAGCACAAGCTGATCAAGCAAGATAAGACTCAAATAGGTAAACAAATAATAAAGTACCATAACAACTAATATAAAATATTCTGTTACATATCGAGTTAAACATTATTCAATATTTTTACAGCTTTTCTATGTACAGGATTCAGTCAGGGATTGAGGGATATGGGACCAATGGCCCCTTGATATTTCTAAAGAGGCCAGGCCAGATGTTTTGATGGGCCAATATTTTGCATTGTCACCGTCTTTTTCTAAAATATAAAAAGATACTTTCCATTTTTTGTAATTTCACAAAATGAAATTTACAATATTTAAAGTAAATAAAGTAACATTAAAAACAGAAACTTCATTTAAGTCAAGCCTTTGTGTGATATCATCTGCATTTTCCCCACATTCAGTGAAAAGAACAATCCTGCATTTAATTCACATCAAAATTATATGTTTCTGATGGATTGCCTGAGAAAGATAGCCAGGCCTAAAAAGAAAAGTTGAACATTTCTCCAATATTTATAATGAATCAAATTAAAATGTTTTACTTTTTTGCCAGTCAGTAATAAATATGTTGCAGTCATTACTTATTGCTGATGTGTTCTTTTTAACTTCTTATTTTGAATAGCAACCTGAATCTGTTTTACAAAGCAAACATCTACAGTGTAACAATTTTAAAATTACCACTACTTTGTTGCACTGTCTTTATCCTGCACAAGTCAGAGATACAAATTTTGACATTGACAACATTCTTATCATGACTGTAGCAAACCATGATGCCTTTATTATCAGTCGAATTTCTTTGCAAATATTAATTTTTGGTGGGTTCTTAAGGTGGACTGGATGCAGAGAAAAGCCTCTTTAGACAATTTCAGTTGGATAATACCACTCCTGATTTATTACGAGATTTTCTGCAAACAAGTTGTCAACATGTTCACAAATCACCTAGTGAAGAAGTTTGGTGCAACTGGTTATCATTTATCACTATGTTAAATACAAAGTTGCTAGCATATGCTGTTGTAACCAATCTAGCTAAAGAATCAGTCTCGGTCAGTCAAATGCTCACCTATGTAATGCATATCACTGGTAAAGGGCTGAAATCACAAACAGCAACATGACAGGCATGGAGAAGTGTGAAATTTGTGCTGATTATTTTGATACCGTACCATGTGGATGCATCTTTCATATTGAGTGGATCATCAATAATTTTTGTGTGCTACTGACACAAAAGTGCAGCCAAGATTGAACCTTGTATGTACAGTGTATATGCACATATACATATCTGAAAAAGTTGCTTTTTTTAACTTGCAGTGTCTTCATTTTCCATACAACATTTGGCGACATGGTAAGTATAGGAAGAGGTTGAGGCATACTCTTTGCCACAGTTAATACAACGATATTGTACTTTTTTCTTGTGGGTTTTAACATGGGAGTAGAGAGAAGCCCGTTTTTGGAATACTTTTCCACAAAACTCACAGGCTATACTCTCCTCTGATTTCTTTTTCTGGTGAATCTTCAAGTGTTCCTGCAAAAGGTTCTTCGATTGGTAATCTCTGCCACAAATGCTGCAGGAAAAAGGTTTCTCCTCCTGGTGTCGATCCATGTGCAATTTGAGACCACTGTTTGACTGGTATACTTTCCCACAAATATCACAAATAAACTTAGTCTGCACATCTTCTTTCATTGCTTCATCTGTTTCTTCAATCTTGCTGACCTGTAATAGTTTTGTATGTGAAACTCGATGTGTCATCCATGCTGCTCGATGATGGAAACTTTTCTTACAGATTGTACATTCATATGATGTTACACCACTGTGTTTTAATTCATGTATTTTTCTATTGCTCCCTGTTGTAAATCCCTGATGACAGTATTTACATTGATAAGGTTTTTCCCCAGTATGGGTTAACTTGTGTGTCATCAAGTGTCCCTTTTGAATGAAACTCTGTTGACATATGTCACACACATACTGTCGATTGTTGGAGTGAATATTAATATGTCTCTCCAGCTCTGATGAGCGACTGAACCCTTTTGAACACTGGGGACATTTAAAGGCTCTGTCATTGTCTGGAATATGTCGCTTCTTGTGAAGATTGAGATATTTTACTTTTGCAAATGACTTTGTGCAAACACTGCACTTGAAGGATTTTGTCCCAGGTTGGGATTTTGTCAAGGAGGCAGTCTTCCTTATAGTGGGTGGTTGTGATGGCCCCTCCTCATCTCCTCCTTCCGCCAGGTTATCGAGAAAGTCTGACCCTGTGATGAGTGGCACAACCCCACCACTGGTCTCCTGTTTTTCCAACTTATCCACCATGTCTAGGAAACAGTTGACTTCCTGCATATGTTTTTCCGTTGCCTGATTTTGCAATTTTGTTGACTGCAGACAATTATCTTTCTGTGTATGTTTTCCTTCCGATGCTGTGGTCAATGTGTAAGAGTGTTCTATCCCTGACAAGAAAATCTCTCCACTGGCACTGATCTGATTTGATGAGGATATCACACACTCCCCATCTACCATCATGGCAGCATTGATGACCTCTTGATCCACTGGGCCTGTATTATTAGATGGAGTTTCTGTAATGCAGACATAAACTGTATTCCCATCATCATCAATATATGAGTAACTACTTGTTAAAACATTCTTGTCATTACCCTGACCAGACAATGACAGTGACAATGCATCTTCAGAAGAAACAGAAACTGCAGTATTTGCACTTGGATTTGAATAAATAACATTCAAATCTTGTGTCTTTGTTCTGGGTTGACCTTCTGTCAGACTCTCAGGGATGCCTTCCTCCTGAACCAATTGAACATTACTTTTCTCAATCCCCAATTCCATTGGAACTTGTTCCCCAGCATTATCTGTTTGAGTCTGAGCATCCGTTTCCCTACTTCCTAAGGTATGTAAACCCAAAATCTCAGTCTGAGTATGAACATCAACCTCTACCACACTATCCTCTAAATACACTGCAGGAATTGTATTTACTGACCCTGTATCTATACCTCTGTCTTGACTCAAATTGGAGGTTCTGACAAACTTTTCACCTTCCTCTCCAGCAGACATATTGTGTACAACAACCATCTGAGATTCAGATGAATCAGTTACCTCCATGGGTGCAATATTTTTACTAATATAATTTTCACAGTCTGCAGGTGTATCAATGCCAGGGCTATCTTCATTATCACCATGGATTAGTGTGTAGGTTGTTTTTTTCTTCAGGATGTCAGTGAGATACTCCTCATCAGCATCTAGGATTAGCAAATGTTCATCTCCCTCTTCTCTGATATACCTAAAGCCAATTTCTTCCTCCAACACTCCTGTTGTACTCAATTCCAAAAAAGAGCCAGTTAGGGAAGGCACCACTTCCTCTTGCAGTCTATCTGTTATAACATTATACCCTTGCTGCATATTAGCATTGACTGGTTCTTTATTACTATTCTCCTTATTCAATTCATAAGACTCTCCTCCAACCAATGTTTCAGGTGTCCCTGTCTCTATAACAGGATTTACATCTTTTGTTCTAGAAGCTACTTCCAAAATGTCTTCAGTATTTTCTGGTGCCATGGTCTCACTCTTTCTGCTGTTTGATTGGTTGGTTTCCTTTTTAAATACATCCTCATAATCTTCCTCAAGGAAATGGTTACATCTGACCTTGTGGTAATACAGGCTTGTAAAGCAGGTAAAAGTTTGATCACACAATTTGCATGGGAAAGGACGATGAAGGATGTGTGTATCTAGATGCTTTGCCAGACCAGAATTGAAATTAAATTTCTGGAAACAGATATGACATGCCACAGCTCCATCCTTAAAATAATTTGACAAATGGCGAGTGAGACTGCCTCTGTCGACAAACTTCTGATGACACTGAGGACATTCATAGGGTTTGATTTTGCTGTGTCGCTGCACATGAGCAGAAAGGGCACCCCGTACCTTAAACTGCATCCCACATATCTGGCATTTTTCACACCGCTCTTTTTTGTGACTCTTGAAGTGATCCTGCAAATGGTTGGACTGTTTAAAACGCTTCAAACAAATTTTGCACTGATAGGGTCTAACATCAGTATGAACTCTGGCATGGTTCTTAAACTCATTCATCAAAACAAATCCAGCACCACAAACCTTGCATCGAAGAGGTTTGTGCTCATCTCTGATATGATAACGACGAATATGCAGATTGCAGTACTTCACTTTCCGAAACCTTTTGCCACAGAGAATACATTTGTGATGGAGACCATCAGAGCATGATCTATCTTCAATACGATGACGTCTACAGATATCTCTCAACTGGTTGATACCTCTGTCAGTAGGTGCCAACGGGATAAAGCGCTTATTCTCCTCTTCATTGTCTTTATCCAGTAAAGAATTCTGCTTGGATGACTCATCATCTTTATCAGCCCCACTTTGTTTCCTTAGTTCCTCATGTTTAACATGAAGTAAGTGTTTATGATAAACTTTAGCAGATTGAAAAGTCTGGGAACAATGGTTGCACTTCAACTCTTTGCCATCTTGATGAGTCCTTGCAAGGTGTTTCTTCAACCCACCTTGACTTTTGAGGACCAGCCCACATATGTGGCAAACCAAAGTCTTGGAATACTTCTGAACTGCTTGTGCATCAAATATCTCTGGGTGCTTGTGCATTTGATGGCGTTTCAGTGAATTTTTACCTGCCAAACTGAAACATACAAAAATGAATACTATAAACAATTTTTTGTCTACATTTATGTTAATTTTGCATATTATTTATTAACATGAGTTCCCAGTGGACCTGAGATTACTCACGTGGCTGACATCTATCTAAAAGTCAAATACAAGAGCAGTTGACCAAGAAATCTAGGTTAGTTTCACATGCTTTCTGACATTAAAAGGGTTGTCTATTGTTTAGTAATATTAGGCAGCCATACTGGATGGTAGATCTGCATCATTTGTGTAAACTTTAAAGGCATTATGCCAGGATGCTTTCTGTGAAATTTGGTCAACTTTTGCTGAATGATTTTTGAGATGTCAATGCAAGTCTTTTTAATATTTAGTAATAGCAGCCAAATCTGATGGCAGATCAGCATCACTGGTCCAAAACTGAAAAGCCTTTTTTAACTGAATGATTTCTGTTAAATTTGGTCAAATTCTGTTGCTCAGTTTTTGAGCATATTTCGTTCAAAGGTTTCTTCTCATTTTAGTAATGGCAGGCTTATTTGATAGTTGATCATAATTTATCACAAAATGATTCCTATTAAATGTAATCAAATTCTCTTGCACAGCTTTTGAGCAAAAGACCATTTAAAAGTTCTGTTGTTAGGAATGGAAGCCATATTTTGTGGTGGATCTGCATTATTAGTATAAATTTGAAAGACCTTTGTACCAGGATGTTTTCTGTCAAATTTGCTCAAATTCTGTTCATCAGTTTTTGACGAAAAAAAGTAGTTTAGAGGTTGTTTGTTTTTGTTTTGAAAATTATGCTGATGGCGGATCAGCATAATTTGTATGAACTTTAAAGGTCTTGAGTCAGGATGCTTTCTGTCAAACTTTGCCAAATTCTGTTTACTGGTTTTGAGCAGAAGTAATTTTAAAGGTTTTCCTCTTTTTAGTAATGGCATACATTATATAAATTTGAATAGCCTTTATGCCAGGATGACTTCTATCACACCTGATCTAATTCTATTTTGTTGTGCTTAAGAAGTAGTTGAAAAGGTCAATAAAATGAGTTTCTGCTTAAACCCATTTTTGAATGTTCCATACCCGTAAACTCCATATTCGTTGTTATTATAAATTTCTAGTGCATCGTTTACAAATAACTGCATTTAAAAGTATGACCCCGCTAAAGTTGGCATAGGTATTATCTACCCCAGTATGTATATCTAAGTGATGTATTACTTGAACAATTTTCAGCAGCTCATAGGTATTGTCTCTTGGATATTTCTGCTACAAAATAATATTTTTCACTATCAAGAGCTCTGCCAAAGTTTCACTTTCTTGATTCAGTGCTTTGCTGACTACTACATGTATGCCATATTTCTTATATGTTCCACAATTTTGTATCAGGGTTTTAAGTCCATCAATGCCATAGTCAGCTTGTTCAGACAGAGTTATTCTGATCAAAAATAAATATCCTTCATTTTTAATTTCTTTTTAGATTTTTATTTATACAATTTATCTTAACCCTTAGTGCTATATAGTTTTGCAGCACAAGATCCGTCAAGGCAGAATTGTTTGAGAAAAGAAATGAAAAACTGCACTCGACTTTTAAGTTGCCTGTACTTTAATTAGGCTTAGTATTCTGCCTTTTTGACATTTAATTTCGAAGAACCGCTTAATAGGGGGTTGACTGGCATGCTTTTTGTTTTTGTCCATCAAGCATGTACATCGGACTCGTATTCAACATCATTTTCAGGTTCAAAATTACTCACTGGTATTTCTGGTAACACTTTCTGGGCCCCACTAATCTCATATACTTCAAAACTTTAAAAATCATTGTCATCCTCGCTATCATAGGCCAAAATTTGCCATACGAAATCGTCATCTGAAGATGAACCATGTTGGGAGTCAGCCATTTTGAATTTTCTTGGGGCCCTTACTTAAAACACGCATTTGTAAAATTTCCTTCATGAATGCAATGTTAAAACTCGACAATGCTTGTTCCAGGGCCAAATGTGCCAATCAAATTTAGTTTAACCAACTTTCATATCAAGCCAAACGATATGTAAACAGTTGCCAACCAGAAAGAAGACCGATAACGAGACAAGCGCTACAAGAACTCTAATGGCAGCACAACTTATGCCCTGACAAGCATTTTAAGGGTCAACAGTTAAATAAAAATTGCATACTGCATACTTTAAACTAATTTGCGGGAGTTCTCGCGCATCGCTGCTTTCCAAGTATGCAAATTCGTACAAATTTTGCGCGATTCGTACAGTCACGCACCCTGGCAGCGTCTCTGCATCATTTGTATAAATTTAAGGGACTTCTGCACAGAATGCTTTCTGTCAAATCTGGTCAGTGGTTTGTGATAAAAAAAGTGTACAAGTTTTTCTATTTGTAGTAACAGTTATCATACTTGATGGCAGATCAGTATAATTTGTATAAAACTGAAAGGTCTTCATGCCAGGATGCTTTTTGTCAAATTTAGTCAAATTCTGTTCAGCTGTTTTTTAGAACTCATTTAATAGTTTCTTTTTTTAAGTAACAGCAACCATATTTGATGACAGATTGGTATGATTTGCACAAATCATAAAGGCCTTGATGCCAGGATGAATTCTGTCACATTTGTTCAAATTCTGAAGGACAAGTTTTGATTAGAAGTCATTTAAATGTCTATTTCTATCAATGGTGATCATATTCGATAGTGGATCGACATCATTAAAGTTTTTTTTCTTCTCATCATTACAAGTTTTGCTATATTTTTAGCAATGATGACAGATTGGTGTCACTTGAACAAAATTTTAATGATTTCATGCCAGGATGCTTTTAGTCAAATCTGGTTATTAAATGGTTTCATTGGGGCTTGAAAAAAAGGCCATTTGAAGATTTTTCCATTTTTTTTAATGGCAGTCAAATCTGATCATGAATTGGCATCATTTGTATAAAATTCAAAGGGTTTTATGTCCTTAGTCTGTCATCTGTATACACTTTCATCTTCTCCAAAATGCTAAATGGAATTCAGCCAAATTTCACAGGTTGCATCCTGGTTTCAGTTTCTCAAGTCTGTACAAATGATGCTGATCCACCATCAAATACGGCCACTGTTACTATAAATATAAAAGAATTTAAATGCCATCTCAAAACTGCTCAAAAGAATTTCACCAGATTTTACAGAATGCATTTTCATCTAAAAGTTTTCCAAATCTGTAAACATCACTCCACCATCAAACATGGCAACCATTACTAAAACTAAAAAAAACTTTAAATGACTTCTTCTAAAGAAGAGTCACTCAAAGGGACTGATACTTTACTTTCTAAAAAGAATTTCCAGGAATTCAAGATAAGGCCATTCCTTCTTTTTATCTGCTGAGTGCTGAAACCATATCTGATATTCTTGAGTGATAAGATTTTCAAATTAACCGCTGTGGCAGGCATATTGAATGTAAGATCAGCACCATTTTCATTTCGAACAAACTACTCACCATTAGAAGACTTTTGCTGAAAATCCCATGCCAATATGACCATTTCTGGAGAATTAGAGACAAGATTTTCAATATGTTCATTGTGGCAGCCATAGTGGATGTCTGTGGGGCACCATTTTCATTGAGGACCTACTAGATATCGTAAGAAGTCTTTTGGTGAAAACCGTATGTTGATATGACCATCAATTCTGGAGGACAAGCGATAAAAAGAGTTTCAAGATGACTGCGGTGGTGGCCATATTGGATGTCAAATCAGCATTGAGTAGTGATTGGATTTTCAAGATGGCCACTGTGGTGGCCATATTGGACATCAGATTGGCACCATTTTCATTTAGGGCTAACTTGACATGATAAGAAGTATTTTAGTGAAGAACCTATGTTGATATGACCATCTATTCGGGAGGAGTAATGATAACAAGATTTTAAAGATGGCCACTGTGGTTGCCATACTGGACATCTGATCAGCACCATTTTCATTTAGGACCAACTAGACATCATAAGAAGTCTTTTAGTGAAAACTGATATGACCATCCATTCAGGAGGAGTAGCGACAAGATTTTTAAGATGGCCACTGTGGTGGCCATATTGGATGTGCGAGCAGCACCCTTTTCAGTTATGACCAATTAGACCATGGGATTGATGCGTGTGGAAAGTTTCATTGCAATCCTTCAGGAAGAGTAGTGATATCAAACTTGTGCTAATGGATGGATGGACAACGGACAAAAGACCATTCCATGAGCTCTTCTGGTCTATGACCAGCAGAGCTAACAAAACATGATCTTGCAAGTGCCTTACCAACTTGGCCTTTGCAATTCTATGGAATCCACATGTATATTTTGGCAGGAAAATTGCATCAGCACGTGTTTCATTTCCAGACTTTGAGTGGTTTTATTTTTGTATAGAGTGGACCATATTAACAACTGATACCTGTAAAGTACATGTACCTAAAAAGTACACTCGGAAAGAACATGATACATATGAGGGTTGTAAACTGAGGCACCCTTGTCACATTCAGGGTGCATCTATTCAGCAGAATATAATGTTAAATGTGTGTTTAAATTATTTTAGTGTATATAATCAATGTTTTGTGAACATTTAAACAAATTGCACAAATTAAAAGAAAAACAATTATTTTTTCTTTGTTTTGTAAATTTATCATATTTTACAAACATGGACTCGTTTGCATATTTTTCCGTTTATTTATGTATGCAATACTATCATGATATACAGTCAAACCTGTATATAGTGGCAACCCATGGGAAAAGGCCAAAGTGGCCTTTGTAGGCAGGTGACCTCTGAAGGCAGGTTCAGCTCTCAAACTTGGTTCATGAAACATTTTTGCACATGTACTATGCACCAAACAGCATTAACATTATTATTATTAGTAGTAGTATGCTATCAAGATACATGTATTTAGTTTAGCTATTTAGCAATAATAAAAATAACAAAATAATAAAATATAAAGTTCCACACAGGATTACTGTATCCTCACTATAATCCATCATGTACATTAAGTCATCACTGACTCTTGAAAAAGTCACATACAAACAATTTAATCTCATTATCAGTAGAAACAGCGTCTAAATAAAATGACTAATTGACAGCTTACCTGTGATTGTCAAATACAGGACTGACTTTTGTTAGGCCAGCTGGTATAATTAGGCATGAAAACAGATGTTCACACTTCAAACAAATGATGGATTAAGCAGTTGCTCAAACTCACCGAGATCAAAAGACAGTTGACTTTTGTGAGACCATTGATGATTAGGGAATGAAAAGAAGCTTCCTGCAGCTATTGTTAGTAGCATATAAACAGTAAGGGATATCACAAGTGAACCATACATGCGGGTTGTAGTATCCTGGAACCATTTCCAGCATCATTCATTATTCTCATCATTGGGTGTGATTGTATGTAATCTCTTACACTCCGGATTAACATTGTTCTCAAAATTGGCCATAATATCTCACTTACACTTAATAATCCCTTGGATCTGAGTTTGCCCAACTCCCATTTCTGCTGCAACTACACAACTACTTTTTCCACTATCTAGCAAACAAATTGCTTTGATTCTCTCATATAAGGACAAAAAATTGTCTTGCTTTTGAAGCTGACACGTTAACACTTTTGAGTTTGACTGACAGTGTGACTGGAGTATAGAAAGTACAATCAAGATATGAAATGCTTAAACATCGATTCACATGATATACCTTTATCCAAACATTGCCTTGCTCATCAAACAAAAGAACTGTTTGATTTGCATACCTGAAGCGATCACTGCTGATACGCTCCAGTGACCACTTAAGGCAGGGTGAAACCATTGTTTGGTTAGTAAACACCTGGCCACTGAATGCAGATAGCAGGTGACCGTTAAATATAGGGTATTTATATATGAAATTTGCTGGGGTGAAATCAGAATGACCGTTGTAACCAGGTGGCTGCTGAACACAAGTGACCGCTAGGACAGGTCTGACTGTATATTGCATAGAGGGAAAGTATCGTGATACATATCATGATACAAAATGGCTCGTGATGCACAGCTCTGAAAGACATGTGCCTGGCCAGGTGCCAAGAACAAAGTTACAGCTCGGAAAATTCCACTTAATTTCCTCTATGACCCTTGCTTGACAACTGTTGTTATTTATATTTGATAATCATATATTGATTGAGATGTATGCTCTGCATTGCACTGAAATTTAAATGGATTTATGTGGACGGGGTAGTTCAAATCTATATGAGATCAATGATCTGAAGTTTTTGCCAAAATTGTCTCACCAAATCCGATGATGATACATTGTGATGGTGATATTATAACATCACTAACTTAATGATATGAAACCACATTATACATGTAATTGGTTATAAGCAATTAAAATCAAGTGAGATAAACATGTAGCAATTGTAAAAGAAAGATTTCACCAACTGAATGGCGTCTATACCTTATGGCAATATCCTATAAAAGGCAACAGTATATTGAGGTTTTTTTAACGATTCAGACCATGAAACCACTGTTATCCTATGCTCACCTTTTGCCACAGACATCACAGATTGGCCTGTCTGTGCCATCATGAATTCTTTCATGCTCAGTCATCTGTGACTTGAATAAGAAAGCTTTTCCGCAGTTTGGACACTTGTGGTTTTTTGGAAGATTGGCATGGACTTTTTTGTAATGCATATTCAGGGAGTGTGATCTTATGTAGGCCTTTCCACACTGATCACATGTGTAAGGGCTGTCACCTGCAATGTTAAGGTAAAATAATAGAACACAAGTTTTGCTGAAAAACAATCTAGTCAAAAAGGAAATATAGATCATCTGTCATATGCAAGCACCTGTCTTAACAGTCACTTTTTAAAGGTCCTGTTGACCTAAATATAGTAATAATTAACCTATATTAAATATCCACCCAGTGGACACTGTTCTTGCTTTCAAAAAGTGGCTGCTTAAGACAGGTTTGACAGTTACTGTAATTTCATTAACATGATTACATTTGATTTAACTATCACGCCAATTAAGTGTTCCATGGAACAAGGTGTCCAACCAACCAATGATATACCACCACTGTATATGATTCAAAATGACAAAATCTTAACACTGACAATAACGTTGTCACTACCACTGCGTCAAAGTCATACCCATATCTTGCCATCTGTTGAAAATGCTTGGTGATTATACAACTTCACTAACACTTATATCTATGCTTACCATTACCTAAAAGACTGACTCCTTTATTAATTGAAGAACCTTTGAGCAGTAATGACATAAGGAAAATCAATGCATATTTTTTATAACTGTATGTACAACAGTGTAAGAGAAAATGAGCTAAATGCAAAAACTTACGATAATTGCTGAAGTATGAAAAGCAGGTCACTATGACCTAATTTTGTCCATGGTGAGTAGTTCCCTCCAAGATGAATACACCCATCACGTTACATACCAGTACAACAGTGTCACAGAAACTTAACTAAATGCAAAAACTTAACATTGTCACCTATGATGACAACAATGCCACCAGAAAAGTGAACCCTATGTACATCTATCACCTGTGGTTATCAGGCAAGACAAAAATTCATTGTGCAGAAGAATTATTCTTTTTTCAATCAAAATATTAGTAATCTAATTCTCAAATATTCATCCAACAAAGTGATTCTTTGATTACATAACATTCTTGGTCAACAACACAAACTGGATACCAACACATCCATAACTGACCTGTCTGACAAGTATATTAATACTGATCAATGTTTCTGATTGGTTTCAAACTGAAGCACACATGATAGATCATGTATGTGGCACTTGCTGCTGATGCCCTAAAATGACAACGATGATGATGATGATGATAATATCTATGCTGCCATCAGCATTCACCAAAATCGCTGGTGATTAAAATGTTCAGATGCCAGTTCATTTAAATAAAAACAAACATCTGGTGATTCAAATGTACAGGCATGTGCTGTTGCCTACATATTTTCAGCATGAAGTCGCTGACATCCATAAATATAACATAGTTTCAAGGTTGTGTAAATGATGTAAGGGCAAAATTTTGTAACAAAAGAATATGTAGAAATGCATTATTCAGCAATAAATCAAACTTTTCATTTGCTTGAAAAGAAACATTTCAGAGAAAGAGGGAATTATGACATAACAGGCAAGTTAATAATGGGTAATAACTCAAGTAGAACAGGAGTCAGATCTCGAATGGAACATTTCAAAGAGCAGTCATTCTCTGGTACACTAGACAGTCATACATTTCAATATTTTTCTTGGCAAAACGAGGTGACTACTTGGAAAATTGTAGTGACAACCTAGGATGATGATAATGATGATGACATCATCATTTTTGTTCTCATTAATCATGGGGTAGTAGAGCCATAACTAGTAACGGCAACAGAAGCAGAAGCAATTTGCTTGGTGTTTGTTGTTTAATTTGATTTTTCATCGCTATATGATTGCACAACCGTATTAATTCTAGAATAAAAGAACTATGAAAATAATGAGAATATACAGTGTAGTTGCACTAGCTTTAGTGACAGCAATGTTGTGCTGTGTTTCTGTACTTCAGATTATTTTAATCACCAAATATTGTGTCTCTATGCTTTGATCTAGCATTATCTTAAGTTCTTCTACAAGACTTGACTTCATCAGTGAAATGCACTGTTAGCAATATCTAACGTCAACCCTAGACTTACTAAAGTTGCCACATGTATGTTCATGCATCTTAAAAAGCTGTACCCTGCATTACAAAAATAGGTCAGTGCGACATACTTTTGATGCTTAAGAGATTTAATAATATACATTACATTTTTAACACATATATTTCACACTATGCCCTATGCACACATCACATAAGCTACAATTACCCTCATGTTGTTCCAGCCAGAAATTTCTTACAGTGGTGGTGGTGGTGGTGGGGTTGTGGTAAGGGCACATCTTACTGAATGGGCCCCTTTTTGTGACAAGGGGCCTTTGTTGTGAGTCATGATGTCATAATGATTAATGATTATGATTTCACAATTAAAATTTATATTGATACTGTAGTTTCTTCTCAAATTGTAATCAAATAAAAAGAATTTGTAAGCAAAATAAAACAAATCAGAGGTAACAATGTGGAAAGCCAGTTTTTGTTTTGCATAGATCTGTTGTTTGCCAAAAAGGGTTTTATTGAATCATTGTACTTTGCAACTTTTCATTCCTGATTTTCATACTTGCAAAGTCAACATTTTTTACTCTGCATGGTTGTAACATATGTATAAATCCCATGAACTGTTGTGAAATTTTAAGGTTTATAGTTGCATGTTTTTTAAAAAAAAACTAATTTCCAATCAATTAAATTAGTGATCAGAGCATGTGAAACAATTAAAACAACTGGTTTAAAAAGCAACGTGGAAAGTGACATAATGTTTATAAAGAACCTAATTTTGAAGTTCGAGGCAGAGGGGTGCAGAGTAGGGAAAAGGGTGTGTCAGAGTGCCCCTCGGTGTCTAGCTAGCTGCAACAATGTACAGCTACTGACATGTATGCTAGCCTTGCTGGAATTTACAGTCGGTGAGGGAATTTATTTAATCAGAAAAAAAACATCACGTTATTTAAACCTCAATATTGTTTCCTGAATGATGTAATGGTGTTTTAGATTAACTGCACTAAATAAAAATGTGTTTTCTGTAAATCTGTTTCATTTTTCATGCCAATGCATTAATTACATTTACATGGATGTGGACAACCTGCCATTCAAGGTTAACACAAAACTTGACTGGGTATGATCCTGCCACTGCAAACACCAAAAATGACAAATTAATTTTTATCAATCTAGTCTGCTTTTGTTGACAAAACCTGACTGTAACCACAGATTACATACAATAATTGTTGACAAAACCTGACTGTAACCACAGATTACATACAATAATTGTTGACAAAACCTGACTGTAACCACAGATTACATACAATAATTGTTGACAAAACCAGACTGTAACCAAGATTATATACATTAATTGTTGACAAAACCAGGCTATAACCAGAGATTACAAACATTTGCTGACAAAACTAGATTGTAACCACAGATAACATATTTTACATTGCTGACAAAACCAGACTGTAACCACAAATTACATGCATTAATTGTTGACAAAACTGGACTGCAACCACAGATTACATATTTTAAATTGCTGACAAGACCAGACTGTAATCACAGATTACATACATTAATTGTTGACAAAACCAGACTGTAACCACAAATTACATATTTTAAATTGCTGACAAAACCAGACTGTAACCACAGATTACATACATTAATTGTTGACAAAACCAGACTGTTGTGGCTATCAATTTTCATGACATTAGGAAACAATTTGTACTTTCAAAGTTATTTACATTGATGGATGCCTCTGACATGGGAGATTATTCTGTTGTGTCTTTACAGTTGGATCATTGTTTATTGGATATTCATATCTGTGGTTTGTTGCAACCCAAAATCCATGAAAAATCGGTACCCAATAAGTAAAAGTGAATTTGCAGTACAGTCATGTATTTTGCCTCTATAAAACATGAGCATGGAATAGTCATTAGCAACCATTATAAATTTGATATGTCAAGCAGAGGAATGATTAAGGATAGAATGACCTTAATCTATGACCTTTCAATTAACCCTATAACAGTATGTACCTTAACAAAGATAGACACCTGTGCAATTTCATAATCATTTATCAATACAAGCCTGTGAAACTGAGCATGAACTGTGCCTGAAGAAATAACTTTTTCACAAATATTAATCCAAGTCAATGCATGAAAAATCAATTTTTGTGGAAAGAGTACTGTACTCATACAAGTGAATTTTAGTTATTAAGTTTCTTCAATGTACCATGAATAGTGCCTGGAAAATGAAATTCAGCATAAAATATAGGTTACAGTGGCCTGTTTTTGCAGTTAAGGGTGTACATGTAGAGATGTACCCCTCTTATTAATTTCATGACTTAACAGAGAATACCACTAGTGCTTGAGAAGTGAACTGCCTGCATAACACAAAATTTAACTAAAGTGAGTGAGGCATGAAACCTACCGTCACTGACTCAAATATCCAGACACTAACAAATATGTATTTTTTTGAGGGGGTAAAACTAATTTTAATGATGTAATACTTATCTGTCTGTATTGCAAAGCTTGTTATTCCAGGATGGAATTACCCTTGTCCATATAATAAGAATTCATCCTCCCATGGATGAACCTCCATGGAGAATTCTGGAAAGAATCCAGAACAGACCCAGTCTGCTGCTCAAGTCCCCGGCACATGTGCCATAGTCCTCATCTTTTCAGGACCAGACTAATCATGGGACATCACAGTGGGGTGCGAGGAGGGAATCTGGCAATACTGACAGGTAAGTATTACATCATTAAAATTAGTTTTACCCCCTCCCCCCTACATTTTAACGTCAGTAATACGTTACCTGTTGGTATTACATAGCTGAATTTGCCAGTGTGATGGGAGGCTGATGGCCTCAAGTACTGGAATAAACAAAGAATACTCACTCTTACTGTAGGAATGTCCACTACTGTAAGTTAGAATATTGTAACTTCAGCTACTTTCTGTGCCGCAACTATGGCGATAAAAGGAGAAGAAAGTTGTGAGATCTCCAAAATGCAGCCTTCATAACATCTTCCAATGATGAATGAGTTAAATAGGCCCATGAGGTAGCAATGGCTCAAACTTCATGGGCTTTAATTCTCATGAATGAAAGATCCCTGTCAGTCAGGGCTGATAAGCTCTCTTGATTGTTTTGACAATCCACCCAGAAATAGTGGATACTAACTGACAGCAGAGTCCTTTAAGGGGAGCAAAAGACATTTCCCACATTTTCTTTTCTTTTTAGAAGCAGTCAAATAGAATCTTAATGCCCTAACTGGGCATAAAAGACAATCATCCCCAGCACATGGGGGATTTAGTTAAAAAAGCTCATATGGAGATTTAGTTAAGGACCATAAGACATGTGAGATTTCATTTTGGCATAAGTGAGAGACACACCGGTCTCTGCAGCTGAAAATACCGTATAAGGTCGGAATTGTGAGCATCCAAACCAATGTCCAGCCTTTAGAAAACTTGTATTAGTTAGGGCTGCCCTATAACCCTTAATAGTAGAAACCAAGCATTGTTTCTTTTTATAAAGGAAGAGAAGAAAATCAGCCACTACACTCAAAGACGGACAGCTAGGATTAATTTGTTTCCTACTGCACCAATCGCAGAAGATTCTCCACTTGGCATCATAGACCTTGGACATGGAGCATCTCCTGGCCTGAAGAATGCACTCGAGAACTTTGCTCAAAAACTCATCCTTGCAGATGGATTACTTGAGATGAGCGATGCATGAAGGTAGAAAATCTGTGGGCTGTTGTGTAGGAGGGAGCCCCTGTTCTGAGACTGAAGGTCACTTCCCTGAGGTAATGACCTGGACTGGTCTATCAGCCGGTTGAGAAGATCATTGAACCATGATCATTAGGGCTACAAAGGGCTATCAAGATGAGCTGAGCAGTGGAGGTCCTGACTTTTTGGAGCACTTACAGAATCATCCTGAGGGGTGGAAAGGCATAAGCGAACAGGCAATCCCACTGATCAGGCTAAAGGTGTCCACTCCCCAGGCTCTCTGATCTGGAACTGGGGATATGTAAAAAGGAAGCTTGTTGTTCAGTTTTGTCACAAACAAGTCCACCAGGAGTCTCTCCCACAGCCTAAACAGAGAGTTGCCATGCAATGGTGCAGCACCCACTGTGATGAATACCTTGCCTTTCCTGGACAGGCTATCCACCAACATATTTTTGATGCTGGAGATGTGATGAACTCAGATCATGATCCCTCTGTGGTTACCCAGGGAAGGAGGTTCCAAACCTCCATACAAAGAGAATGGTCATGTGTGCCATCTTGTCACCTGAGGTACAATATGACTGATGTGTTGTCGTTGGAGATCATCACATGGCGACTTCATATTGCATCAACAGAGCCCTGTAGTGCTAGGAATACCACTCTCATTCAATACTGTTTATGTGAGCATTCCACCCAGAATCTGATGCATCCATGATAAAAGTGGGGTTCGGGGGTATCCATGGGGACTCCAGTTGGAAAATGGTCCCAATTTTCCCACCAACTCAAGTGATGGTGAAAGTCAAGTCTTAAAGAAATTCGAGCTGTTAGGGTCACTGTGCAGTTTCCAGTTTGCCAAGAGGAGAAACTGGAGAGGGTGCAAGTGGAGTCTTTAGGGGAACCAGGTCCACCATAGAGGTCAAGGTCCCCAGAAGACAGAGATTTGGACTAGTCATCAAACAGTTCATAGCTCTCAGAGCTTCCAACAGGGCTAGGATCCTGTCCACTGTCCTGTGGGGCACAGACTAATCCCTTGTTTGTGAGGAAATTCATCCTCACATATCTGAAATCCTGAGATGGGACAAGCTCTAATTTCTCAAGGCTGGGTAGAATGCCCAGCCGGTTCACTGTGGGGACAGATCATGTAATAGGGACTCTAAGTAGCCATTGTGGACCAACCATCCATCGAAATACTGAAGGATTTTAATATCCTTTTTACTGTGCCCTTCCATAGAAGGGAGTGCACCTCTTCCTTAAATGCAACTGATTCAGCTGGTGGATCTGCATGGGGGTCCTTGTCAGCTGAGGATATTCCCGGAACTGAAGCCGGTAATTTCCTTTTATGATAGAGAGGACCCACCCAATTGTCTGTTATACTCAACAAGACATCAGAAAAGAAAGCTAGTCAAGTGCATATGGGGATAGAAGGAAGAGGAATGCATTACAGAAGAGAGAGTGAGTCCCTAGGGTCACCACCCCTCCTTCCGTAGGGAAGGGGGAAGGACCAGAAACTTCCTCCCTTGGCCTCTCCAGGAACCCTGTCAGGCGGCCATTGGGTGAGAGGGAAGTTGAAATTGGGATGGCTTATTGAACTGGGGCTGTGTGGCTTTAAAGAACTTGGCTAACAGCCAGTTTTGACTGACCAGTAGTGGATGCAAGGGACCTGTGTTGTTGGTCCTTCAAGTCCTGGGAAGTCACAGAGGGGATCAGACCTATGAAGAGGGATTCCACCTCCAAAGGAGCAGCCAGGAGGAGGTTCTTGCTGTGCTTGAGTAAGACCTCGGAAGTGTCCAGAGCCGTATCCATGCGGAGGTGAAGCAACTCCACTGATAGTGTCATGGACATGGAAAAAAGCATGCTGTGATGTTTTAGCAACCACTTCCAGCAAGCTCTGAAGCACGGCTGGGGACTGATTCCTCCTTCAACAGGCTCAAGAAATCTGCCAAAAAAATACTGGCACGAGAGGCTATGGTCACCAGTGACCTAGCATTGAGCTCTAAAGCCTCCAGCGTATTAGCTGAAAGGTGGGAGGTATAAGGGGTCAAGCAGGGTTGTGAACCCTGTAACTAGCTGGGGAGACCAAAGGTCTCAACATAGAGGGGGGTAATGACCACCCCTTATGCTGTCTAGCCAGCTCTTCCCCATTAACAAACCTTAGGAAAAGCTAACTGAACACGGCTGAGTTGGGGGAGCAATAACAGGTCCGGTTTGGAGGATAACCCGGAGAGTCTTTCCAAGTTAGAGAGAATTTTTTTGTCTTCCAGGCCTGATGGCTTGGGACACAAATCCCAGGGAAGAAGACCTCATTTAACCTCATTTACCACCTTGTCAAAGGACAAGACTTCCTCTTCCTCATCCACCTGAATTGACAGGTGGGAGGGGGCAGGGGACCATAAGAAAGGAGTAGATGCCACCTCAGTCTGCTCCGAGTCAAACTCTTGCAAGTCCACTAGGACTGACAGGATGTATTTTTCCCTGCTCCTGCTCTCTCTGTGGGGTTGACCTGTCTTTTGGTGTGATGGAGACTGGGGGGGGGGGGGGGTAAGGTAAGGGAAACCACATCCTGAGGGACTGTCACTAGTTGCAGACTCTACCAGAGGATGAGGATGCCTCTTGTATTCTCTAGGTTACTTGGGAAAAGAGGTCTGTCTCTCTCCCTCCTCTTGTTCTCCATGATGTATGGGGGTGATATCAGGCTTCGACTGGCAACATGAAACTTTGCCTTGATGCCAGGGCATTGAAGTCCTTGATGGTATGAAAGAAAACGATAAGTCACTTCTCTGAAAGGGTTCACCCAGCAGACCATATGGATAAGAGGGATATGGGGAAAAAGGGATATGCTGATCCGATTCTCTTCCCCCGACCGGTCAGGCAACTAAAATCTGTAGGAAAATCCCTCCTCAGAAACAATTGATCTGCAAATTGCCTCTGGACTATCTGCTCTGAGAGGGTGCTGCTCCTCCTTTGCAGAGGGGTGTGACTCACTCTCTTCAGCCACTGAGCTAAGAGCCTGGAGAGTGCGCTGCTCCTCCCTCATAAGGGTGTATCTCTCCTCCATTTGGGTTAAAAAAGGGCACAGCTCCTCCCTCGCAGGAAGGTGTGCCTTACTTTCTGCCCTACTGGCTTGGACATAAAGCTGCTCCTCCCTCCCAGGGGAGTGGTGCACCTCCCTCTCCACCCTGGTCATTTCTCCATTAGGAGGGGCCCTGGACCCAATTAGTCCTCGGGATTAATACCTTTTGAAGAGACAGAATCCGAATAGGAAAGGCTAGATATTGCTTTCTGAATCTTTAGGGACCCAAAGAAGGAGGCCTAGTACTAGGAATAGGATAAGAAAGGTCCTTTCCTCCTCCTCTTATAAGTCCAATGGCTCTCAGTGAGGTGCCATACTTCGTCAAGCCAGAGGTAGCTGAGCGGACATCCATCTGTCCATCTGCAGCCTGTGGAAGAAAGGCATGTGGTGTGGGAATCCTATGGGGCCTTCTTGTGCCCACATTTTCCCCACACTTTGCTTTGACATTTCCTGCAAGTCTGAAAACAAGGAAACAAGCAATATAAAGAATATAAGGAGCATGAGTGCTTACGATGCCACTCACTGTTTTGTTGTACAGTGTTGCTTACAATTTCTGCCAATATATAGTACACCCAAAGTGTATTGACCATTTTCCACTCATGTATGTGTGGTATCCACTCAAGTACACCTGACTACACAGAGAAATGTCCAGGATTTACAGGTGGAGTCAGGCCTGTGCTGTTGAGTAAAAGACTTAATTGATTTATGATCCATAATGCTAAGAACTGCGGTAAGTCCTTAAGGGGTTGTAATCCACAAACTGGCCAGACAGAATCCACTCTTAAAGTGGAGTTGAGTGAAAGTTACACCTGGTGAGAGAAATACAGCTAGAGACAGGAGATTTCACAGGCATAGTTCACTAAACTACACTCAAAAGCATCCTCCACTAGCATGAATGAAATATGGTCAGTACACTTTTTGCATACTTCTGGCTGGTCAAAACCAAACAACAGCAAAATATAAGAGCTATTGTATTGTAGCACTTTTTTTCTAAGGCTACATAAGAACTGCTAGTTGTATTTACATTACCTGTGTGAACAAACATGTGTTGTTGGAGGCGAATACCTCTCTTGAAGACAAGGCCACACTGACCACATGTGTGTGGATTGTTCCAGCAGTAAAGAGCCAAATGCTTCTCCAGTTTCTGACGGTGAACAAAGTGCCCACATAATTCACACCTCGTTGTTTTTCTTGTCTCCTCCTTTGCAGGTTTTTGAGCTTTGTTGTCCCTAATTATTATGTTAGAAGATCTTGATGTATCCTCCTCTCTGTCATGATCATGATCTTGGCTGGCTTCAAATTTTGAAGTAGACACTGAATCCACTAACTCGGCTACATCATCCATCCCAGAATTCTTCATCTTGGGTCTGTATTCTTTTGGCGTGAAAACTGCTTCAGCTTTAGTCTTGGTTTTGTCTCTATCAATTAGGTTCAAATCCCTGTCTTTATGACGCCGCTGGCCATGTCGTAGCAAATTTGGATAGTGTCTACATACTTGTGAACAGAAAGGACATTTGTAAATAGAAATCTGTCCTGTTCTGCTTCCCGGAAAGAACATGGGATCTTGTATTACTTTATAAACCTTTGTATTTTCAGCTGTTAAAGATGAAAAATCTTGTGAGGGATGGTCTTTTTCTAGATGACTCTGAAGCTCTATAAACTGGGTAGTTGTATTGGAACATTCAGGACACTTAAAAGCACATGGAAGTCCAAACTGCACACCAACTTTAGTTTCAGCTACATCTTTCAAGGACTTCATAATCCTAGTGCAGGCATTAGTAACTTTTATAAGATCTAGATCCGAATGACGCCTTTGAGCATGTCTGCTAAGATTAGGAAACTGATCACAAACTAAAGGACAAAATGGACACTTGTAAAAGCTCAACATCTGATCTGTTTTTATACCTTCTTTCTCTAATTCCTCAATAAATTTGAAATGGCGTGTGCTGACACTGTTAACATTGCTTAAATCTTCCTCTGAATGGCATCTCCTACCATGATGATTCAGAGCTGCAAACTTCAAAAAGACTGCACAACAGAAAGGACATTTGTAAACCTTGACCATTGTTCTAGTTGCCTGTCTCTCTTCCATATTATCTATTCCTTCTTTATCTGCTCTTTCAAAGCTTTTCTCAGCTGATGTATCATCAATGGAAATTTTATCTGATTTGATGGTTTTATCATAGTTTGGACAACTGCTTCGTTCTGCGGTTGTATTGTCATGAATTTGAGAATTTCCTTTCCCTAAATCAGTCTCACCCATTTTATTCTTTCCATTAGAATTCACTGTGGCAAAGCTCAGTTTAGACTGTTTTTTTTCTGAATCCTTTGACTCAAACTGTACCACTTCTATTACCCCCAATTTCTTTGACAAATGCCTTTCCTGTCTGTCAAATTTTTGTTTCTCATCTGGCGATTTTTTGTTCAAATCTTTTCCCCCTATCTTCACAGCTGATTTGGTTTTAAGATGCTTAATTTCTGCTCTTCTGGCTTCCTTTTTGGAGAGAGAAGACCAATCAGCAAGACCTAGTGATTTGCCCCCATGTTTCATATTCATGTGAAACTTGAGAGCCGTCATTCTCTTAAATTTTTGGCTACAGTCGGGACAAACATATTCCTCATCCTTATCTTTAGGGTCTACAAGAATTGCTTTATTTCTGCCATCACAGGGTGGCAATCTTTTCCATGATACTTTCTCTCTCTGAGAAGGCAAAACCCTTTGTCTGGTTCCACATTTGTCATTTCTCTTCTCTGTTTTAACCCTTTTGAATGCTGAATACCCATGGTCTTCCAATTTTCTTTTGAGGACTTCTTTCCTGTTTGAAGAAATTTCTTCTGAATCTTTGAAAAGACTGGTCTTTTGGATACTCATCTCCTTTGGCTCATCCCCCTCAAGAGTTTCTGTAATAACTGGAGTTGCCTCCCTTTCTACCAAAGACTTGTTGTCTTTGTCTGTCACAGTGTCTTTCTTTAACTCACTTTTTTTCCTTTCCATTTTTTTGGCACTTTCGGAACTCAATTCTTCAGCAAATTTAGATAATTTAGAAACTGGACGTCTCTTTTTGGACTTTATACCTTTGCTATATGCAAGGACTTGCATTTTATCTAAAGTCTTCTCACTATGACAAAATTCATCATTTTTAATCACTGGGTCATTTGTACTGTCTCTAATAACTGGAGTCTTATAATCAAGACTGGTATTGTTTACTGCAATAAACAAGACAGATGTAAAACTAGGCCGAGATTCTTCCATATGAATGCTGTGGAGATGGTACAAGGTGTCTCTGATGTTATAGTACGTTTTGGGGCAAAATGGACAGCTGTACATAAGAGTCATCTTGTGATAGGACCGCAAGTGACGCCGGAGGCTTTTTCGCCATTTGAATGTTCTCCTACAAGCACCACATTTGATATTTGCTATCTCCTCCACTGGGCCGTTTAACAAAAGACCAGACAAAAGTTGCGATTTTCCACAAAAGGGAACTTCAATCATTCTTTTTATTCTACTTTGAACATTAGAATGGGTATATTCTTCATCACTTTTCTCCTTTTTGGCAGATTCCTTACTATCTTTGGATAATTCTTTGGATTCAAGACATTTGGAGGCACCTTCCAAGTCTTCCTTGCCAGAGCTCTTTTCTAGAATAGTAATGTTATCAATCGAGATATATCTAATATCCATGTACTTATGTTCTTGAGTGATATGTTTCATTATTTCTGAAAACCCATTTGACTGGAACCTTGAGCATGAACAGATGTATGCTGGAACTCGGGCATGGGTCCAAAACAGGTGCATTTCCACATTTCTTCTCTGACAAAAAATCTTTTTACAAAGTTCACACCTGAACGAAAAATTTGATCCCCAACTTGTCTCTAGGGTGATTTCTTCTGCATCAGTGGAGGAGTCACTGAAATCTTGATCTAGTGTGGGACACAGGAAGTAAGAATCTGAACTTATAGATCTAAATTGAAGTGCTGCCTCTTGTCGCTTGATGTCTTCTGTCTTAAAATCTGAAAACCTATCTCCTTCTTGTCCATTACCCACTTCATCTACTGAATCCTGAAAAAATAATTGCACAAGATGAAGAGTTGTACTATTAACAGTTATACTACCCAAAAACTAACATTACAGACCAAAATACTTTCGTCCATTCCAATAAAAATATACGATAGACTTGTCCAAATTATAAAAATGTCATGGAAGTGTGCTCCAAAAGTGATCTTCAGTGTCACTTGAAAACTTGTCAGTATCACTGCTTTTGACGTCAAACAACTTACAAGGCACGGCGGTGTCACCTGAAAACTTGTCAGTATCACTGCTTTTTGGAGTCAAACCACTTACAAGGCACGGCGGTGTCACTTGAAAACTTGTCAGTATCACTGCTTTTTCGAGTCAAATCACTTACAAGGCACGGCGATGTCTTATTGGTTAGAGTGCTGCACTAACAATCAATGAAGTGCAGGTTCAAATCCTGCCCAGTCTAGCCTGCATTGGCTACTGAGGTGTGTCTCTAGGCAAGGCACTTTACACCACTGCCTTGACACTAATTTGTCTTTCATGTCCTCATGTGCTATTAAACACCAATCAACCAATCAAAACTAATTATACAATACTGTTTGTAGTATCGACAAACCTGTCATAGTGGTCATCTCTATATAACAGTCGCCTCTTTATAAATGTCAGGCTAAGAAAAATCCCTTAGATCAATACTTACCTGCATATTTAGGCAACCTGCTCATATAGGCCACTTTCTGCAAGTTCGATAGATGACACCTACCGATAGGTTTGACTGTATAATACACTTACCAGTGATTCATAATCATTTGAGAAGGGTACTAGCCATGTTAACAAAACTGATACATAAATCAGAATAAATAGAAAGAAAAAATAAAATTAAAAACAAATCACTTCAGTTTCTTTTCTTATCAATAATAATTTACCTTTTTTGAAGATAACCAAAGATTGGTAACAATACATGTAGTGTATTTTTGTGTGCTAATCAGTAAGTGTTATGCCAGCCCTGGTAAAGTTAAGTATGTATATCATAAATCTTCTGGTAAAGACTTAAAAGTTTTTGGTTAATATCATGGAAAATGAAAACCGATAATGTAGCCAATGAAAGATAACTGGAGCATGAGATCCTGGCTAGGATAAAATGAGCACCACTTTCTTTACACCTCCAGCAAATTTGTTAGGGGTCCCCAAGGGACTATAATGGGCCCCTATCCCAATGAAAATCGTGCAAAATTTCTAATGTTAGCACTTTATTCCTCAAAATTTTGTTCTCAATCTGTTGAATTTTGTTCTGAAATGACAGCCCCATGCTCCATTTGTAATCACCTGGGACAAATTCCTGATGTATAATGTCAGGGATTTTATTCCTGTGGCCATTAAATGCACCAATAAATCCATGATTGATAATTCTCTCTACATACAGATGTACAATCTAGTTTCATTTAATAGACTTTGATTTATCTAAGATATAGCTTTAACACAATCCTGAGAATGGGAAAGATTGATTGAAAATTATCTATTAACAAGAGGCCCAAATAGGAATAAGATCTCTCACCAGGCTGACATCTTCCTAATAGCTATATGCAAGAGCACTTGGCCAAGAAATCTGGGTCAATGGATGCTTTCTGTTGAAACTTCTTCTAATGCTGTTGACTGCACACGTCATATAAAGAAGTGTTTTAAGGTTTCTTAAGTTTTTCCATCTTCATCCATATCTGATGAAATCTCAGCATAATTTGTTCAATACTGAAAGACCCCTGTGCGAAGATGATTTGTGTCAAAATCTGTTCAGCAGTTTTTTTTAGATATAACCATGTAAATATTTTTCTACTTTAGTGATGGGCTGGCTTCAATTGTACAAATTTGAAACTCCTTATGCCAGGACGCTTTCTGTCAAATTTAGTCAAATTGAGTTGAGCAGTTTTTGAGAGAAGTTGCTTGAATGTTTTGCTATTTTTTATAGTAATGCTGACCATGTTTCATGACGGATCGGCATAATTTGTATAAATCTGAAAGATCCCCAAGTCAGGATGCTTCCTATCACAATTGGTCAAATTCCATGCAGTGGTTTTGGAGAAGAAATCGTTTAAAGTTTTTTTTCATTTGTTTGTATTAGCAGCCATATTTAATGGATCAGCATCATTTGTATACACTTGAAATGTCTTCCATCACGTCTGGTCAAACTCTATTCCATGGTATTGGAAAATTTATTTTAAGGTTTATCTATTTTTATTAATGGTGGCCACATTTGATGGCTGATTTGCATCATGTTTATAAATCTGAAAGATTTAACTGCCACCATGTTTTCAGTCAAATATGATCAAATTCTGTTCAGTGGTGTTGGAGACAAGTTGTTTAAAGGTCTCCTATTTTTGGTAATGGTGCATCCCGATCTTATTCAAAATGACTGAAAGGAAGCATGGCAAACGATCTCCAGTTTGGAAGTATTTCACAATTGTTGATGCCAGCAGCAAACAAAAAGCTAAATATAACCTGAACTCTACACAGATTTCCTAAGGTAGCACCAGTGCGATGTCCAACCACTTGCAACATATACACAAGTCTCTTAAAAGTGAACACTTAGTATCTGCCACAAGATTACTCACCCAACAGTTAATTACCACCTTTAAGTCACCAGTGTTATGTCTAAAGTGAAGAAGCAGCAATGTATTGAAAAGCTAACCATCATGAATGTGTGTGATCTCTGACCATTTGGTAAAGTTCAGGGGAAGGATTCAAAAGTTTTGTGCAGAATTAAACCCCTTGTACAAAGTGCCAAATATGTTTCTTGCTGCTATGCAATTATACTATGAATAACTTTTTGAGATGACCCTACTACTTGGCACTAGAATCAAACAGCCAAGTATAGTACTGGGGAAAAAAGTTGTACCATGTGTATTTTTGCATAGGTATTATTGCTAACTGACTTCCATATATCCGAACTGTTCATGAATATTGAAAGAGAAAATTAGGAAAATGTCTGTTACAGTAATTGTTTGTCTGAAAATTCTTGGTGACTGAATTTGCATGTTTCTGCATTCTGTTTATGACAATTCTGTGGTGGGCTTCACTTATTTTAAACAGTGAATTCATCAAATACACATTTTGTTAAGTTTTGGTCTACATGTACAACTGATGTGTAAAGAAATTTACGCCCAGGACAGATTCAACTCAGCTGGATATAGAAATTTAAGTTTGATTCTTGCTTTAATCTTTATAACATTAATGTCATTTATGGAATCATTAGAGCATTTAAGCAATGAATCAGTCCATATTTGTCTGTATTTGTCTTGCTTAAGTTTCCTGATACATGTAGCAGTCATTGTTCTGTCAAAATTGTCATGGAAGCTTAGGCAAACAGGTAAACAGTGCTATCATGTAACTTGAATTATTGTGGAAAATAATTATTTTCAGATTAAATCAAGAAGCCTTTACTTTTCCTATCAATATCCTTAATAAAAACAACTCACATTTAGCACAAAGAGTTCTTACATGCATGTGGATTAATTATATTTAAACAGAATTGTTTTGCATTCTAATGGTCATGTAAATGTTTAAAATTGTTAAATATGACAGCCTTACAATCAGTATCCAAAAAATTAAATAGTTTGTGAAAGAATGATTAAGACTTGAATGGTTCTTTCCACCTCTAAGATGATTCTGCCCAAAAATGTTTCATCTATATTTGCACCATGTGTATTTGAGAAAAAGACCAAATCAAATGGACTATATAGTAAATACGTACTCTTTATTTAAGTAACCAGGCACTTCAGTGAAGTGTTTTGCTCATTAACCCCTGATGCCACCTTTATTCATCATGAGGTTGTACCCCACTTCCGAGCTCTATAACGTCAACATAATTTAAGATACACTAAAGTGGATGGTATTGCAGGAAAGTAGACAGATGTAGCTCTACAATTATACCAAATAATGTCGACTTTCTACTTGCATTAAAAAATACAGTGGAAAAAACATAATTTTTTAGACCTGATTTTTTTATAGGTAGAAAATTGCCAGTTTCGGAACTGGAGTTTGTGTCCGGATTTCATACTTTTTGGCCTTAGATCTTAAGCAGACCAGTCTGAACTGCACATGGACAGATGAACCTTTGCAAAAAGTAGGATAAGTTTGAGATCTTAAGTCAAATGGGGCCAGGACACAAAAATCTGGGGTCCAATACAAAAAAAGTCAAACTTTTACCCTTCTGCATATGTGTGAGCGTAATAGCCAATCAAAAACAATGCTTTTGATAGACCTAAGCATCCGGTGAAATGAAAAACTCTCTTAAGCAGATGTTTGGTTGCATTCAGATGGAACCCCAAAAATGCATTTCCTACCCCCATCTCAGATGAAAATGAAAAGAAACTCCCAGCATACAATCTTAAGCATTTCTTCCTAATTTCTTACAGTGTAGATACATCATGCATTATCTTTGCCACTATAATCTTTTTTTCCCCTTTTTTCCAAAATAATCAAAATTCTCCATATACCTATACTGCCCTAATAAATATTCATGAATAAGGATATTTTTTGCCCAGTCCATTATGTCTTAAGCGAAGAAAAAAAATATTTCAAGCTGTCAGGATATAGTATACATGTACTAGAGATAGTACTTATGATTATATGTTCATACAGTACACACAGTGTGTATTTAACCATATTTCACTTGTGCTGGTCAAGGGTGCTGTTGAGTGCACTTTAATGAACTATGCCTGTGAAATCTCCTGCCTCCCTTGCTGTACTTCTCTCACCAGGTGTAAGTTTCACCCAATTCCACTTGAAGAGTTAATTCTACCTGGCCAGTTTGTGGATTACTACTATATCCATGAAGGACTTACTGCAGATGGCAACATTTTGGGTCATAAATCAATGAAGTCTCTTACCCAACAGTACAGTGTATCTCAGGCCTGATTCCACTCATAAATCCCGACGATTTTACTGTGTAGTGGGATGTACTTCAATAGACATGACACAAACAAGTGTAAATTGTCAATCTACTTTGTGTGTAATGTAAATAAAACACACAAACACATACACATATGTAACCTACACAATGCATTTACATTATGTGCATTATTACATGAAAGTACATACATGCATGCATACATACATACCAGGGATTCCAACATTCTAATTGCTCTTGCCAGACATTTTTTCTCAAAAAATTAACAATGCCACCAGATATTTGTGAAATTTAATATAAAAACATTCAAATGAGGAAGTATAAGTGGTAATAAAAAAAACAACATTGGTGAACATAATTATTAAACGTACCAGGAAAATGTGAAAATTTTTATTCTGGATTTGCTCTTGCTTCAGTTTATGTATTATTCTTCCATGTTTCACTAATTTTCACTCAAATTATTTATTAATAACACTATTTTTTGTTTCAGAAAACTATACTATAGAATTTCACCAAGCAACAGTATTTTATTTCACTCTACTGTTTTTAAAAATTAATTATTTATATAAAGCAGACTTATTAGCCTGAAATTACATAACACTTAAATGATGGTAATTTCTGGTCAAGTCTGATGGTATAGTTTTATTTGATATGGTCCTCAAACAAGTCTTGATGATGATAATAAAAGTTAGTTGTTGTTGCAAGTATCTTTTTTCTTTTCAAACTAGGGCTTAGGCTACCCATATTTTGTTCTAAAAGCTGGATATGTGCTGCCACACCGCCACACAATATAGTCAATTGTAGGGTGTTTACATGTCTAGGAGATACCATATATACTCACGTATAAACCGGGTCCAAATGCAAACAACATAGACCCTGATCTGCAGTCGCATAACGCGCCAGCAGATTAGGGACAATGTTGTTTGTTCTACTAATTAGGCCTTACAAACTGCATAGAACCAGATTTGCCGGTGCATTATGTGATGGCAGATCTGGGTCTATGCAGTTTGCAGTTGGTATCGGATTATACATGAGTACATATGGTAAGCTTTCACACCTCTTTTGTCTGGTGTTTTGTGAACACAGAATGGTTAAACAATTGGGAAAACATAATGACCCCAAAATTGCACGAGATAAATATGGGCAACATATATCCAATGTCTGACATGTTAAGTTACAGCATGACATACGAGTTACTGACTGGGCTTCTGTGTGGTTATTTGAGTTCATATAACGGTTGTGTCCAGTAAATACGCCCAATTGGGGATCTCTGATGCATACATACAAACATACATTGATACATACAGGTACATATATGTATGTACATATATAATCCTAAATTACACACAAGTACTAGGACACACACACACTATTCATTTATGAAAAGCATGTAAAACAGTGCATAAAATGTACCAAATCTGTGAAAACTTCAAGCTGCAACTCAATATCTTCATTTTCCTCCTTTTTATTATCCTCATCAATCATGCTTCTCTTTCTAGTGTGCTGTCTGCTGAGAGGTAAGCCATCTCTCTTTTTCTGGCATGTACCTTTCTGAGAATTTGGAACCTTTTCTGCCACACCTGCTTTATTTATGGATTCTTCTGCCTTGAGCTTGCTTACAGCGTTTCCTTTATGCTGAGTTTTGAAGTGATGCTTCAAGCTCTTTAAATGTGCAAAATATTTTTCACACTCAGTGCATGAAAATACTTGTTTGGAAATGCTTCTACATTCATGTTCAAATTTACTAAATTTGTTCATAAATATTTCTCCACATTTCCCACATGAACTCCCTTTGTATCTTCTCCTAAGAGAGCTCCTTGTTTTCCTGTCCACAGAGGCTGTCTGGGGATTATTTCTTCTTTTTACTACAGGTAGTTTTGCAATGTAATTCCTCGTATTTTCTTCTGTCACATTAACACATCCTGTTTTAGTAAGTGCTTGTTTTACTTCATCAGTTTTACTGATATCACATTTAAAATCATCTGAACTGACATCACTTCCATCTCTTTCACCAATATTTTTGTGTAAATCTACCTTCTCAAAATCAACATCCTTGCCCTCTGACTCCAAACTAAGAGGTTCTGTCCCATCAACATTGGCTTTCTTGTCTGCATTGCCATGTAGTTTTTTTGGCCATATTTTGGTATTACGGTACTTAAGTGTTGACAGATCCTTGTCTCCATGCCAAGAACGGGAATGTCTTTTAAGATTTGAAAATGAAGATGATACATAGGAGCAAAAAAGACACCGATGTTGAATTGTACTTTTTGTCCTTATAGATTCACCTGCTTTGTTTTTCCTATCAGAAGTGGTGCTCTTAAGTTCAGACTCTTCACTTGTTTTACTGTTCTTATCCAGATCATCTAATTGTCCTGATGCCCTTGTCATTTCCAGAGTGATGTCCTGAGCTTCAGTTGGGTGTCTTGTCTGGACATGGCGTCTTACACTGAAGAAACTATACATAAGCAATGAGCAATATGGACACTTGAAAATTCTTTTGCTTTCCTTTGTTGCTTGTTCATCACTGATTGGAACTTCTACTCTTGTGTTTTCTGTGGTCACTTTCTCAAGATTTTTCTTATTTGGGTGTCTTCTCTGTATATGCCTTTTGAGGTTTGCAAAGTTACTAATATGCAGGCAACATGCAGGGCACTGATATTTGATTCCACTTTCAACCTCTTCTTTACTAGACTTATCAAAATTTCCTTCCTGCTGATCATTTACAGTTTCATTTTTGAATCTATTCTTGTCTTCTACAAACTTTGTCCTTACTTCATCTAATGAATTAATATCCTCCTCAGGGTGCTTTTTCTTCACATGAAGTTTTAAGCCAGAAAAGTTAATCAAGAACCGAGAACAATATGGACACTTGTTACAATTTAATTCAACAGACCAATCGATACCAGATAGACGCCAATCCATGGAATGAGATCGAAACAAGTGCCATTTAAAACTAGATCTAGAACAGTAGAAGACTTTACATATTAAACATTGGTATTTCTTTTTCCCTTTCTTCTCTGATTGTGCTATTCTGTAGTCCTTATGTTCATCAGAAACTTGGTTGTGAGCAGAGTCTACATGCTCATCCAGGTCATCCCTCAAACTAAATGACAATGGACACATCTGACATTTATGCTGACCAGTTGCAATGTTTGAAGTATCAATTGTTTTTGAACCACTACCAGTTTTTATGATCTTCAAGAATGTATCTATAGTAACAGTCTTTGACTTTTGATTCTTATCTTTGGAGACAGAGGTCATGGGAACAGTCTCATATGTTTGATCTCTAACTTTTGGGTCAGATGTGTGCTCATTCATAATATGTGTATCAAGGTCATTTCTAATGCTGAAGGAGAATGAACAAAGTTGACATTTGTGTTGTCCTAACATAGACAAATTTTCAATTTGTTTAGAATTATCTCCCCTGGAAAGCTCATTTTCCAAAACAAGAACCTCACTCTTTTTTGACCCTGAACTACAATCATTTGATGTGTTGTCTTGATCCTTTCCTCCCATATGCTGGCAGTCATCATGATTTTCACAGGAAGCATCATTTCCAGTTTTAGCATCCATGCTGAATGAAAATTTAACTGCTGCTTAATTTGGGTTTCCTTTGATTATTACATCCTCAAAGCCTGAAACACAAAGAAAATTTAATTAGAAATAATGATCAACAAACTGGATTGCAAACATCTTCCAAATGTAATCATCTTTATTGCTTCTGTATTTAATTATGGTGATAATAACACAGTGTGCAACATGCAAACTTTTGTTAGATCATGAGAAAAAAGTCAGATTTTAAAGTTGAAATCCAAGAATTCGAAGTCCTTTCCATGAGCTCTGGCAAACATTTGTACACAATAAGCTGTGTTACTGTTATTCTTACATGATCAGTTTCTAGGTAGTTAACAATATACTAAATAGCCCTAACAAAAATGGAATTTACCAACATTAAAATATTCTCTACTCAAGCAAGAGATGAAATTCTGATATATGAATACATCTTATACATGTATAACAAAAGTGCATACTGTCAAACCAACTGGAACAATCATGAAAGAATAAAGGATCATACAGTTTCCTTCATTGAGAAGTTTGCTAGTGCATGTGGGAGGATTTTGTGCCTTTGGGTTTAATTCTTTTCATATGGTAAAACTTGCATGAAATTAGAACAGTTAAAAATCTCATTTTTCTACAAATTGCCCTTTTTGAATAATTATTTAATCCAGATTTTTTTATTTTATCAGAAATGACCACATTGTGATTGCTGAAATTCTAAACCCTCCCAAGCAAAAACAATATAGGAGCTATGTGTTTTCATATGACTCCAATAATAAATAAATCAAGAAAGAAAGAAAGCACTTCTGCAACTGTTGGAACTTCAAACACCATGTCCGATTATTTTTTTATACATGATCCATTGACGAAGAAATAATTTTTTGAATTATCTACAAAAAAAAGTTTTATTTCTTTTAAAAACCTTGCATTTAATGCTTTCCAATACTTGAGAATCAATTATCTCATAAAATCATAGGTATAAACACAGCTGAAATTCGGCTGATCATTTTGAACAAAGCTAAAACCAAAATATCATATTTATTCTAATTTAGTTTGTTTCTTTTAGCTTGAAATTGTTTAAATTTCTTTAAAAATATATGTGCCCCCAAATTTAAAACTTTTCAAGCTTAATAAAAAGTTTGGTTTGGTTTTAATGGGTTTAACACCATTTTTCAGCGCATGATAGGCTATACATGGCGGCCAGTATAGCTGGTGGAGGAAGAATACAGGAAAACCCCAGGAAGAACCACTGATACACTGGAAGCTATTGGCAAGCTTTTTCACATAACCATGTTGGCTAAGCCGAGACTCGAACCCACATGGTCAGAGGTGAGATGTCAGTGATCCGTAAAGGTGAGCACTTTAGACCACTCTTCCACCCGGGGCTATGAATAAAAAGAAAAAGTGCAAAATATGTACTACGTGATCTATTTCCAGATCTGCTTAAGAGGACCATTGAGTGGGCTTTATTTCCTGTTAATTCTTTTCTTGAAGTATGGATTATTTTAATACTGAAATGAGGCATCACTAGGAAATGCACCAGGTTGATTTAATGATAATACTGAGAAAAATATGTCTTTCAACTATATTATGTACCTGCGCAATAGTATGTTAACAGAACATTCGATGAGTAACACTGTATTTAAAAAATCCCATAATTTCCAGTTTGTAAGCCACTGTACAGTTTGTGGATCCTACAATGATGAACCAGGTTACACACCAGTCACGGACAAATGAAACCAGGTCTGTCAGAACAGTAATATTTCATTTTTAAACTTACTTAAAAATACTGAAATATGAATAAGATAGTGATTTTTTTGGTATCTTATTTGATACTGGCTGTCTTGGCATGAAATCAGATCATTTGTACTAACTATCATTTTGACTGACTGGAAATCTGGCAGCATGTGCTTTCTGTCAAGGTGCTTTGTACATGGAAAGTTAGCACATTGGAGTGAGTCATAGTAACCATCCATGGCCCTTCAGTGAAGAACAAATGGATCTTAGTTATCCTTCAAATAAATCTGAGATAATCCTTTGTGTGAATTATTAAAAACTAGTGGAATAGATATTGTTGTGACACTATGGTGACAGGAAATATGGATGACATCGTTTTGAGTACACTGAACACAAGTAAGCTGACGGATATAGAAACTCCACAAAGTATCACAGACAGTAACTCGTTTTTCATGCTGCTAAGGACCAAGGAAGGTAGAGTCATGTAATTATCATCAATTTTAGCACCTCAAAATTGGTACTCGTCAATTTCTGAAACTGAAACCTCTAAAGTTGGTGCTCACAAATTTGAAAATTTACCTAATGCAGGTTCACCCAAATGTCATATTGACTGTCAACAATTCCTCAATTAAAACAATAAGGTACATAATTTTACTCTTATACCATATAACTTTCTGTTGGCTACCCAGTCAAGTCCATTACAAAGATAAAGAAAAAGCAGACTGCACTGTCAAAACAGCCTAATGTCTCCAACCTTCTGATTTTCAAATACCCTATACTGACTTTAAACTTTGTATTTACTAGCTTTTTTTTCAGTAAGTGGCAGGCATCATGGAATGAAGCTGTCCACAACAAGCTATATTTAGTCAAGCCTTCTTCAGGCAAATGGCCTTCTTCCTACAGAGCAGTCAATAAGGATAAAGTGTTGCACATATCAGAGTTGGACACACTCACATAACTCACTCTTTGATCTTGATGGGTAAGGACCCACCTGAGTGTGTCACTTGCAATGAATCATTATTGTAAAACACTTTCTGATTGATTGTATAGAGCTCCAATCAACGCGATATAAAAATATATCACCCTGACTACATTTTATGTCAAATTTTACTACATGCCAATCTAAAAATATGATATATTACTATCATTCATAGATTTGAAATGATGATATGATGACATGTATAAGATAAAGTCAGAGTTTAATTCCTAAGTCATGTGCAATATATTATGAATATCTGAAGATTTTTCACATGGCAAAAAAAATTCTGATGAAGAAGGCAAATAAAGTTTTTTTCAGATATGTGCATTAAATAGTTCATTATGTTCCTTTGCTTTAATACATAAAGGATGTTTGGTCCATGGCTTCTTTAACATTTGATCTTTTGCCTTGTTCTTTTTTTTTTGGCACTGGACATACCAGCTAAAATTCTGCTCAATTTTCCTAAACACATCACACTGCTTAGAGGATAACATACCACAAGCAGTACTTGAGCCTTTGTTTTCTCACTCAGTATGGTGCAAGGTCATGGCTGCTATGATGTTGGTTGGTTTATAACATCACTTTCAATACATTATTCATAATTGGCTATACTAAAAAGGAAATGGGAGCTAAGTGCCTTTCCCAAGGACACACAGAGGCAGCCAACCTGGGCAGGTATCAAACCCATGATCAAAGGACTGTTTGTCCAACACTACCATTCGAGCTACCATGGTTCCTCCATGGTCATTACAAGTTGCTAGCTAATATGTGACATCACTGCATAACCTCTATCATGTCTTAATATCTTTGTGTGTGTGTGTGTGTGTTCTATCATATGTTTTACATATGCAGTGTCTTAGTGTTTCATGTTACTTTTATTTTCATATCCTATCATACCTAACCTTTGCCAAAAAGTTGTATAGTATATGCAAGATGATCTTTTACAGTCTTTTCTTTCCTACTTTTTTCAAAAACCATAATTCCAATTGTGACACAAATTGTACAAAACATTCAATTTTAGAATTTATAATAAATCCATTCTGTGAAATGATTTTGGTGTACTCAGATTTTTCATTGATTCTAGTACAATAATGACAGCCAGTTCAGAGAGTAATTTCTGATTTCAGGGGTCATCCCAGAAGGTGGCAAGATAAAGAATGTGACATTATGTGTGCAGTGCAACCAGAACACCCTTCGCAGTCCAATACAGATGTGATCTGTCATCACTGTCTATAAGAAATGTGGTGTAGTCCTACCAAGCCTAGCTTTTCCAAGTTAATAATTTGTAAATAGATTGCATAGCTGATGTTATTCAGGTAATTTGTATTTATCAGTCAAAATGGTTCTCTCTAGGATTTTGAAAGTTGGAGTCCAGGACTCTATCTTTAAAACAGTTGGAGTCCTAGCCCTAAAAATAGGACCCCATAAAGGAGAGCTTTTATTTCCATTGCAACAATTCAAGGAATCATGCAGGTAGTGTTTTGTCACCAATATAAATGTCTGACTCATCAGATTTCCAATTGCTCGTTCATTGTGAAATATTTAGTATTATTAAACAAGAACTAAAATCTAACACAACTCAGAACTGTGATAATTGCAATTGTGATGTTACAACTATAACAATTCTCAATGGCTTTACATTGCCATTCTTTAATTCTGTGTGCAGCAAGAAGAAATTAAAGAAAAGATTAAAATTTCTTATCTTTATTTAATAAGCCTAATTGCATTTCATTTTTAGTCAACACATTATGGAGCTTAATATTTCATTTTTTTTTCACTGATCCACAGGATCACTGTAAAAATATGCAAGTTCAGTTTCATATTCAACATTTATTGTTCAGTCATATCAACTCAGACAATAAAAACTTTATTTCACAAGCAGAATCCAAGAGCTCATTTTAAGTTTCTGCATCTTAGTCAAGGTCAAATCTATTGGTTAGAGGTGGGTATTGCAATGAAACTTATATTGCAACATATTGCAATATTTAATGAAATATTGCAATATTATTGCAATATATTGGTGTATAAAGAGACAACAGATAATTCTAATTTTGTTGTAACTTAAATAATTACAAACACTGATATGTAGTTTTTTGGGGGGTAAAACTAATTTTAATTATGCAATACTTACCCATCACTATTATATAGCTTTATTCCTTTTTCGTGTCGGAAAACTCGTCCGTTCGATGTGAAAACATTCTCCCACTTAAAGTGGAGAATTTGTCAACAAGCCACGTCACGCCCGTGCATCTCTCTGCGCCTGCGCGAACATTCATCTTTTTCATAGACTAAATTACGCCAGGGCATCAGAGCGGGGTGGGAGGAGGGCATTTGATAATAGTGATGGGTAAGTATTGCATAATTAAAATTAGTTTTACCCCCCAAAAAACTACATTTTAATAGCAGCAATACATTTACCCATCACTATTATATAGCTGAATTTGTCAGTTAGGTGGGTCGGCTGATGTTAAACTGATCAAAAACAGAGGAAAAATGTAAACTACTCACCATTTGAGGGGAGATGTCCACTTTACTATTTGCTGGAGTCCTTCTGGGCCACATGTTGTGCCGCAACTATGGGACCCAGAGAAAATATGCTTGCGCTTTGATGTGCTAATGAGCGGAGGTAGAAGGACGAAAAGGTAGTATGGGATCGCCAAAATGCTGCCTTCATGACGTCCTCCAGAGAAGAGTGATTTAGATAGGCCCATGAGGCAGCGACGGCTCGAACCTCATGGGCTTTTAGTTTCATAAAGGAAAGGTCTCTATCAGTAAGGGACTGGTAAGCTCTTTTAATTGTGGTGACAATCCACCTTGAAATCGTGGAGGCCGAAATATCAACGGAGCCCTTAAGAGGAAGGAAAAGACGTTTCCTGCCCTTTCTTTTCACTTTTGAAGCATTTAGATAGAAACGCAGTGCCCTAACTGGGCATAAGAGCCTATCTTGATCATCCCCAGCACAGATTCGACTAAGACTGGGGATCTCTATAGGTGATGGAGCAACCGCAGGTAATTGATTTTTGGCTAAAAATCCTGGCTGACAGAGGAGGGAAACGGATTCAAAATTGCCATTAAAACGGAGACAGCCAGTGTCCACCGACAATGCGAGTAAAAATACCGTCTTGAGTGTGAGATCCTGAAAGGATGCCTCACCCAATGGTTCATAGGGGGTTTTTGTTAAGGACCATAAAACACATGATAGATTCCATCTAGGCGTCAGAGAGCGAGTGACAGGTCTCTGTAGCTCAAAATACTTAATGAGATCGGCAAGGTGTGGATCTGAACCAATCTCCGAGCCCTGAGAGAATTTAAGTGTGTTAGAAATGGCGGCTCTATAGCCCTTGATAGTAGATACTGAACATCTTTTGTTCTCGAAAAGGAACAAAAGGAAATCAGCAATGGCAGTTATAGAGGAACAGCTGGGATCAACACGTTTCCTACTGCACCAATCACAAAAGATTCTCCACCTGGCATCATAGACCTTGGATGTAGAAGCTCTCCTGGCCTGAATGATGCAACTGGCAACCCGGCCCGAAAACTTGTTCTGGCGGATAGATCGCTTGAGATGAACCAAGCGTGAAGGTGGAGAATGTGTGGGCTGTTGTGTAGGAGGGAGCCTCTGTGTTGTGACAGAAGATCCCTCCGTTGAGCGAGAGATCTGGGTTGATCTATCAATAGATCTAGAAGATCGTTGAACCACGATCGTTGGGGCCATAACGGAGCTATGAGAATGATCCGGGCAGTGGAAGTTCTTACTTTTTGCAGAACTTGGGGAAGCAATTGGAACGGTGGGAAGGCGTATGCGAACAGACGATCCCACTGGAAGCTGAACGCGTCCACTGCCCACGCTCTCTGCTCCGGGACTGGGGAGACGTAAAAGGGGAGTCTGCTGTTGAGCCTGGTCGCAAACAAGTCCACGAGGGGCCTTCCCCATAGTGAGAAAAGGGACTCTGTCACTTCGCGGTGAAGAGTCCATTCTGTGAGAACTGATTTGCCTGACCTGGACAGACTGTCCGCTAAGATGTTCTTTTTCCCTGGGATGTGGCGAACTCGGAGGGAGATGTTCTCCGAGGTAGCCCAGCGGAGGAGGTTCCAGACCTCCACGCAAAGAGAAGGGGCATGTGTGCCTCCTTGACGTCAGAGATGCGCTACGACGGACGTGTTGTCGGAGGAGACCATGACACAACGACCCCTTACCCTGTCGACGCACCCTTGTAACGCTAGAAAGAGAGCCTTCATTTCTAGGTTGTTTATGTGGAGGGACGACTCGTGTAGGGTCCAAAGGCCCTGAAGAGTTATCCCCTCCGGCTCTAGATGAGCACCCCAACCGGAATCTGACGCGTCGGCGAACAGGTAGGAGTGGGGATCCGGAGCGTGCATGGGGACCCCAGCTAGGAATCTGTCTCGATTCATCCACCATCGCAGATGATGATGGAAATCTGGTCCTAGAGGAATCAGAGCTGATAGAGAATCCTTGTGTGGTTTCCACCTTGCGAGTAGGAGAAACTGTAGAGGGCGCATATGGAGCCGTCCTAAGGGAACCAGATCTGCAGCGGCGTTCAAGGTTCCCAGTAGGGATAGGTAAAGGCGAGCAGACAACACGGTTTTTACTCATAGTGTCTCTAAGAGTGCCAGGATTCGATCTATACGCTCTCCGGGAACCCGGACTAAGTTCTGGTTTGTGAGGAAGTTGATTCCTACATAAACGAAGTCTTGGGATGGAATCAGTTCTGACTTCTCGAGGTTGGGTAAAAGACCCAATCGAGTTACTGTGGACCAACAACGGAACAGATCCTGATGGAGGGACTGAACCTGAACGTTGTGGATTAACCAGTCGTCGAAGTATTGGAGGATCGGGTTTCCCCGTACTCATAGATAAGACGCTATTACTCCCATAACTCGGGTGAAAACTCTGGGTGCGGAAGCTATTCCGAACGGCAGAACCCGGAATTGAAAAACTTCCTGGTCCAAGCAAAACCGGAGATATTTCCGATGAGGTGGAAAAATCGGAATGTGAAGATATGCATCTTGAAGGTCGATGGAAACCGCCCAATCCGATGGCCGCATCGCATTTCGGATTGAGGAGGTGGTCTCCATCTTGAAATGTTCCTGCAAAAGAAAACGGTTTAAGGGGGAGAGATCGATAATAAGGCGAAATTTCCCACTTTTCTTGGTGACCAGGAAGATTCGGGAGTAGAATGCAGGGGACTGATCGTTCAGGACCCTCTCGACTGCTTCTTTTTGTAAAAGGGTATTTACCTCTTCCCTTAGTTTCACCAGATTGGACTGATGAAAGAATACGGGGGTCCTTGGTAGTGGAGGTTGTTCCTGAAACTGAATACGGTAACCCTCGCTTACAAGAGAAAGGACCCACCAATCGTCCGTGATACTTGCCCAAGCCTCTGAAAAGAGGCCTAGGCGAGCCCCTACGGGGATGTTTGGGAGAGGAATGGATGGCAGGAGAGGGTGCGAGTCCCTAGGGCCGTCCCCCCCCCTCCTTCCTTGGGAAAGGAAGGTGGGTTGTAGAACTTCTTCCTAGGGGCTCCTCGGCGTCTAGGTCCACGCCTAGGACCTGACTGACGAGGAGGTCTCACTTGAGGTTGTGCACTATATTGAGGTTGTGCACTATATTGGGGCTGTACCTGCTTAAAGAATTTAGCAGGTGGCCCCTGAGGTCGATGCACATTAGTATGCTTCCTGGCCGATTGTGATGGGCCAGGTGCAGTTGTGAAGGACCTATGTTGATGGTCCTTCAAATCTTGTGAGGCCACAGTGGGAATGAGACCTCCGAAGAGACTCTCAGCTTCCAAAGGAGCAGCCCTTAGAAGGTCTTTACTGTGGCTAAGTAAGACCCTCGAGGAGTCCAGTGCAACATCACGACGGATGTGTAGGAGTTCCGCTGAAAGGGCCATTGCAATAGCGAGTGAATGCCGAGATGTCTTGGCAACAGCTTCCAGCACACGCTGTAATGCGGCTGGATTCAGAGAGGCCTCCCTCAGCATACTAAACGACGTAGCTGAGAAGAGGTCCGCATGAGAAGCTATGGTGGTCAGAAGACGGACCTTCTGCTCAATGGCTTCGATCGTCTTAATAGGAAGGCGTGCCCAGGTTCCCGTTGTCAAGCCGACTTGAGATGCATCTGCATCCAATTGAGGAGGTCTAACAGGCCACTTTGGGGAATGTACCCGGTAACTAAAGGCAGAGACCATAGGTCTTAAAGTAGAAGCTGGGACAGCCCACCCTTTGCGCCGTCTAGCGATGTCCTGGCCTGAGGAGAACCTCTGTGATATTTCCTCAATTGTAGAGGAATGCGGAAGGAGCAGAAGATCTGATTGTGGTTGAGCCCCGGAGATCTTTTCCAAACTGGAGAGGATCTTCTTGGACTGTGAACCAGACGGTTTCGGGCACAAATCCGTAGGTAGTAGGCGGTAAACTTCATTTACCGCCTTATCAAAAGACCATATCTCTTCCGCTTCCTCTGGTTGAGGGAAGCTGGGTCTATCTGTTGGTTCCAGTTCGTACTCGTTGGAATCGACGATGATAGATACAGCATCATCATCTAGAACACTCCGAGCAGGAGGGTGGCCGGGCGACACAATGTCCTTTGGAGAAGGTAACAGAGGCGCACTATGCGCCATTTCCCGTACTTGCTGAGTAGGGGCTCTAGGTGTTCTAGATCTTTCAGGAGAAAGACGAGACCGCTTGCCTTTCGCGGATGATGCTAGGCGTCGGGATCTACTAGTGGATGCTACCTGGCGAGGAGGCGATGGCGGAACACGAGCCGCAACATCGTTTCTACTCAGAGTCCAGGGTCCAGTAGCCCAAGGGGGCATAAGGGGCCAATTATTATGAGATGTTGGTCCCCACATCCCGTATGGATTCATTGGTATAATAGGGAAGGGGGGGATACTGATCCGATCCCCTTCCCTGGTCTGCGACCTTCCGTACGACGAGGCCTCTGATTGTTGATCAGTGTGACGTCGGTGACCGGTACGAGAAGACCGGTGGCCTATGACCGGTGACCGGTATTGGATGACCGGTCACCGGAACGATGTGACCGGTGACCGGCGACCGGTGATCAACCAAAGATAGGTGACCGGTACCGGGTACCCGGTGACCGGTCACCCGACATTGACCGGTGACCGGACCGGTCACCCGACACCGACCGGTCACCGGACCGGTCACCGGTCAGTGACCGGTCACAAGACATTGACCGGTGACCGGTGGACCGGTCAACCGACACTGACCGGTGACCGGACCGGTCACCGGTCAGTGACCGGTCAGAAGACATTGACCGGTGACCGGAAGACCGGTCACCTGACACTGACCGGTGACCGGACCGGTCACCGGTCAGTGACCGGTCAGACGACATCTCAGATGTCTGTCTGTCTTCATTACTACCCAAGGTGCGGTGTAGCCCCTCCTCGAGAGGGTGCGACACGCTACTTTGGGAATGTTTGGAGTGGTACACTTCCTTCCTGGTGGAAGGAAGTAACACACTACTGCTCTTTTTCGTCTTCTCCCTTCCCGGGAGATGCGATTTACTCTTGGAGCGTTCACTGGCCCCTACAGGAGGGACCTCAACTATGTCCGGGGAGGCTGGTGCAGGCTCTTGGGGCCCCGGAATGTCCTTGTGAACTAGAGTGGCCTTCTTGCTGTATGTTGCCTTAGTCTGAGTACCTGTAAAAGAAAATCCAGAGAAATCAGACGATGAGGGGGATTTAACTATTTTTTTCCGCCCTCTATAAGTACGCCTGGAATCAGCAAGATTCCAGGTTTCATTGTTCCAATTTGTACAAATATTGCAGCGACTGTTCCGCTTACACTTGGAACAGGTAAGACAGTCTGAGTGTGTATCCCATGGGGCCTTCTTATGGCCACACTTACCTACAGACTGATTTGCTGGCATTGTTTCTTTTATCTGAAATAAATATTATCTGAAATAATTATTATTGAAGTATCAATCAATAACAATAACAACGTGTAAACTCACCTTTAAAATCTACACGTAGAAAACTCACCTTTTTTTGGTACGTCGCGTACTCTATACATACCCGTTCACCATATACTTTGCGGGCTATCTGCACCACAGTGGTTAGTTTGCAACAGGTAAACAATATACATATATATGTTCTTCCCAAGAGATATTAGAAGCTAGTTCACTTGACAAGCTTTATTGTTCTCAGGAAAATGCAAGAAAAGCATACGACGCGACACGCGTAGATAATAAAGAAACAATTGAAATAGTAGGAGAATAATATATAAATGAAATATTAATTCTGTAAAATTATGCGCCTGTTAATTGCGACGCTATCACAGTTGTTCTATGTCGTGTTGTAATGACATAGACGACTTACCGTGTACCTGAAAAGAAACAAGATATATTGTTTACCCTAACCCCTCTAAGGGTAGAGTACACGTGGAGAAGTAGAAAAACTCTTCCTAGAACTAAACACTGACGAATAGTGGCATAAAACACATATAGCCGAGACGGACAACTGTAACACAGATGAATTTAGAAGGAGGGAAGTCCGAAATGTAGTTGAAAAACCGCAGCAGACAATTTCCTCAGGTTACGTTTTTGCGACACAACCACCAGGTATGGCGTCCATGAAAAAGATGAATGTTCGCGCAGGCGCAGAGAGATGCACGGGCGAGACGTGGCTTGTTGACAAATTCTCCACTTTAAGTGGGAGAATGTTTTCACATCGAACGGACGAGTTTTCCGACACGAAAAAGGAATAAAGCTATATAATAGTGATGGGTAAATGTATTGCTGCTATTAAAATAATAATTATTAGGACTGCTAACATTCAGCAAAAGATTTATAGATGATAAATGTCATTGTAAGTCCTTACTATGGATATACCTGACTTAATGTGATTTGTGTCATTTATAAACAGGCTATTTTATCATTTGACTATTCTAAAACAAAATTGATGATAAAAAGAAAATCCTGTGGTCTAATAAACAGACAAGGCTGCTCACCAAGTACATGAAAGTGGTACCCCCACTTGGGGAATCCCCCAATCTCAAATCAAATATTAAAAGGAAACTCCAATTATCTACTAAAATACTATCCAGATAGTATTTTTGTATTTGTATTTATCTTATAAAATGTCTATGGGTGTTTACTTGTGTGTGTGTGTGTGAGAATGAATCATGCATGTTTGTGTACACAATGCTCTGTGCTGAATCCTCGCTCTGTTGTTTTTGTGTACACTAATCCATAATACCTTTTTTGCATGTTTGTTTCCCAACTGTATTTTATATATATTTGCCTGTACATACATAGATAATTGAGGGCCACAAAGTAGATTAGTTTTTGTACTAACTGTGTCACCCTAATAAAATAAAGACTTTATTATTATTATTATTATTATTGTCCTTTAATGTATTTATTCACAAATGATTTGTACTCGTTTGCAGGACACTCCCTTCCTCATCACTATAACATACATGTACATACATAACATACATGTACATACATAACATACATGTACCAGTAAACCCATTTTCCAAATACACTGTTTTAAAACTTCACAGTGTGTTCAGCCTCACTCAATCTGGATGTAAAGGAAGTGCAGAGTACATCTGCAATCAGGATTTATAGACTTTTTAAAAAAAATAATTTTTTGCTTCATCACATCTCAAAGCAAGAGAACATGAATGTATTTTATTTTTGAAATTATCATTAGTCTGTTATTATATTAATTATTCTTTATTATTACAGGCCTATGTACCCTTACCTAGCAGTGACTATACATGTGCTCTGTGCACTTCCTGTATATCTACTTTGGGTGAGGTTTGACGAATTGTGAAGTTTTCAAATGAACCGAGTAGACTTGGAAATTTTTAAGATAGTATCCATGTTTCACAAACTTGTTAGCTATGTGGCTTAATGTAAAGGTCAGTTCTGAGATCAATATCAACAAAGTCATTATTCTTTAACAAATTGGAAGTTCTTGATGATGATGATTTACTATTATGGAATTCTCTTATCTTTATTCTAAATATGCCCATGTCAACTGGGAAAATGTTGCTAAAAGTATTTCATAAAAACATTTCAATATTGTATTATATTGATATAATAAATGATTAGTGATATTTGTATCATCACATTCATACCACAATATACCAATATTTGATATCACTCGCCCCTACTAGGTGTCCGTACAGTAAAGTAATATGCACACTTTCATATTTCTCCAAATACTAAGTGCAGAAAATGGACAACATCACATCCTTTTCTGGGTCATATTTCAGCCATTTGTATTCAATTTTACAGGATTTCCGGCACTTTCAGCTGTGTATCTTGCAAGAACTTCCACAGCTTTCAAATTTTCACATCACAATGCAGTGAATGTTGATCAAAAACATCTAAAAATGAAATGCAACCTTTATCCAATTGGCCAAGTTCTGCCACAAGCCTGATACCCTCGATCATTATGTATCATCAGCACTGAAATTAGTGTATTGGACCAGGGACCAGGTCAGTTAAGTTTGTGTGTACTGACTGCTTTGACAATGGAAGGACACATGTATGGCAATTTCTGCCACTGGCATTCATTGCACCTCATCAAGTGCAGGGTCTTGGCAGGCACTCAATTAACACAATAAACATATCAATTAACTGTGAAAGGGAATGCCATCTCATATTTTATTAGATATATCCAACACAAGACCACTTGTTAACTTATGACAGTGACTTCTGGAAATTTGTATTGATTCAACAAATTTATGAAAGTTGGGGTTTTAGTGATCTGTCAACAAATTTATGAAAGTTAGGGTTTTAGTGATCTGTCAACAAATTTACTGATCTTGGATTAGCAGATCCTCTACTTTTATTCTTATTTTTTTATCAAAGTATTAGATTTTTCTATCAGATAACAAGTAAGCAATTTTATTTTACTAGTAATATTTTTGTTCTTCATATCCTTTCCTAATTAGCTGAATCTTGATATTTAACTTATTATCACCCGTTTAGTTTTCTTAATTGAAAATAGCAGTAAGAATGATAAGAAATTGAAATAAAACATATCTCCTGTAACTTCACGATGTCTTTTGTCTCAATTATTTGCACTTCTAGAGAAAATGAGTTATGCCAGTAAGTTTGAAGTTCCAACACAGTACATTCAAGAGACTGACATCCTGCACACCCGCATTGTCAATCAATTTTTTTAAAAAGTGCTTCATAAGTAGCATGGAACAAACAGGGGAAGCAACTACATCAACACAAAAAGTCTGAAATAATCCGAATCACATACCTAAAACTGACATCGTGGTGTGTGTGTGTGTCCTTTTATGGTTTGTAAATCTTCATTTCATTAGTCACAGACTTGGAATTGACCAATAGCTTTTCTCCATACATAAAATTAGTGATGCAAGGAATTCCCATCATGAGCACACGGTATTTAAGCACTGTAAGTTTAATTTGAAATTTTCAGTTCATGAAATTTCAAAGTTGCAATCACTGCACTAGAATAATTCTGATAGATTATATTATCTTAAGGTATTTTCTTCCAAAATCATTAACAGTCCATTATTGTTTTGCATGTAATATTGGTAAAATAACTCAATTTTATAGGGTGGTCCAACATCCCAGTTCAACCGGAAGTGGTAGAATCGGTTTGCTGCTGTCTGTTAAATTAAACAAATAAATAGGTTTTACTGAATTATTGCATTTCTTTTAGAATGGCATGATCAGTATAAAATTTTAACAGGGAGAAAAACTATGTGCAAAAGAAAAAAAGCTCAATTTATTAGCCTGGTACAATGACCTAATTAGACTGGAAGTGGTAGAATTGGATTGATGCCATCTGTCAAATTATGTAAAGAAACAGGTTTTATTGAATTTTGCATTTCTTATACAATAACATGCTCAATATCAAATGATACGAGTGAAAAAAAACAGTGTAAAAGAGAAAAACAGTAAAATGTGTCCTTGATTTGAACATTATTTCCTTGCTTTCTTAATGCAGTGCTAACTACTAATACTGAAATGTTTGAAACAGTGGAATTTATAACATTTTTGTCATAATTTTGACACTGTTTGACCATAGCTGCCTGTAAATTTATATTTTGTTTCAGTAAAAATTAGTGAGAAGCAAAATTCATTTGATTATCTCTCCATATCATAATTCATTTTGTGTCTTAAGCTCATTAGCCCAAAACTAAAAAAAACTGTTTAACAATTGCTATAATTTTAATATATAAAAAAATATAGAAAATCTATTTTTTTTCCAAATTTTAAAAAGTCATTTTATAAACAACTAAATTATCATGATTACTAGGATTTTCCCTTACTCAGAGCATAAATATCTTAGAGTTCAAAACTGTCGGCAATATTACACTGCCTTCATCAGCGATTACTGTTGATCACATGACTTATAATGGTCACGTGATATGAGGAGACTGGTGTATATAGGTGGTTGTTCAAGCCCTTTGTCCCTGTTTAGTGTTGGCGTCCGCTTTCGTATTTCAATTGCCACCTTCACCTTCCTTTTCCATATGTTGTCCTCAGATGTGATGATCTTGGTCTGATTGGGAATGATGGAATGTCCCATATTGCTGCAATGTTCATGTATTACAGATGACTCTCTACTGATGTGTTCTTTAATCCTGGTTTCTAACACTCTGCCTGTTTCACCAATATAGTCATTCTTACAACCAGTTATCTACACCAGTCTCCTCTTAAGGAAATTCCTAGTAATTATGAGCAAGGAAGCAACCTTTTCAGTTGTAACTAAATTATCTTTATCAATGTGCTAATTTTGGTTCAGATATCTCCACAAATAAATAAAATGTGGGTATAGTACCACTTTTTGACACAAAAATAATTAATTACAATAGCAGTATTATGTTGACATCATTGTAACAAAAAAACATAAAAAATATAATTTCTGACTTATTTTAATAAAGAAAGCATTTTTATGATTCTATGTAATAGCATTACATGTGTGCATATTTTTCTTCAGTTATGTTTTAAATTAAAACATCATTGATTCATGCCATCATAAGCTAAATCTAATACATTTTGCTTACAAGTAAAACATTTTCTTATAATACCATCATGATTTTTCCCAATTTTATTCTTTTAGCTTTTGAGAAGAAATCTCTCTTAAAATCAAAATTGTGATAAAAATATGAAAGACTTTGGGAATGCTACATTAAGTTTCTCTATGTAATTTTCCGAATAAACTTATTATTTTTATGTGCAATTCATGTTACTCTGCCATATATTTTGTCACTGATTATCTGTACAATAGCGTAACGGGTACAAGTAGAGTTATGGGAAGTGCGTCAAAACAAGTGCCATAGGCATGCACTCTGATAAGGGTAGTATGGTTGTAAGCATGCCAAAACGAGCATGTAGAAATATATCGTAGACATTTTATATGCATGTTTTAACTAAAATAACCTACTGTTTCAAATGAAATTATGTGTATAAATCTCAATGAATTATATTTCTGTAAAGGTGAAAGTTCTTAAGTGCGTCTAAACCGATGACTCCAGGATAGTTTTTTTTAAAAATGTCTCGGTGTCCATTATGTTCTTGTTATATACTGCTGCCACGTGTATGTTTCACCTTTATATGAATGTATTTTATGCAACCTCTGAAAAATAACTGTTTCATAATTAATAAGGTATGCAACAACAACAACAACAACAAAATTAATCTCAGCGAACGTGTTCTCCTTGACGCGTCTATCCAATATAAAGCCCATCCGTACCAAAATGGCGACTATATCGAATGCGCACAAGGAAGCGCCAAACAAGCACAACCCAAAGTCCACTTGGGTTAATTTCGGGAATGTAGATTGTTCCCAAACAATTTTAAACACCTGATATCTTGTCCAGAGCATCTGTCCATCTAAATCATTGATACAAATGGTGTATGAAGGTAACATATCTTCGAAGTATTTAGCTCAGAGAGCAGGAAATCATGCTCAACAGATCCTAATACCCAATAGGAATAAAGCGAATACATAGGTCCGGAAAAAATTATAGTTGACACTGACCTCACACACACATCCTATTGACGGACACCAACTACTCGTAATATAGGTCCCTCGGTTTGTTTTTTATATTTAGATTTTTTAAGTTACTTCGACTGAAACACGGTCAGTTGTCTAAGTCTTGTGCAATTTAACTAGGTCTTATCAGCATTTTACTTCTGACATGCGATTCGCAGGTCTTCGCTATGGTGAACAAGTGGAGTGACAATAGCTAGGGTCAATTTGGCTACCAAACAAGTGATCAATGTATTTGTAAATAATTGTGTATAGCAAATTTATCGTAGATTCTAATATAAGAAAACTGTTCCGGAGAACATCCAAAAATAAAGTATAATAGAATATTATTTATTATCTAATCTTGAAGGTTCAACAAGAATACTATAATCACAGGAGGCCGACGCGAGCCTATGACCCGTTCTGACCCCGGACCATGTCTATCATACTATATAAGAGACAAGGTAAGTAACAGGATTCGTCGCACACGTCTATAATTCAAATTCAGTCAGTCAACTTCCGAACACTCATTTCCACACCCGACCCTCGATCTTGAGCTGCTATTCCCGTCCATGGAATCACTCAGCCATAATATGTGGCTCGTTTTACTCCTTATATAATTTTCTTATATAGTATGACAGACATGGTCCGGTGTCTATTGCTTTTTTTTATAACACTAAGATTGCGTCGGCCACCTGTGACTATACTAGGAGATAACCCATGCTATACGCTGTGAATTATAGTCCCATCTTGAAACAAATACATCCTGTAGTGTTTACAAAACTTAGAGAAATATATTACAAAAAGTAAAGTATCTATGTAGGTCTACTGTCTATTTTTGGCAAAATGCACCATTTTTTAAAGTGCGTAGATTTCCAAAAGCATTACTACAGCAGTGGGCAAAATAGTTTTAATTTTGGGTATGATATTTAAAATTTGACCAACTATTTTTAATAATTTTAAGCATGGCATTCCCTTGTTCCGTGAAATATATTTAATCAAAAAGGACACGAAACTAATTTGTATACGTCCGCCATAAGGGCGGAGCTTATCATCTTATGAGGTCTAATTTTCCGTCGTACGTCCCAATATTTCCTATTTCGTTTCCGCAAAATAACTCAAATTCTTCACCGTCAAATGTTACCAAACAATGTAGCTTGAATTTGGGGACAAAGAAAAAATCTATTGATTTCGGGCTTAAAGCTCAAAGGTCAAGGTCACTGGAACTGATGGAAGGAGATACGTTTCCACACAATGATCGGTCTTTTAATCCAACGAACAACAACGCAGATTTAAAACAATTTAACATAATTTGTATTAACTCAGATATTCCTCTTTATTATGATTGGAGATATAATAATGGAAAAAATAAATATCTCAAGAACATAAAACTGTACATCAACATGTAATAGTTTTTCTTTTTTATATTGAACGCCTATAATACATATCACATACGACCTGATACTTTGACATAACTAGATATTCCTTCTTTTGTTAGTCCGTTGCTATCTTATAGAAGAAAGAAATCCATCATATTTTGTCATCAGTTGTAAACATTTTATTAATTTTTTCGTTTGTAAACACTTAGCACATCAGCTGCCATAGGTTTTCCAATTCCATCATGTGCAGTTTTATGTTCTTTATGTATTTAAGATCCATTAATATATCTCCAATCATGATGATATGGGATATTAAAGTTATTACAATTATGTTAAATTGTTTTAGATCCATGTTGTTTTTGTTGAATTATATTGATCATCGGGTAATGGTATGAAGCATTCAGACGACAGTTTCATTATCTGAAAGTGTATATGAAATCTATATATTTATTTGGCTAACCCCGGTATACTTTTATGTGATAAATGCCAATAAGATATTCTGCATCCTGATGTTGCCATCCATACTGCCCAATTTAATTGAATTTGGCAAAAGTTCATATCGCACTGTGCTCTGCATCTATTCACTATATCATCGTTTATCCAATTTTAAAATGTAAATATTTAAAATGTTCAGTGGTTTGTATGTACAATAGTTATTTTCTGTGTATTATATTCTTATGTCAATCAATTCATTTGTTATATTGGCTTGTATTGCTCAAGTTAGCAACTTTAATGTGTTAAACTGAGTTGCTGAACAACGGTAAGGCGCACTACTTGGTGGTTTGCTTTTTTAAAAATAAATCTGAGGTCCCTTACTTATTTATCTAAAACATTCATCATATGCTATATGCCCTGACTAATAATGTAATTTCAAATACTTGATCTAAATTACATTATAAAGAAATAAAGTAAAATATGAGAGGTGGAGCGGACTTTAGCTAGCTATGCTCTTTCATATAAACGGTAATGCTTTTTCTTTACATTTTTATAATTTCATTAGTGATTCTTTTTCTATTGTTACTTAGTTTCCGAAGCAAACAAAATATAATTCTGACGGCAAAACCTACTTACACGAGGTTATCATAATGACAACAAATCCTACTTACAAGAAGTTTCCATTTGAAATTACTGACTTTATCTGGATTTAATCACTGAATGATATATAACGACATATGTCTGGTTCAAGAAAAAAGTTATTCAAATAGACTAGAACCCTTAAATTACTACAGAAAAAGTTCAGATTTTGGACAATAGATTATGGTGGCTTTTGAATAAATTGGACGGCTGGTAGTGACGTTTTTGCTTTTTTTTAATTTGGATGGTTGTGGCCTAGTTTGTATTTTTGAGGGTTGGTGGCCAATGGCATTATTGTAATTTGCAGGGATGCGTATTTACTATCACAGATAAAAAGACAAAGGAGGCAGGGGTTTAAGTTTTTGTATGAAGATAAAACAATAGACAAAAAGACAAACAAACAACCAAACACATAAAACATAAAACACAGAGTTTTGGCAATGTTTCAGTAGTATCTCTGTATTTGAGAGATCTGGATGGACCTGGAAAGGGCCGTTGGGTTTAACCCTTAAAAGGGCTGGGGTTTTTTTTGTTGGCCAGACTCACCTTAACGGCTACACCTGCCAGGTCTGTCTTCACAGGCAGCACATTCCTGTCTCCATTGTTCGCCAGTCAAAAGGTTGATAGAGGCGGAGAGGGAAAAGTGAGGTTGGTTAGCTTCACTTTCCCAGTCCTCATTCCTTGGGATTGGGGATTCAGGCTCTTGTGGCTGCTGCTGCTGCCGCTGATGTTGTTGTTGCTGCTGTCGTTGCTACTTTAGTTCTTAGGCTTTGTCTTCCCTCTGATGAAACTCTGCTGAACTCTGTCCCATCATTTGGAGAGGGTGTTTGCTCGCTCTCTGGCTTCCTCTCCCTCTTCTTCTTTGCCAAAGCCATCTTGATCTTCATGGTTTCCTCCTCCATTATCTCTCTAATCAACCCCTTTGCCGTTCTAAAGACCACCATTTCCTTTTTGAGGTGACGTCTATTAGGGGAAATCTACATTTTCTTCATTCTGCCCAGAAGGTGGTCTACCCTCGGCAACAAACACATGCCTTCACACAGTTTACCCACTTGACATACTTGGATAGTATCTTCGTAGATGAGTCGACGATGAATGCTAAAATTGGTGAACTAAGTCTAACACGAGACTAAATCTTGTTCTAGCCTTTTATAGACTAGGTGCGGATTGAAACTGGATTTAAGTCTCTACCAATCAAAATGTGTGTGATATATTTCAGTCATGGCGTTTGTTGTATCTACCAATCAAAACGCAGGAGGACGTGTCACGTGACGTTTAGATTCACATACAGGAGACAGAAAAGATGGACAGAGGGAATATGAAAGAGCATGTAAAAGAATCTGTTTTCTTCAAAATATCACAAAATAACCAACACGATTTCAAAATGTTTTTTTTAAAATAAGCCCCTCTAAATGAGGCATGAACAAAAGAATGAAGAGTCAGGATTAGGGCAGTCCCTCTTCGTGTACAAAATTCTCAAATACAAATGCAAATATAATAATGTTAAACATGAACGTATTTACAAGATGGAGACTATGTTTCTGAGCTAAAGAAAAGAGATTGCCATAATGATCACTAATCCACGTGTCTATTATTTCATCGTTTCTAGGGAAATCACGTCCAAAACAAGAAAGTAAATGTTCGAAAGGAATTTAATACTGCGCTGATAAAGAAAATACACACAATATTGTCCACACACCATGGAATCAGATACTTGTAATCTCACATTATCGAATTGAATGGATACAGCATTTCTGATCGTATAGAATGTGATACCGTCTTCGATAGGAGGTAATCCATAGGACTCAAAATATTCCACGCTTGTGTCGTTGGGAAAGTAGGCAGCCGTCCACTTTGTTCCTGGTTGATGACTGTCGTCCGTGCTGATGACATAAACTCGAACATCTTTAGGTTTTTGGTAAGAAAGTTCATCTTGAACACAAACCACTGGATTCCAGGGAGCTGTATACCAACTGTGAGTCAGGAGGTTAATGAAGTACCCTGGTATTAATTTTCGTTTTTACAGCTGATGATAAATATTGATTTCACACTTGAATTTTCCTTTTAAAAGATCTGTCAAGTAAGTCGAATAAGATGAGGATCGGTACTCTGCTGCAAGACAGCTTCGATGCGTTTTGTCTCCAAGGGAATCAACGGCGGTTTGGAATAGTCTATCAAGTCTTTATACTACTATTTCAAGATTTTCTCTTCTGGGACATGTGTCCACACTTCTTCCAGACAATATTCCAGCTTTTCTTCTTGAGTCATCGTCAGACATTGGTCATTTTGTTTTTGACTAGGATGATTGATCTGAAAACTATAATAATGTTCTCTTGTCATGAGTGTGATTCGCTCAGCCAAGTGGTGAGCAAAACAGGAGACTAAGTGTTGTTCTTGTTCTGGCCATCGTGACACTACTGTTTCTTCTTTTTCACAACTACCATCCCTTGGATGTTATTTCTGTCACTGCTGTGGTTCCTGTTCTTCAACGTCTCCTTTCATTGTTTCATGTTCCAGAGTTTAATAGTCCAGGATCACTTCTCTGAGGCTGTTGATGTCAAGGGTATCAAGATCACGTTCACTGTGTTCTCTAAGGCGAGTGCAAACTGGAGTTCCGCACAGAATTGTCCTGATTTTATAGGATTGAAATGTCCCACGTCACTGCCTTGGTTTGGAGTGAAATCAGATCCATACAAACAATACCCTCTGCATAGTCGTCATACGAAATACCGTGGGTACTGTTGGGCCCCGATTGTCATGTGTCTGCAAACAGACTCAAGTAAGATGTCAAGTAATTCTTCTGGATAAAGTCAGGTTCAAAGGGTCTGGTACACAACGTCTAGCTGTCTCCAGTGACTTCTATCGTGGAAACGTTGAAGTACTGGAACTGGAAAGGGTTTTGATCAATAGCTCCGTCGACGGCAGCAATGCCGACAATGCCAGTGAACAAACGCTTAGGGAGTTGACCCTGGAAGACATGATCTAATCATTCCTGGATCGGAGCCCAGAGGCAATGGTGAAGGTTTTAACTTCCGCTCGTCATACGATATAATTAGATGTGCTTCTGGCAAGAGCATGATTGATATCGTGTCTAATTTTAGGTAAGACTTCCACACGTCGCACGTAGAGTCTGGATTCTTTGATGTTGGTTTTGTACTCATTAGTATCAGCGGTAAAATGGAAAACGGCACTGCTTCAATTTAGTCTCAGACGTACATCCACTCAGTTCAACAAATACTTGTCATGCAACCACAGGTCCAAGTGTAAGCTACGTCCTTCTTTGATTTTATTTTGTCGATCGCTGTGAGGATTATCAGTCTCTATCAACTCTGTGTCGTTCACCGCACCCAAAGTGTTTGATTTCCATGCGACACAAGCATCGAAGGTGTGTGTTCTTGGTTTCTTTTCCGTAAGTCATGAGATTCTCTAGGGTATCGCGGTAAGAGTAAGTGTCTATGCTGCTGCTGACGAGTTTGCTGTTCAGGTACAAATTCACTCCCCTTAATCCTAAATGCATGAAATTGTTGACAGGAGCCACTCTGGTATCTGCGTCTGAGTTCGTGTTGTTATTTTTGATGACTTTCAATTTCATGTAAAGGTAACTGTTATTCACATCGATGTAATCTTCGATTTCTCCTTAGATTTCAATCTCAACGGGAGGTGATGTCGTCAGAGACGACACGGGATGAAATTCTACCCACTAGAATTCTTGTATTGTAATCATCGTAAGGGGCATGGCAAGCAGGTTTAGTTCTGTCTTGGAACGTTCGCAAGTAACCCGGTCCATCATTTTTCAGTAATCATAAGGTCAAAGTGTCTGACGACTCTTTGCTATTTATTCTTTTCCTTGCTGTGTCTGTGAGGTTTCAGCAGTTTTCAACATCTCTTTCTGCTTTGTCTTTGTTGCTGAGTGGAAGATGACCCTGGAGTGTGAAGTGAATATATAGGTGTTTCTCGAGGTCTTGTGAGCTCTTTTCCTGTCTGGATCAGCATACTTCTCTCGGCATTCAGTAACGCTTTTTTGCGACTCTGTTTTCGATGAGCACATTTTGGATGAATTCTTTCCCTTGCGTAAAGGCAGCATTTTCAAGAGCATTCAATCCTTGGGAGACCATATATTACAAGACGGGTGCCACATAACGAAATACGGATTCGAACATTTACCCAAATTATGGACTCGTTATCGAGTTACATCTCAGTAAACAGGATACACGAGTTACAACTGACTTTACAATCGTTTTCGAACATTTTGTTTTACGGCGACATTTCTTTTGAAGAATATAATATTTTGCCTGAGATATCCTTTTAAATAAAGATTAACACTGTCAAAATACGATTTACTGACAGGAAGATAATGAGGATGCACGAATTTTCAATGAGCATCATAGGTATTTCGTCCTCCATCGTAAGCAGTTATCGTAAAATCCACTTTGAAAGGAATGACTCTCAGCTACGGAGCAGCTGTGTTTCCCATCCTGTTGTACTCGACGACATCGGAGTACACAATCATCCGATTGAGACCTTCGTTCAGTTCGATATAGGTATTGAAAATACTCGAAGAACCGGTTGTATTTGTTGATGTCTTTTATTCGAGTGAGGGCTGTGTGTCCACCCATAATAGCAAGCAAACTGGGAGAAAATGTGATGGATAGCGTTTTTGTAAGGGAAAAATCCAGTTTTAGATGATGAGAATGTGGATGGTACTCGATCAGTACACGTTTGTTGTTTTTGTCGAGTGCTTTGTCAAACTGATCGTTGAAAATAGTTGAAATCGTATGGACGAGATGTCGACCATTACAATAATATCATGCAGGAATTCTCATGTCATAGATATTCAATCTGGAATCGGACGGCGCTGGTGGATATTTTTTCCCTAATAGCCATGATCCTTTTTGTCAAAGTTTTCTTGTACTTGTTCGTTGAGTATTTCTTCGACAAAAGTTGATCTGCGGCAATATTCAAGACTTGCGTGTGATGAATGATTTCTATCAAAGCTACTTCCCAAAATGAGCTTCGTGGTCGAGTTGTATGAATTGAGGTAATTTGGTCGTGAAACAACACAACGTATTGTTATGTATATTAAATTTATAATATGTGTCCATGAGGTAAGTTGTACTTTAGTTAGATTATAGTCATTTCGTAAATAAGTTGTTTACATAGGCATTTCGCAATATCTTGTTGTAAAATAGATATTTGTATAGAATTTCGCAATTAGTATATAGTATTTCGCAATAAGACTGTTCCTTTCCATGTCTTTTGTCAGGTAGTATTTGTTTTCTAGAAAATTCTGTCAGGTGATCTCTGTTTATATATAGGGAGTTTGGTAAGCAATAATTCATTATTGTACTAATGGTCAGTCTATGAAGAATCATTTTAATAATCAGATGTTTATAGTTGTGTTGTGAAAATCAGAGCAAATTCAGAGAGGAATTATTTATTTAAAATAGTCATAGAATTACTAAAGTGCTGATTCTCTTTTTGGATTGATACATGACATTGGGATTTTTGTGAATTCATTCAAAGATATTCTGGATTACATCATTTAGGCATATCATAACATTCAAGGCTAGTGGAATTCATTCGGAACATTTTATATTTAGGACTTGTGATTAGGACACTTAGGATTATTGGATTTGGACTTTAATTCACGTTATTGTAAGTGTCTTTTGAATTTTCACTTTAATTGTCTAAAAATAAATTGCTTGTTGATTTTACTTTCATTGTTGGCTTCACATTCATTCTGTTACATATTTTTAAGACCTAGAGTCCTAACAGTATTGTTAGGAAACACATCCAGAGAACTGTCACTAGGTAAGGTAAAATAAAATTGATTATTCATAGTTCGATCGTACTTGTCTCTTAGGAGTCACTCATTATCAAAGAAAAATTATTTTAAACGGTTCCAAAGCGTTGCTTTGACTGGAGGGATTTTGACTGACGTTGGCGTGGCTACTGTTGCTGTTGTTACTACTGTTGGAATAGTTCAAGGAGGAATTGGGAAGAAGATAGCCAGTACAATTGCTAAGTAAAGTAGTCCACAGTTGTTTATCTCCTTGTTGCAAACTCAAGGTTCAATGGTTGCTTCAGTGACACAATACACCCCGAAGATCTTACAGAAAAAGAAAGTTAAATTTATAAGAACACGTTCCCCGCACCATACCAACTGTTGTTTTTGCTGTTGTTTTTGTTTCTGTAGTTCTTAGAGGGATGAAGTGGAAGAAAAGGATGCGGTGCTTAACGGCATATTCGTGACTTCGACTTCTTTTTATAATCAATGAGTTGTGAGGCTGCAATCCCGGAATCGATGCTGGGTAAATATCCTTTTTACTCCTTGGAAACGACGTTTTCCAACTTTACGTGTTCCTTGATTGAGAATGCCTTCGATATCGTACACTTCGTCGTCTTTTTTGGTCACTCGCTGTGCCTCTGACAAGTAAAAAGGTTAACGCTTCTTCGTTCATATCTTCCAATTTATAGTCGGACGGGTGACGTCCACGCACATGTCCTGTGACTCGAAACAATTCTGTCGTCCAGTTCGGTAAATATCCTTTGTCAAAAGTTCGTTTTGTTTTTCCAATGCGAACTCAAATTTCCAATGTTTAAATTTGTTTCTTCTTAGAGGAGGTCTCAGACGTTCCAAACAATCAAACACTGCCACTTTGTTTTGGGGAGTCACTTCCTCTGAGGCACATCCGATACTGCAAATGGTACGATTGACTATAAGCTTTCTTCAGTCGTGGTAACACGTCGATGTATTGGAGAGCATGTTGATATGTAAAATATGCCCACATACGTTCTTTCAAGGTTCCCTGAAAACGTTCTACGACACTGGCTTTGGTTACAGGATTTTCAGAAGTGAAGAAATGAATGTCGTATTTTCAATCTTTTTTTTTAAATAATTGGTTGAAAAATTCAGTGCCTTCGTCAGTTTACCGTCGCAGAGGGTGTAGACCACTTTGTTTCAAAACGATTTTTCCAAGCTGGCAATAACTCTGAACTTGTTTCGGAAGTGAAAGGAATCACACAAGCCGATTTTGAAAACACACAAATGACACAAAACAAATATTAGTAACCTAAATTGTACGAAGCCAAGTGAGACACGTCTGCTGAATCGGATTGCTATTGATGATCGATTCCAGCTGCATTCGTTTGATATCTTGGAAATTTGTGTCGAATGGATTGGTGAGGTGTATTTCGATTGTTCTTGCAACCGTTGTTGTACATCCTGCGGACGTATACTTTTAAGTTTAGTTTTGTCTGTACGGTACAATTTCTGAACTCCGCTGTAGCCAGCAACATGGGCAGAATTGTAGTAAACTCTTGCTAAAAGTGTGTCCATGCTGTTGCTTCTCAGTACGTCAAGCAACTACCGATAGATTTCTTTGTGTGATATTTCGTGTGGGCATTCCTACCCTTTTCCTTTTCACTCCCCCTTTGAGTATATAGTATTTTAGGAGTTGTAGGGGTCGTAGGTTTTTTAGTTTTGTTTATATAAATTTTAGGGTGTTGTTGGATTATAGGGATGTAGGATTTTATTTATTGCTTAAAGGGGTTTAGTTTATATTTATTCCCCTTACTTTACATCCTACCTTTACACCTCTCTTAATAGGTGTAGTAGCTGGTGAGTAAATATGGGTGTTGGTCAGTAGGTGTGGGTGTTGATGAGTAGGTGTATGTGCTGGTGAGTAGATGTAGGTGCTGATTAGTAGGTGTGAGTGTTGGCTAGTAGGTGTATATGTTGTTCAGTAGGTGTAGGTACTGGTCAGTAGGTGTGTGTGCTGACGTGTATAACTGTGTAGGTCAGTAGGTGTAAGTGTTTTTCACATTACTTTTTTCCCGTTACCCCTTACCGTCCCACCATCTTAAATCTATGAAAGATTTTAACATTACCATTTCCCTTGTACCCATACAGTCCTCCAATGTGAAACATATGGACTAATGTTAAATACCTCTTGTACCCATACGGTTCCCTTTCAAAATGGTAGCCTGATGTTAAGTTTCCTTCTACCCATACGGTCCAATTTGTTCCCATGGTATCCCCCATTACTACTAAAAAAAATTCTGTTATTGAGAAATCGTCCCTCGTTTCACCTTGAGCTGAGTCCATGGGACACGGCGCCCTTGAAAAAAGTTCGAAGAGTGAGAACTTCTTGCAGACTACATAAGCAAGTCGCGTTAAATAGACCTACTTCCAAATTCAGCAGCCATTGGGTTGTCAGATTACATGGGAGACCAAACTCAGCGAAAATAGACATGCTGATTATATACTTACCATTGACTTAGTGTATCAGAGCGAAAGTGGATGTCTTTTCTTTTCTGTAAATTGTAAAGAATACTTTGCATTTTTTTTATCTTTGAAATATACAAACGAATCTTCAAATATGGTTTAAGCTGAAGATGTATTGGGGGGGGGGGGGGGCAATTCGATAGTGACTTCAGATATTGCAAACCGAACGTTTTTCTTTTCTTTAGAAAACCAGATGCAAATATGTTGGCAGTGTAGCAGAAATATTCACCCTGCAATAATTCTCATAATATACAAACAAGAATGATGCTATTTATCGTAACAAACACGGAAAATCTGGTATTAAATTTGTTGGAGATAATGGAACAAATTATGAGTTTGCGTCCTTTAAGGAGTTGTGAAGTACTCTAATACTAAAAATAATTTTCTTACATATTATGGATCGTGTACATATATTCAACATAACTTTAATAATAATAATAATAATAATAATAATAATAATAATAATAATAATAATAATAATAATAATAATAATAAAAAGGGAAAAGATGTAAAGATATTAGCTTTTTCCTGCCATTGAAATTTATCGCAACTCACAAATATTAAAATCTTTTTTTTATTTGATTCAGTAATAAGATTTTCTTCCATGAAAGACCTGATTTAATATTTATAAAATTTGTAAAAACATTTTTATTTGTATTAAAAAATTATGAAAATAACTTGCTTTGAACAATTCCAGTAAAGAAGGCAACATAAATTAAGATATTTTACATTATTTTATTGCCACTGAATTTTATTAAAGAACAACATTACTAAGAGATATTAAAGGCGCATATTAACATGTTCGTGTTGTAAAGATAATTTTTAGCATATTTTTTATATTGACCTTGATTGATTAGTTTCTTAAAAAAAACTTTAAAGAATTCATTAAAGATTAATTAGACCCAACTGAAAAAGATATCAGCGAGCAAATGTGTGCTATAATGGTGCAAATGTTTAGAATGTTGGACGTTTTAGCTGCCTAATTTAAAAGAAAAATCGTTCCAACGATTCAGAATAAAAGATATTAAATTATGGAATATGTAAAACCATTAAGAAAGACAAATTTAAAGTCTATGTGGAGAAATGGGACGATTTTCGTTAATGATTTATGTCTTAAGTCTTAGAAAGTAAGAAAGACGAAATGGCTGAAACGAATTATTCTATTCAGTCTCCAATTTGTTGTGTAATGACAGCTTTTTTTTCTTTCTTTTTTTTAAATTTTTTTGTTTGTTTGTTTGTTAATATCCTAAATATACCTACTGCCGTTTACCGAATACTAATGTTATTTATACCAAACTATGGTGTAAATGAATGAATATAGGTATAGTGAAATGGACATGCGTGTTCAGTGTTCCTTGTGTAGAGAATAGATGTGGTTGGTCTTCCCTGTAACATTACACCCATATAGCTGCTGAGCTTGGCATACTGTCTGCTAAACTTGATACTGATAAAATTCGTCCATCATGGATGAATCAGGACTCACAGTACTAATTATATGGTAAAATGGAAACCAGTCTAGAAATGGGTGAACATGAAATAGAGTATATATGGATTTGGGGGTGGGGGGCATGATTGGTGGATAATGAAAAGTAAAATTTTAGCAGAAGTAATCTCTTGAGAATTTATCCAATTTGTAACTGTTGATGCAATTTCAGCCCTTTCACGGACTTGACTTTGGAACACTCAGTACTGAAATTAGAATCTGATTTTTTAGGTGCGGCATTAAAAATCCATGTAAATAAAAAGAAAACCGCGGCTCATATGGTTTTCTCCATGCAGAAGCTTGTATTAGACAGGGTAGCGCTGACGCCATGATTGGTGGTGGTGGGGATGGGGGATTAGAGTGTGTGGATTTGACTATGTAAGGTATGATGTTTTACACATTGGTAAATATCTATGCAGCCAAATATGTAACTCTTAGATATTTTAACATTTATAGAGTAATAAGGGTCATCAGTTTGATGTTTCCTAGCTATGTTTTGAAACACTGGGCTTTCAGATTTTATCTCTTAGCTCTCTAACACCATGGTTGATGCTGATGAACCTTCATGATTTTGTGTCCCACCAATTTCATTCAGTGAATGTTTTACAACTTCTTATTTTGTATTTACATTGGCGTATGCCTACCTAACTTTCATTTTGAATTATATATGTTCTGGACGAATTTTAAGTAATTTCTGAAAATTGAATCTCTTTTTTAAGTCATGCATAAACAAACAGAATGTCAAATTGACCTTTGATCCATTTAGTGCATAATATGAAAAAGATATTAATATATTTTAATCTGAAATTGAAGAGAGATAAATGTTGATTGCTAACAAAGCCGAAAATGCACTGTGGCTAATGTTGGTATACATGGCCTTCTAATATGTTTTAATATTCACCAGTGTAATCTTTGTCAAGTAGAAATATGCGCGCTGCTTGTTTATGCACTCTGCTATTATAAAAAGGTTTGTCAAGTAAATCAAGGGTGGATATAACATTCACGGTACTAATTATGTGGAAAAATGGGAACTAGTTTAGAAATGGATAAACATTATATATATATATATATATATATATATATATATATATATATATATATATATATATATATATATATATATATATATATATATATCTTTTTGGAAGGTCATGATGGTTGATAATGAAAAGAAAAAGTTTCGTAAAAGGAATATTTTGAGAGTTTGTCCTATGTGTAACTGAAAAAAGTAGCGACCAATGTATTGATGCAATTTCAGTCATTTTACAGACTTGACTTTGGAACATTAAGTACTGTAATTAGCATCTGATCATTTAGGTGCGGAATTAAAAACACATGTTTCAAACACATGTAGATAAAAAAATAATACCAAGGCTCATACGGTTTTCTCCACGCAGAAGCTTCCTTCAAGGACGGGTCTATACTGAGAAATATAGGTTTGATCATGAGTATTTAGAAATTTAAAGTTATTGAATTTTTAAGATTATGTCATTTTCCACAGGTTTAGTATGGAAGTTGAATTAGTACCGTGACTCCTGTAGAGTACAAGAATCTTATAGTGGTACCACATATGTATGTACAAGTGAGCTCTTTTATATGCAAAAGTCTGATTCTGTTTGTGGATAACAAAAAAATTAATGCACTTTGTCTACCTCTAAAAGAGTCTCAGTGTGATATCAAACATTTTCAGATATGGTAACTGTTGCCATGAATGTGTGTGTGTGTGTGTGTGTGTGTGTGTGTGTGTGTGAGTGCACATTACCTACATTAGGAGGAAAACCCCATGTTTACAAACCAACATTAGGAGAATTAGAATTTAGAATTTTGGAGATTCTTGAGTTTTGATCGTACTAATTTTTGGCCATACAGGCAGGTCCAAAATCTTGGAACGATATGATAACAGCCAAAAGAAAAGTGTGTACATTTTTGGGAGCCTATGTTGAAAGACCCGCCTTAAGAGGACATGAAGTGAATGCGTAAAACTTGTGGCTGAAAAGACTAGTTAATTATATCCCTAATTGCAAAAATATGTAGTTATTATTTTTCTAAGATTTAAGTGAATGGAGTTACACATGAGAGAATGCCTTCCTATTTTATGCAGTCCTCTCAGCGTTGGTGTGTAAACAAGTCATATGATATGTCATCAAAATGTTGATGTATAAACAAGTCATACGATATGTCATCAAAATGTTGATGTATAAACAAGTCATACGATATGTCATCAAAATGTTGATGTATAAACAAGTCATACGATATGTCATCAAATTGTTGGTGTATAAACAAGTCATACGATATGTCATCATAATGTTGATGTATAAACAAGTTAACGATTGAAACCTCTCAACGTTGATGTTCAAAACAGTCATATGATATGATCTCTGAACGTTGGTGTTCAAAACAGTCATATGATATGATCTCTGAACGTTGGTGTTCACAACAGTCATATGATATGATCTCTGAACGTTGGTGTTCAAAATAGTCATATGAAATGATCTCTCAACGTTAATGTTCAAAACAGTCATATGATATGATCTCTCAACGTTGATGTTCAAAACAGTCATATCATATGATCTCTCAACGTTGGTGTTCAAAACAGTCATATGATATGATCTCTCAACGTTGATGAATACTCAGTTCAGCTCGGATACTCAGCTGTTGCATCAGCAAGTTATATTTCACACATATAGCCACTATTGTGCTGACGTGGCGTTAAACATTACCTACCTACCTACATAAATGCATACCACCTTAAATGTATGTATGTATTTGCGGATGTCAAATACCTTTAATAAAGTGTGAGGTTATTTGTTTGCCATCACATGTTCATTTTTTTTTTAAATATTGCAGATTGTGTTTAAAATATTTTAAATATCTTGATAAACGTTTCCGAATCCTTATGAACCTGTACAAAATCGACTGAAATAATATAAGTATAATTAAGGTTTTTGCTAAAACGCGACCAGTCTGCTGACGTCAGCGTTTTGGTGACCAATAAAACCTGCTGACCAAATGCCTAAACGCTAACCCGTTAAACGTTGTAAATGTTCATTTACAAAAATTCATTTGCAGATTTTCATCAGAAAAAAAAAACAAAAACGATGGCTTGGGCTATTTTTTCCTCGTTTGTTAAGAGAGGTCGTATTATTCTTGACAAACTAACCGAATTTCGAGACCAGTTTAAACCGTTCAGCAACACGCTGACCAATCCGCTTTACAACGGGTGTGATCTGACAAATTGTTTAACGTCAATAAAACGCACAATAAGTAGTAGTAAGTCATATTTATAGTTATTATTATACCTATGTGACAGTATAAAAAATACTAAGTCATATCTTCTCAAATGTACACTGATTAGGTATGCTATTGACGTGTAAAATTCATTTTTATATTTCTCAGTACCACAAAGATAATATATATTTTTCATTCCAGTAATAATAATAATAATAATAATAATACATTTTACTATTACTATTATATTAATTATTGTTGTTGTTTTATTTTTTTATATGTTTCCACATTTTGCAAGCCAATTTTTTGAACAAGCACCATCTATTCGTGAATAAATCGTATCAACGAATGAAAGCAGTAAACAGATCAGTTGTGTATTTCGGTTTTAAGACAGTTTAAAGGATAGAAATGGAAGTATTGAAGCTAGAAAATAAGTAAAATTTGTATTATAGCGGCACAATGTATTTAAATGTAAAAGTAATACAGGCCTGATGGACCTACAAATCACTTTTAGTATATATCAATATAAACATTCGAAGGCGATTGTTGAAACAACGTCACTATTAAAAAAATCCTTTCTTTGGCAAAGTTGTGGACATTTTATTTCGTATCAAAAGGTAACTGAACTAATTATTTGAAAGTACACGTAATTTATACAATGATATGCTACTACATACATGAAAGTACACGTAATGTATACAATGATATGCTACTTAATACATGAAAGTACACGTAATTTATACAATGATATGCTACTTCATACATGAAAGTACACGTAATGTATACAATGATATGCTACTACATACATGAAAGTACACGTAATGTATACAATGATATGCTACTTCATACATGAAAATACACGTAATTTATACAATAATATGCTACTACATACATGAAAGTACACGTAATTTATACAATGATATGCTAGTACATACATGAAAGTACACGTAATTTATAGAATGATATGCTACTACATACATGAAAGTACACGTAATGTATACAATGATATGCTACTACATACATGAAAGTACACGTAATTTATACAATGATATGCTACTACATACATGAAAGTACACGAAATGTATACAATGATATGCTACTTCATTCATGAAAGTACACGTAATTTATACAATGATATGCTACTACATACATGAAAGTACACGTAATGTATACAATGATATGCTACTTCATACATGAAAGTACACGTAATTTATACAATGATATGCTACTACATACATGAAAGTACACGTAATTTATACAATGATATGCTACTACATACATGAAAGTACACATAATGTATACAATGATATGCTACTACATACATGAAAGTACACATAATGTATACAATGATATGCTACTACATACATGAAAGTACACGTAATTTATACAATGATATGCTACTACATACATGAAAGTACACGTAATTTATACAATGATATGCTGCTACATACGTCATAAGAAATTTTACACATACTAAAAATGAGACCTAATTATAGTCAAACATGCCTTAAAGGCCATCTCCATTAAGCAAGCATCTTTCTTCAAGAGTTACATTTTTAAAGGACTTTACATCAAACATATAGAAGAAATGAATCTTTATAAAGCAACTAACTGTTTTCAGAGGCTAATTGTCTCACTTGCCAGATATGCCTCCTTAAAACAGGTTTGTCTGTATGAATCTATTAAGACATTATACACAAGCGAAAACAGTATGTGAACGAAATAATATATTTTATACAGTAGAAAGAACATAGTCGAAACTACATATACAAAACAACAACAAGCACATTACCACTTTCACTGCAGCGGATAAAGACCATACCAATTTGTAACTGGTATATGTCGGTTAATTAATTAAAACGAATATGTATTGTGGAAATATCTACTTTTAGCTTAAAATAAATGCAATCATATTCTTGAGTTCCAAGGCCGTCATGTAAACACCAATGTCTGGTTTTGATACATGACTCATGAGTTTAGTTTTGTAATTTAATGTGGTTGAGAAAATCATTCATGCATTTTACCAAATTCTGCTTACACTTTACATACTCGCATGAAACAAACACAAGATTATTCATTTTAGTACACAAAAACGTCTTTAAGCTTCTTCATAATAATGACTTGAAACAAAACGTGTCTCCAGTTTTCTACTGACCAGCACCTACACGTACTAACCAACACCTACACTTACCATCGCCTACACATACCAATGTGTAAGGGTATGATATAAAAGTAAGGGGGTCAATAGACACCAAACCCCTATAATCAAAACCAAACCCTAAAACCCTATAACCCTGCAACTCCTGCAAAATAAAAAACGTACAACCCCTATAACTCTATATACCCAAAGTGGGGTGTAAGAGGAGAAAAGGGTAGGAATGCTTACACTAACACACAAAGATACTCTCATACATATATACTATCACACACTAAAAGGACATACTAGAGGAGGGAAACATAAGTTTTCTATGGAAGATAAAACAATATACAAAAGACATAGACGAGAAATAAACTGTGATAAAACACTGAGTTTTTGGCAATATTGTAGTAGTATCTCTGTTTCTGATAGATCTGGGTGGCTCAGAAAAGGGCCGTTGGAAGATAATAAAAAGAAACAAAACAACAACAAAAAAAAACTGCTTACACTGCTGACAGCGTTTCACTGTTCTTCGTCGCAAGCTTCTGCGCACCGTACGTCCGTACACCAACAATTTCTTCAAACACCCTTGCCTTTCAATGTAGACTCATCTTTTCCATAGAGCAGTGTATGCGATGCGTGTGATCGCCCATGTTCACTTGACCTACGCTGGGTTGTCCGGATTAAACAGCATCCTGGAAATAAATGTGGATTTCTGCACTCACATTCATCTTGTTGGTTATCTTGAGAATATATGGAATAATGGGCGAAAACACCTCTATAAACAGACCAAGTCTGAATCGAAACTGAATTTGGGTCTCCGCCAATCAGAAAGCATGTCACATAGTTCAGAGATGACGTGTTTTATATCCACTAATCAGAACGCAGGAGGACTGTGGCGTCACTTTCGGTATATATACCCTAGATCGTTTTTACGATTCCCAAGTACGAAACAGTACAAGTGCACATGGCTGAAATAAAGACAAAGACTTTGTGTTGGAGTGCGCCTGCAGTGGATACTTATACCCGGAGTGACGGTACTGCTACTGATGTTGTGGCTAGCCCCTTGCTATATGTTGAAAGTTTATTCTCAAGTCATTCGTGGAGATCTCGTGTTCGAGGACCCCATTTTCAGATGGAAATACATTCACGTCTATCATCATCCAAATCATTTAAAGGTAATTACCAGTATCAAAGGCTCTCTCGGACAAATATACAATTGTTACAAACGCGACCAAGGATTCAACGATCGGGAGCAACATATATATTGTGTAGAGAGATGTCGTGACCGTTTAGGGTCGAGACCTTGTGTTACTGAAGGACAAGAACGATTCCGTGTTCTGTCTGTAGACAACATTTGGAAGTCAAGCGTGCTACGACCGACATCACACGAAGCAATTCCAACAGCATAAAAGTGCTCGTGAATTATTGAAAGCCTGTCCAAAATGTGGACAGAATGTTCGTATCAATTCCAAAGATTCACACGTTTAGCCAGGAAAGAAACTATGTCCTATTTATCATCAGGTTGTTGATTGGATCGTCAAAATTTCCGGCCTCCAAATAGCTTGAAAAGAATACTACGATATGTAGAACAAGGAACCCATTCTATCTATCATATTTTGCAAAAAAAAAATTATTTGGGGATAAACGAAAAAAGTAAATATCTTGGTTAGAAATGGTCAGTCCATCAGCGACGCCAGACCTCAAAATGGTTTATACAATAAATGACCTAAGTAACCCTTGGCGTCGTGCCCTCCGGGTAATTTTGATAATACTTCATTTCGATTTTTTTGGCCGGTAAAGGAGAAAACCCTTGCTTTGCAAACGAGACAACTACATTTACTGATGAATGGACCTTTTCTGTCATAAAAATCTTGACGATAAACATGATTATCTGTTCTGAGCTAGAAAGCAAGACACTTACTTATCCCCACAACAGTTTCTTTATGCGTCTAAGTGGTACTAGGTGACCTTTAATCACATGTAATATGAGAAACTGTAGATATTTGGAAACCGCATTTCTAACTTGAGAGCGGCTTTCAAATCGCTCTCTTGCTAACTTGTCCTTTAAGAATGCAAACAACCAAAAGTAACATAGTGACAAGTCTGGACTGTAAAGGGGACGTGTTATCACTCGGATGTGTTTTCCTGCAAGTACTCTGTGATAATGGCTGGACTGTAAAGGGGATGTGTTATCACTCTGGTGTGTTTTCCTGCAAGTACTCTGAGACAATGGCTGGACTGTAAAGGGGACGTGTTATCACTCTGATGTGTTTTCCTGCAAGTACTCTGCGACAATGGCTGGACTGTAAAGGGGACGTGTTATCACTCTGATGTGGTTTCCTGCAAGTACTCTGCGACAATGGCTGGACTGTAAAGGGGACGTGTTATCACTCGGATGTGTTTTCCTGCAAGTACTCTGCGACAATGGCTGGACTGTAAAGGGGATGTGTTATCACTCTGATGTGTTTTCCTGCAAGTACTCTGCGACAATGGCTGGACTGTAAAGGGGACGTGTTATCACTCTGATGTGTTTTCCTGCAAGTACTCTGCGACAATGGCTAGACTGTAAAGGGGCTGTGTTATCACTCTGATGTGTTTTCCTGCATTTACTCTGCGACAATGGCTAGACTGTAAAGGGGATGTGTTATCACTCTGATGTGTTTCCTGCAAGTACTCTGCGACAATGGCCCTGATTGGTGCTCTGTCACGAAGAAGCAAAAGGCATGCAACTCCGGTTTTCGGTCGGCGCCTCAAACACATGTAGTTGAGAGCTTTCTCATCGAAAACGGCATTAGTAGCTTTGCACATTTAGACACAGGCATCTGGGCGACACGACCATAAACGTTCAGGAAGATGGAGTACAAAATCGTCCTTGAGGTCTTGGTTCTACAAGCAACTATGAACCTCTCTCTCTCTCTCTCTCTCTCTCTTGTCCGCGCACGCTCTCTCGCTCTCGAACTCTTTCGCGCGCGCAGGCGTCAGAGTTCTTGCCCTCTCTTGCGCGCGTGCTCATCTCTATAAAGTTGCGCATGCGCATCTTGAACAACTGCGCGTGCGCATTTTAAAAAACTTGCGCGTGCGCATCTCGAAACATAAAATGCGAAGATCGTAGTACATTTGAATGTTGGAAAAGACTAGTACCTCAAATCACTTAGATTTCGATCTTCAGCTTTTAGCAGTTTGATACGTGTTTCCTTTTGACATATCCTTAGAGTCATGCGCAATATTAGTGACGTCACGATAAATTGTGGTCTGTGATCCGAGCCTTAAATATTGTTCTTTTGAACAGAATTTAAATATTTCCCGAAAAAAGGTTTGCCGCTACTCGTCTTCTCAGAAAATCATATCAAAATTGGGCATCGACATGATATATATGTTAAATCTGAATTGGGACCCCCATGACAGTTTCGAGAAGTCAGACTCAAGGGCAATCAGTGGTGACTGTACCAGGTAGCATCTCTTCATTATCACGATCCACTTATTGGCTGAAAGAGTCAATACTAACATATTCGTTCAGTCTAGTTGTGTACAACCCACTTGACTACATAATTTTTTTTTTACCCAGACAACAAATTTGGGGTACTCCGATAAAGTAAATAAGGGAATTACAATCATCATCGTCATCGTCATCATCAAAGATCGAGACTATTCGCACGGCGGCCGTGCACCTCAATTTCTAAGTTACTCTGACGCATCATCTAATATTCAGTATTACAGTATATATACTATCTTCAAGGAAATATTAAAATATCTAGGAACACTTCTCTCACCTAAATCCGCCATCTCGACACATGGTGCGCAACCAGTTTCTGGCCTACTTGAAGCTGACCTAAACTCTGGAAGATATTCCGTAAAAGTATTGTATGAGGTCGCCTTTCTCGTCTGGTCATTCCCAAAGGGTAACCAACGGCTCGCTCGTGCTCGACGTTTAACTGGTCTTCCGTAAATGGGCATTACCAAGTGCCATATTGATTAATGACGCTAGACGCTGTCTCCAGTCTTTGGTGGAATAGATCCGTATCAGAGAGAGAGAGAGAGAGAGAGAGAGAGAGAGAGAGAGAGAGAGAGAGAGAGAGAGAGAGAGAGAGAGAATAAATGTGTATTAAAATCTTACAAAATAACTATGCATTAATTTGGGTCATTTTTTTTTTACCTTGTCTATATTCCGAATCGTTCTGCCCATTCACTGATAATTTATGAATAGTTGTTCAGTCATTCATAATCATTTGGATTTGTGGAGTTGTGACCAAAACATAAAAGTCGGACACATTGCACAGCCATGCTTCTGATATACATTGAGAGAGAGAGAGAAAAAAAAAAAATTCCACCTGAAATTAACTGGCATATTTCTAGACATTTTCAGGGACAATTGTAGTTTTACCATCATTAGGCACACTAAGCACTTAGCACTTTTTATCATATTGCGATTTTGCATCATCTCGCTTATAATATTTCTAACAATATTGGTATTTCTGCAAGAGGTAAATATAATACAAGGATTGAAAAATCACTCTTTAATTTTAAAATTGCACATCTGAAACGCAAGGTGTGGAATTCTTCAACTTAGAGGAAATCCTTAATTTTTCCTCAGAAATAAAACAATACTATTTTCAGGAGAATGCATGATATTATGACTTTATCTTAATCCTTGATGCTTAGAGTTAAGGGAAAAACTCGTAGTTCCAAACTAAGCAGTGTAAGATATTGAAAAACTTTAACAAATTTGAGATGTTTAGTGAAACCAGGGCCCTGATTTAGCCTCATAAAAAGCAACAGAAGTCCATCATCATTATTCCATTCAACGTTAAAGCTGATCATGGAAAATTCAGGGCACAATTTCTCGCATTCTACATTTGTCTGACACGTGTTAACTCTTTTAAACTCCTTCTAGACACGTTTGTGCACATCTTTAATTTACTTGATTCACAACGAAGGTACATTGTGACACAGTGACTGATTTTTATCGACAGCAATTGTTCATAACATTGCACTTACAAGTTTTAAAGTACACGCTATCTTGAACAATTCTGATTGGATATTTTGAACTGAAGCACCTGGAGGAAAAATGTTATGCAGTGGAGAGTGATTATAAATTTGTAAATTTGTTTAAATGTTGCCGCCAGACGGCAACTGAGGGTGGACGACGTTGAGGCTGTTATGTATTCACCACTGTCGACAATTGTGTCATGGAAGATGAAAGAAATTGTTAAGTATCTTCTTCCATTTAAAAAAAAAAAAAAATTTTGTGAAACGTTTCTGCAAGTTTTTAACAATGATGTGGTTCGAAAATATTTTAAAGATAATAAGTAATTCCATAGTCTATTGGGACCACTGACGGAATATTAAATTATTTTCATGACTAAGATGTAGTGATGTAACAACACACAGGACCTTAAAAAAATTTGGTTAAGTTCATGGCTGAATTACAAATTACTACATACTATAATTAAACACAATTGCATTTAATTATTGAATTAAATAATAGTTTAATACTTCAATTTTTTTTTTTTTTTTTAAATATGTTTTATTGTATTTGCGATAACTCTTTCATCTTAGTCCAGTTTGTATGCCCCAACACATATATGGTCAGGAAATATAGCCAATAAAGTCCGGCTAATTATTATTGTTATAATTGTTCTTGTTGTTGTTGTTGTTATTATTATTATTATTCATCATGAACTCTTAGACAATGTAATATCAGAGTGAGAGGTGAGAATCGCACTGTCAAACCTGAAAAATGAAAAAGCCGGTGGAATAGATGCTGTATCGAGTGATTTTTTTAAGTGCACTAGTCATATTATTACCCCAATACTTACTCAATTTAATCTCATAAATTATTTGATACTGGTTATTTTCCACAAAACAGGTCAGCAGCGATAATAACTCCAATTTTTAAAAAAGGTGATACACGTAGTCCATCAAACAATAGAGGAATAAGTTTGCTACCAGTTTTAAGCAAGGTATTTACAACTATTATGAATAACCGATTATAAGACCCTGAACAGAAATGTCGTTTGCCGGGCCTGGTTATCTCACCGACGAGGTATCAGCATCAACCAGGTAGGAGACTATCTGCCGCTCAACGGCGGAACCATGACGGGAGGTATCGCAATGAGTAACCGCACGACTTCGGGCGTTGTGACCCCTGTCGCAGGAATGGACGCCGCACTGCGGACTACGTTAATGGGGAGTACAGAGTTACAACCGGAACTATCCCAGCCTCAGTAAACACGGACATAATGCGTATTCTAAATATTTGAGTCCAGTCAACGCTGGAAAATGGCGCGCCAGCTCTTGTACGGTGTTTGGCTTTAGCTGGACCTTTTTCCATCTGTTCACTCGCTGGACAACGCTGCTGTATACCTTTACTGACTACCCGGCCGACTGGACTCTCAGTTTACGTGTCGTTAATATAGAGCTGCCGTAAATTAACGGTTTGGCTATTTTTTTATACTACTGCCATCATGCCTTTAGGGCTTGATCGCCACTATAAACATTGTGTCGACGCCTTGTTCAATAGTAAGGGCGAGTTTAACACGCACAGAAGACATGGTGGCTGAAATTGTATTTTGGGACTGTAACATTGAAAGGCTCACTAGCTTGGAGCTTGAGCTAATATAAAAAAACTGAGGTGAATATCTTACGGCTCTTTCAGATCTACAAACATATTAACGACGATGTCCTCTTTGGCGAGGACTCAGGGCTGAGGCGTGTGTTATATTTTTCAGCCGCGGCATACCCTATAACAACTGAAGGTTCTCGCCTTCATCTCTGCACGGATACCAGCTTTTTGCCCATAGCATTGATTTATTATACCTAAGGAGAAGGAAGGGGTGGGGAATTATTTAAAATTACCTCGATCGGGGGCGCTGTATCTCTTCACGGTTAAACGTTGAAAGGCCCCCAACGTCCACTCCGAATTTGATATTTCCATTAGAAACCGAAGCAATAACTCTGATGTGTTGTGTAGAACTCAGGTCAGAGGTAACCAAAAGTCTTTTGAAGTTTCCGCGTTCATGGTGCCGTCCGCCGAAAGGAACGACTTTTTGGTTTATACCACACAAACTTCGGGGGATGCTGTTTCGCTGGTGGTGTTTGTGACGATGCTCAACATAGAATTGGTCTGGGTGCGGCCTGAGCGGGTCCTGTGTCCTACTAGTTAAACGTGTGGTCCCCTTGCAAATTGCAATGTATCCTACACTACTAACCGAAGAAAGTCCCCACAACTTTCGCCTAAAAATGATCAGCAATTTTGAGTCTTTCCTCAAGGCAAAGATTGAATAGCGGCGCTCGCTTTACAATAAGTGTACGAGTGCCATCAACGTCATAGATGGAGTAGCGGCTGCGTCCAGTAATATCGCTGTGTACGCTGGCGTCGCGGGTGTTGGCGTGCTAACCAACGTGGCGGCCGCCCACTGACTGTCTTGGGCTCGTCTCGCTGGCTGGCCAATATGTGGTCAGCCGCCACCGACTAAAGGCGCAAAAGCACGATCAAATACGGGCGCTTTCAAGCGCAAGTTCAACACCATCGCCGACCTTCGTCTCGCGCGTCCTTCGGGACAACTCCCTCATCAAGAACGATTTTTCGCTCATCCTGGACGAGCTGGATAAATATGCGGCTATGAAGGCCTGAAAAAGAACGGCCTTTCAAACGGCGCATAGCGTGGTGTCCATCAGCGAAGCATAAAAAACAAACAAAAAAAACAACAAAAAAAAACGCGTTGATGGCGCATGGCAGAATGGATGGTCGCGATGTGCTCATGAAAAGTCTCAAAGGTGAGGTTTTAGTCTAAGCTGAATATGTGCTCCTCCTCCAATCAGTCCCCACCTGACCTCCTCCCGCCGGCGTTTCCGACTGCGCGTATGTGCCGCCCAGTCTGGCTTCAGTTTACAGTGCCTCATAAAGCACTTTTCCCGCTTCTTGAGCTCGATCATTCATCCGGTATGGTCGGAGGTCTAGCAGTTAGTTGTGTATTACCAGTATCAGCGTGAGAAACATTTTTTTTTTTTTTTTTAGCCGCGCTGAGCCCAGCTACAACAAGCACCACTAACGCTGCCTGGAGAACGACTGTGGGTATAAGCACGTCGAGCGCCTCCCACCCCCAACCCCATCCAACGCACATCTTGCTACAGAGCGGATGCGGCGGCTCTAATAGTACTCTGCTCCTCTCCCTCTGCTTTAGACCCCCTCGATGGCATCGGTGGTACTAAAGGCTCGTGCCATCCAAGCGCGTTGCCTGCTTCTAAAGCAAACTTCCCTCGGTAAAGGACGCTGTTAACTGCATGCTTTGTGGCTTTTGTTCCGGCTTTAACTAGGCTGCGGTTGTTTTCCCCTGGCTGTAAGCCTGGGCCTTTCGGAAAGCAAGGACTTTATCGTGTCGTTAAGGCTGCTCATTCTTCTCGATGAGCGTTGGGTGGTGCTTCTTCAAATAGCCACCACAGCCGTGAACGGGTTACAACAGCGTAAAAGAACCTTTTTACCTGTGCACCCGACTCTTACATCTACTCCCCCTTTCAGCTATCGAGGTAAAGCTAGTCATAGAAATGATTTTAACGACTAGTATCAGCGCATAAATGCTAGTCATATAAAGGTTTTGCCAACTATAGTATGGGCCCGTTCCTGTCTGACTCGTACACCACCTTCGGTCTTCGAAAGTATTTACCTGGGCCAGTTACTATCTAGCTGAGGATTATTTAATCCCTTTATACCTTACAAAATTTAAAATCAAGCCTTGTTCCGTCTGCACAAACTTTTTTAATTTGGAAAAATAAAGTTGTTAACGGCGAGAGCAATGTTAAAGAAATGCTATTTATAGTGCAAGCACAGCCTAATACACGTTGTAAGGTGCATGGTTGCGACGTGTATCCTCACGCAGGTAAAACTAAAAGTCAGTACATTTATACTGTATAAAACGTCCACAATACCATCCACTATAATCAGTAAAATAAAATAAAGGATACGAAACTCCAGTGAAAGAAATTATCTGAATCATAAAAATGTAATGTAAGTATAATATAGACTTTATTATTTCTTTGTTAATTATATGCCACACATTCCAAAATAATGTAGTCTGAATAAAAATGACTTTATAATATTTTTGTAACATTCATAATTAAGTAGTATTGTAAAAATCATAATTAAGTACATATGCGGACGAGCATATGAGTGTATTAGGCTGTGTTTCAATGGAATGGGGTAGCCCCGATGGAGACCGAAGTCAATTAACTTCTGGTAAATTTCCTTTAACGAAACGATGTGATCAAGCAGTAAGACGTCAATCCACCATCACGCATATCTGGGTCTAATTTTTACATTTTAGGAGCATAGCCAACACAGATGCCTCTTGTTTCTGTCCACCAAAATGTTTAATCAGAGTGCAGAAATGAAGTGACACGTAAGGATACAGACAGGAGAAACATGTGTATTTCGTAATTAGATGTTTTGCGAGCACAGTCATTTGAAGAGGCATATAACAATACATACTGGAGAAAAAACATGTAAAAATGATGTTTCCGAAAAAATGTTTGGTGAGAATTGTAAGTTGAAGGAGTCTGTAAATCTACATTCTGGAGAAAAAGCATACAAGTGTGAAGTTTGTCAAAAATTGTTTAGTAGGAGTGGAAGTTTGACGACACACATGATGATACATTCAGGAGAAAAGCTATTTAAATGTCAATTTTGTGTTAAAAGGTTTAATCAGAGTGCAGATTTGAAGAGGCACATAAGGATACATACAGGAGAAAAGCCATACAAGTGTCAAATTTGTGATAAAATGTTCGGTCACAATAGTCACTTGAAAGCACATACAAGGCTACATACTGGAGAAAAACCATACAAGTGTGAAGTTTGTCATAAAAGCTTTAGGAGCTGTGGGAATAAATCTGCGCACATGAAGATACATTCAGGAGAAAAACTATTCAAGTGTGAATTTTGCAATAAAATTTTTAATCAGAGTGCAGATTTGAAGCGGCACATAAGGATACATACAGGAGAAAAACCATATAAATGTGAAGTTTGCGATAAGAAATTTCGCGAGCGCAGTCATTTGAAAAGACATGTAATGATACATACTGGAGAAAAAACATGTAAATGTAACATTTGTGATAAAACGTTTGTTGAGAGTAGTAAATTGAAGGAGCATATGAGACTACATACTGGAGAAAAACCATACAAGTGTGAAGTTTGCAATAAACTGTTTAATCAAATTGGAAGTCTAACAACCCACATGAGAATTCATTCTGGAGAAAACCCATACAGTTGTGAACTTTGTGGTAAAAGGTTTAGTCAGAGTAGAAGACTAAGTGCACACATGACGATACATTCTGGAAAAAAATAATTAAAATATTAAGTTTGTGATAAAATGCTTAGTGAAAACGTTTAGTCATTGGAAAACAAACCGCACATGAAGCTACATTCTGGAGAGAAACCATTCAAATGTGAAGTTTTTGAAAATTCAGTTTGACAAGATTAGTCTTTTGTTGAGGCATATAATGATACATACTGGAGAAAAACATAAAAGTGTTAAGTTTGTAATAAACAGATAAGTTGATCTTAAGTCTAGTGATGCACATGAGAATGCATTCTGGAGATTGTATATCTTGGATTGGATTGACAATAGGGAAATATTTTCAAATCAGGTCATTCGTCTTTGTGAAAAAATAAATAGTTTATTTTATTGAGAACATTCCTCGATTTTATGAATAGGTGACATCAGATCCTCAAATCGTCATCAGTTACTCAACACAGATTTGGGGTGGGGGTGGGGGCTGATTTATCAAACTAGGTCTGAATCAGCCCATAATTTGGTCTAAACCAGCCTCGGTCCAACTCAGTCGCCATTCATATATTAGGTCTCCTTTTGCTATCAATGAGAGCAAGAATATATTTTTTCAAGCTATTTGAGGGCAGAACATTTTTCTTGAATAATTTTTCAGGCCCCCCTCCACTATTAAATGGTTGGTCCCCAACTACAGACATGATATAGTCTGGAGAAAACCAAATATGTGTAAAGTTTTTGATTAAAAAAAAGGGTTCTCAATACATGTCAATATATGTATACCCTCTGGTTTTGATGCTTGGAATTGAAACGGGACCCATTTCTGACACATGGAAATTTCAACCTGTGAGTTTTCATGATGCACATTGATTTGGGCCGGATCATGTGTGCATTATACTTGTTTAGCCTCCGGCATAATTTCCTACTGAGCATGTATTGTCCATAATAAATTTACTATATGTGTCAGTGATTGACATTTGCCAGATATCTGTTGTAGACAATAATATCACACCTTCGTAAAATCAATATGAACTGGGCAGAAGTAACAGGTCACTATGTCACACTTAGGTGTGCGTAATTGAATCAAGATTAGATTGTGTTGAGATTATCTTTGATGCTTATAATAGTTAGAGGAAGAGGGAATCAATTATGACTTGATTGGATTAACATTTGATCAAATATCTGCATTTGTTTCATTGCCCATAAAATTATAATCAATTAGACAAAACTGTAGTGCTGTGACTTGTGAAGCCAGTTGTCAAGGTTCATGTAAGTGGAGAAACTTTAATTGTGTATTAATTGGCAATTAATATGCTTCAATCTATGAAATGCTTAAAAATTCAGAATCAGTTATGACTTGAATGGATTAACTTTTGATTAAATATCAGCATTTGTTTGATTGCCCATCAAATTATATTCAATTAGACAAAACTGGAAAATATTGTGAAGAGTTACGGAATGTGTATGATTTGATTACGGAGAACAAGTACAAAGGAGTAAAAGTGGTGAACACTCGGCAGAACAGAATAGGGTTTCAGAATGCTGCAAATTGATACATAGACAATCACATACATGTAACAGAACTTGGATTTCAAACCAGTAGATTTACAAATTTTGATCAGTAGATTGGTCTCTAAACCAGTAGATTTTTCATCTGCATAAATTTTACGTTTCAAGGGGATGGTAAACAAAACAAGTGCTTTTTTGTGCCATAATATGTTTCTCTTCATACTATAATAAAATAGCAAGTTTGAACATGAATCAGATTCTGATGGAAAATGTTACAATATTATTTACTTATTACGAGTCAGTATACGGTTGAATAATAAAAAAGAAAGAGTTGTTTATCTGATAGTTCACTGCAAAGATTTTTCTTTTATAAAATCCAATAGCATTTTTAGTTTCCTTTACAGGATCACAGTCTAGTGACCACTGATGACATTCATTGTAATTATTAAGTTTCACACATAACAGGCTGTCAATAGTTCTCTGATCTAGATTTCCCCTTGAATCACTTTGTATTTTGCGAAGAATATAGAATGTCCTCTCTGTATCAGTATTAGAATGTTGTAATGACAGGACAACCACGCTAGGCCTGCAGAGAAGTTCTAACTTCAGTTTTCCTGTTGCTGGGTTTGTAAGGTTGTTAACTACTCTCCAATACTCCTCCAAGCTACGTTCACCCCAAGGAGGAAGTTCCTAACTTGGACTCAAGATGTATTCCTGAGCCTCATCCTCAAAGGGCTTCTTTCTCTTCATGGCTCATATCCAAAAATCTTTTGGCAAGTTTCACCACTGTAAATTTAAAAAAAAAAAAGATTGATTTAGACTTGAAATAAAAATGAATGATTTTGACTTGAAATAAAAATGAAATGTATTTATGCTTTTATGAATAATTTGTCCAAACTTTAAAATTAAGTATCGTGTAATATATTTTGAACTGATATATATTATCTAGGGCTTGAACTAAATTTATGTACATGAAAACTTCAAATAGTTTATGAAATACAAAAGATGCATACCTTTGAAGCACACAGTGCATACTCCTGACCTTTGCTGCTCACCTGCACACACTTAAACTCTGATACCAAGTACTGTTGAACTTGTAATATTTCTTAGTGGGTGGTTTCTTAGCATTGGGAGAAAGCACACATTTAGAATTGAACAAAAATGTAAGAGCTATCCTCTTAAAACATATGGAACACTACAATAACAATTAAACAGGACAAAAATCAAAATACTTACTCAAGTGTGTCTACCGAAATCATTTTTATGGTCGGTCTCTTCATTGTATCTCCCCTCCACCAAGGGTCGGCCTATTTTCATCAAAGGCTCAGAAGACATCATGGACCACCTTTCATCCCAAAAAAGGTACCGCATTTGGCCTTAAACTCCTCAAATTCCGACAATAAGGTAATCAATTAGCAGCTTGCTATATACACATGTCAGCTGTTCTTTAAGAATTCCTATCCTATTTCTCTGCAACGCATCATTGCACTGGTCGTTGTACTGGTGGAACATTTCCGGTCCCCAGTAGACTAGTTCTGGCTGGTTTCTCTAATGTGTTGACATTGTGCATAAAAATACCATGTTTGGGTATTTTTATTAAAAAATTATAAAATTCTTTCAATTTCCAAAAGCAGTAGATTATAACTACTAAACGGTATGTGCAGTGGACGACCTTTAAAACGGTATTTTTAGCCTACTGCTGGTAGAATCACATGTATGCAATCATTGAAAATAGGTTTGAGGAATCATCTATGGCTAACGTACAAACAGCAAACAGAATCAATAGTCCCAGATATCTGTCAGCGTCCTCATTTATAATATATCAGCTCATGAACAGCAGGACTTGGAGATTATCTGTGAAAAGGGAGACCATAATGGACTTGTTGACACTGACAGAATGAAATAAGACTTTTTTTCAGTTTAGTGCTTAAGAACTTAAGTGGAAAATCACTGAAATGTGTGTGTGTCGGGAACTAATTGACCAATACAGTGATATGTTTTCAGATTATTGTGTACTAGATAAAAGGATTTTCTGACTGCACCTCTTACAAGTCTGGCTTGTGAGTGTGGCTTTTCTAGGCAGAATTGTGTGAAGACAAAGGCAAGGTCCATATTTGATCTTGGGATGTTAACAAAACTCATCAGGATGTGAAGAAGGTACATCAGTCAAAAATTTTGATGCAGAGAGGGTTGTTGCTAAGTTTGTAAAGAGTAAAAATAGGAGGAAATAATGAACTGACATGTTCTGTTGACAGATGGCTTAAGAGTATACAAAGTCACCATTTGTGATGTTTATCCTTGATAAAACTGGATATGCCTTGTTCATGTTGTTTGCTGCATGATGCTCAGATTGAATTGATTATGATATAGAAATTAGATATTTGGTTCATACTTAACTTCCATAGTTGTATGGGTATATTTTTGCATTAAAAAATGATTTGAGGAGTTGGAAAAAGAATATGTTGAGAAGTTAAAAATATACTAAAGTATAAAATAATCCTTTTTCTGTTTCATATACCAAATATACACAGTCATACATAATTAGAAAGAGAAACAATTATACAAAAATCAGTAATGGCCATGTAAGTCTCACTGCCTTCTTGTCTGTTTTTTTACAAAATACTGTACAAGTATTTCTCTTTATTCAACATGAGACAAGAAATCTTGAACATCAATTTGCTCCATGAATAACAAACAATCCTATCTTTCAGCATGATTGGCAAAAACTAAGAACTATTGAGATTTCAGTTTTGACTCTTGAGATTTTCATTTTGACTCTTGAGATTTTCATTTTGACTATTGAGATTTCAGTTTTGACTCTTGAGATTTTCATTTTGACTATAGAGATTTCAGTTTTGAATCTTGAGATTTTCATTTTGACTCTTGTGATTTTCATTTTGACTCTTGAGATTTTCATTTTGACTCTTGAGATTATGGGGTCAAGGGTAAAATGACTCATCGGTTTTGAAATCTATTGTGAACCCCGACTTTAAATACACAAAGAACTGGTAAATAAATAAATCAGTAGTCTTAAAATAATAAATTTTAGTTGCAACAGAACACTGACATATTGTTTCTTTCTAACAACACTGATTTTTGTACAGTACTTCAAATGGACCCAGTGACCACATTTGTCACACTGGTCCTATTTAGTTTTTGCAATCTCCAGACTACAGTATCTCTGTTTTCAACATAGAATTTGTTTCATAGAGAACACCTTTCTGTCTTGTTGATTTAGGATTCTGTTTAATTATATGTCTCTTCATCACTAAATGCAACACACTTTTTCTGCTTTTGCTACTTTGTTCTCTCTGACCTTCTTGCCTTTTGTCCTGTGTACATTGTCAAGTTTCTTCTTCTTTTTTCCTTTATCTTGAAACATATCTTTCTTCATTTGCTGTATTGTCTCAACTTCTAGGGTTCTCCCTCAAATCACCAAATTGATGCTTCTTCTTTTCCTGGCAATAATTTTTTGGACAACTTTTTCTTTAAGTGTTTGAAAGATATCACCTGTCCCACTTTCCACTCCGTCACAAGTTCTTGTCAACATGTTAGAACTTCCTTCTGTGGCAACGAGTGTTAAAGGTGTTATCTTTAACTATAGATTGTCCATCATTTGATTTGCAGTCTAAAGAGGATACAGTCCATACTTTTTGAATGCAGATTGCAAGTTTGTTGGACTTAAAGATGACATATCTGCCTTACGTGCAAGTGAGAAAACATCGTACCTTGTTATGACTCTGTGATGCAATCTTGCAAACTTTGTACATTCACGGTTATAGATTAGTTGACCAAAAACAACCTATGTCCATGGGTTGAAGAATATGAAAAGTATGCAGAAGAAAGACAAATAAAATAATATCATGCTCCATGGTCCAGTAACCAAGATCAATGGAAATGTGGCTTCTGTGGCCATCCTAGAGAACATGCAGAGTCTCCTTATTGTCCTGCCCTGGCAATAGTTACAAAAATGGTTGTGTATATAGTTCCTAAATACGTCTGCATCAGACCAACCAGTCTTTGTCATAACTTCAGCACCTAGTGATTTCACATCTATCAAGTCTTCAAACATTCTTTCTCTAGGAGAAACAAAAATTGATGGGATTTGCTGTCCTAATGCATTTCCAGCCCCTATAAGTGTAACTGTTTTTTTTTTTATCTCTTTGCCATGATTGCTTGGGGTTTACAATTAATTCCAGCTACATAATTTGGTGGTTTAAACTTAGTATAATGATGCCCTTCCCATCAGTGTCGTATATGTTTTGGGGTTTATTTGTAATGCCATACTCACTAATTCTTATTTCAAGTTCTTTGAAATAATTGGTTATTGAATCCCAGTTGGCACAGTTGGCTCATTGTTCTCATAGGCTTGATGATTTCACCACTTTTCATTCAGGCCACCTGCCCATGACATTGTAAAACAACGTAAGGCTGAAAGGGGCATCACAAGAATGCTTTGCTAAGGAGACTACATTATCAGAAGCTAGGTTGATTACTTCTATTTGGGTTTACCCAAATTCCGATTTGGTTTCGTAATTTATGCAACAAGCCTCGCTTCCTGTTCTAAACTCGGAACTGGCTCTGGGTCCGATTTTGTCACATCTATAGCAGTTCTGTTGACCACTCTATCTCTGAGTATCGTGGCTGGTAAACCATGCCTCTTGGCTGCCAATGATACACCATTTTCTTTAACCATATTGTAAGCGCTTGCCATTGTTCTTGGTGACCATTGCCTTAAATTTTGTTAACAGCTATTTTCCGCTTGTATGCACTAAGATTCCGTCTGTCAAAACTCTTCATAGTCTGGACAAAATAACTTGGTTTCGAGAGCGCTTGAGATCAGGTGTCGCTCGAGAATATGTGATGGGAGGATAGTATTGATGGGAAGTAAAATATGTTGTAATTTGTAAAGACATATATATCATCAATTCATTTTCATTGAAAATTAGTTTGCAGTTAATTGCTATTTTAGCCATTTAAGATTCAAGATTATTTTTTTCTAAATATTGGTTACTGCCTCATACTAAATAAAGAATCAAGGACGTTTCGCCCCATGGACGTTTAGGCTCAAGACATTTCGCCCCACTTCAATGGTCATTTCGCCCCACTTCAATGGACATTTCGCCCCACTTCAATGGACATTTCGCCCCACTTTAAAAAAAAAAGAATGGACATTTCGCCCCACTTCAATCGACGTTTCGGACCATGACATCGTTTAATAAATAATTATGTTCGTTTAAAACGGTGTTCTTTTGAAATTATAATTATGTTTGAAACAAGTCTTTTCTCCATGTATCGTGATGAAGAGTATAGAAAATAAGAGATAGTAAGACAAGTTATCCTCATATCAGAAGGAGATAATAATAATAATAATAATAATAATAATAATAATAATAATAATAATAATAATAATAAGATGAAGAAGAAGAATAGGCATATACTTAGACTATTCGATTTACGGACCCATTTCAATTTGTTAGATTTACATTCAGCCTGTCATTATATCTGACAATATTTTACCCTTTTTCTTCGTTTATGTACTAAGACTGATCAGAAAATGAATCTATCGTTTACCGTGATCATTCTTTTCTATACTGCGATACTTTATTTTCGCATTTACGAAAACTAATGAAAGTCCTTTTTGGGTGATGGTCATTTGCAATAAAGGAGTTCAATGTTTTCTTCTTTGTTTGATTTACAATTCTGATATTATTGTTTAAAATAAATCCACAAGAGTTCAAAGGCATAATCTTTTATTCAAAAAAGAAACAAATGGCAATAAAAAAGCTCATTGAGTGGATTCTTTAACAATGAAGATCAAACAAGCTACCTGGCTGTAATTAAGCCCAAATAACACTTCCTGAATTAAAAAAAATAAATCAAGGAAATGCCGGGTGCTTACGCGTGTAAGTTTCTCAACCAAACGTTCTTTAATCTTGCCGACAGAAGTGTCGGACCAATTCAAGCTGACAATTAGCATGAGCAAAGATCAAACGAAATGCCGCTTAACTACATGCACTTTATTATGAACGGTAAACATATTTGTTGGGAATGATAGTTAAGAAATGTAGAAATGTACACTGAATGTGGGGCGAAATGTATTGAGCCGAAACGTCCATTGAAGTGGGGCGAAATGTCTTGGGCCGAAACGTCCATGGGGCGAAACGTCCAGGTACGTCCATGAAGTGGGGCGAAATGTCTTGGGCCGAAACGTCCATGGGGCGAAACGTCTCGGTACCCTAAAGAATATATACAAAGAAACTTCAAGAGCATATATAAATGTTGTGTTAATACTAAATATTGTATTATTTTCATGTCGACACAGCAAAGGGCAGATAAAGAATGCAACTCTCTGAATAACAAAATGATTTTGTGTTTACATAAATCCATATAATTTTTCTAGAGATGGATTATAGTATTATACTATGGGCCCGTTCCATTCTGAATCGTACACCACCTTCGCTCTTCGAAAGTATTTATCTGGGCTAGTTGCTATCTAGCTGAGGATCATTTAATCTCTCTATACCTTACAAAATTTCAAACCAAACCTTGTTCCGTCTACGCATACTTTTTTAATTTGGAAAAATAAAGTTGTTAACGGCGAGTGCAATATTAAAGAAAATGCTATTTATAGTACAAGCACTGCCTAGTACACGTTGTAAGGTGCATGGTTGCGACGCGGATTCTCGCGCAGTTAAAAGTAAAAGTAGGTACATTTATACTGTATAAAACGTACACAATACCATCCGCTATAATCAGTAAAATTAAAATAAAGGCTACGAAACTACAGTGATTTTTTAAAATCTAAATCATAAAAATGTAATGTAAGTAGAATATAGACTTTATCATTTGTTTTAATTATATGTAACACAACGATAGTCTGCTACATTCCCCAAGGGCAACCTAATTATCCACCTTACGTGAGACACATTTAAATTGTCTACAGGAATGACTTGGAACACTTTCAGTACATTCTGAATATGTATTGCCCCAAACTTCAGAATCATTACATACTAAAGGCTGTACCATATTGTCAAATATATTAAAGGCATATTCGTAACAAAAGTACCAAATTTCCTTTGGTAATAAAAAGTAGACATAACCTGATAATAGATTTAATACTCTGTGCTGCTAATGTTTCTTTAGCCTTTGTCCAAGATGATTTGGGTATAAATACACGACCTTTATGTTTATAAAATGAGATTATTGTCAATATTTGCCCCATTAAAAAACGCTTTTCATATTTTTTTCCAGGACCTCCATTGTAAACACAATTATTTTTGTTTCATCCAAGTTAGCCACAATTCCAGTGGTATTATGAAAGAGTTATAGTATGTGTATCTATTGATGCAAGGTTATTACTGTATCAGATCAATTAGCTACATCATCTGCAAATAATAGTGCCATTAGATCAGGGACATTTTCTGATATAAAAATACCTCTACTACAATTATTTCTCCTAAATGAATAAAATCATTAATAAACAAAGAAAATAATAGTTGACTCAAAAGACACCCCTGTCTAGTCCCCAGTGTACAATCATAGTATTCTATTAAATCTTCGCTTAACTTTACACATGACCGCAATTTGGTGTATATTGAATTTAAAATATTTAAAAATTCACACCTTTTGAAGCAAGACACGTCTACAGTTTGACGTGCTTTAGTTACGTACAAACAGTAAAATCTTCCCCTCTCTTGGATATATATTTTTGATAGATAGATTGTAGAGTGAATATCACCATCAAACCCCATAATGTGCTTCGTAAATGATGCAATTATTGCAGTCCATGCATACAAAGACGTCTTTTAAAAAGAGGTAAAGATCTTACATATAGCATTAATCAAAGATATACCCCTACAATTATTAGGATTGCCTGAAGAGCCTTTTTACCTAATGGCAATATAATACCTTCTCACTATGAACTAGGAAAAATACCGGCATTAAAAAAATGTTAAACAGTGTTACTAACAATGGTGTAATAAATGGAATTGTACACTTGACAGAAAGTCTATTACTATCCCATTTTCGGCCCAGCAAGCCTTTCCAGGTATGAATCTCAGCATAATGCGTACAACATCCTTTTCAGATATAGATTCATTTAAAATATCACAGTCTGTATGATGTATATCTAACAGAGGTTCATCCTCATTACTATCAGCAACAACTTCTTCTGAATACGGTAGGTTTTTAAAATAAGTATGCCACACTGAGCCAGATACAGTTTCGGTGCCAGGGTTCGAGGCATTCGGGGGCAATGTTCTTTAGTGGCGCCCCTACCGACGCGCCCGGGGGCAATGTTCTTTAGTGGCGCCCCTACTTTGCCACAGAGAATAGTTTTTGTCAGTTGCCAACCTCCATCCCCTCCCCCATCTAAGCCCATGTTACAACCGCAAAAAAAAAAAATCCCGACGGCGCCCCCTCCCCCCCCCCTTCGCCAGGCGCCTGGGGGCAATTGCCCCCCTCCCCCTTGCGCCGCTACTGCCCAGATATGTTGGATTTGCTAATATAAGCCCTATTACCACATGGTTTTAGCGTTCTGCAAAACGTGTGTGGGTTATCTCTAACACAAACAAGCGAGCTCCACAGTTGCTCTTGATATTTTTCTTTCTTTACTTTATAAACATATTTGAATTACATTTTTGCATTTTCTTACAACTCGAAAATTCACTGAAGAATTCATTGCCTTAAAACTACTGGATAGCTTTTGTTTCTTTTTTTTTTTGTTTTTTTTAGCTCATCTCTGTTCATGATAGAATAATAAAAATACATGTATATGATTTTATGAATCAATATTAGTATCATACCCTTACCACAAAGGAAGGTCACTGTGACCTACATTTCACATTTTACTGGCTTAGGTAAAGTTCTTGCGTTTAGCTCGTGACCAACTAGGATTTTGGCATTCTGTATATATACTGTTATACCTAGATTTATAAAAGTTGGTGAGGGAATGCTTCTTGATGAGTACTACACCTGCGTCACAAATGTAGGTCATTGTGACCTATATTTCATGCTTCACTGCTTTGGCTAAATTTTGTGTTTTAAGTTGTTTGTTTTTGTTGGTTTTAACCCCATTTTTAACATTATATTGGCCATATCATGCCGAGGAAATGGGAGCTGATTGCCTTTCCCAGGTCACACCGAGGCAGCTCACCCAGGTTGGCCTAAGCGGGTATCAAACGCGCGACCCTTGGATTACGAGTATGACGCTCTACCAACTGAGCTACCGCTGCTCCCTGTTTTGTTTAAGCTCTGTTCATGCTAGAATAATCAAACTAGATGATTTTATGCATCTCTGTGAGTACCATATCCTTACTTCAAAAGAATATCACAGTGACCTATATTTCACATTTTGACTGAGGTTATGTTTTCCGTTTAGCTCATGACCAAATAATGTTTAGTGCCCTGTATGTATGCTGCTATACCTAGATTCACTTTGTGAGAGAATGCATCTTGATGAGTACTACACTCTTATCATAAAAGGGGGCCACTGTGACCTATATTTTGATGCTTCCCAAACATTGGTTAAATGTTGTGTTTTAAGTTTATTTCTCAAGTTCTGTTTATGCTAGAATCATCACATCAATACACCCTACCCTACTCAGAAGGCCCTATGTGACCAGGCAGTTGGAAGTAGGAATAAATATGTTTTTTTAAATGATTAACTTTCTATATTAATGAGTATACATTGCAGATTGTGATATGTTACCCTCAGCAGGTCAACTGTATTGTACATGTGAACGAGAATAGGAATTAGGTGAGTGGACTGCATGCTGCATTTTTCTTATGTGATGCCTCGCTTGTGGTTTATCAAAATAATAATTGATGCTTGCATTGACGCGTGATGTATTGCAGGCTGCCACTCCAAGGAATACTCAAAGCATGTGCCTCACACCCAGTAATATCTGGCTTTCACGGGTGGACAACGATAATAGTTTTTCAAACAGATTTAAAGAACAATGATTTAAAAAAGTTTATACACAAATAGCATTAATATGTTTAGAGTCAACACTTTACATCTACTTTGATATGATAGAAAAGAATGTTCTTTTTACAAAATTAATTTATGTCTTTTACTCCCTGCATGATAATATTTACTAGTGAAAATAGAGGTGAGCCATGTTGTCGTTGATTACACGCTGGTTAATATTGTTACACTTGGTGTCCTAAAAAAATCGACGTATAAAACAAATTCACAAACGCATTTATAGAGTCATCATTATTTTGGGTAATCAATATCTGAATACACCAGAAGGAACCACTCGCTAAAATTAGACAAAAATAGCTTTTTTTTAACTAGTCTTTTAAAATGTATCTTAACTGTTCAGAAAAAGAACCCTTTAAAAATAATTGTTCGTAGTGGACCCTAAAATATTCCAAGGAAAATTTAAATTGCATTTTTAAGGAAAATTTACGTTTTTGTCCCATTCCTTAAGATAGAAGTACGAAAACAAACTGGGAAAGCAATGAGGAAACAATCATATAGTCTTGCTCAACATTTAAAATTGCCAACAAAATCATCATGCAACCTGCTATTTACAAGGTGTATTCTAAATGTACAACACGTTTGCACAAAAGGTGGTGGGGTGCATAAACTTCTTTTGCTATGAACTTCCATTGACTTGTCAGGTCAAGCGAATGATATTCTTATGTTTTGTATTATTATAGCTATCCAAAATATGGATCTTTTTGACCTCACTTGTGTATTTTATTTTTTATTACTTGTTTTATTAGGCAGGTGGATGCGGCATTAAATTTGCGCATAAAACTGTTCCATGCACCTTTAACGAGCACCGGATCTGCGATGGAGCTGTCAGCATAGTATAGTAAATACCGTATTTCAAAGAATGATGGTCACTGATTGGGTGCAAATAAGTACTAGAAAAATTGACGTAAATTGTCAAAAGAGCGTATGTATACGTAAATTGTACTCAATAGCAGCCTTGAACTTAAAATATTGTAAGTTTTGCAAGTTTATGGTTGTCGCGCACAAGTACTACTGGATGCAAACAGTGATATCTCACCGGGGCGTATTTTCATAGTGGGCAGGGAACATACGAAGGCATTTTTCAAAAAACGAGGTCCACAGCATACCATTTTCACCATTTTAAAAATGTGCTCTTGGACAGATCGTTCATAATATATAAGCGTGTTTTGCTGATCTTACCACGAAAGTATTGCGATTTGGGCAAACATTAACATTACGGTCCGTTGTTGATAAATCGACAAGATAAAGAATAAACCAAGAGCCGTCAACATTGGAATTTTAATTTCAGTGGATCGAGAATCCAAATCAGGTGATCAACTCGTGACCATGATAAAGTGTGTAAAATTGCATGGCTCAAAATCAGCTAGTAAATTGCACTTGACCTTGCTGGGACGTCAACCTATGACCCTTGCATATGGACTGTGGTATATAGATTACACCATCTGATGCTGAAGTATGACTGGTTTAAAGTAGTTATGTACTGAGAGTGTGGGACCACCTAACATTTTTTAAATCAAAATTTTAAAATCTCGTATACTTACACTTGAACAGTTCTCGATTACTTAAAATTTAAAATTTCATATACACACTAGAACATTTTTGGACGACTTCTATTAAAAATAAAATATTCTCGAGTTCTTAGACTACGCTGTAATTTCTTGATTGCGCATTGAACAGAGCGCAAAAGACTAAAACTACACGGCTGAACAGAACATCTATAAACATTCAGGAAGTTTAGGATGTGTTACAAGGTCATTCTAACAGAAAATCAATAAAGGATATATTAGCAAACCATTTACTGGCATGTGTTATGCAGCCAGATAAATACATTCCTGAATCCTAATATGAAATATAGTCTACTATCAATGTACAATTTATAGTGAAAGAACCAAGAGTGATATCTGTTTCATTATATTGCATAGAATTTTACCACTAACAAAAACTGAAAAACAATTATCACTGAAAATGTATTTCCAACGCTGTCAATATTCGCTATTATATCACATCCTTACTACATCATATTGAAATAGTCCAAGTAACAATATATGTATTGTTTCAAAGCGCTGGGATGCAACAGCACAGACAGGTGGATAGGCAATCATTAATGGAAAGCTCAGTGAAGCGAAAATCAAATATTGTCGCATTTTATGTCAATTTAGAGTAACAATTGTAGTGCTGATAAGTAAGTTGCATAGCTTAATCGACATGATAGTAGTAGTTCAGATCGAGAAGCTCGCAGCTCAAGTCATTGTTTCGGAGAAATATTTTTCTATTTAAATTGAGAACCACCTCAGTATATATACTCCACAATCGAAAATATAGCTCTGATAGGGTTTAAAAGAACACATGTCAATATATAAATAAATAAAACAAATTTCATTAATCATACGGCTAACATGACAGAAAACTGATACCGCTCTATTCACGTGTAACGTGTAACAGTTATTTTATTCCTAACATACGAAAGCGTGAAAAAGCGTGAAACAGGACGAAAACAATGTGTTCATATGTCCAAAAGATATATCATTCACCTGAAAAACAATTATTGAAGATGATTTTGTGCTAGTCAGTCTGAAAAACAGGTAATTCAAATTCACCAAACCCCTCTGTGGTGATTTTCCTGTGTAAGAGCTATCCAAATGGTTGATGTGGGAATTTTACTACATGTTGAACAACAAATACAGTGATAGAAGGAGACTGCTCATAACTAAGACAGATTCATTATGCATTCATGTTGAGACAGAAAAATTTACAGCGACATGTATTACTCTTGAGTTTGATGACACGGTACTTTTAACATATATATGTAAATCTATTCAGAATCACTTTCTCAACTATTTCTGCACAGTATCAAAAACCTTTTAAAATCATACTGGGAACATTAAGTTTGAGGTTCGTTAAAGTTGCATTGGCTGCTATATCCATGACTCTTTTCACAGTAATGTAGTCGTAGAAGAAAACAATTTCTATATTTGTCATTAACCAATTGTCCAACTGACTCAAACATAATCATATGGTACTGCAAACAAATATTTTCCAGTTCGTATTATGGGTTTCATCCTTCTATCACTTCAGTTGCTTTTGTACATGTAATATTAAATATAAAATCCCGAAGAGAATCAGAATACAGTGTACTATGATCTGTTAGTATCTGTAAGTCAAGTTGTATTCTAAACTGCTTTCCATACATCACACACAGTACAGTTTAAGTACCAGTATTTTACGCACTACCAAGTCCTGGTTGTAGCTTTCTCAGCTTATCATTAACTATACGTTGCTCAATTCTGTTTGTTCTAACAGAGGCAGGTTACCAAACTTATTTATATTCATAAACATTTTCTAGTCCTTTAACTTGAACAGATCATAGTTTCTGTATGATATGGTGATGTCTTTTACAAGAATTCTACCCAAATTGTTTACCGCTGCATTGCTAACAACTTCTTCCCGGTACAATCAATATATTTGTATGTACTTTTGTTATTGCTATAGGTAAAGTTTCATCGGGTTTAATGCTGCTCGGGGTGTATGTGATACATTGATGTGTTGGGTTTAGGTATTTAACTCCGCGCGGAATCTTTTAATGCTTATAAGAAGTTGTGTATTTACTGTAAGCTGACATTGTAGAAGAGATGCTTCTTTATTTATCATGCTAGACACAAACAGCTATAGTCTTCCTATGTACAAAATTTGTAAGCAAAAAGCATACTAACACCCATCAAAAGTGTAATGAAAATGTATTCGTATTTAACTTGGTCATCATAAGGTTGGTGCAAATTGTCCAGTTTAGTTAGTTTTGGCTTTTCAAGTTTTGCCTTGCCATCAAGATCGTTTAAATCACGTGTGCTATCATCACTACGAGTAGAGGCATATAGAGAAAAAGCATCAATCAGGTTATTTAAGTACCGATTCACCAAATCTTGTTTTCTTACTTTTCTTTCAAGTTTAATTCTGCTCCTTTTCTCTGAATCAAATAATTTTACAAAAGATTGCTTCCTGTAAATGCTAGATCTCTAGCTCGTGATTACCAATCATAACTCCTGTGGTGGCCATTTATTTTGCTCTATTTATAGGTAACATATTTGCTTCCAGTTTTTATTGTACATTCTGAACTGGAATTATTAGGTCATATTATCCATCTATTTCATTCCAATTACTACGATTGTTCTCTTCCATTTAGTATGTACGTATTTTAATGCACTTTAAATTTGATCTTCAGATTCTTTTTTAATATTGAATGAGTAAGCAACACGTTTTTTTTTTGTCTCCAATGCAATGAAAACAATCAATATTTTCGTCGTAAAGATAATCTCTTACATAAATTGCATTCAAGTTGATAAAAACTGCATAATTGTGATTCTATTATTATTATTATCATTATTATTATTATTTGCCCAATATATTGTTGTAAAGGGTCTACTTTACTATCTAACTTGTAGTCAGCAAAACGAGATAGAGGGTAGTTAAATCAGTAAGTGTTAACCAATGTCTAAGATGAAGTTTCAACTTGTAAAATATCCAAGAACCTTTTATTTCCTGAAATTCATCATCTAGTTCATGGATTTTAATTGTAGCTTTTGGACATTCAATCAATGTAATACCTCCTCGGTACTACTGACTAAGAACAAATCGAAAATCATAAACCAATTTACTTACTGAGACTTATTTACTTTTCTACTCAAACTCCGTTTTGCATTTATCTATTTCCTCTTGTTATGTTCTAATGCTATCACCAAATGCAATATTATTATTAAATTTTTTAACAACTCTATATTATTTACTCCCATTTCCGTGTTCAATTCAAGTTTAAGTGTCTATGTTTTCGTTTATTTCGGTGTAACTGCATTAATGCTATAACCTAATGATACAGATTCTGTATCTGTCTTGATAGCATCTGTGTCTGTTGCAAACGTTTCCTCCAAGCCATTTAAATCTTTCTTTTAAACATTTCATGTTTTTCTCTATTTCATTCGTACTATATTAGACCACACCGATGTTACTGACTACTTCTCGATCAACATATACGTTTGTATCTGTTTTAGATTGTTCAACTCCAGCGTAATTTGTTGTACAATTTGGTAAATGTAAATTTTTTTTATATTTTTATTGTTCTCATCTTATCACTCAAATCTGTAATAGAAAAATGGTAAGTTCTTTTCAGAGATATAATCGGGATATCATTTACATTCATTTTGTTTTTTTCCGACATTTAACATTTTGGTTATATCTGATGAATCATTTTTCGTGCAGCTCTATGTGTTATTGGTAGCTAATATCATATTGTTTATGTCAGTAATGTTGGTGCCAAAATAATATCACTAGCTTTCTAATCTCTTGATTGTTTGATGGATTTCATTATTTCTTTTTAGTAATTGTTAAAGTTGAGATTACAAAATTATGTTCTCTTCAACATATTTCTTTATTTCTCTGATATCACAAAGCCTCTATCTCGGTATTTATCCTCTGCTAGATCGATTGTCTACATTGACAAACGTCAGATATTTTATTACCTCGGCCGAGGTCCATATTTGGAAGAGCATCTGATTTTCTTCTTATTTAATGTAGGTCTCAAATAGCAGTAGATAAGGTACTTAATACGTATCCGACTAATTTATATACATCTTAAACAATGTTTTTCTCTCTCATCAATCTGTATTTTTAGTTCTAAGATTTTGTTTTCTCTTTCAGCACCGCTCTGTTGAATATCAGTCAATTTATTGTCTACATTTTCTTTCCAGTTTTTATATTATCTTAATAAGTTATCAACCAGAGTCATACGTACGTGATTATCAACACGAGTTTCTATCAACTTACTGCAGCAATTATTTTTTCTTTCTTTTTTTCGTCTGGATTTGATAGATTTGTAATACAGTTAGTGTTGAGGTTTAAGTTACTGTCAATTGTCTCATGCAGCATTTGTTCGCCTGATTTGCATCAATGGTTAACATAAAACATAAGACACTAGGTCTTCTAAGATATATCTGTCGAACCATTCTATGCATGAGCTACACTATTTAGATTTCATGGCAAGCAACTGAAGTTGATTGAGCTAGGCTAAAAACATATTCTACAAGCGTACCGTGAAAATAACTTTTCCACATTCATCTATGATGCTGATTTTCATTCTGATAAGTGTACCTCTTTTTAATAGCTTGTAATCATCATTGACATTATATGAAACAAAGTCTCCGCGATAAGCTTTTTTCACAGTCAAAGACTCTAGTAAACACGAATAATAGCCAATAGTTGATTTTTTCCCCCAAACATGGTCGAAGAAAATATATGAATATTTTTGTTTGAAAAATCCACAATAATTACCAGATTCAATAGACACCTGTCTGTTTCTCTGGTTACTGAATCTGTACAGTTTATCGTTGTAGTTGCTGCTACCCACTGCGTAATTGTTACTAGGAGCTATTTTAACTTTTGTTTGTGTTTCCAGCATTCGACATCAATACTTTCTTCAATGTCAATATTTTTACTCAATTCCTCTTTGATTTTCTTTTCATATATATTGCAAGGCTGTGACAACCGTCAGAAACTGAAACAGCCCTGGCTTCATTCATGTTGTTCGTGTGAGCGAATGTGCTGGTTTTGAGTTTATCGGAAACATTACAACACCCAATAAAAAAATCTGTATTCTGTAATAAAATGAATATTTTAACATTCCTGTTATCAGTTTGATTTTTTCAAATAGATTTATTACTTAGGGAGTCCGTCGATTATAATATAGCTCTCATGCTTTGCATAGGCTGCGCCTTCATTTATCTGGCAATAAAGGTTGCCTGAAGATAAGTACACTTCATGTACGTTCGATTATGCGAGATATTAATATATTGGAAACAATAGCACAAACAAGACTTAAAGTATTTTTTTCAACATGCATTTCCAATAAGTTTCTACAAGATCTTTTTCTCTTTTGAGAGTGCATTCCTTTTTATTCCCGATTGCGTTTTTGTATCTATCTATTATGTACTCTTTGATGATCAAAATAAACTCTTCTTGGTTGATTTCACTTTTACTGATCGATTTGCTTATCGTGTCATCACTTCTGTTCAACTTGGTGATGGTAGAGGTTACTATTTAACTATGTTTTAAACAATCCCTATAACTGCTTTGCTAAATCCGGTGAAGGTTAGTGGACGAAACATACTAGTAGCTATTCCCGATAAACAATCCAGCTGCATTAACAGATAAACGAGCTGATACTGTTTCCCTTCCTGTCTCTAACCAATTTAAAACTTTGTGCGCTGTTTTGTATTTCTTTGTCATACCGTTCGATCTCCTTGATTAAATAATTGTTAATCTCTTTAGCTTTCTTCAGAGGTAGCTGTGTTGTTGTCTGGTATATTATATCCGACAATGGCGGCGATCTTTATGTAAATTTCACTTATTTATGCAATAAAAGTTACTCTATCTTTTAAATAACAGTTTTATCATTTAAAAGTTCGTTTGCATTCAGGTAGTTGATTGGTAACTTGTTTACAAACACGGAATAATCAGCTTTACAATTTCTTCAATATGTATTATTGATGGTGCACCGATTTTAAACCTCAATAGAGTTTTTCAAATGCATGCTATAGGATACAGCAACAGTAGACGTTAATGTTGCGTGGTAAAGTGTGATTATACTGTATTTCGTTTCGTCTGAAATCTTGTTATTTAATACCAGAAAACGTTAGCAAATGGGATCGCAGTCTTATAGTGCTATCAGGTAGTCGACTGCTAATTGACTAAGTAAAAATGGAATAATTAGCTTTACAATTACTCCAGACTCCATGTTTTTGGGTTAATCGATTAGCATATTAAACAGCTTGTTTAAAACCATGTGATATGTAACTGTGACAGCAGATTTAAGTTCTGCATGGTAAATATTTTATATTTCAGTAGGCATCTTCTTATTTATTAAATGAAGAAAGGTAAGTTAACTGACGCTTAGACTTAAAGCTATGCCAAAGCGTTTCCTGTATCAGGTTCCATATAGACAAACTCGTGTTGTCTCCTTTGGATAGGTGTTCCCTAGGGACAGCATTTTGTTGTGCCTTGGTTTATTGTTCATTGTTATTTTCAACTTCTTTCATAACAGGGGTTTGAAGTCTCTGTAAAGAAACAAATTTCCTTTTTGATTATATGCACAAAATTTATACACACACACACACACACAAACAAAACTCCAGCTACATACCACCTATTAAATAATATATTGTGCTACTTGGCCTTGTTTAATTTTTTTCACGTTGTGTTATTTCAGTATCTTCTGCTTTGCACAATATTCGATCTACTAGACATTCATTTTCTTTTCCTTAAACGTTTGGTTTTGGATTGTTCAAATCCCTATGAACGTATTCCAAGTTGTCTTCCAAGTTCACCTCTGCGTGGATATTGTTTTTTATGAAGCTACCTTTTCAGGTTATTTGCTAAACTTGGATGCATCTTTTTTTCTTCGCTGTCTTCCATTTAATTGTAATTAAATTTGTCGTGTTAGATTAACAAACATTTGAACTGGAACAAAGGCCAATTGCAATGTGACTTACAAGTAACGAAATATAAATTGAAATATGAATGGGTAAATAGAAGGATGGATTCCAAGATATGTTAAAAATGTTGGGTGGTGAAGGCATACCTAAGTTTACAGAACTTACAGCTACTGTAACCCTTGTCATAACAATATGTGAAAAAAGGAAGCTAACAAATGGAAGAATGAAAATAGAGAGCACTGTAGATACATGGAAAAGTACACGACACAAAAGTATTAAAATGATAAAATTTCAGAGCAACTAAAATGACAAGAAATGGAATCTAATTTGCGTTGAAGAAAAACTTCAAACAAGACACATTACAGATATTCCGTGTTCCATTGACTTCTAGCGTATACGGCTAACCTTCATTGAAAATAAAGGTGTCAGTGAAGATAATTTAGACATAGATCACGTTATTCATTACGTCTCCTTTGATTTTTCTAATCCTGAACAGCAGAGAAAATGTTTCCGTAGGTCAAATACGAGATGCATAATTGCCATTAAAACTAGGTCTAAAAATGCAAAAATGCCATCAAGGAAAGGTATAGAACAGCAGACAAAAAAGTGAGTCATTTAAGATGGTAAACTTCATCAATGGGGAAATTTTGAACAGTATTGTCTAATCTATAATAATATTAGACTTCATTGCATAATAGAGAGTCCTGTAAAAATTACTATAATTGTAACGAATGTGGTTAAAGGCACAAATGTATCAACAACTATGTTCAATTCCTGTTTGTACTATTCAATTTCTATACAAATAGGGCCATTGATACTAGTACTACGTAATTGCTATTTTTGTCTTCTATATAGAGGATATCTGCATTTTTTTAGGAGATATAAGGAAATATTTTAAGATTGAAGTGAAAAACATTGTATTGTCACGAGTGGCGAAGCCAGACAATACCAAATGTTTCCACTTCACAAGTGAAATATTTCCTTTTATCTACTAAATAAAACGTAGCATTTCTTTTTTTGAGATATTTTTATAAGGCAAACAACCGTGGATTCGCATCGATTTTTTTTCTCTATTCTGTGCCAGTGCGATTAACGCCTATATTACTACATTGATAAAAGCATTTCCGAAATTTACAATAAATTTAGATCAGCGACCTTTTACACATTTAGCTTGTACAAATAATGCTTCAAATTCTGTTGTTCGACAAATTAATTGTTTTTAAAAAAAAAATGAAGAGATTTTTTATTTTTGTTAACACATTTCTTGCGCGGATTGATACATTGAACATTGTTGGAGTGGAAGTATTGTAGAAACATCACTGAGAGGTCACATCCGACAGTTTTCAGATTGTAGCATCTTTACACAGAGGATTTAAATGAATGTGAGTTTACATGAATTGATTTTGGTTCTTGAGTTTGTTCATTTTTGCATTCAAACGTAAATTTGTGGCCTTGGCAAGCTTGCAGTCTATATCAAGATCAAGATCGGTGAAAGACGCTGCACCCAACTTTCAGATTGTCACTTGATTTAGATTTGAAATCAACTTTCATTAATGCCCCATTTCTCCGTCGTTATCATGTTTATGAAGGTGTTGAGAGGTAGAATCGCTATTTAGACAATGTTATTACCATATATAACCAAGCGTTTTTCCTAAAAATGTGTCCGTTTGTCGTAGAGTGTAAAGGGCATATGATACTGTATGGGTGACATAATATCAGATAACAACAGTTTATGTAAGTTCATTCACTACTAAATGCATGATTCATGTGAAAAACTGATTAAAAAGTTAACACTTAAAGCCTATTTTTTGTTGTTTGGGGTTCGTTTTTAGGCATTTTTTGATAGCGCTTCTTTATTGATTAAATACATGTATAGAGGGTCTACAGACTTGACACATTTTAAGATATGTGCATCCTGAGAGAGAGAGAGAGAGAGAGAGAGAGAGAGAGAGAGAGAGAGAGAGAGAGAGAGAGAGAGAGAGAGAGAGAAGAAGAAGAAGAAGAAGAAGAAGACAAAAATGAAATAGGTCTAAATATGGAAATACAGATTTGAATAACATACATAAAGGCAGATATATTTCCTAAATGCGAAAAGAAAGTAGTTCCAAAAGTTATATCGCCACTGTGGTGATATCATTTATCTCTCACTGATATATTTCTATATCTCATTATGAAATATATAAGGATTCAAAACAATGACGCATATAAAAACAGACTTTATTGTGTTGTTCTTTGGAACAACGTACCAAGGGTGACGCTTCAAGGCATAATAAGTGGCAGAAGGTAGTAAACCTTTCGAAGAATTTAGAACATATGAAGGAGCAGAAGATTTCACTAGAGGTAACTATGAATAAAGTCAATCATATCTTAAATATTGAAAGGCATTTAAAGAAGCACTACTCGGTGATATGAACAAATATAAAATTCCGGAAAACTCTAGAGGATTGTTGTCCTTGTAAAAACACAACTCTCTGACGCATAAAGTACATATCAAACATTTAAGCTTACATAGATAATCAAAGTCAATCTTTCAGATTTGAAAAGTGTCGACGTCGTTTTTGAGTTCTATAAATAGTGCACAGGAATAATATATACATCTTCGAACAACTGCAGCTGTTACCGTAGAAGCTGCTGACTCCATGTGAAAATGAGTGTACTAAAGACACACATCCCAGAAGAAGAAATATGTCTATATAGATGGGATTCGTTTGATCAGGAAGACGGAGAAAGAAGAAATAGCAGACAGTACAACAGATACAACGGAGCTAGACGCTTCCAACCTATGGAAAACGGCTTAAAGTAAGTCGATATGAGAGAAAGAGGGGCATCTCAAAATAAGTAAGTACAAACGCTGGATTATTAATGATCTAGTTGATACCATGATTTCCAGCCGATGCTTGTAAATAGCAAATTTAAATCACAATGATATTTTTATACAAATTAGTGATGGAGAAATGGATATAATGGATAACGTTGTAGTTACTGGAAATTAATGTGGAGAGTGAAGGCGTAGATATATGCTCTAATCCTGTTCACCTTCAATTGGGTGCATGACTGCAGTGCATGCTATCTACACAAACAAATATTGTTTCTAACGTCATTAATATTGTTTAATTAAGAAAACGGTTACTGCTGAACAACAATTTAGTTGCTTTACTCAACATTTCTTCCTTGCACATTTTATGTGTTGCATCTGTTTTCAGCACGGCATCATACTTCATAAATTTGTTTTAGTTAATATTCCTTATTCATCATGACTCTTCTGATGGAAACAGTGTCTGGGGATAGTTATGTTTGTTTAAAAAGATCTAAAAATTTGAAGTATTGTAGGTGAAGATCTGAAAGTCGGCTTGGGTTACCTCCAAGGTCAGGGCCATAGAACATGGATTGATCTTTTTGGGTTATACTCTCTGGCCTTGCGCCAGAGATGGTCCCTGAGGATATGTTGTCCCTGGGTCACAATTTGGAAATTGTTGAGATCGGCACCAAATAACCATATATAAGTTTAAAGGACACGAGTCAGAACCAGACATACTGACACATCCCATATAGATCATGGGTCATGCCCCTTATGTTGGTGACTTGCCCCTGTGTCATAGCTTTGAACCAGATCCGCATCTTTCTAACCATATATTGGTTGAAGGACATGAGAAGAAATCTGACACATTTTCAGTACAGACCCCAAAGAAGGAGACTTGCTCTTGGGTCATCACTTGGAAACTGTTGAGATCTCGAGTATATAACTGTATATAGGTTTGAATATAAGGAAATATATGCACTTGTACATCCAACACATATCCTAGATCGTGCCCCTGGAAATTATTTCCTGGATCAGGCTATACCCTTGTAAGTGTGGTGATATGCTATTCCATGACATTGTACATAATTCTTGGTATTTTCCTGTATCTTACTATGGATTACACTGAATCAGATGGTTACACAAGCAATCATCCAGTGTGAAGACTGTACAGGTAATACTGCCCACATGCTTCTTAAAGAAAATGTGAAATCAGTGTGCCTGGATGCTTGTGTAATTTTGTACAGAATCTTCCAATATTAATCTGCATGGAAGGTTTACTGAAACTAGCCTATTGGCTGAATGATATTTTGCGAATTTACACATCAGAACTAGAGAGTCCGTTATTTTCTTTCTTAAAGGTCAAGGTCGCATACTAAGGTTACATTTACTTGAAGTGTGCTGTTTGTAACTCTGAATCTGATAGAAGTAGTGGTATGAAAATTGGTAAATATTTACGCGTATCTAAGACAAGGGTGTCAATTTTTACCACTTTCATGGTTTTCAATTCACGGTCAAATGTGGGCATTACTATATCACTTTGGAGCTGTAACTTTGAAACTTTTAATCGCATTAATAGACATAAAACTTAGTATAGCTGTACATCATGACTTGATGTTATCACTTGGCATTTTCATAGACCTATCTGTAAGGCCAGGTCTCCTGTCTCAGGTCAATATCGTGTTTTTGTGTGTCTAAACTGTCACCCAGAAGCTGTTGTTAAAGATCATGGAATGAAATGTTTCCTGTAAAATCATAGGTTGAGGGTGTATAATGTACCGATCATGTGTATCAACAGCAGGTTCTATCAGCAAGATCAAAGTCACACGTGAAACTTACTCACTTTTATATTACGATTCTAATTCTAAATTTATTGAAGGTAGTTTAATGAAACTTATGTTTCAATGATAACTTCTGAATGTGTCATATATTTGTCATGGTATTTTCATCAATGTTTAGATCATAGATCAACATTATCTATTTTTGTGTCAAGGCTCTAGCTCTCAAATTCTCAAGGATAGTGAGATGAAACTTTGTATATTCATGCATCATGACCTAAGGCATGTCACATAACACACTTTTATGATCCAGTTTTAAAGGTTAATGTAATTTTTCGTGGTTGTGCTGTAGTTCCGAAGCTGGTTAACTAATGAAAATAACATATTTTGGATGGTGTGTCTTGTACCACTATCAACATATTATCTGCAAAGTTAAGGACACAGTCATCTCAAGGTTACGTACTTGTGATGTCTTGGCTGCAACATTAAGTCGTTAAACGTAGCATTATAATAAACCTACATGTGACAGAACCTGAAATTCAAACCAGTAGATTTACAAATTTTGATCAGTAAATTGGCTTTTAAACCAGTAGATGTTTTTATCCGCATATATTTTATGTTTCAAGGTGACTGAAAACAAAACAAGTACATTTTATTTTTGCCATAATATGTATTCTCTTCCCACTATAATAAAACAGCAAGTTTTGAACATAAATCAGATTCAGATTCTGATGGAAAATGTTACAATAATAATTAATTAATATGAGTTGTCAATTAATGAAAAAGAAAGTGTTGTTTATCTTATAGTTCACTGCAAAGAATTTTTGTTATAGAAAATCCAATAACATTTTTAGTTTCCTTCACAAGATCACTGTCTGGCAACCACTGATGACATTCATTGTGATTATTAAGCTTCATTCTTAACAGGCTCTCAATAGTTCACTGGTCCAGATTTCCCCTTGAATCACTTTGTATTTTGCGAAACGAATGGAGAATGCCCTCTCTGTATCAGCATTAGAATCTTGCAATGACAGGAAAATTGGTCTTTTTAATACCTTTACTCTTTATCCCAAGACCACGTGGGTTAGTCAACTTGCAGTTCAGAATCTATATCGATTTACGTATAGACATACAAATATCTTCCAAAACTTTGTCACTCTGAAATTATGGAATAAGACTCTGAACAAACTTGCCATGGATTAATATTCTATTGATACAAAGGGCTCGATCTCGAGAAAGATTTACTTGTTAATTTACAATAGCAGAGTATCAGTGCAAGCTGGCGCCGCTCTGGATAAAACACGATATCATCAGTCATTCCAACAATAACGCTGACATAACCTTCCGAAGATCCTCGTCTCAGTGACTAAGATCTCAAATTACAGTTCTTTTTCCTAAGTCAGTCCCCATTATGGCATACGATCGAATTCTGAGGTCACATTACGATGAACAGAATGAGCAGAAAAAAAAAATCCGAGTGGGTGACATAAATGGAATAGGTACGTAACATTGCCGGCAGTGTTCATGGCGGTGAATTTTCTAGTACACTTTCTCGTTTTGTCGATGGAGCTCAAAATTCTGTAAGTACTCGTGCATTACCGTTATTTCAACATATTCTTTATTTTTAAGCAGCAGACCGCTGGTTTCTGGTACGAAAACAACTTTAGATAGTAAAAAGTATGTGTCTTCGTCCTGTCAAATGTCATTTCTGCCGATTTATTACTATTTCATTTTCATCTTAGTGAAAATCGAAACAAAAATGTCGCTTCAATTAATCATCGCCGACTTAAGTATCACATTCAAATATTTTCTAAAATCTCAGATATTCTGAATTTGGTTACCCTGCCACCAGTGTCTCAGGACGCCAAAGGTATGTTCAAAAGTTCGGGTAGTAGGTAACAAAATAACCTTATCTACGTTCAATACGAGAACATATTAGATAGTAATAAGATTCTAAAATGAATGGGACTGGTTTAAAAATATACTACTACTACTACTACTACTACTAATAATAATAATAGTTAGTAGTGGTAGTAGTAGTAGTATTTTTTTAAAATATATTTTACATCGTTTCCATTTTGATAGATAGTAATATTAGTAGTAGTAATGGCGATGCTGTGCTAGTGGTAGTAGTCATAGTGGCAAAAATATTCACGAGCTCATGATAGTGAAATGATTCAAGTTCTAATTCAAGAAGTGGTAATTTTGAATTTTAGCTTGCTATTTCTGGATTTCAGTAATACTATCTATTAGTTTTCCTCAAACGGGCACGGCATAGGGCGGGGGTCAAATTTTTTTCACATCCTCCTGTGCATCTTACTTCTTTAAGGATTTGTTTTAGGGGAGGGGGGCTGAAATACCACACAAAATGGCCCCTATCGTGGAAGTCCACACTATTGTTTATAATCTGTTTTCATGGCCGAAATCAGACTGTCGCGTAGTATTGTACATAAAGAGAGTGATGGACAATAGTGAAATTTAATACGACTGCACCTCTTTTTTGCGTCGGCGTAATGAATATATTGATTACTTCTAATTCTAGCACTGTCTATGTTTATACTACTCTACAAATTAATAGAACAGTCAAACTAAGACAGTCATTGAAGCTGCTTTGCTTTGAACGGAGTGCAGCGAACAACAAAATATCATCTGTTAGTATGCTAGTATATAGGTCATTTTATAGTGCTAGTAACTAAGGTCGCATGGTCTAGGTGCATTGCACGTAATGTCAGATCAAAAAATCTGCAGTTCGGTCCTTGCGCGAGATAAAAATTCTTCTATAAAAATTTTGCACACCTGTTCTTGCCTTCTAATACGTCGTCAGCTATGACATTGTAATTGTTCTGAATGTCTTCAGCTAGAGGGAGTATGGTATCAAATTAGTGCCAAGGTTATAAGTTGGCATTTTTTTATGATTACAGGGCATGTAAAAATACGGTTCACTTTAAATCTCTGGAGACTATTTCACCATGTCCAAAGCTTGAATTACTTTTGGAGCTTTTAGCATTTTCACCCAGGGGACCCAACTGTGATAAATTCGGCCGTGTAACTTAAGTGATTCGGCAATACCCCGGCTGATTTTACGCATGAAACCGGCGGATACACAAGAAATATTATCAGAAAACAAAAGACTATGTTTACGAAAGTAAATATTTCATAATTCGATAGATAGAATGCCTGAAGATGGTTCTACGGTAAAATTAAAAAATATCATAACCGATGAAAGGTTCACTGTGTTATTTATTGTGATTTTGAAAGCAATATAATACCACAGGCATAAACTTCCAGTGATGCAAAAAGCACGTGTGCAAAGCAGAATCGTGTTGTACAACAAAATGATGTTCCTTTGGAACACCTCGTCCTTGAAGACAAGGTCTACAAAGATGAAATCACTTCTATTCCTACCAAGAATTTGTACGATTGAGATAAAAACTGTGTTCATACATAAAAGACAAAAATGAAAAGAAAGTTTTAATGGAGTAAAAAGATTTGTAATCGAGAAGAACTTAACATACGAGAGGTACAATGATTGCTTATTGAATCACAAGGAAAATTACCAGGGAATGTACAATCATGAGACGGATAGCATCAAAATGAATAAAGTTGATTTGTCTCTGTATGACGATAAGAGCTGCTTTGCTGACAACATAAATGCAATACTTTATGAACAAGTAAGCACTATGTATTGAAAAGAAAATTCGAGATGCATACAAATTATTTTATTTTTTTAATTTTTTAATTTTTTTTATTATTATTATTTTTTTCTTCTTTTAGTTTCAGTGAAGACTGTTTCATTGCAGTTTTGTCCGTGGTGTAGAAGACAAACGAAATGAACGTGCTTTTATCTGAAATCTTTGATTATAGAGGTATACTTTTGACGATTACATAGCATGTATTTTAAAATGTCCGCCACTAAAACTAGTTTGGTTAGATTTGTTGCTTTCTTTTGTACGTTGTCAAGATTGTCACAGTCATCAATCAGAAACAGAGTATTTCTTCCTTGGTAAACATCAATAAATAACTCAAAGCGCTTATCTAATTTGTCTTTTAAATCTATCACAATCACATTTTCATACCTGAGTCACAACTTTCTGTTGTAAGTTTTCTTGAGTAGAAACGTTGAACAGATGAAAAGATGTATTTGACAAATTTCCTGTATTCAGTTTCTATCAGATTTAGTGCCAACATAGTCTTCCCACACTTTGTCACTCCACACATTATCATGCTCTGGTGTTTTTAAAGTACATTTAACACTACCAAAAACATAATTGATCTATGTTCAGTATCTTAGATGTTTACCTGAACATCTCACACAAAATAAATATAATCTTATGAGCATCCACATTTTTTCTATCTGTTGATTAGAAAGTTATCCACCATTGAATGTTAGCTATCTGAAAACCTTATTCAATCCTGTTTGTTATTAAAGTCGATGGTAATCACACATCAACATATGTCATGAAAATGTTGTAACTTGAAACGATCATCAGTTCCATAGGATACGGTGTGTCTTTCACAAGCATTCTATCTAAACTGTTACCACTGCATTGTTCGCACCTCCTTTTACTTTCGTATCAAACGAGACGAGAACACTACCAGATGAAATAAAATCATCTGAACTTAACATTTGTATTGGTATCTGTAAAGTTTGTTTATTTTTAATGTTGATTGGCCTGCCTGTGATACTGTGGTATGTTGGACTCAGGTATTTCGCACCTTTTGGAATGTTTTCCTGCTTGTGAGGAGTTATGTATTTCATGTCCGTTCCTAGTTAAAAAAAAAACTATGCTATTTATACAGTATAAAGAGTTGCAAGCAACATGCACACTTAATCCCATCAGAAGTGAAATTAATATGTACTCGTGTTTTACCTGTTCATCAGTCTTGTAAATAATTAAATTTAGGTTACCTTGAATTTTCAAGTTTTACCTTATTGTTTAGCTGAGGTGTGTCAGGATCGTGCACAGTATGCGTGCATGCAGCAGTATGTGTAGATACATATAGATTAAAAGTATCATCCAGGTTGTTTAAATACTGAATCGCTAAATCTTATTCTATCAATCTTTTATTCAAGTAATTTAGAGTCTTTGCTCTTTTTCATTTAACTTTTGTTTTTTCTTCTGTTAATTGATTGACCTAGCGTTAAATCTTTTTCCCAGTTTGGAAAGCGAAATGTCTAATTTATCTCATTCGTCAATACTACCTTGTACAATAACAGTATTTTTAATTATTTCATTTTCTGTATATTCTTTAGCTTCTATATTAGATCGTTCAACCCGAGTATGTAATTTGTTGTAAATCTCTTCAACGGTAACATCTTTAATAGTTTTGAACTTCTCACTCATATCGGTAATAGATGAATCGTAAGTTGTCTTCATAAATCTAATCATGCTGCCGTTTACAATCATTTTATTTTTGACGTTCTCTATCTATTCAGTTATCTCTGTTAAATCATTTTGCTTTTGCAACTCTGACAGGTATTGCTGTTAGTAATTGTCTTGTTGTTCAAGTCTATAATTTTCTGTTTTAAAATCATTAAATAGATTTTATTTTCGAGATACTTTTGTTGGATTTCATTATTCAAATCTTTATGCAACTGTTCCAATTGAGATTGTAAAATACCAACGTGTTTCAATCACGTGTTTGTATTTTTAATTATACCCACATCAGTCTTCAAAGCATATCTTTCCCTCTTCATACTCTGTTCAGTTTGCTTTAAATATCGTTTAATGCTTGGTATCTTATCTGCTCTTTCCCTTACTGTCTGTATGGAGTAGGTAGATATATGACTGAACAAGTTCTGTGAATATATAATCTTTTTTCTGTTTTCATCGATATGTTGTTGGGTGTTCTGAAATTTTGTTAGCTCTTTCGTTATCACTCTGTCCAATAATGGATATTTTATATTCTACATTTTCTATCCAGGTCTTAGTATCTTTTAAATTATTTACCTCCAAAATCTTATTCAGTTGACTATCAACACGATTTTGTACACGATTTGTATTAGCTTCATCAAATTTATATACTGGATCGACTACATTCAATTTTGGTAAAGCTATTATGAAGGTTTATGTCACTATTAAATGACTGATCCACTATTAAATCTTTCTCTTTAGTTACCTTTTCAAAGTCTTGGACGTTTTTTCTACAGCATTAAAACCCAAATCACTAGGACCTCTTAAAGATATCGCCGTTTTTTTTTGTGTGTGTTTTTTTTTTTTTTTTTTTTTTAACATCATGCTACCATAATTAGTTTACCTGACAAACACATGTTTACATCTTCATCACTGATACTGATATTCTATCTGTTTATGGTACCTTTCTGTAAACGTCTGTAATGACCTTTAACTTGATAGGAAACAAACTCACCCTGAAAATTAATATTACCATATTACCAGGCAACGAACTATAAGTGTAGTCCATTGGACCGAGATATTTATTTGGCGAATGACAAATTTGACAGTTAAGAGTCCATTTGCTACTAGGTAGTGAGATATGAACTGATTAAAAGAAACTGGAACGATTAGCATTACAACTTCTTCGGTATCCATATGTGATAAAGGAACAATTGTAAACTTCCACATTTTTTCAATAGCATGATGTATGCTGCAGTAAGAGCAAAAATTTAAAGTTGCATTATAAGTTGTGTTGATAATTTGTTTGTTTCGTTCAGTTGACATTTGTCTAGATAAAGTTTATAATACTTATCATTCAAGAACAGTTAAAGTATTTAGCAAAACTGATTTTACCCTCGTTTGTACAGTACAAACTGTATCCATTAACAGTCTAAGTGCTATCAGGTAGTCAGTTGTGCTCTGCCTAAGTGAACATGGAATTATTAGTTTTACAACTGCTCAATATCCATGTTTGATGGTGGATATTATTGATGTCTTAAACAAATCCTTCGAAAGCATGCCGTATGCAATTGTGCGAGCAGGCGTAAGTTCTGCATTGTAAACAGAGTTATTAATATATTTTGTTTCATTCAACATTTGTTTGTATGTAAAATGCTTTTGATTTATCTAACAACAAAAGCTTTAATATGAGTCATGTCTGGTGGGCTAAGCCCTTGGTATTCAACGCGCTATTTATTACATGAAATTTAAAGCATTTCACTTCTTTTATTGTAAGATACTGGCATTGTCGGACTTTGTTCAGTCGCCGACGTATTGATTCTTGCCATGCTGTGGTTAATTATTCACTGTTAATTCCAACATCTTTTACAAGATGCGATCATCTATCCAATAATATAATTTATTTGAGCTTTAAGAACTTGTATATTCTTTTCACGAATTTTTTTCCAGCATCTTGTGTTGTTGTAGACTCTTCCTGTTCTTTGTTCAAACGTTCAATTTGTTTGTTTTTAAAAAAAATAATATATATTTTAATTCAGGTGAACATCATCCTAGTTGTCTACAAAGTTCAACGCTACGTGGATCTTTTGGTTTTTGCGAGATGACCTTTTCAGGTTCTTAGCTGACCTTAGAGTTTTCTAACTTCTTGCCTTGTTCACATTCCATTTAATTTACAAGGAAATTTGGAAAGTTAAATGAACATGATTTCAATATGTTAAATATAATAGCCATAAGTCATCATGCAGAATGCAAGTGTGCAAAACACAATCTTTCAATTTTACTTCAAATAGTGAAACTAATTTGAAATGTTATTGACTAAATAAATCAATGCATACAAAGGTATGTCCAAAATGAGATATAGAAAACATACATATGACTTTTACAGAATTAACACTGCAAACCGTGCCATAACCTGTACAGAAACAAAAAAGAGTTTAAAAAAGGAGAGAGGATACAAGAGATAATTGCAAAAATTAAAATAATGAAAAACACAAAGATACAACAATAATGGCGACTTCAGGACAATTTGCAATGCAAAAGTAAAAATGTAAGATGGTTAAATTTCACAAAGCCTGAAGATGTTAGTGAAGATGCTTTAAACAGTTATCACTTTATTTCATGTTTGTCATTTGATTTATCAGATCATGACCAACAAAGAAAATGTTTTTTCACTGATCAAATACTAAGTATGTAATTGGTACTGAAAATGGGTAAAACAAATTATAGAATGCTATTCAAAGTCGAGATACAAGAACACAAGAAAATAGTTGAATTGTTCATAATGGCTAATGTCATCATTAATGAAATCTCGAACAATACCTTCTAGTATGTTTTTCATTATCGACTTTATTCATAGACTGACACTCCTAAAATCAGAGTCGATATAACAAAGCTTAATAGACATACAAATACATGAACAAGAAAGCCACCATTAGATATCATTCATGAAGCACTTTCTCCATGTTCTGCTTTGTACAGGCCATGCACTTAACGTTGTACTTTGCAGTCTTCGACGTTTTCTGTTGTCTTGATCTGCATCGCTTTCAACAAGGTATACCATTGGCATTCCACAATATTATTACAATCACTATGTTTGAAAGTTATCAAACTAACACTCAATGCAGTCTGAGGCAAACCTAGCTTAAATCACAGAAATAAGTTGAAGTAACTAATTCCATTTGCAGTCATGTAATTACATTTCAGTTCATTATGCAAACTACCCCTAACTAGCATATTCAGATGCTACCAGATTTCAGGTGCTACCTATTATTGACAGGCCCTGGTTTAATTACTTCACACCTGATAAGGAAAACCATTGATGTTTGTGATAAAGGATTGGAGACATGTTGCAAAAGAAGAAAATTTGTCAACTTGAGTTTTTAAAGTTTCATGAAAATTTAATTTAAATTGAAATTTTTAAATAAAAATATGTATCATATTTTAAAATGGACTCTCCACTGAGAGTTTAGCAGCCAGGTTTAATTTCTAGTAATTTCCAGATTTGTATGAGGACTAAAAACTAACTACAGTTTATTTCAAGTGTTTATCTTAATTAATAAATTCACCATTCAACTTTAAGTTTTGTGCATTGTTCACAGTCGGCCATTTTGAAATTCATACTGTTTGTAATACAATGGTGTTAGATAAAATTTATATGCATGCATCAAATTCATTGAAACTTTGCAGCAGTATTTCAGACACATTTATTTTAGTTTTTTTCCATTCAGGTGAAAATTTCTGACCCTGATAGGAATCAGGACACAATTAATACTTCCGGTTCAGTACCTATGAATGTAGTCCGAGTCTATTTTTAGATCCTTTTTTCCTCTCTCATTTTGGTGGTGATGTATGCATTAGATTTAGTCATTTTTAGTATTGATTTAAAGGAAATTGGTTATTGTTTAGAATATGAGCCTTACAGTGTGGTTGTCTGTGTGTATTTTGGCGACAGTGAGTAATGATGCATTGGTGCTGATCCGGAAGTGAAATCTGTGACTCATTGCACATTGCTTTGTTTACAGTCTAGCCATTCACAAGAATGCCGGTTAACCTTTGACAAGAACTTCAGCGTGAGTTCATCTTTGAAGATACTTTACAGCAACATATGATTTATTAGGGTTTGGACACAGTGGAAAGTTCAGTACTGACAAACAAATGTAGAGACTATATAGGAAAATTAATTGTGGTCTGATTCCATACACATTTCGCGATTACAACATGGTGGATGCCGTTATAAGGTCCGGGAACCAGTCTACTGACGCTCTTGTGCTAAATGTAGTAACAAGGATAAACCCATCTATTTCCTTTAATAGAATGAATGTACTATTATAAGCAGCGATTGACATAGGTAGAGTAAAATGTATATGAGAGAATCAAACTGAAATTTTGAATAATTCGTCCACTTAATCAGTGAGAGAAATATAACGCTTAAAAAAAATATATGCAGCTAATGAATCATCAGAAATATATTATTTCCAAAGAATTTGTTTACCTTAACAGATAAATAGGGCGGTTCATCGAAATGCCTGGATGTGCAAGCAACTGCGTTTACATAGAGATTCATGTAATGTAGGGCTAGTGATGAAGCTATCGTACCCGATATGTGTACTTGCTATTTATAAACATCAGAACTTGGATTTCTAGAAACAAAACAGTAAGTATTGATGATAAGTGTTTTACACGTTTCACATAAATCTGCAAATCAAAAATACAACGTTTATAGTGCTAAATTACTAATGATACACCTAGTCCTACAATGTAAGACCCATATTTTATGTTGTTTGGCTCGACAGACATCTTACATTGTAGGACTAATAATACGCCTAGACCAACATGTTGTTCGTGTAGTGTTAGCCTTAATCTAATTAGCTTTAAGTAACTGTTCCTGGCAGTAAAAGTAAACAGACATTCCACACTGGATTAGAACTGATATACACCAAGTTTATGTTATGCCTTCACTAGGGTTTAAGTTCCATGAGAAAAATACGTTTAGTGCAGTCTTGTCTCCCCTTCACAACTGTTATGATGTCTGTTAAGTAGTTAATAAATAGTATAGATCGCCTTTTGGAGTTTCTCTTAAATAATAAATAGCATTACATAGTGGCAGCGGTAAAAACACAAGACTATCAGAGTTGAATATGGCTTCATTTCAATTCACGAATCCGGACAAATTTGACTTTTCGAGACCTGAAACATGGGAAAAGTGGTTTCAGCGCTTTGAACGCTTTCGTCAAGCATCTGGACTTAGTGAAAAAGAGGAAGCAATTCAAGTGAATACCTTGATTTATTCCATGGGAAGTGAAGCTGATGACATTTTGTCTTTGTTCAACCTAACAGCAGAGGATCAAAAAAGAAGTGGAAGCCCGTGACCGATAGATTCATGCGGTATTTCACTCCAAAGAGGAATGTAATTTTTGAAAGGGCAAAATTTAATCAGAGAAAACAGGAAGAGGGAGAAACATTACATTAAATAACATTACAGTTTGCTGCCATTCTCTTTGGTTGTTTTTTCTTTCACCAGTTATGTCAGAAAAAAAAAAGAAAAAAAAGGCGGAGAACTTGTTGGTCTATAATACACCCTACATTTAACTTGGTTTTATCAGTGATTTAAATAGGCCTGTATTATTTACAGCTAGACACACTGTGCATCAGTATCTAACATGAACCAGAACATATTTTTAGGTCACAATTTTTGAGGATTGAGCCTGGTCTTAAATGGCCGACGTGCCTAAAAGATTAGAAACCTTTGCTAACTGGTCTAGAGACTGTGATCTGCAGCCAAGGGAACTAGCAGAGGCAGGATTTTTCTACCAAGGTGAGTGTTATTTTAGTCTTGTCATTATTTCTGTGATTTTTCTAGAGTTCTTCCTCTTCTCCGCCGGGTCATATCCATTCCTTCCTGTCTTTACCCTTCCATCCATCAACAAAAAAAAAAAAAAAAAGTTTTCATTCACTTAAACAGTAACACAATATATATAGTTATAATAACTATCTATAATTTATACAAATACAAAAGAAAACTATTAGTCCTTCTACTAACTACAACTATATTGATATTTATATATCTCTTTATGAAAGTTACCACTATATCTATCAAGAACATGTATCCTTTTTTATTTTGTGGAAAGATTTTGACAGATATTAATGTTCCTGCAGCATAGATAATGTATGTATAAATATTTCAGTAAAGTTTAGCAGTTTCTTTGAACTTGCTTGTATTTTGTCTTTCTTCAGGTACGAGTCATAACAGGCTAATAATTTGATGTTTGTTCATCAGAGAGTACTTTTTTTACATTTAAAAAATAAAATGTCCAATATGGAAATATAAAAACTATTTAGAATGTAGATAGTCTTTAAATTAGAGTTTGGAAGATAGAAGTAGTATTTAAAGGACTCTGTGGTTTGAGTAACGGGTGTCTTAATACCCTTATCTGCTAAGATCTGACCTATGCACGGCTTCATGAAATGATCCCATTACAATCATTTGTACTCTGATAGCTTGCACACTACATGATTGATACATGCTTTGTAGAAATGGATAACATAGAAGAAAACTTTGCCTACAAGCCCCCGGAAACTTCTGTAGCTGTAGGAAATGTTCTGGTTGTTTTGTGCTCATTTTTAGTGTGTGTGTTTTTGTGTGTCAGCTTCACCCCCTCCCACCCCCACTTCCAAATCCTCCCCTGATATCTGTTTAGAGGTTTTCAGTTGTACAGGGGAAGTGGACTTTAAGTGCTTCAGAAAATATTTCTCACAACCGGGGCAAATGGCAGGTGGCTTTTGAAAGACCAGGTTTGCCCATATAAAAAAATATACTTGCCTTGAAGAGTTTTTAAATGTACATTCTCAAGAAATCATGCATTTCTAAGAAGAAGAGGATCCCTTGTAAGATTTAGATGGACCCAGGCATAGGGCTGACCTGATTTTGAAACACTGACTTTTTATTATATTATGGTTGTCGTCTGTGGTGGGAGCCTATAGAAATGGCCTGCATACCAAGTTCACTTACTATAAAGACCCTCAGTACCAAAAAGTGGCACATCTTCCTGTATCCAATTTATTTGGTTAAATGTTTTATTTTATTTTTACTATTTATTTTATCTGGGTTGATTTTAGTTTTGGTTGTTCATAATCAAATAATAGTGTGGTTCACATCATAAAATTGTAACACTCAAACAACTGTCCAACCAAATGTCAGAAACAGCCAGTTTGTGAAGGTTCCAACAACATGAAGTGAATTTGTAATAGGAAGTGAACTTACTTAAAGAGGCCATTATTTTCACATCCTTGAGGTGGTTCTTTAACACAGATTTGACTGTAACATTTTTTTTTTCCTTTGGAGGGGGGGGGGGGATATTTTGTGCGTTTTAAATAACAGTAAATTGATTTGAACAGCATCAGTGCTCAAAGAACATTTTTTTTAGACACAGGACCAGGGCAAGTGACAAATCACAATCCCTGACTCAAATTCCACCAGCCCTGACTCAAATTCCATGTGCCTGAATGGGTCCTTTTTTCTTTTTACTATTATTTTGACACAACGTTCAAATTGCTGCACTTTAAATAGGAATAGAAATAAACAAATATCATATTAAATTGGCTCATGTGTTTATTTGCCTCTAACAATATTTCACATAAAGCAATGTTTATGTCCAGGCCCTAATGTCAACCATTGTCCAATTGCTTCAGTGCTCAAAGAATTTTTCAGACACAAGCCCAGGGCAAGTCTCTTTAAAAAAGTCACTTGCCCTGACTTAAAATTCATTTGTCAAAGAAGGTCATATTTTTTACTATTATTCGACACCCCCACCCTGTCCAGAAAAATTAAATGGGCGGTCCCTTATATTTGTCATATTGGCCGCCGAACCCTCATTCACATTCTGCTGAAGAGCTAGCTAGCTAGGAGCTCATAGCCAATGAGATTTCCAACAATTTCACAATTTCTGCATGCTCCAGTGGTAAATTCTGAATAATTGCGGCATACACCTCTGCTCTTGTGATTTCTGACTATGCCTTCAAGTTGATGTAAAGTCTGTATTTCGTCACGATCAGTATGTAGGAATCAGTATTCGGGGCCTTGGAATAATTTCATTCTATGAACACTGCAGAAATCTTCATGTTTCTCGATCAAAGTTGATCTTCAGTGCCTCAGTAGGGGTGCCACTGAAGAACATTGCCCTCGGTTGCCTCAAACCCTTGCGCCACCACTACATGTGATAGTACTGTGGATGTGTCACAATTACAGAAAACACTCACTCTGTATCAATAAAAATCAGCGGCTATTAACTCTCTGAACTAAATGGATTTAAATATAATGTAATGATCTCAGTTCCTTTAGGGTGAATAAACATTGTATTTGGGGCTTTTATAAGGCGCTAATCCCCTTGCTTAGCTTAATTGTCAAATAATTGCATAGGTCAATAGATTTAGCCAGCAATGTATTACCATGTCAGCATAAGCAAGGGACAGCCTAATATTATTCATCCTATACAAGTAAGCACTAATTATAGGCACAGGACAGAAATAGTAATGTTCCCCATTTATAGGTCACGTGCTTCACTTAGTACACACAAAGTTTATAGCTTTTGATAGAATTAAACAGATGATCTTCATTATGTGGAGGGATCTATAGATGAGGCCCAGCAGGAAGCTGAGTGTGAATAATTTACCAGTGTCTTTCAAGAACTTCAAAATAAAAATACAGCATTTCATCGGCTGGTTGAAGGTTTCTTTCAGGAAAATTAGATAACACTTTATTTTTAATAGGCCTAGATGGGTGACTCACTTATAATATGAGAGGGGCCTGATCTAAATTTAGAGAAGCTCTGGGCATCGGGCTATCAACGTTTCTGAGCTCTGAGCATTATAGAGAAGGAACATTGTATCATGTCTGTTTATTCATCCATTAATCCATCTATCCAACAGGCATTTCGACCCAAACAATTTTCTACTCCAGAATAAGTTGACAGTTTCATATATTATAGCTGTGAGAGAACCATGATATAGTTAAAAAGTGCAAAACTTACATGACTCATTCATCCATCTGTCTATCCACATCCAATAAGCATACACAACATGCATTGATCCATGCACAGTCCATTATTTCAACAATCTATCTATCCATCCTTCTATCCTCAGATGCATCTTTACTAGTATGCATGCCATGCATCAAGCCATCCATTCCTTTGAGCATCTTTTAGTTGTTTCACAGATATTATAACATACTATAACACAATATTTATATTCCAGGAGATGGGGACAGTGTGACATGTTTCTGCTGTGGGGTTGTGCTCTCTCAGTGGGCATATGGGGATGAGGCTTAGGCAGAACATGAAAGGTTTTCCCGCTTACGTGCATATGTCCTGTTAAACATAATAGGTGGTTTGAGTCTTGGCGATGTCAATGAGGTTTGTAGACATTTTTTACTTCGTAGATAACAATAGATGTAAGTGCTCAAAAGTGAGTAAATAATTGCTGTATGCAAAAAGCATAGTTTTATGAATTTGTATTCTTAGGCATCTGCTGTGAACTGTGATAATCTTAAAGATCTTTCTGTTTCAACAAATATTCTTATGATCACTTTAAGTATTTTGCAAAATTATCTAGTTCTTTTTTTCTGTAAAATTGTATTGAATTTAAACAAAATCTAGTATAAATGGCTGCTATAATGGATGATAACACATTTACAGTGGTCCTTTCATTTATGCTACTGCCCCTTTTGTAAACTGTTACAGTCATAGTTCCTATTTAAATAATGGATCATAACACATTTACAGTGGTCCTTTCAGTTATGCTACTGCCCCTTTTGTAAACAAAATGTAGTAGAAATGGCTGCTATAATGGATGATAAGACATTTACAGTGGTCCTTTCAGTTATGCTACTGCCCCTTTTGTAAACAAAATCTAGTAGAAATGGCTGCTATAATGGATGATAAGACATTTACAGTGGTCCTTTCAGTTATGCTACTGCCCCTTTTGTAAACAAAATGTAGTAGAAATGGCTGCTATAATGGATGATAAGACATTTACAGTGGTCCTTTCAGTTATGCTACTGCCCCTTTTGTAAACAAAATCTAGTAGAAATGGCTGCTATAATGGATGATAAGACATTTACAGTGGTCCTTTCAGTTATGCTACTGCCCCTTTTGTAAACAAAATGTAGTAGAATGGCTGCTATAATGGATGATAAGACATTTACAGTGGTCCTTTCAGTTATGCTACTGCCCCTTTTGTAAACAAAATGTAGTAGAAATGGCTGCTATAATGGATGATAAGACATTTACAGTGGTCCTTTCAGTTATGCTACTGCCCCTTTTGTAAACAAAATCTAGTAGAAATGACTGCTATAATGGATGATAACACATTTACAGTGGTCCTTTCAGTTATGCTACTGCCCCTTTTGTAAACAAAATCTAGTAGAAATGGCTGCTATAATGGATGATAAGACATTTACAGTGGTCCTTTCAGTTATGCTACTGCCCCTTTTGTAAACAAAATCTAGTAGAAATGGCTGCTATAATGGATGATAAGACATTTACAGTGGTCCTTTCAGTTATGCTACTGCCCCTTTTGTAAACAAAATGTAGTAGAAATGGCTGCTATAATGGATGATAAGACATTTACAGTGGTCCTTTCAGTTATGCTACTGCCCCTTTTGTAAACAAAATCTAGTAGAAATGGCTGCTATAATGGATCATAAGACATTTACAGTGGTCCTTTCAGTTATGCTACTGCCCCTTTTGTAAACAAAATCTAGTAGAAATGGCTGCTATAATGGATGATAAGACATTTACAGTGGTCCTTTCATTTATGCTACTGCCCCTTTTGTAAACAAAATCTAGTAGAAATGGCTGCTATAATGGATGATAAGACATTTACAGTGGTCCTTTCATTTATGCTACTGCCCCTTTTGTAAACAAAATCTAGTAGAAATGGCTGCTATAATGGATGATAAGACATTTACAGTGGTCCTTTCAGTTATGCTACTGCCCCTTTTGTAAACAAAATCTAGTAGAAATGGCTGCTATAATGGATGATAAGACATTTACAGTGGTCCTTTCAGTTATGCTACTGCCCCTTTTGTAAACAAAATGTAGTAGAAATGGCTGCTATAATGGATGATAAGACATTTACAGTGGTCCTTTCAGTTATGCTACTGCCCCTTTTGTAAACAAAATCTAGTAGAAATGGCTGCTATAATGGATGATAAGACATTTACAGTGGTCCTTTCAGTTATGCTACTGCCCCTTTTGTAAACTGTTACAGTTCCTATTTAATCAGTTTAATTTTTTAGTTCTATTAATTTATTTCACTTATTTTAGTTTTTGGCTTTTTAGAACCATATACATGTAATTATAAAATATAGTTTCACTCATTAAGTACTCTAATTTTGTGTTGTATGTAGTATATTATGACCAAGCTAAGATGGGACATAAGATGAGCTTGCCATAAATATTAGTTACATTTATATGTTGCTCTTATAAAAAGAGTTCAACAGAAGACCCAAGCTGTGCTTTTGTGAGTTATAGGTTTGTAAATATTAATTATCAAAGTTAAATATTTTTTATTTGTGCAGTAGAATATTCATCCCTCTTCTCATGTTCCCATGTTGAGATTTTTGTGTAAATATTAAGATTTTTTATTTTGTCAGTAATGAAATTAAAGTATCATGTTAAAATATGCAGTCAAACTTGTGCAAACTAGTTCCTCTGTAACCTAGCCTCCTCTGTAGACTGGCCACACATTTTGGTCTCAATGAGGTCATGTAATACTAGTCAAACATCTCAATACCGATGACCTCATAAAATAGACAAAAAGGTTTGGTCCCAAAAGTGTTTATTGTAATGAAGTTCCACTGTAAACAGTCTTATATAAATTAAACATCCTTATACTGGTCACCTCTGTAAAATAGCCAAAAGTTTTGGTCCCAACACTGAACAGTGTTGAGTTTAGAGTAGTTTTTACTGCATAAAGTTAATACAGAAAATACTTGAAAACTTATTGAATAATCCCTGTATGTTGATAAAGAAATAAATCTGTACACCGGTAAATTTCTTTTAAACTGGTTGAAAATTGTATATGAAAAGGCTGTTTGATTGAAAAATATGACAGTACTCTTTATAACACTGTTCATGGAAGCCAAACAAGTGGCCTGTATTATAAGCAAGGAAGCTTTATGCTGAGATATGTTCCAACAAGACAGTATCCTGATACTGCATTTCAGTACAGAAATAGAGTATTTCATGAAGTGAAATCACATTACTGGTTCACAATGAGAACTAAAATAAATTTACATAAATTAAGTAACAATGATAAAACCAGATTGGATGAATTTAATTGGATCCATGACCATACCCATGTTAGAAGAAGGACATCATTATACTGAGGGGCTTTATATTGAGGTACCATTGTATTTGTTTTTATATAGATACCATATACAGGGATTTACACATTTTACAAAAAGTAAGCTTGCCCAGGGCAAGCTGACCTGGAAAATTGAACTTGCCTTTGGGAAATTTGAGGTTGCCCCAAACATGTCCCAACATGAGTAAAAAAAAAGATGAAATAAAATATGGAATATTTTGAAGAAATGGTGTTTTAATTATTTTAACTTTTGTTTTCTTTCTATTTGTGTTGGCACCTTAACATCATATGCTGATAATTAAAGTTATCAAAATATATATATGTAAATAATACATGTAGATAGATATGTAGATGAGAAATGGTTAGAATGCATATATAGTTAGAAGAGCAAACACAGTTCAGTTTTCCTGTCAGCTTTCAATGGGACTTTTATAAAATTTTTAAATCCCAGTATTAGAGCTAGAAACTTCATGAAGTTTCCTTTTTTTTTTTTTTGTTGCCTAGATAAGGTAACAGACTCATCTCATCATCTACATTAACAATAATGAATGCACGAATGTTTGTAATGATTTATTTATAATCCAACTGTGAACACTTATTTTATCCATTGACTTAACAATTATCATCTAATCATCTTGAAATCATGCATCAAAGTATTTGACAAGCTGACTTTTGAGATTGAGAACACCTATTTTGATCCATTGAATTATTTGCCAGGCAGTAAGTAGTATTGGTCTCTTGTAATTATGATGTAAACAATGGATCATAAACACCACTTGTGGGTGCTACATTTTCAGTATATTGATCACGCTTTGAATGAAGTCCTCCAAGTGGTTAATCGTTGGAGATGAGTGCCTTTTATTTCCAAATGCATCTGTCAAAAAAATCTCACGAGTTATATTATGAACAATTTAACACCTACACACCTTAAAAGTGGTGACATGCCTCAAAACAATCATTGGCAAGCCAATTATTTAGAGTCAGCAAGTTAACAAACTGCCCTAGGCTCAGTTATGACCTGAAAGTCGGTGAATCCTGGATATGTTCAAATATTACAACTAAAATTTTAACTGATAAGTTAAAATATAAATATTTATTCCTTATTTGTCAAAACTTACTTTAAATAGTAAATATTCACATTGTCATGTCTGTGCGAGAAAATGTGAGACTGACCTTGACATTGACTACACAATGGAAATTACATAAGTTAGATGAACAAAACTGTGGCCAGTTATGTAATAGAAGAATGAGGTACATATAAATACTAAATGAAGGTGCTGATATATGTACTGTGGCGAGATCACATGGTATAAAACTTGGAGAACATAAAGCATTATGAATGGAACACAAACCCTTTCTCCCTCTCTCTCTCTCTCTCTCTCTCTCAATATTTTTAACTTGCCCATGGGCAAGTACCTTGGAAACTTGAGCTTGCAGTGTTTCCTTTTACCTTTATTTGTGCATCAGAGGCACCCACATTTTTAATTTGACCCCCAGTTCTGACACCAAGGTTTACTTTTTACTTAATCTGACCCCCAGTTCTGACACCAAGGGGATTTTTTACTCTCAATCTTAAACCCCTAGGGGAAACACTGGCTTGCCCAGGCCAAATTTGAACTTGTCCTGAGAGTCGGGCAAGTGGGTTTGTAAATCTCTGGTATATACTTGCTTATAGGTCAGGTCCAACTGCAAATAACTTAGACCCTGATCTGCTGTCACATAATGCACTGGTAGATCAGGGTTTACTCTTAAAGAACTGCATAAACCCCGATTGGCCAGTGCATTATGTGATGGCTTATCTGGGTATATGCATTTTGCAGTTGGATCTGACTTATACATGAGTATCTACGTTATTTTAAAGAAAAGGTTGGGATTGTATGATCCTGCCTGTCCAGATATATGTGTAAATATGAGTAATGTTGTACAACTACTCTTCCACCATATAAAACAAAGGCTTCAAACTTTGAGATATTTGTAGATGGTCTGTAGATGTGTGCAACAATTTCAGAATTTCAATTCATTTCCACCATGGGGGTGGAACTTAGAGGGTGGGGGTACACTTTTGTGTACATGTACAGGCAGGGCTGAGCAAATTATTTTTCATCCACATGTCCAGAACAAGTGGTTTCAGAAAATTAACTTGTCCAACCTACCTTTTTACTTGTCCCAAAATTTAATTCACTTGTCAAGATTTGATGAGATGTGTGCACTTTAAGCCATAGAAAGAACAAACAAAATAATGTACAACATTTATTTCTTGATAGAATTTAATTTTTCAAAAACATATATATTATACATTTTGTTACATCAGAGGTTTTCAGTTTTCCATTGTCCAGATATCTTATATGCACTATTCTTGCTCTGAGACGGTAGCGTCACTACTTCCATCAGCAAGAATGAAAAGGAATTTACTGGAATTTAGACTTTCTGGAACTTTTTCTCTCAAGACTTAATCAATTGATAGAATGAAGTCTCTTGCCCTGAATCTGTTCGTATAATTAGCACCAACTTCAACACTGTTCTTCTCCTGGAGTGCACACAACATATCCATATCAGAAAATGGTGTTCTATAAAGGGCTAGGCTGTATGCTGTGTTAAAGAGAGCTCTCATTTATTTCATCTCAGTCTCATTTAGTTTTGAAAGGGCCTTACTTGTGGAGTGTCAGCAACTCTAACTTCAAGCCAGGGATAACTATCAACCTAATGCAGCTGATAATTTCTATGTATCTCAGTAGTGTTGTATTTGACATTGTTTGTTGCCACAGAGTCTGGCTTTATATCTCTTTGGATAAACAGTTACCTCACACTCAGTGGCAGTCTTACATTTTATCCCTCCACTTTCACATGAATTGTCTTTCTCCAAATCTTCCTTATTAACTTCCTTGCGAAAATAATTTTGTAAAACTCATTTTATCCACATAGTAAATATCACCTTGCTTAACAACTACTTCTAAAGCGATCATAACATACATATTATGAACAGAGACAGCTCCTTAATTAGCATAGTTCACTCATTTTTTGCTTCAAATGCAATATTGGACGTGGAAGTTAATCCTCAGTATAATCAATTAAAAATTAAAGATTCATCACTGCCATTTAATAAGTTCATAAATGGAACTACCACTAAGGTCTGTAATTCAATAATTTAATTGGATTGACTCGCTGTATTAAAATCAAAGGGTACATCGTTCATGAGGATCCGGTTTGAGTAAACACAATGCAATAAAGCTGTTTAAAACACTGTTTATTAATCATACCTGCTTTATTTTGTTTCACATGTTTTGATTGGCTAATACTTTGGTTGCTTAGCCCAATATGCAGTCAGGGAGATATAGAATGTGCACATATGCAACATTTATCAATGACCACCAGCAGGTGTGATACAGGATGTAAATAAATACATGGAGAGGGGTAAAATCTAGCATTCAGTACACTCAGAGGGTATGAATGGTCAGACAAAGGTAGATACTGTGACTGTGGCATGAAAATAACCACTTGCCTGACTTTTTTAAAATAGGAAAAAAGCACTTGTCCAGGACTGGCAACTTGGAAAAGTTTACATGCCTAACTTTGAAAATGAATAGTCTGGGATGTCGGGCTATGGGATTTACTCATCCCTGACAGGGTTAGCAAAATCTATTGCCTGGTGGCCTGGGACAACTTAAAATTCAAGCAGGACAACCTAATGGCTCTAACTCAAACCCCTGTCAAACAGCCAGCTTTTGCTGGCAATTATTTAAAAGAAGTATGTTGCCATGATGTAAAATAAATTAAATGGACTCGCTATATGAAATGATGGATGAAAAACAGATATTTTGACAAAAAATCTTCACATAATTTGAAAGAATTCCTGTGCCAGTTTAGAAAATTAAACTAACCCTTAAAACCCCACATCCCTTTTAAGTTCATTTTAAATTTAATTTGCATTAAGAGGTTTGTCATAAAATAGCATTGATACAAGGGAACAATAGGCTTGGGATGACCTAATCTGTGGCAATAAAATACATTTTTTGATATATTTGGGTAAATTTGACCACAGCAGCAAGTTGCATTAAGCAAGGCAACACCAGCATTTTGACATTTGTGACAAGGTATCTACCCTAAAGGGGACATAACTGCACAGGGAAGGAAATGGTATCAAGAAGATATTTTAAGCAAAAAAAAAAAAATTTTCCAAGTGTTATGTATGATGTTTATATAATATTATAAATATTTTAGGAAATTATAAATGTTTCTTCACTTTAATATTCGCTTAAATCTTAATGTTATCAGGAAAAACATGTTTAACTAGTGTCCTTGAATTAGGTTGTTTTGATCAATATGTTTTCTCAATTTCAAGGTCAAGGTTGAATTTTTGTTTACAAGTAAAATTCCATTAAGATGACCCACATTCTAGAACATTCTGTCATGTGACCAATCTTTATATATACCATGTTTGGTGGACATTTATTCAGTTTTGACATTACCATCAGTCTTGTAAAGAGCTATTACAGTTGTGAAAATTCATTCCAAATTCTAAGAGAGGAATTATTTTAAATATTCATTGGATTATAACAGTGCTCACAAACTTTTGGATTTTGGATTTTTAATTGATGATTTTGGAATTTATGTGAACTTATTCAAAGATTTTGGAATACTTCATTTTGACATCAGCACATCAAGATTTCTAGTACATCAGGACTTTGGAGACCATTGGCACATAATAACATTCAAGGACACAGCCGTGAATTCTAAACATTCTATATTTAGGACTTGTGATTAGAACAATCATTCTTCATTATACTACCTTCCTTTTTCACATACTACTCTCTGCTGTATGGAAGATTCTGTTGAGGAGGAGGTAACTGTGCTTTGCACCTCTATGTTAAAGCTATTTCCATCATGACAAAATACCATATTTTGGGCTGAACTTACTAGATATGGGAAAATAATGGAGATTATAATGTATTTTCTGGCTCGTTCTGTAGATGTATAGCTCTGCACTTCTATTTTAATGAATATTATTCATATTTCAGTACAGACACACAAAAACAATTACATAACCTGTTGTTGCGCATTCTTCCAAGTAATTTAACTCCGCAGGAGCACATATACTTCAGAGAAATCATAAATAAACATACTGTTATGAAAGGTGAATGCTGCCAATGGAACAGTCTTGCAAATAGTGATCAACAATTCTTTTGATAGCTAGAATGTAAATTGTCAAAAGAGGGGATCATTCTTTTCTCTTGGCATACCAATTCCCCTAGCCAAAATCAGAGTTATTCTGCCTTTATTAACTGAAGGTGAATATAGTACATGCTTCGTCTTTCATGGAGTTTCACAACAGGAAGAACATTTTTACATTCATGAGATTGAAACATTCTAATTAGTTCACAAAGTTTGCTTCAGTTAACAATACAGTTTTTCCTCTTAATTTCTCATGTTTCCACTGAATATTAAAAGTACATCAGTATGACGTGTTTCTTTTCTTTTTGCAGGTCTCAATTTGCATGGTAAAATATTAGGATTAATTGACCGGTCATGCTGATAGAAGTACTAGCTTGAACCTGATCCAGATTCTAATCCTGATCTAAGTGCACAAGATATTGACTTTGACAGACAGATTTAGCTGCCGCAAGAGTTGTGTTTTGTGGTATGTACTCATTACAAGCCAAGCGGTTGAAATGATTCCATATCTGGGACTGAATTGTTCACTCTTAATATTTGTTCTATACTTTATCGTACTATTTACTATCATTTTGTCAACTCCCAAAATCATTCATGTCAGTTGTAAGTGAATGGGAGTCTGAGCAGAAATTTCTCTGTTAAATTGTATGGGGTATTTATATATGTATGGTCAGTTTCAGTGACTGTTTATCATTGGATTTATTTGATATGTCACATTGTAAGCTTAGCAGGGTCCCACACAGCAATCTATCAATGTTCTCACCTGGCCTATTGTTTGTTGATTAAACTTTGATCTCTCCTAATTAGTTAGACTGTTGTTATTACCTCCCACTCACCCCGACCCTCCACACAACATTGCTGCTGCTATTAGCACCACCAGAACAATAATGGAAGGTTAGGAACTATTTTTTTTATAGGAGACTAAAATTACTTCTAAAGTACATTATTTACTTTACTTTGTTGTTTATTTCTACTAAGTTAGCTAGAACAATTTATACAACCTTTTCAGTTTTGTCATTGACAACAAACATAGTGATTCTATCATTCACTCCGAAAATCTGTAACTCCAAAGTCCCTTCTCGGCATTCAAGCAGCATTGTCAAGGAATTTTGGGTCTGTCCTGATGCCATAGTGATAAAACAAAGACAAGAAGCATTCAAGGTTGCACACAATTTTAAATCTTTGAACAAATGCAGGCAGTCACAACTCGCAATATACACAATGCAATGCTTTTTGCCGCAAAGTAGTCACTTTTCTAAAAGAGTAATAACATCATTAGTTTTGCATACAAAACATTTTCCTTTATACCATTTTACTAGACAATGTCTAAATATGTGATATGTACACAGCTTTTGACAGAAAATATTTTGAGCCAAATGTTTAAGAAAAACTGCTATTTTTTATTGGCACAGTCAGCCACATCTGTTATAATTTTCTATTTCTTTGTATGTATGTAAGTAATTTGTTTGCATTAGCCTCATTATACTACCTTCCTTTTTCACATACTACTCTCTGCTGTATGGAAGACTCTGTTGAGGGGGAGGTAACTGTGCTTTGCACCTCTATGTTAAAGCTATTTCCATCATGACAAAATACCATATTTTGGGCTGAACTTACTAGATATGGGAAAATAATGGAGATTATAATGTATTTTCTGGCTCTTTCTGTAGATGTATAGCTCTGGATTTCTATTTTAATGAATATTATTCATATTTCAGTACAGACACACAAAAACAATTACATAACCTGTTGTTGCGCATTCTTCCAAGTAATTTAACTCCGCAGGAGCACATATACTTCAGAGAAATCATAAATAAACATACTGTTATGAAAGGTGAATGCTGCCAATGGAACAGTCTTGCAAATAGTGATCAACAATTCTTTTGATAGCTAGAATGTAAATTGTCAAAAGAGCGGATCATTCTTTTCTCTTGGCATACCAATTCCCCTAGCCAAAATCAGAGTTATTCTGCCTTTATTAACTGAAGGTGAAAATAGTACATGCTTCGTCTTTGATGGATTTTCACAACAGGAAGAACATTTTTACATTCATGGGATTGAAACATTCTAATTAGTTCACAAAGTTTGCTTCAGTTAACAATACAGTTTTTCCTCTTAATTTCTCATGTTTCCACTGAATATTAAAAGTGCATCAGTATGACGTGTTTATTTTCTTTTTGCAGGTCTCAATTTGCATGGTAAAATATTAGGATTAATTGACCGGTCATGCTGATAGAAGTACTAGCTTGAACCTGATCCAGATTCTAATCCTGATCTAAGTGCACAAGATATTGACTTTGACGGACAGATTTAGCTGCCGCAAGAGTTTTGATTTGTGGTATATACTCATTACAAGCCAAGCAGTTGAAATGATTCCATATCTGGGACTGAATTGTTCACTCTTAATATTTGTTCTATACTTTATCGTACTATTTACTATCATTTTGTCAACTCCCAAAATCATTCATGTCAGTTGTAAGTGAATGGGAGTCTGAGCAGAAATTTCTCTGTTAAATTGTATGGGGTATTTATATATGTATGGTCAGTTTCAGTGACTGTTTATCATTGGATTTATTTGATATGTCACATTGTAAGCTTAGCAGGGTCCCACACAGCAATCTATCAATGTTCTGACCTGGCCTATTGTTTGTTGATTAAACTTTGATCTCTCCTAATTAGTTAGACTGTTGTTATTACCTCCCACACACCCCCACCCTCCACACAACATTGCTGCTGCTATTAGCACCACCAGAACAATAATGGAATGTTAGGAACTATTTTTTTTATAGGAGACTAAAATTACTTCTAAAGTACATTATTTACTTTACTTTGTTGTTTATTTCTACTAAGTTAGCTAGAACAGTTTATACAACCTTTTCAGTTTTGTCATTGACAACAAACATAGTGATTCTGTCATTCACTCCTAAAATCTGTGACTCCAAAGTCCTTCTCGGCATTCAAGCAGCATTGTCAAGGAATTTTGGGTCTGTCCTGATGCCATAGTGATAAAACAAAGACAAGAAGCATTCAAGGTTGCACACAATTTTAAATCTTTGAACAAATGCAGGCAGTCACAACTCGCAATATACACAATGCAATGCTTTTTGCCGCAAAGTAGTCACTTTTCTAAAAGAGTAATAACATCATTAGTTTTGCATACAAAACATTTTCCTTTATACCATTTTACTAGACAATGTCTAAATATGTGATATGTACACAGCTTTTGACAGAAAATATTTTGAGCCAAATGTTTAAGAAAAACTGCTATTTTTTGATTGGCACAGTCAGCCACATCTGTTATAATTTTCTGTTTCTTTGTATGTATGTAAGTAATTTGTATGCATTAGCCTCATTATACTACCTTCCTTTTTCACATACTACTCTCTGCTGTATGGAAGACTCTGTTGAGGGGAAGGTAACTGTGCTTTGCACCTCTATGTTAAAGCTATTTCCATCATGACAAAATACCATATTTTGGGCTGAACTTACTAGATATGGGAAAATAATGGAGATTATAATGTATTTTCTGGCTCTTTCTGTAGATGTATAGCTCTGGATTTCTATTTTAATGAATATTATTCATATTTCAGTACAGACACACAAAAACAATTACATAACCTGTTGTTGCGCATTCTTCCAAGTAATTTAACTCCGCAGGAGCACATATACTTCAGAGAAATCATAAATAAACATACTGTTATGAAAGGTGAATGCTGCCAATGGAACAGTCTTGCAAATAGTGATCAACAATTCTTTTGATAGCTAGAATGTAAATTGTCAAAAGAGGGGATCATTCTTTTTTCTTGGCATACCAATTCCCCTAGCCAAAATCAGAGTTATTCTGCCTTTATTAACTGAAGGTGAATATAGTACATGCTTCGTCTTTCATGGATTTTCACAACAGGAAGAACATTTTTACATTCATGGGATTGAAACATTCTAATTAGTTCACAAAGTTTGCTTCAGTTAACAATACAGTTTTTCCTCTTAATTTCTCATGTTTCCACTGAATATTAAAAGTGCATCAGTATGACGTGTTTCTTTTCTTTTTGCAGGTCTCAATTTGCATGGTAAAATATTAGGATTAATTGACCGGTCATGCTGATAGAAGTACTAGCTTGAACCTGATCCAGATTCTAATCCTGATCTAAGTGCACAAGATATTGACTTTGACGGACAGATTTAGCTGCCGCAAGAGTTTTGATTTGTGGTATATACTCATTACAAGCCAAGCGGTTGAAATGATTCCATATCTGGGACTGAATTGTTCACTCTTAATATTTGTTCTATACTTTATCGTACTATTTACTATCATTTTGTCAACTCCCAAAATCATTCATGTCAGTTGTAAGTGAATGGGAGTCTGAGCAGAAATTTCTCTGTTAAATTGTATGGGGTATTTATATATGTATGGTCAGTTTCAGTGACTGTTTATCATTGGATTTATTTGATATGTCACATTGTAAGCTTAGCAGGGTCCCACACAGCAATCTATCAATGTTCTGACCTGGCCTATTGTTTGTTGATTAAACTTTGATCTCTCCTAATTAGTTAGACTGTTGTTATTACCTCCCACACACCCCCACCCTCCACACAACATTGCTGCTGCTATTAGCACCACCAGAACAATAATGGAATGTTAGGAACTATTTTTTTTATAGGAGACTAAAATTACTTCTAAAGTACATTATTTACTTTACTTTGTTGTTTATTTCTACTAAGTTAGCTAGAACAGTTTATACAACCTTTTCAGTTTTGTCATTGACAACAAACATAGTGATTCTGTCATTCACTCCTAAAATCTGTGACTCCAAAGTCCTTCTCGGCATTCAAGCAGCATTGTCAAGGAATTTTGGGTCTGTCCTGATGCCATAGTGATAAAACAAAGACAAGAAGCATTCAAGGTTGCACACAATTTTAAATCTTTGAACAAATGCAGGCAGTCACAACTCGCAATATACACAATGCAATGCTTTTTGCCACAAAGTAGTCACTTTTCTAAAAGAGTAATAACATCATTAGTTTTGCATACAAAACATTTTCCTTTATACCATTTTACTAGACAATGTCTAAATATGTGATATGTACACAGCTTTTGACAGAAAATATTTTGAGCCAAATGTTTAAGAAAAACTGCTATTTTTTGATTGGCACAGTCAGGCACATCTGTTATAATTTTCTGTTTCTTTGTATGTATGTAAGTAATTTGTATGCATTAGCCTCATTATACTACCTTCCTTTTTCACATAATACTCTCTGCTGTATGGAAGACTCTGTTGAGGGGAAGGTAACTGTGCTTTGCACCTCTATGTTAAAGCTATTTCCATCATGACAAAATACCATATTTTGGGCTGAACTTACTAGATATTTGAAAATAATGGAGATTATAATGTATTTTCTGGCTCTTTCTGTAGATGTATAGCTCTGCACTTCTATTTTAATGAATATTATTCATATTTCAGTACAGACACACAAAAACAATTACATAACCTGTTGTCGCGCATTCTTCCAAGTAATTTAACTCCGCAGGAGCACATATACTTCAGAGAAATCATAAATAAACATACTGTTATGAAAGGTGAATGCTGCCAATGGAACAGTCTTGCAAATAGTGATCAACAATTCTTTTGATAGCTAGAATGTAAATTGTCAAAAGAGGGGATCATTCTTTTCTCTTGGCATACCAATTCCCCTAGCCAAAATCAGAGTTATTCTGCCTTTATTAACTGAAGGTGAATATAGTACATGCTTCGTCTTTCATGGATTTTCACAACAGGAAGAACATTTTTACATTCATGGGATTGAAACATTCTAATTAGTTCACAAAGTTTGCTTCAGTTAACAATACAGTTTTTCCTCTTAATTTCTCATGTTTCCACTGAATATTAAAAGTGCATCAGTATGACGTGTTTATTTTCTTTTTGCAGGTCTCAATTTGCATGGTAAAATATTAGGATTAATTGACCGGTCATGCTGATAGAAGTACTAGCTTGAACCTGATCCAGATTCTAATCCTGATCTAAGTGCACAAGATATTGACTTTGACGGACAGATTTAGCTGCCGCAAGAGTTTTGATTTGTGGTATATACTCATTACAAGCCAAGCTGTTGAAATGATTCCATATCTGGGACTGAATTGTTCACTCTTAATATTTGTTCTATACTTTATCGTACTATTTACTATCATTTTGTCAACTCCCAAAATCATTCATGTCAGTTGTAAGTGAATGGGAGTCTGAGCAGAAATTTCTCTGTTAAATTGTATGGGGTATTTATATATGTATGGTCAGTTTCAGTGACTGTTTATCATTGGATTTATTTGATATGTCACATTGTAAGCTTAGCAGGGTCCCACACAGCAATCTATCAATGTTCTGACCTGGCCTATTGTTTGTTGATTAAACTTTGATCTCTCCTAATTAGTTAGACTGTTGTTATTACCTCCCACACACCCCCACCCTCCACACAACATTGCTGCTGCTATTAGCACCACCAGAACAATAATGGAATGTTAGGAACTATTTTTTTTATAGGAGACTAAAATTACTTCTAAAGTACATTATTTACTTTACTTTGTTGTTTATTTCTACTAAGTTAGCTAGAACAGTTTATACAACCTTTTCAGTTTTGTCATTGACAACAAACATAGTGATTCTGTCATTCACTCCTAAAATCTGTGACTCCAAAGTCCTTCTCGGCATTCAAGCAGCATTGTCAAGGAATTTTGGGTCTGTCCTGATGCCATAGTGATAAAACAAAGACAAGAAGCATTCAAGGTTGCACACAATTTTAAATCTTTGAACAAATGCAGGCAGTCACAACTCGCAATATACACAATGCAATGCTTTTTGCCGCAAAGTAGTCACTTTTCTAAAAGAGTAATAACATCATTAGTTTTGCATACAAAACATTTTCCTTTATACCATTTTACTAGACAATGTCTAAATATGTGATATGTACACAGCTTTTGACAGAAAATATTTTGAGCCAAATGTTTAAGAAAAACTGCTATTTTTTGATTGGCACAGTCAGCCACATCTGTTATAATTTTCTGTTTCTTTGTATGTATGTAAGTAATTTGTATGCATTAGCCTCATTATACTACCTTCCTTTTTCACATACTACTCTCTGCTGTATGGAAGACTCTGTTGAGGGGAAGGTAACTGTGCTTTGCACCTCTATGTTAAAGCTATTTCCATCATGACAAAATACCATATTTTGGGCTGAACTTACTAGATATGGGAAAATAATGGAGATTATAATGTATTTTCTGGCTCTTTCTGTAGATGTATAGCTCTGGATTTCTATTTTAATGAATATTATTCATATTTCAGTACAGACACACAAAAACAATTACATAACCTGTTGTTGCGCATTCTTCCAAGTAATTTAACTCCGCAGGAGCACATATACTTCAGAGAAATCATAAATAAACATACTGTTATGAAAGGTGAATGCTGCCAATGGAACAGTCTTGCAAATAGTGATCAACAATTCTTTTGATAGCTAGAATGTAAATTGTCAAAAGAGGGGATCATTCTTTTTTCTTGGCATACCAATTCCCCTAGCCAAAATCAGAGTTATTCTGCCTTTATTAACTGAAGGTGAATATAGTACATGCTTCGTCTTTCATGGATTTTCACAACAGGAAGAACATTTTTACATTCATGGGATTGAAACATTCTAATTAGTTCACAAAGTTTGCTTCAGTTAACAATACAGTTTTTCCTCTTAATTTCTCATGTTTCCACTGAATATTAAAAGTGCATCAGTATGACGTGTTTCTTTTCTTTTTGCAGGTCTCAATTTGCATGGTAAAATATTAGGATTAATTGACCGGTCATGCTGATAGAAGTACTAGCTTGAACCTGATCCAGATTCTAATCCTGATCTAAGTGCACAAGATATTGACTTTGACGGACAGATTTAGCTGCCGCAAGAGTTTTGATTTGTGGTATATACTCATTACAAGCCAAGCGGTTGAAATGATTCCATATCTGGGACTGAATTGTTCACTCTTAATATTTGTTCTATACTTTATCGTACTATTTACTATCATTTTGTCAACTCCCAAAATCATTCATGTCAGTTGTAAGTGAATGGGAGTCTGAGCAGAAATTTCTCTGTTAAATTGTATGGGGTATTTATATATGTATGGTCAGTTTCAGTGACTGTTTATCATTGGATTTATTTGATATGTCACATTGTAAGCTTAGCAGGGTCCCACACAGCAATCTATCAATGTTCTGACCTGGCCTATTGTTTGTTGATTAAACTTTGATCTCTCCTAATTAGTTAGACTGTTGTTATTACCTCCCACACACCCCCACCCTCCACACAACATTGCTGCTGCTATTAGCACCACCAGAACAATAATGGAATGTTAGGAACTATTTTTTTTATAGGAGACTAAAATTACTTCTAAAGTACATTATTTACTTTACTTTGTTGTTTATTTCTACTAAGTTAGCTAGAACAGTTTATACAACCTTTTCAGTTTTGTCATTGACAACAAACATAGTGATTCTGTCATTCACTCCTAAAATCTGTGACTCCAAAGTCCTTCTCGGCATTCAAGCAGCATTGTCAAGGAATTTTGGGTCTGTCCTGATGCCATAGTGATAAAACAAAGACAAGAAGCATTCAAGGTTGCACACAATTTTAAATCTTTGAACAAATGCAGGCAGTCACAACTCGCAATATACACAATGCAATGCTTTTTGCCGCAAAGTAGTCACTTTTCTAAAAGAGTAATAACATCATTAGTTTTGCATACAAAACATTTTCCTTTATACCATTTTACTAGACAATGTCTAAATATGTGATATGTACACAGCTTTTGACAGAAAATATTTTGAGCCAAATGTTTAAGAAAAACTGCTATTTTTTGATTGGCACAGTCAGGCACATCTGTTATAATTTTCTGTTTCTTTGTATGTATGTAAGTAATTTGTATGCATTAGCCTCATTATACTACCTTCCTTTTTCACATAATACTCTCTGCTGTATGGAAGACTCTGTTGAGGGGAAGGTAACTGTGCTTTGCACCTCTATGTTAAAGCTATTTCCATCATGACAAAATACCATATTTTGGGCTGAACTTACTAGATATGGGAAAATAATGGAGATTATAATGTATTTTCTGGCTCTTTCTGTAGATGTATAGCTCTGCACTTCTATTTTAATGAATATTATTCATATTTCAGTACAGACACACAAAAACAATTACATAACCTGTTGTCGCGCATTCTTCCAAGTAATTTAACTCCGCAGGAGCACATATACTTCAGAGAAATCATAAATAAACATACTGTTATGAAAGGTGAATGCTGCCAATGGAACAGTCTTGCAAATAGTGATCAACAATTCTTTTGATAGCTAGAATGTAAATTGTCAAAAGAGGGGATCATTCTTTTCTCTTGGCATACCAATTCCCCTAGCCAAAATCAGAGTTATTCTGCCTTTATTAACTGAAGGTGAATATAGTACATGCTTCGTCTTTCATGGATTTTCACAACAGGAAGAACATTTTTACATTCATGGGATTGAAACATTCTAATTAGTTCACAAAGTTTGCTTCAGTTAACAATACAGTTTTTCCTCTTAATTTCTCATGTTTCCACTGAATATTAAAAGTGCATCAGTATGACGTGTTTCTTTTCTTTTTGCAGGTCTCAATTTGCATGGTAAAATATTAGGATTAATTGACCGGTCATGCTGATAGAAGTACTAGCTTGAACCTGATCCAGATTCTAATCCTGATCTAAGTGCACAAGATATTGACTTTGACGGACAGATTTAGCTGCCGCAAGAGTTTTGATTTGTGGTATATACTCATTACAAGCCAAGCTGTTGAAATGATTCCATATCTGGGACTGAATTGTTCACTCTTAATATTTGTTCTATACTTTATCGTACTATTTACTATCATTTTGTCAACTCCCAAAATCATTCATGTCAGTTGTAAGTGAATGGGAGTCTGAGCAGAAATTTCTCTGTTAAATTGTATGGGGTATTTATATATGTATGGTCAGTTTCAGTGACTGTTTATCATTGGATTTATTTGATATGTCACATTGTAAGCTTAGCAGGGTCCCACACAGCAATCTATCAATGTTCTCACCTGGCCTATTGTTTGTTGATTAAACTTTGATCTCTCCTAATTAGTTAGACTGTTGTTATTACCTCCCACTCACCCCGACCCTCCACACAACATTGCTGCTGCTATTAGCACCACCAGAACAATAATGGAAGGTTAGGAACTATTTTTTTTATAGGAGACTAAAATTACTTCTAAAGTACATTATTTACTTTACTTTGTTGTTTATTTCTACTAAGTTAGCTAGAACAATTTATACAACCTTTTCAGTTTTGTCATTGACAACAAACATAGTGATTCTATCATTCACTCCGAAAATCTGTAACTCCAAAGTCCCTTCTCGGCATTCAAGCAGCATTGTCAAGGAATTTTGGGTCTGTCCTGATGCCACAGTGATAAAACAAAGACAAGAAGCATTCAAGGTTGCACACAATTTTAAATCTTTGAACAAATGCAGGCAGTCACAACTCGCAATATACACAATGCAATGCTTTTTGCCGCAAAGTAGTCACTTTTCTAAAAGAGTAATAACATCATTAGTTTTGCATACAAAACATTTTCCTTTATACCATTTTACTAGACAATGTCTAAATATGTGATATGTACACAGCTTTTGACAGAAAATATTTTGAGCCAAATGTTTAAGAAAAACTGCTATTTTTTATTGGCACAGTCAGCCACATCTGTTATAATTTTCTATTTCTTTGTATGTATGTAAGTAATTTGTTTGCATTAGCCTCATTATACTACCTTCCTTTTTCACATACTACTCTCTGCTGTATGGAAGACTCTGTTGAGGGGGAGGTAACTGTGCTTTGCACCTCTATGTTAAAGCTATTTCCATCATGACAAAATACCATATTTTGGGCTGAACTTACTAGATATGGGAAAATAATGGAGATTATAATGTATTTTCTGGCTCTTTCTGTAGATGTATAGCTCTGGATTTCTATTTTAATGAATATTATTCATATTTCAGTACAGACACACAAAAACAATTACATAACCTGTTGTTGCGCATTCTTCCAAGTAATTTAACTCCGCAGGAGCACATATACTTCAGAGAAATCATAAATAAACATACTGTTATGAAAGGTGAATGCTGCCAATGGAACAGTCTTGCAAATAGTGATCAACAATTCTTTTGATAGCTAGAATGTAAATTGTCAAAAGAGCGGATCATTCTTTTCTCTTGGCATACCAATTCCCCTAGCCAAAATCAGAGTTATTCTGCCTTTATTAACTGAAGGTGAAAATAGTACATGCTTCGTCTTTGATGGATTTTCACAACAGGAAGAACATTTTTACATTCATGGGATTGAAACATTCTAATTAGTTCACAAAGTTTGCTTCAGTTAACAATACAGTTTTTCCTCTTAATTTCTCATGTTTCCACTGAATATTAAAAGTGCATCAGTATGACGTGTTTCTTTTCTTTTTGCAGGTCTCAATTTGCATGGTAAAATATTAGGATTAATTGACCGGTCATGCTGATAGAAGTACTAGCTTGAACCTGATCCAGATTCTAATCCTGATCTAAGTGCACAAGATATTGACTTTGACGGACAGATTTAGCTGCCGCAAGAGTTTTGATTTGTGGTATATACTCATTACAAGCCAAGCAGTTGAAATGATTCCATATCTGGGACTGAATTGTTCACTCTTAATATTTGTTCTATACTTTATCGTACTATTTACTATCATTTTGTCAACTCCCAAAATCATTCATGTCAGTTGTAAGTGAATGGGAGTCTGAGCAGAAATTTCTCTGTTAAATTGTATGGGGTATTTATATATGTATGGTCAGTTTCAGTGACTGTTTATCATTGGATTTATTTGATATGTCACATTGTAAGCTTAGCAGGGTCCCACACAGCAATCTATCAATGTTCTGACCTGGCCTATTGTTTGTTGATTAAACTTTGATCTCTCCTAATTAGTTAGACTGTTGTTATTACCTCCCACACACCCCCACCCTCCACACAACATTGCTGCTGCTATTAGCACCACCAGAACAATAATGGAATGTTAGGAACTATTTTTTTTATAGGAGACTAAAATTACTTCTAAAGTACATTATTTACTTTACTTTGTTGTTTATTTCTACTAAGTTAGCTAGAACAGTTTATACAACCTTTTCAGTTTTGTCATTGACAACAAACATAGTGATTCTGTCATTCACTCCTAAAATCTGTGACTCCAAAGTCCTTCTCGGCATTCAAGCAGCATTGTCAAGGAATTTTGGGTCTGTCCTGATGCCATAGTGATAAAACAAAGACAAGAAGCATTCAAGGTTGCACACAATTTTAAATCTTTGAACAAATGCAGGCAGTCACAACTCGCAATATACACAATGCAATGCTTTTTGCCGCAAAGTAGTCACTTTTCTAAAAGAGTAATAACATCATTAGTTTTGCATACAAAACATTTTCCTTTATACCATTTTACTAGACAATGTCTAAATATGTGATATGTACACAGCTTTTGACAGAAAATATTTTGAGCCAAATGTTTAAGAAAAACTGCTATTTTTTGATTGGCACAGTCAGCCACATCTGTTATAATTTTCTGTTTCTTTGTATGTATGTAAGTAATTTGTATGCATTAGCCTCATTATACTACCTTCCTTTTTCACATACTACTCTCTGCTGTATGGAAGACTCTGTTGAGGGGAAGGTAACTGTGCTTTGCACCTCTATGTTAAAGCTATTTCCATCATGACAAAATACCATATTTTGGGCTGAACTTACTAGATATGGGAAAATAATGGAGATTATAATGTATTTTCTGGCTCTTTCTGTAGATGTATAGCTCTGGATTTCTATTTTAATGAATATTATTCATATTTCAGTACAGACACACAAAAACAATTACATAACCTGTTGTTGCGCATTCTTCCAAGTAATTTAACTCCGCAGGAGCACATATACTTCAGAGAAATCATAAATAAACATACTGTTATGAAAGGTGAATGCTGCCAATGGAACAGTCTTGCAAATAGTGATCAACAATTCTTTTGATAGCTAGAATGTAAATTGTCAAAAGAGGGGATCATTCTTTTTTCTTGGCATACCAATTCCCCTAGCCAAAATCAGAGTTATTCTGCCTTTATTAACTGAAGGTGAATATAGTACATGCTTCGTCTTTCATGGATTTTCACAACAGGAAGAACATTTTTACATTCATGGGATTGAAACATTCTAATTAGTTCACAAAGTTTGCTTCAGTTAACAATACAGTTTTTCCTCTTAATTTCTCATGTTTCCACTGAATATTAAAAGTGCATCAGTATGACGTGTTTCTTTTCTTTTTGCAGGTCTCAATTTGCATGGTAAAATATTAGGATTAATTGACCGGTCATGCTGATAGAAGTACTAGCTTGAACCTGATCCAGATTCTAATCCTGATCTAAGTGCACAAGATATTGACTTTGACGGACAGATTTAGCTGCCGCAAGAGTTTTGATTTGTGGTATATACTCATTACAAGCCAAGCGGTTGAAATGATTCCATATCTGGGACTGAATTGTTCACTCTTAATATTTGTTCTATACTTTATCGTACTATTTACTATCATTTTGTCAACTCCCAAAATCATTCATGTCAGTTGTAAGTGAATGGGAGTCTGAGCAGAAATTTCTCTGTTAAATTGTATGGGGTATTTATATATGTATGGTCAGTTTCAGTGACTGTTTATCATTGGATTTATTTGATATGTCACATTGTAAGCTTAGCAGGGTCCCACACAGCAATCTATCAATGTTCTGACCTGGCCTATTGTTTGTTGATTAAACTTTGATCTCTCCTAATTAGTTAGACTGTTGTTATTACCTCCCACACACCCCCACCCTCCACACAACATTGCTGCTGCTATTAGCACCACCAGAACAATAATGGAAGGTTAGGAACTATTTTTTTTATAGGAGACTAAAATTACTTCTAAAGTACATTATTTACTTTACTTTGTTGTTTATTTCTACTAAGTTAGCTAGAACAGTTTATACAACCTTTTCAGTTTTGTCATTGACAACAAACATAGTGATTCTGTCATTCACTCCTAAAATCTGTAACTCCAAAGTCCCTTCTCGGCATTCAAGCAGCATTGTCAAGGAATTTTGGGTCTGTCCTGATGCCATAGTGATAAAACAAAGACAAGAAGCATTCAAGGTTGCACACAATTTTAAATCTTTGAACAAATGCAGGCAGTCACAACTCGCAATATACACAATGCAATGCTTTTTGCCACAAAGTAGTCACTTTTCTAAAAGAGTAATAACATCATTAGTTTTGCATACAAAACATTTTCCTTTATACCATTTTACTAGACAATGTCTAAATATGTGATATGTACACAGCTTTTGACAGAAAATATTTTGAGCCAAATGTTTAAGAAAAACTGCTATTTTTTGATTGGCACAGTCAGGCACATCTGTTATAATTTTCTGTTTCTTTGTATGTATGTAAGTAATTTGTATGCATTAGCCTCATTATACTACCTTCCTTTTTCACATAATACTCTCTGCTGTATGGAAGACTCTGTTGAGGGGAAGGTAACTGTGCTTTGCACCTCTATGTTAAAGCTATTTCCATCATGACAAAATACCATATTTTGGGCTGAACTTACTAGATATTTGAAAATAATGGAGATTATAATGTATTTTCTGGCTCTTTCTGTAGATGTATAGCTCTGCACTTCTATTTTAATGAATATTATTCATATTTCAGTACAGACACACAAAAACAATTACATAACCTGTTGTCGCGCATTCTTCCAAGTAATTTAACTCCGCAGGAGCACATATACTTCAGAGAAATCATAAATAAACATACTGTTATGAAAGGTGAATGCTGCCAATGGAACAGTCTTGCAAATAGTGATCAACAATTCTTTTGATAGCTAGAATGTAAATTGTCAAAAGAGGGGATCATTCTTTTCTCTTGGCATACCAATTCCCCTAGCCAAAATCAGAGTTATTCTGCCTTTATTAACTGAAGGTGAATATAGTACATGCTTCGTCTTTCATGGATTTTCACAACAGGAAGAACATTTTTACATTCATGGGATTGAAACATTCTAATTAGTTCACAAAGTTTGCTTCAGTTAACAATACAGTTTTTCCTCTTAATTTCTCATGTTTCCACTGAATATTAAAAGTGCATCAGTATGACGTGTTTCTTTTCTTTTTGCAGGTCTCAATTTGCATGGTAAAATATTAGGATTAATTGACCGGTCATGCTGATAGAAGTACTAGCTTGAACCTGATCCAGATTCTAATCCTGATCTAAGTGCACAAGATATTGACTTTGACGGACAGATTTAGCTGCCGCAAGAGTTTTGATTTGTGGTATGTACTCATTACAAGCCAAGCGGTTGAAATGATTCCATATCTGGGACTGAATTGTTCACTCTTAATATTTGTTCTATACTTTATCGTACTATTTACTATCATTTTGTCAACTCCCAAAATCATTCATGTCAGTTGTAAGTGAATGGGAGTCTGAGCAGAAATTTCTCTGTTAAATTGTATGGGGTATTTATATATGTATGGTCAGTTTCAGTGACTGTTTATCATTGGATTTATTTGATATGTCACATTGTAAGCTTAGCAGGGTCCCACACAGCAATCTATCAATGTTCTGACCTGGCCTATTGTTTGTTGATTAAACTTTGATCTCTCCTAATTAGTTAGACTGTTGTTATTACCTCCCACTCACCCCCACCCTCCACACAACATTGCTGCTGCTATTAGCACCACCAGAACAATAATGGAAGGTTAGGAACTATTTTTTTTATACGAGACTAAAATTACTTCTAAAGTACATTATTTACTTTACTTTGTTGTTTATTTCTACTAAGTTAGCTAGAACAGTTTATACAACCTTTTCAGTTTTGTCATTGACAACAAACATAGTGATTCTGTCATTCACTCCTAAAATCTGTAACTCCAAAGTCCCTTCTCGGCATTCAAGCAGCATTGTAAAGGAATTTTGGGTCTGTCCTGATGCCATAGTGATAAAACAAAGACAAGAAGCATTCAAGGTTGCACACAATTTTAAATCTTTGAACAAATGCAGGCAGATACAACTCGCAATATACACAATGCAATGCTTTTTGCCGCAAAGTAGTCACTTTTCTAAAAGAGTAATAACATCATTAGTTTTGCAACACAAAACATTTTCCTTTATACCATTTTACTAGACAATGTCTAAATATGTGATATGTACACAGCTTTTGACAGAAAATATTTTGAGCCAAATGTTTAAGAAAAACTGCTATTTTTTATTGGCACAGTCAGCCACATCTGTTATAATTTTCTGTTTCTTTGTATGTATGTAAGTAATTTGTATGCATTAGCCTCATTATACTACCTTCCTTTTTCACATACTACTCTCTGCTGTATGGAAGACTCTGTTGAGGGGGAGGTAACTGTGCTTTGCACCTCTATGTTAAAGCTATTTCCATCATGACAAAATACCATATTTTGGGCTGAACTTACTAGATGTTGGAAAATAATGGAGATTATAATGTATTTTCTGGCTCTTTCTGTAGATGTATAGCTCTGCACTTCTATTTTAATGAATATTATTCATATTTCAGTACAGACACACAGAAACAATTACATAACCTGTTGTCGCGCATTCTTCCAAGTAATTTAACTCCGCAGGAGCACATATACTTCAGAGAAATCATAAATAAACATACTGTTATGAAAGGTGAATGCTGCCAATGGAACAGTCTTGCAAATAGTGATCAACAATTCTTTTGATAGCTAGAATGTAAATTGTCAAAAGAGCGGATCATTCTTTTCTCTTGGCATACCAATTCCCCTAGCCAAAATCAGAGTTATTCTGCCTTTATTAACTGAAGGTGAATATAGTACATGCTTCGTCTTTCATGGATTTTCACAACAGGAAGAACATTTTTACATTCATGGGATTGAAACATTCTAATTAGTTCACAAAGTTTGCTTCAGTTAACAATACAGTTTTTCCTCTTAATTTCTCATGTTTCCACTGAATATTAAAAGTGCATCAGTATGACGTGTTTCTTTTCTTTTTGCAGGTCTCAATTTGCATGGTAAAATATTAGGATTAATTGACCGGTCATGCTGATAGAAGTACTAGCTTGAACCTGATCCAGATTCTAATCCTGATCTAAGTGCACAAGATATTGACTTTGACGGACAGATTTAGCTGCCGCAAGAGTTGTGTTTTGTGGTATGTACTCATTACAAGCCAAGCGGTTGAAATGATTCCATATCTGGGACTGAATTGTTCACTCTTAATATTTGTTCTATACTTTATCGTACTATTTACTATCATTTTGTCAACTCCCAAAATCATTCATGACAGTTGTAAGTGAATGGGAGTCTGAGCAGAAATTTCTCTGTTAAATTGTATGGGGTATTTATATATGTATGGTCAGTTTCAGTGACTGTTTATCATTGGATTTATTTGATATGTCACATTGTAAGCTTAGCAGGGTCCCACACAGCAATCTATCAATGTTCTGACCTGGCCTATTGTTTGTTGATTAAACTTTGATCTCTCCTAATTAGTTAGACTGTTGTTATTACCTCCCACTCACCCCCACCCTCCACACAACATTGCTGCTACTATTAGCACCACCAGAACAATAATGGAAGGTTAGGAACTATTTTTTTTATACAAGACTAAAATTACTTCTAAAGTACATTATTTACTTTACTTTGTTGTTTATTTCTACTAAGTTAGCTAGAACAATTTATACAACCTTTTCAGTTTTGTCATTGACAACAAACATAGTGATTCTATCATTCACTCCTAAAATCTGTAACTCCAAAGTCCCTTCTCGGCATTCAAGCAGCATTGTAAAGGAATTTTGGGTCTGTCCTGATGCCATAGTGATAAAACAAAGACAAGAAGCATTCAAGGTTGCACACAATTTTAAATCTTTGAACAAATGCAGGCAGTCACAACTCGCAATATACACAATGCAATGCTTTTTGCCGCAAAGTAGTCACTTTTCTAAAAGAGTAATAACATCATTAGTTTTGCATACAAAACATTTTCCTTTATACCATTTTACTAGACAATGTCTAAATATGTGATATGTACACAGCTTTTGACAGAAAATATTTTGAGCCAAATGTTTAAGAAAAACTGCTATTTGTTATTGGCACAGTCAGCCACATCTGTTATAATTTTCTATTTCTTTGTATGTATGTAAGTAATTGTTTTTTACATTAGCCTCATTATACTACCTTCCTTTTTCACATACTACTCTCTGCTGTATGGAAGACTCTGTTGAGGGGGAGGTAATTGTGCTTTGCACCTCTATGTTAAAGCTATTTCCATCATGACAAAATACCATAATTTGGGCTGAACTTACTAGATATGGGAAAATAATGGAGATTATAATGTATTTTCTGGCTCTTTCTGTAGATGTATAGCTCTGCACTTCTATTTTAATGAATATTATTCATATTTCAGTACAGACACACAAAAACAATTACATAACCTGTTGTCGCGCATTCTTCCAAGTAATTTAACTCTGCAGGAGCACATATACTTCAGAGAAATCATAAATAAACATACTGTTATGAAAGGTGAATGCTGCCAATGGAACAGTCTTGCAAATAGTGATCAACAATTCTTTTGATAGCTAGAATGTAAATTGTCAAAAGAGCTGATCATTCTTTTCTCTTGGCATACCAATTCCCCTAGCCAAAATCAGAGTTATTCTGCCTTTATTAACTGAAGGTGAATATAGTACATGCTTCATCTTTCATGGATTTTCACAACAGGAAGAACATTTTTACATTCATGGGATTGAAACATTCTAATTAGTTCACAAAGTTTGCTTCAGTTAACAATACAGTTTTTCCTCTTAATTTCTCATGTTTCCACTGAATATTAAAAGTGCATCAGTATGACGTGTTTCTTTTCTTTTTGCAGGTCTCAATTTGGATGGTAAAATATTAGGATTAATTGACCGGTCATGCTGATAGAAGTACTAGCTTGAACCTGATCCAGATTCTAATCCTGATCTAAGTGCACAAGATATTGACTTTGACGGACAGATTTAGCTGCCGCAAGAGTTGTGTTTTGTGGTATGTACTCATTACAAGCCAAGCGGTTGAAATGATTCCATATCTGGGACTGAATTGTTCACTCTTAATATTTGTTCTATACTTTATCGTACTATTTACTATCATTTTGTCAACTCCCAAAATCATTCATGTCAGTTGTAAGTGAATGGGAGTCTGAGCAGAAATTTCTCTGTTAAATTGTATGGGGTATTTATATATGTATGGTCAGTTTCAGTGACTGTTTATCATTGGATTTATTTGATATGTCACATTGTAAGCTTAGCAGGGTCCCACACAGCAATCTATCAATGTTCTGACCTGGCCTATTGTTTGTTGATTAAACTTTGATCTCTCCTAATTAGTTAGACTGTTGTTATTACCTCCCACTCACCCCCACCCTCCACACAACATTGCTGCTACTATTAGCACCACCAGAACAATAATGGATGGTTAGGAACTGATTTTTTATACGAGACTAAAATTACTTCTAAAGTACATTATTTACTTTACTTTGTTGTTTATTTCTACTAAGTTAGCTAGAACAATTTATACAACCTTTTCAGTTTTGTCATTGACAACAAACATAGTGATTCTATCATTCACTCCTAAAATCTGTAACTCCAAAGTCCCTTCTCGGCATTCAAGCAGCATTGTAAAGGAATTTTGGGTCTGTCCTGATGCCATAGTGATAAAACAAAGACAAGAAGCATTCAAGGTTGCACACAATTTTAAATCTTTGAACAAATGCAGGCAGTCACAACTCGCAATATACACAATGCAATGCTTTTTGCCGCAAAGTAGTCACTTTTCTAAAAGAGTAATAACATCATTAGTTTTGCATACAAAACATTTTCCTTTATACCATTTTACTAGACAATGTCTAAATATGTGATATGTACACAGCTTTTGACAGAAAATATTTTGAGCCAAATGTTTAAGAAAAACTGCTATTTGTTATTGGCACAGTCAGCCACATCTGTTATAATTTTCTATTTCTTTGTATGTATGTAAGTAATTGTTTTTTACATTAGCCTCATTATACTACCTTCCTTTTTCACATACTACTCTCTGCTGTATGGAAGACTCAGTTGAGGGGGAGGTAACTGTGCTTTGCACCTCTATGTTAAAGCTATTTCCATCATGACAAAATACCATATTTTGGGCTGAACTTACTAGATATGGGAAAATAATGGAGATTATAATGTATTTTCTGGCTCTTTCTGTAGATGTATAGCTCTGCACTTCTATTTTAATGAATATTATTCATATTTCAGTACAGACACACAAAAACAATTACATAACCTGTTGTCGCGCATTCTTCCAAGTAATTTAACTCCGCAGGAGCACATATACTTCAGAGAAATCATAAATAAATATACTGTTATGAAAGGTGAATGCTGCCAATGGAACAGTCTTGCAAATAGTGATCAACAATTCTTTTGATAGCTAGAATGTAAATTGTCAAAAGAGCGGATCATTCTTTTCTCTTGGCATACCAATTCCCCTAGCCAAAATCAGAGTTATTCTGCCTTTATTAACTGAAGGTGAATATAGTACATGCTTCGTCTTTCATGGATTTTCACAACAGGAAGAACATTTTTACATTCATGGGATTGAAACATTCTAATTAGTTCACAAAGTTTGCTTCAGTTAACAATACAGTTTTTCCTCTTAATTTCTTATGTTTCCACTGAATATTAAAAGTGCATCAGTATGACGTGTTTCTTTTCCTTTTGCAGGTCTCAATTTGCATGGTAAAATATTAGGATTAATTGACCGGTCATGCTGATAGAAGTACTAGCTTGAACCTGATCCAGATTCTAATCCTGATCTAAGTGCACAAGATATTGACTTTGACGGACAGATTTAGCTGCCGCAAGAGTTGTGTTTTGTGGTATGTACTCATTACAAGCCAAGCAGTTGAAATGATTCCATATCTGGGACTGAATTGTTCACTCTTAATATTTGTTCTATACTTTATCGTACTATTTACTATCATTTTGTCAACTCCCAAAATCATTCATGTCAGTTGTAAGTGAATGGGAGTCTGAGCAGAAATTTCTCTGTTAAATTGTATGGGGTATTTATATATGTATGGTCAGTTTCAGTGACTGTTTATCATTGGATTTATTTGATATGTCACATTGTAAGCTTAGCAGGGTCCCACACAGCAATCTATCAATGTTCTGACCTGGCCTATTGTTTGTTGATTAAACTTTGATCTCTCCTAATTAGTTAGACTGTTGTTATTACCTCCCACTCACCCCCACCCTCCACACAACATTGCTGCTACTATTAGCACCACCAGAACAATAATGGAAGGTTAGGAACTATTTTTTTTATACAAGACTAAAATTACTTCTAAAGTACATTATTTACTTTACTTTGTTGTTTATTTCTACTAAGTTAGCTAGAACAATTTATACAACCTTTTCAGTTTTGTCATTGACAACAAACATAGTGATTCTATCATTCACTCCTAAAATCTGTAACTCCAAAGTCCCTTCTCGGCATTCAAGCAGCATTGTAAAGGAATTTTGGGTCTGTCCTGATGCCATAGTGATAAAACAAAGACAAGAAGCATTCAAGGTTGCACACAATTTTAAATCTTTGAACAAATGCAGGCAGTCACAACTCGCAATATACACAATGCAATGCTTTTTGCCGCAAAGTAGTCACTTTTCTAAAAGAGTAATAACATCATTAGTTTTGCATACAAAACATTTTCCTTTATACCATTTTACTAGACAATGTCTAAATATGTGATATGTACACAGCTTTTGACAGAAAATATTTTGAGCCAAATGTTTAAGAAAAACTGCTATTTTTTTATTGGCACAGTCAGCCACATCTGTTATAATTTTCTATTTCTTTGTATGTATGTAAGTAATTGTTTTTTACATTAGCCTCATTATACTACCTTCCTTTTTCACATACTACTCTCTGCTGTATGGAAGACTCTGTTGAGGGGGAGGTAACTGTGCTTTGCACCTCTATGTTAAAGCTATTTCCATCATGACAAAATACCATAATTTGGGCTGAACTTACTAGATATGGGAAAATAATGGAGATTATAATGTATTTTCTGGCTCTTTCTGTAGATGTATAGCTCTGCACTTCTATTTTAATGAATATTATTCATATTTCAGTACAGACACACAAAAACAATTACATAACCTGTTGTCGCGCATTCTTCCAAGTAATTTAACTCCGCAGGAGCACATATACTTCAGAGAAATCATAAATAAACATACTGTTATGAAAGGTGAATGCTGCCAATGGAACAGTCTTGCAAATAGTGATCAACAATTCTTTTGATAGCTAGAATGTAAATTGTCAAAAGAGCTGATCATTCTTTTCTCTTGGCATACCAATTCCCCTAGCCAAAATCAGAGTTATTCTGCCTTTATTAACTGAAGGTGAATATAGTACATGCTTCGTCTTTCATGGATTTTCACAACAGGAAGAACATTTTTACATTCATGGGATTGAAACATTCTAATTAGTTCACAAAGTTTGCTTCAGTTAACAATACAGTTTTTCCTCTTAATTTCTTATGTTTCCACTGAATATTAAAAGTGCATCAGTATGACGTGTTTCTTTTCTTTTTGCAGGTCTCAATTTGCATGGTAAAATATTAGGATTAATTGACCGGTCATGCTGATAGAAGTACTAGCTTGAACCTGATCCAGATTCTAATCCTGATCTAAGTGCACAAGATATTGACTTTGACGGACAGATTTAGCTGCCGCAAGAGTTGTGTTTTGTGGTATGTACTCATTACAAGCCAAGCGGTTGAAATGATTCCATATCTGGGACTGAATTGTTCACTCTTAATATTTGTTCTATACTTTATCGTACTATTTACTATCATTTTGTCAACTCCCAAAATCATTCATGTCAGTTGTAAGTGAATGGGAGTCTGAGCAGAAATTTCTCTGTTAAATTGTATGGGGTATTTATATATGTATGGTCAGTTTCAGTGACTGTTTATCATTGGATTTATTTGATATGTCACATTGTAAGCTTAGCAGGGTCCCACACAGCAATCTATCAATGTTCTGACCTGGCCTATTGTTTGTTGATTAAACTTTGATCTCTCCTAATTAGTTAGACTGTTGTTATTACCTCCCACTCACCCCCACCCTCCACACAACATTGCTGCTACTATTAGCACCACCAGAACAATAATGGAAGGTTAGGAACTATTTTTTTTATACAAGACTAAAATTACTTCTAAAGTACATTATTTACTTTACTTTGTTGTTTATTTCTACTAAGTTAGCTAGAACAATTTATACAACCTTTTCAGTTTTGTCATTGACAACAAACATAGTGATTCTATCATTCACTCCTAAAATCTGTAACTCCAAAGTCCCTTCTCGGCATTCAAGCAGCATTGTAAAGGAATTTTGGGTCTGTCCTGATGCCATAGTGATAAAACAAAGACAAGAAGCATTCAAGGTTGCACACAATTTTAAATCTTTGAACAAATGCAGGCAGTCACAACTCGCAATATACACAATGCAATGCTTTTTGCCGCAAAGTAGTCACTTTTCTAAAAGAGTAATAACATCATTAGTTTTGCATACAAAACATTTTTCTTTATACCATTTTACTAGACAATGTCTAAATATGTGATATGTACACAGCTTTTGACAGAAAATATTTTGAGCCAAATGTTTAAGAAAAACTGCTATTTGTTATTGGCACAGTCAGCCACATCTGTTATAATTTTCTATTTCTTTGTATGTATGTAAGTAATTGTTTTTTACATTAGCCTCATTATACTACCTTCCTTTTTCACATACTACTCTCTGCTGTATGGAAGACTCAGTTGAGGGGGAGGTAACTGTGCTTTGCACCTCTATGTTAAAGCTATTTCCATCATGACAAAATACCATATTTTGGGCTGAACTTACTAGATATGGGAAAATAATGGAGATTATAATGTATTTTCTGGCTCTTTCTGTAGATGTATAGCTCTGCACTTCTATTTTAATGAATATTATTCATATTTCAGTACAGACACACAAAAACAATTACATAACCTGTTGTCGCGCATTCTTCCAAGTAATTTTACTCCGCAGGAGCAGATATACTTCAGAGAAATTGTAAATAAACATACTGTTATCAAAGGTGAATGCTGCCAATGGAACAGTCTTGCAAATAGTGATCAACAATTCTTTTGATAGCTAGAATGTAAATTGTCAAAAGAGCTGATCATTCTTTTCTCTTGGCATACCAATTCCCCTAGCCAAAATCAGAGTTATTCTGCCTTTATTAACTGAAGGTGAATATAGTACATGCTTCGTCTTTCATGGATTTTCACAACAGGAAGAACATTTTTACATTCATGGGATTGAAACATTCTAATTAGTTCACAAAGTTTGCTTCAGTTGCCCCGAAACCATTAATTGTGTAATTTTGGAATGCAGAATCCAAAGTCAACATCGCCAAGAAAAAAAGGGATTTCAAGAGCAAATTTAATGTAAGAATAGTGGAAGATGTCACTCGACAAAATATGGGTCTCATAAATAGATTAACTGCCCATCCAAAAATTGAATCTGCCTGGTACTTCAATTGCAGTGTGTATGCAAAAACAAAAGCGGGTAAGAGGTACAAATTTGACCTTTTTGACGACATCAATGAAACACTCAATCGCAACCCATAATCGATATAATTTTTCCATATTGATTCTGGACACACTTGGAGGTATAGAACTTTGTACCAAAATGGATGTGTATAGTTTTAAGTTCAGCTATGTATATGTTTAAGTTAGAAAAGTGACTTTCATAGATGGACAAAGCCTGTAATTGGTAAGAATGTTTGTATAATCTTGCAGCTAAATTTTGAAATAGGCATACAATTGTATTTCAATCTTGAAAAGATTGAGGGTATAATTTTCATGTTGGTCATTTTTTTTTTTTTTTTCTCTAAATTTTTGGTGTTAGATTCATAGGCACAGAGTTGCCAAGGTCATTTAATATGTTTACATGATGATGTATTATATTCTTCAATCATTCCTTAAAGTTCGGTCACTAGATTTATTTTTAATTTGTAAAGAAAAACAGTGATCACCAAACATTATAATTATATTTTTTTTTTTTTTTTTTTTATATTTGTCTTATACAAATTTATATATATATATACAGAAAGAACCAACAAATATAGAACTCAAATGTAACTCAAATGTAATGGCTTCAAATCTTTTGGTAAAGGGAGAAAAATCGATGAACAAAAAGTGTTATTTTTCAGTCACACTGTATTGATATTTACATTTACTAATTATATACCAACACTCCAGCGTAGAACAGAGTTCATGTATCTCTATATTGGGCAACATCATATATGTACCCAGTGGTGCATGACATTGTACTACACTTATCAGTTTTTTAAGCATTCTGTGGTTGTGTGTGTGAGAGTCTATCCCAAGGTGTATGTGAGCACTTTTCATGATACATTTAACAATGGATACCCAGATTAAAATTTTGTCAATGAACGTTAGGGGTCTACACAGTTCCAATCTCAAAAGAAGAGATATTTTCTGCTGGGTCAAACAAAAGAATGCATCTATTATATGTTTACAGGAGACACATAGTACAGTTGAGACTGAGAAGTATTGGGAATCTGAATGGGGATATAAGTGTGTTTTTAGTCATAAATCTAGCAGTAGTGCTGGTGTTGCTATCCTGTTTAGAAATAATTTTGAATTTCTTATTCACAGAAACAGATGTGATAGTCAGGGCAGATACATTCTCTTAGATTTATCAGTTAATGGACAGAGATTTACATTAGTGAATCTATATGGTCATAATGATGATAATGCTGAGTTTTTCAGAAATTTGAAAGAGGATATTATAATTTTTGACAATTCCTCTGTTATTATTTGTGGTGACTGGAATGTTGTTCAGGACATGGAGCTTGACTCTTATAATATCTTGCATGATAAACACTCCATGGCCCGAGCAGCAGTCCAGGACATCAAGAATCAACTTGATTTACTGGATCCATGGAGAACAGTCAGTCCTGACAGTAGAGTATTTACTTGGCATCAGGCAAACCCTGTGAAACAGAGTAGACTGGACTATTTTTTAATCTCTGAGGACATGTTTTCAAATTGTATGGACGCCTCTATTATTCCTGGCTATAAAACAGATCATTCAGCAATAACACTAAAATTGTCTATATCTGCATCACCGAGAGGTCCTGGGTACTGGAAATTCAATTCAAAGCTATTAAAGCAAAATGAATATATTCAGTTGGTAAAAAAATGTATAACCAACACAGTAGAAGAATACTATTGTGAAGGTGATAAGGAAAACCCACTACAGGTGAAACTAACTTGTAATAATCAATTGTTTTTTGAAATCCTTAAAATGATAATAAGATCAGAATCAATTATGTATTCACAAGCTAAGGCAAAACAGGAGAAGCAACATTTCAGGAAAATTGAAGCTGAAATACATACCTTACATGCTTTAGTGAATCAAAATAATAACCCCGCTACGATGAAAGAATTGAACAAAAAACAAGCGGATCTAGAAGAAATGAGGAAAAAAGAGGTGGAAGGTGTAATGTTAAGATCAAAGGCAAGATGGTATGAGTCTGGTGAAAAAAACTCAAAATATTTTCTTAATCTCGAAAAGAGAAATTACACAAACAAAACAATAAAAGAATTAATTACTGAAGATGGAACAAGGGTAACAGATCCAAAAGAAATATTAAATCAACAGAAAGACTTTTATGAAAAATTATACCAAAGCAAAAACAAATATAACTTCCAAACGCTCAACCACTTTTTTAACCATGATAAAAAACTCTCAGATCTTGAAAGAAGCTCATGTGAAGGTAGGTTAACGTTTGAGGAATGTGGTTTAGCACTAAAAAATATGAAAAATGAAACTAGCCCTGGTTCCGATGGATTTACTGTAGAATTCTACAAATTCTTTTGGAAAGACCTAGGCGGCTTTCTCTTTAGGTCTCTAAATACTGGATACAATATGCAACATTTTTCAGAATTTCAGTCTCAGGGAATCATTACCTGCATTCCTAAAGAAGATAAAGACAGGAAATTTCTAAAAAATTGGAGACCAATCTCACTACTTAATGTAGATTACAAGATTGCCTCGGCATCAATTGCTAATAGGTTCAAAAAAGTGCTCCCGTTTATCATTAGTGACACCCAAAAGGGTTTTATGAAAGGGAGATTCATTGGTGAAAATACAAGACTTTTGTATGACCTGATGCAATACCTTGAGGAAAAAAATGAATTTGGTCTTCTCCTATTGATAGACTTTGAAAAGGCTTTTGACTCGGTCGAATGGGACTTTCTGGAAACTGCTCCGAAGTCTTTTAACTTTGGAGAATCAATTTGTCAATGGTTCAGATTATTTTGCAATAAATCAAAAAGTTGTCTCATTAATAATGGACATTTATCCCCATTTTTTAATTTGGAGAGAGGTTGTCGCCAGGGAGACCCTTTATCACCCTACTTATTTATAATAGGAATTGAACTTCTTGCAATAGAACTAAAGAAGAACACAGATATTACAGGCATTTTCTATAATGAAATGGAGTTCAAATTAGGGCAGTACGCTGATGATGCTTTTCTATTATTAGATGGTTCTCATTTGTCCTTGAAGACAACCTTGCAGATTTTAAATGACTTTGCCTTGGTGTCAGGTCTGTACTGCAATGTTTTGAAATCAAAAGCTATTTGGATTGGAAATAAAAAATATTCTAATGAAAAAATATGTCCAGAAATTGATATTAACTGGTCAATGTCCAATTTTAGATTACTGGGAGTATATTTCTCTTTGAACTTGGAGGACATGGTAGAGCTTAATTATTCGACGAAGTTAAAGGAAGTAAAGAAACTGCTTGGCTGGTGGAGCAGAAGAAATTTATCCCTTATTGGAAAAATTACTTTGATAAAGTCCTTGATTTTGCCTAAATTCATTCATCTTTTTGCAGCTTTGCCAAATCCTCCACCCCATATAGAAAAGGAACTGAATACATTATTTTTCCACTTTATTTGGGGCGGTAAAACTGAGAGGGTTAAAAGAGACACTCTTATAGCTTCTTTTAAGGAAGGGGGATTAAATATGATTCACTTGCATTCATTTGTGTGTTATATAAAACTTTCCTGGATTAGGCGTCTCTTACTAAACGAAGATGGCTTATGGCAAAAACTGGTTTCTGAACAAATATTTGGAAAATTTGGAGGTACGCTGTTATTTACATTAGGAAAAACTAAATTAAAAGTAATTTCTAAATCAATTAAAAATATTTTTTGGCGTGATGTTATTTATGCTTTATCACAATGGAAAAATGAACCATCTACTGTCCATGAATACTTGTCTCAAGATATTCTTAATTTAGTGACTGTAGATAATTTTAAATCATACACAAGGTGGAGAACAAACGGTGTTGTACTTATTCAACATCTTTTTGATGCACAATGGTCTCTATTAAGTTTTGATGAAATAAAACAAAAAACAAAAACAAATAATTTCATACAGTACTTTGCTCTTATTTCAAAGATCTCGGTGCTGTGGAAAAAGAAAATTAAAAGGTTTTTTGAAAGTGGAAATAGTTTTCATGTAGTTTTGGACAAAACATCACTCCTTAGGGTAAGAGCAAAGAATAAATTTATCTATAAAGACCTGATAAGAACCAAGATACAAAAGCCAAATGGTAAACATGAAACTTGGTCCAGGCAGCTAGAGTGTGCAATTGGTGCAAATGAATGGACCAACTCTTTTGTTTTGGCTAAACTTTGTACAAAAGACACAAAACTGATTAGCTTTAATTTTAGATTTCTCCATAGAAACATTGCCACAAACCAGTTTCTAAAAAAGATTAATTTAAGTGATAATGATAAATGTACCTTTTGTAATGAGGGAATAGAACAAATTGAGCACTTATTTTATGACTGTTCAGTTACTGAACACTTTTGGAAACTGTTGGTGGAATGGATCCAAACTTATGACCCAAATTTTAGAATTACACGAAAAGACGTCTTTATAGGAAATAACAACTTTGATGATCTTATTAACTTCCTAATTTTGCTTGCAAAATATGTGATATACAGATCACGTTGTGCATCAAAAATTCCAAATCTATCATATTATAAAAATTGTGTTTTATCATACAAAACACTGGAAAAATATGTCGCCAAAGTGAATAACAGAAGTGACGAGTTTAAGAAAAAGTGGATCCTATTATCAACTTTTGGTACAGGATTTTTTTTTTTTTTTTTTTTTTTTAAGGCAATTTAAAACATCTTGGGGTTTGTATGCGAGTATGACTTTGTGTACAATAATTGTGAATGTAAGTGTCTGTGTGTGCATGTGTGTGTGTGTTGTGTAGGGAACACATGTAAAAGATAAGGACGCAAAATAATTTAAGATAATGTCCCATACACCAGGTCAGGTGGTGATGTAGGGGTATATGTAAAATCCTGACACCTTCTGTTCAAAAAAAAAAAAAAAAAAAAAAAAAAAAAAAAGTTTGCTTCAGTTAACAATACAGTTTTTCCTCTTAATTTCTTATGTTTCCACTGAATATTAAAAGTGCATCAGTATGACGTGTTTCTTTTCTTTTTGCAGGTCTCAATTTGCATGGTAAAATATTAGGATTAATTGACCGGTCATGCTGATAGAAGTACTAGCTTGAACCTGATCCAGATTCTAATCCTGATCTAAGTGCACAAGATATTGACTTTGACGGACAGATTTAGCTGCCGCAAGAGTTGTGTTTTGTGGTATGTACTCATTACAAGCCAAGCGGTTGAAATGATTCCATATCTGGGACTGAATTGTTCACTCTTAATATTTGTTCTATACTTTATCGTACTATTTACTATCATTTTGTCAACTCCCAAAATCATTCATGTCAGTTGTAAGTGAATGGGAGTCTGAGCAGAAATTTCTCTGTTAAATTGTATGGGGTATTTATATATGTATGGTCAGTTTCAGTGACTGTTTATCATTGGATTTATTTGATATGTCACATTGTAAGCTTAGCAGGGTCCCACACAGCAATCTATCAATGTTCTGACCTGGCCTATTGTTTGTTGATTAAACTTTGATCTCTCCTAATTAGTTAGACTGTTGTTATTACCTCCCACTCACCCCCACCCTCCACACAACATTGCTGCTACTATTAGCACCACCAGAACAATAATGGAAGGTTAGGAACAATTTTTTTTATACAAGACTAAAATTACTTCTAAAGTACATTATTTACTTTACTTTGTTGTTTATTTCTACTAAGTTAGCTAGAACAATTTATACAACCTTTTCAGTTTTGTCATTGACAACAAACATAGTGATTCTATCATTCACTCCTAAAATCTGTAACTCCAAAGTCCCTTCTCGGCATTCAAGCAGCATTGTAAAGGAATTTTGGGTCTGTCCTGATGCCATAGTAATAAAACAAAGACAAGAAGCATTCAAGGTTGCACACAATTTTAAATCTTTGAACAAATGCAGGCAGTCACAACTCGCAATATACACAATGCAATGCTTTTTGCCGCAAAGTAGTCACTTTTCTAAAAGAGTAATAACATCATTAGTTTTGCATACAAAACATTTTTCTTTATACCATTTTACTAGACAATGTCTAAATATGTGATATGTACACAGCTTTTGACAGAAAATATTTTGAGCCAAATGATTAAGAAAAACTGCTATTTGTTATTGGCACAGTCAGCCACATCTGTTATAATTTTCTATTTCTTTGTATGTATGTAAGTAATTGTTTTTTACATTAGCCTCATTATACTACCTTCCTTTTTCACATACTACTCTCTGCTGTATGGAAGACTCAGTTGAGGGGGAGGTAACTGTGCTTTGCACCTCTATGTTAAAGCTATTTCCATCATGACAAAATACCATATTTTGGGCTGAACTTACTAGATATGGGAAAATAATGGAGATTATAATGTATTTTCTGGCTCTTTCTGTAGATGTATAGCTCTGCACTTCTATTTTAATGAATATTATTCATATTTCAGTACAGACACACAAAAACAATTACATAACCTGTTGTCGCGCATTCTTCCAAGTAATTTTACTCCGCAGGAGCAGATATACTTCAGAGAAATTGTAAATAAACATACTGTTATCAAAGGTGAATGCTGCCAATGGAACAGTCTTGCAAATAGTGATCAACAATTCTTTTGATAGCTAGAATGTAAATTGTCAAAAGAGCTGATCATTCTTTTCTCTTGGCATACCAATTCCCCTAGCCAAAATCAGAGTTATTCTGCCTTTATTAACTGAAGGTGAATATAGTACATGCTTCGTCTTTCATGGATTTTCACAACAGGAAGAACATTTTTACATTCATGGGATTGAAACATTCTAATTAGTTCACAAAGTTTGCTTCAGTTGCCCCGAAACCATTAATTGTGTAATTTTGGAATGCAGAATCCAAAGTCAACATCGCCAAGAAAAAAAGGGATTTCAAGAGCAAATTTAATGTAAGAATAGTGGAAGATGTCACTCGACAAAATATGGGTCTCATAAATAGATTAACTGCCCATCCAAAAATTGAATCTGCCTGGTACTTCAATTGCAGTGTGTATGCAAAAACAAAAGCGGGTAAGAGGTACAAATTTGACCTTTTTGACGACATCAATGAAACACTCAATCGCAACCCATAATCGATATAATTTTTCCATATTGATTCTGGACACACTTGGAGGTATAGAACTTTGTACCAAAATGGATGTGTATAGTTTTAAGTTCAGCTATGTATATGTTTAAGTTAGAAAAGTGACTTTCATAGATGGACAAAGCCTGTAATTGGTAAGAATGTTTGTATAATCTTGCAGCTAAATTTTGAAATAGGCATACAATTGTATTTCAATCTTGAAAAGATTGAGGGTATAATTTTCATGTTGGTCATTTTTTTTTTTTTTTTCTCTAAATTTTTGGTGTTAGATTCATAGGCACAGAGTTGCCAAGGTCATTTAATATGTTTACATGATGATGTATTATATTCTTCAATCATTCCTTAAAGTTCGGTCACTAGATTTATTTTTAATTTGTAAAGAAAAACAGTGATCACCAAACATTATAATTATATTTTTTTTTTTTTTTTTTTATATTTGTCTTATACAAATTTATATATATATATACAGAAAGAACCAACAAATATAGAACTCAAATGTAACTCAAATGTAATGGCTTCAAATCTTTTGGTAAAGGGAGAAAAATCGATGAACAAAAAGTGTTATTTTTCAGTCACACTGTATTGATATTTACATTTACTAATTATATACCAACACTCCAGCGTAGAACAGAGTTCATGTATCTCTATATTGGGCAACATCATATATGTACCCAGTGGTGCATGACATTGTACTACACTTATCAGTTTTTTAAGCATTCTGTGGTTGTGTGTGTGAGAGTCTATCCCAAGGTGTATGTGAGCACTTTTCATGATACATTTAACAATGGATACCCAGATTAAAATTTTGTCAATGAACGTTAGGGGTCTACACAGTTCCAATCTCAAAAGAAGAGATATTTTCTGCTGGGTCAAACAAAAGAATGCATCTATTATATGTTTACAGGAGACACATAGTACAGTTGAGACTGAGAAGTATTGGGAATCTGAATGGGGATATAAGTGTGTTTTTAGTCATAAATCTAGCAGTAGTGCTGGTGTTGCTATCCTGTTTAGAAATAATTTTGAATTTCTTATTCACAGAAACAGATGTGATAGTCAGGGCAGATACATTCTCTTAGATTTATCAGTTAATGGACAGAGATTTACATTAGTGAATCTATATGGTCATAATGATGATAATGCTGAGTTTTTCAGAAATTTGAAAGAGGATATTATAATTTTTGACAATTCCTCTGTTATTATTTGTGGTGACTGGAATGTTGTTCAGGACATGGAGCTTGACTCTTATAATATCTTGCATGATAAACACTCCATGGCCCGAGCAGCAGTCCAGGACATCAAGAATCAACTTGATTTACTGGATCCATGGAGAACAGTCAGTCCTGACAGTAGAGTATTTACTTGGCATCAGGCAAACCCTGTGAAACAGAGTAGACTGGACTATTTTTTAATCTCTGAGGACATGTTTTCAAATTGTATGGACGCCTCTATTATTCCTGGCTATAAAACAGATCATTCAGCAATAACACTAAAATTGTCTATATCTGCATCACCGAGAGGTCCTGGGTACTGGAAATTCAATTCAAAGCTATTAAAGCAAAATGAATATATTCAGTTGGTAAAAAAATGTATAACCAACACAGTAGAAGAATACTATTGTGAAGGTGATAAGGAAAACCCACTACAGGTGAAACTAACTTGTAATAATCAATTGTTTTTTGAAATCCTTAAAATGATAATAAGATCAGAATCAATTATGTATTCACAAGCTAAGGCAAAACAGGAGAAGCAACATTTCAGGAAAATTGAAGCTGAAATACATACCTTACATGCTTTAGTGAATCAAAATAATAACCCCGCTACGATGAAAGAATTGAACAAAAAACAAGCGGATCTAGAAGAAATGAGGAAAAAAGAGGTGGAAGGTGTAATGTTAAGATCAAAGGCAAGATGGTATGAGTCTGGTGAAAAAAACTCAAAATATTTTCTTAATCTCGAAAAGAGAAATTACACAAACAAAACAATAAAAGAATTAATTACTGAAGATGGAACAAGGGTAACAGATCCAAAAGAAATATTAAATCAACAGAAAGACTTTTATGAAAAATTATACCAAAGCAAAAACAAATATAACTTCCAAACGCTCAACCACTTTTTTAACCATGATAAAAAACTCTCAGATCTTGAAAGAAGCTCATGTGAAGGTAGGTTAACGTTTGAGGAATGTGGTTTAGCACTAAAAAATATGAAAAATGAAACTAGCCCTGGTTCCGATGGATTTACTGTAGAATTCTACAAATTCTTTTGGAAAGACCTAGGCGGCTTTCTCTTTAGGTCTCTAAATACTGGATACAATATGCAACATTTTTCAGAATTTCAGTCTCAGGGAATCATTACCTGCATTCCTAAAGAAGATAAAGACAGGAAATTTCTAAAAAATTGGAGACCAATCTCACTACTTAATGTAGATTACAAGATTGCCTCGGCATCAATTGCTAATAGGTTCAAAAAAGTGCTCCCGTTTATCATTAGTGACACCCAAAAGGGTTTTATGAAAGGGAGATTCATTGGTGAAAATACAAGACTTTTGTATGACCTGATGCAATACCTTGAGGAAAAAAATGAATTTGGTCTTCTCCTATTGATAGACTTTGAAAAGGCTTTTGACTCGGTCGAATGGGACTTTCTGGAAACTGCTCCGAAGTCTTTTAACTTTGGAGAATCAATTTGTCAATGGTTCAGATTATTTTGCAATAAATCAAAAAGTTGTCTCATTAATAATGGACATTTATCCCCATTTTTTAATTTGGAGAGAGGTTGTCGCCAGGGAGACCCTTTATCACCCTACTTATTTATAATAGGAATTGAACTTCTTGCAATAGAACTAAAGAAGAACACAGATATTACAGGCATTTTCTATAATGAAATGGAGTTCAAATTAGGGCAGTACGCTGATGATGCTTTTCTATTATTAGATGGTTCTCATTTGTCCTTGAAGACAACCTTGCAGATTTTAAATGACTTTGCCTTGGTGTCAGGTCTGTACTGCAATGTTTTGAAATCAAAAGCTATTTGGATTGGAAATAAAAAATATTCTAATGAAAAAATATGTCCAGAAATTGATATTAACTGGTCAATGTCCAATTTTAGATTACTGGGAGTATATTTCTCTTTGAACTTGGAGGACATGGTAGAGCTTAATTATTCGACGAAGTTAAAGGAAGTAAAGAAACTGCTTGGCTGGTGGAGCAGAAGAAATTTATCCCTTATTGGAAAAATTACTTTGATAAAGTCCTTGATTTTGCCTAAATTCATTCATCTTTTTGCAGCTTTGCCAAATCCTCCACCCCATATAGAAAAGGAACTGAATACATTATTTTTCCACTTTATTTGGGGCGGTAAAACTGAGAGGGTTAAAAGAGACACTCTTATAGCTTCTTTTAAGGAAGGGGGATTAAATATGATTCACTTGCATTCATTTGTGTGTTATATAAAACTTTCCTGGATTAGGCGTCTCTTACTAAACGAAGATGGCTTATGGCAAAAACTGGTTTCTGAACAAATATTTGGAAAATTTGGAGGTACGCTGTTATTTACATTAGGAAAAACTAAATTAAAAGTAATTTCTAAATCAATTAAAAATATTTTTTGGCGTGATGTTATTTATGCTTTATCACAATGGAAAAATGAACCATCTACTGTCCATGAATACTTGTCTCAAGATATTCTTAATTTAGTGACTGTAGATAATTTTAAATCATACACAAGGTGGAGAACAAACGGTGTTGTACTTATTCAACATCTTTTTGATGCACAATGGTCTCTATTAAGTTTTGATGAAATAAAACAAAAAACAAAAACAAATAATTTCATACAGTACTTTGCTCTTATTTCAAAGATCTCGGTGCTGTGGAAAAAGAAAATTAAAAGGTTTTTTGAAAGTGGAAATAGTTTTCATGTAGTTTTGGACAAAACATCACTCCTTAGGGTAAGAGCAAAGAATAAATTTATCTATAAAGACCTGATAAGAACCAAGATACAAAAGCCAAATGGTAAACATGAAACTTGGTCCAGGCAGC